>JAWWEE010000010.1:15014815-15073177 GCA_035221455.1 Xenops minutus
GGGGGACATGGGGACAGCGGGGCAGGCACCGCACACGGGGGGGACATGGGGACAGCGGGGCAGGCCCCGCACACGGGGGGGACATGGGGACAGTGGGGCAGGCCCCGCACACGGGGGGCCCGCAGGGTCACAGTGGATATCGCAGCCAGACAGTTCTCCAGTATCAAGCAGGAAGTGCATCCCTTGTATCACTGGTTTGGTTTCTCTGAATTTCCATTTTCACTTGGTTCTGTCAAGCTATCCAAAATAAATTTATGAAATAAATTTATGTCTTTAAGACAAAAAAAAATATTTATGTAATCACAATGGGGTCAGGAGGGATGTGAAGTAATGCTCAATATGCTTAAGGAAGTAGGAAATTCTTCACATACCTTTTTTCTCTACTTGTTTAAACAATATTGATGGATATCAAACAAATGCTATATACTTATTTGTTGCTTTTATATACATACATACATATATATATGCTGTATATCTTCAAGGGTGTTGGATAAGTTAAATAATAAAGGAAACTGCAATGTTTAGTACAATCAGTACTCAAAATGTCATTAATAAATGGAGTAAAGTAAAATAAGTTTTGAAAAATGAAATAAGGTATATGAGTAAAAAGCACTGTCCAAGAAACCTTGGTATGACTCTTACCACAGTGAAATCAAAATAATTAAATGTGTTTTATTTTAAGGACCAGGTGACTTGGTGTTAACCACTGTACATACACCAGGTTTGTATAAATATATGTTCTGTCTATAGTACAGACTGTACATTGAATTCTGTAGGTGCCATGCTTTATTATTAGCTTGCCAGAATGCCCTGGGATCTTGTGATTGCCAGAAATTGCAAGGAACACTTTGCCTGGAGCTCAGATTGTCTTTGCTACCAGACAATTGCAAGAGACAAATCCATTGGAAAGACAGAAGGCTTTACTGATTAGTGATCAAGAGATTGCCTACATGTACTTGTGGAGAAACAACGGGTATCTATAGGTCCAGATGCTCTCTGCCATACCTAGGAATTCTTCGATTTGTCTAGCTCTTGACCACATGAATAATACAGTAATATGGTGCAATTAGAATATTAACAGTGTTGTAACTGCTTTACTGTATGAAGATCTTTTGAGGACATCTCTTCTGTATATTTTGACTGCAACTTGCTTCTGGTATAGAATTATTACTACTTTTCTTAGTGCAATGCTTGGTATGAATTTTGGGCTGTGGTAACCTCTGTTTTCTTAAGACAGCTAGTTTTTTTTTTTATTCCTAAATTTTACAGATCATAAGCACACCACAAAGACTGACCAATTCAGGGAGTGTTCTGATAGGGAGTCCATATAACCCAGCGCCCACAATGGTCACACAGACACACATCACAGAAGCTTCTGGCTGGGGCCCAGGGTAAGACTTTTGCTGTATTTGAAGATGTCTGAGGGTCTGTTCTGATCTTTTCTGCTGTTTATGCTGTTCTATCTATGTTGACTTATAGTTTCTAGTTCTTGCACAACTAAAAGGAGTATGGAGTGTGCTGTTCAGTTGGTATGCACTTCTGGTGTCTAGAGCATATGAACATGAATCAGAAGCACTAGTCACTTCACTGGCTGTTCTAAATGTGATTTATGCCAGTGTCTGTTTCTCTGTGAAAATGGAGAGTCACAAATTCAGGAGTCCTGTGAAAAACAGGCCCTTATTTTATTCGTGAATTCATGGTCTATTCAAGTAGTGCTGCTATTGAGTGTAGCAGTGGGTACCTACAGGGGGAGAGACTGTCAAAATCACTTCAAGAGGCATTTAAGGATAAACTCTAGTGGAAAACTTTGAATGTAATCAGTGTGGTATTTTTATTACTATTTACAGTAGCAACAAGTTCCATGGGGTTCTGAGGTGCTCCAGAGTGGCATGACATTCTTGATCTCTTCTAATTCAATCTGGTCTTTACAGTATTTCTTGGTATTTTGTTTTAATACTGCTGAGCTTAGCTGTCTCAAAATAGAGATGTAGTGCTTAGCCTCTGAAAAAGTAATTTATTTCTGCATCTAGGTTAATTTTTGTAATCAGTGATGAATGTCAGCAGTACCTTTTCAGCCTCAGATGTGGGAAATGGAGCATCCAAGGAGGAGCAGAAACATGAGTGTGATGTTTGTACCCTGACTTTCTCCATTTTACTCTGTAAGCAAGGACTGTCACAGGCCTGTACTCCCCGGTCAATCACTGTATTCCCACACAGTCAATAAACTGCAGGCCCAGCTAAGCAGATTTTTTTTCTGCATATGTGTTCATCCCTTTTGAATGCACTTAGTTCTTATTTTATTTGAAAAAGGAGCTGTCAAAGATTACTTTGTTTCTGCAAATCTTGTGAAATGTGGAGGTGAGGCAGATGTTCTTTCAGAACCCAGAGGAGGGACAAGCTCTAGTGTCTGGTCACAACTTGCTGAAGAGAATCAAAACCCATTGCTTTGTGAGGCTTCATCCAAACCCAGTGATGGGATTCCCAGAGCAGCTGCAGTGCATCAGCAACCACCACCGAGGAGAAGCACCATCCTGCTGTTTGTGGACTGTCAGAGTCGAGACACAGGATTTCTCAAGAGCCTGACTGCGGTTCACCCATAAAATGGTGACTCCAGACAGACCAATCAGTATTGATCACGCAGAAATCCATACGATAGGTCATATTTTCAGCTGAGGAACAGAGGTGGGGAAGGGCCCGTGGTGTTGCTGAGTGGAGGTGGTGAGCCCTGGCTGAAGACAGTTCCAAAGACTGCAAGTCTAGACTGCTTGCTTTACCTGTTGCTTGCTCCCCAGATTCCAAATGATTTCCGAAATGAAGTGACATGAGCATATTGCCCCCCGAGGCTCCACACAGCCTGGTGCCCCCGGCAGTGCTGCCGCCCCAGCCGTACTGACCCCCGGGAAGCACCAAGGACAGGGATCGCCAGGGACACAAACCCCTCTGGTGCTGCCGCCCCGGGAGAGAGGGGCCTGCTGCTGTGGTCGGGATCACACAGCCCAGGATGTGCTGGCTTTCAAGGCACAGCTCTTTAAATGCATCGCGTTCATTCCGCTTCCCTCCCAGCAGTGCCAGGTGTCCAGCGGTGCAAGTCCCTGCTGTGAGCCGCTCTGGAAATGCAGGGAAGCACTGGGCTGTGACTCCCTGCCAGCTGTGGGGCCACACGTGCTGTGGGAGCTGCAGGAATCAGTGCGAGCCCAGAATGCAGCTCCTGCAGCCTGTCTGCTGTGGGCAAGAAACGCCACGATAAGGAAGTGCCAGTGACTGCAGCCTGCCAGTCCTGTGCAGAACTCCTGCCAGCTGCTGCTTCAGCCTCTGCAGCTCTGTCTGCATCAGCCCTAACAGGAACATGTTTAGCGTTTTACCTTGGGCTTTGTTTGAAGATTTCAGAACATTCAGTGGCCTGAAAATACAGGATATATATCTTATGCACTGTTTAAAGACATTTTTTTTCCACATGGAGGAACTTTAAATAGGAATTTTCAAAGGAGCCCAGCTTCTCCTTTTTGATGGACTTTGATTATCTAGCTCAACATCAGTACTTCCTGTAGTTCCAGGTGAAGTGACTTACCTAAATTCATATGGACAAAGCATGGTAAAATTGTGAATAGAACTTGTCTGATGGTGAGCTCAGACAGCCTCCTCCAAAAGCCCTAACCACCCTCTCTCAGATTTTGTCCATCTCCATGTGTCTTGCTTTTCCCTTGCGGGAAATACGTAACAGCAAATACCAGAACCAGCAAGGCCCTGCACACTGTGGGTTTTGTGGTCTGTAGATATAATGTTATTTTCATCTTAAGTTTGAATTGTCTTTTCTTAGGGAGCGAAAACGGACTCAAGAAATTATAGAGTCAGATTTTTCAGAAAGGTGAGTATTACTGAATGTATATTTTATGTACGCAGTCAAACCTATTTTACTTCAGATCTGCCCTGCAGAGATGGGTGTCTGGTTCCCACTTTCAGCAGTTTTCACATAAAAGCTGTGCTGATGCTATTCCTTGTAGTTATAATTCATTCCTTTTAGCTTTATCACTTCCTGTTAAATACATTTGCTGTTAGAGATGATACTGGGAGTTGTGAAAAACAAACATCTTCAGAAGCAAGATTTTTCTAGTTTTCAATGTGACAAATACTTGTAAACAAATAATCTTTTCCTTTGCTTCTGAAACATTTTTGAAAGCAGTCAAGGTGGTTTTGTTTACTTCTTGGGGTTGTTCAAACCAAGTATCTCTGTAGGGATTGGAAGTGTTGGGGTTTTTTCTTAATTTTCTGGTGTTCCTTCCTACTGTATTTTTTTTCTTCTGTCTGTGTTCTGGTTTGTTTTTTTGAAAACCATTTTTGTATTTTAATATTTCCCATAGCTTGTTACTGCTGACAGAACTAGGCTTTTTTCTGTAAAAGAACTGATATCCCTAAAACATATTATCAAATGAACTCGTAAGACTGTAGTTAAAAAAAACCAAACCCCCAAAACAACACAGCTGAACTTTTTAAAGACTTTTGTTGAAATACACATACAAGTCTAGCTTGTGTGAGAAAACCAACTGCTGTTTTTTTTCTATTACTATTATCTAAGCTCTTGCTTTTCTGAAAGAAGGTGAATGGAAAACAACCCTGCTAGTTGCTGTTTGTCAGTTTGGCACCAAAACCCCCAATGAGTATGTACTTACTCTCCACAAAACAAATTCTTAACTATGATGGCACATAGTTTAATTGCTCTCATGACCAACGTTAGTATCTCCTGCTGTATTTTAAATAGGAATGTCTGAGCCTTTCTATCTTAGGCACACACATGAGAGATCCCCTTAAGTCGGGGTTCCAGGCACATAAATGAGATTTTCCTCCTTTTTTTTAGGTTGTTTTTTTTTTTTGAAACTACCCGGAGATGAATTCCAAATCCATTTTTAAGCATCTTCCCAGCAGCTTGTGTTCAAATACTGTCAATGTAGAAGTAGCCAAGGAAGGGGTAAAGGCTCCAGTGCACTTTTTTGCCAATTTGTAAGAAACAATTCTGTTTCTCATTTAGACAGTCCAGATTCCTGTTGCAAAAAGTAGACCCTTTGTTGTGTGACAAAGTGGCTTCTTAACGTCCAGTGTAATAAAATAATATTTTTCTCTTTCTAGTAAGAGAAGCAAAAAAGGAGATAAAAATGGGAAGGGTCTGAGGCATTTTTCAATGAAAGTTTGTGAAAAAGTTCAGCGTAAAGGAACAACCTCATACAACGAAGTGGCTGATGAGCTGGTGTCAGAGTTCACCAATTCCAACAGCCACTTAGCTGCAGACTCGGTAAGCAAAGAGGTGTGGAGATGGTTACACCAGTACAGGTTTGCCTTGTTTGTCTCGGGCTTCTGTCCCTTCTGTTTCTGCACTGTCCTGCCACAGTCCATACTGTCCCTCACTTACCTGCTTCTCAAATATAAAGACCCTCTGAAATCAACAGAATTAAAGTGAAGAATTGAACTCTCTCTAAATTATAAACAATATAAAGGAGTCTGCAAAATAATTAAGAAAGGCTACCCTTGTATCCATCATGTGTGGTCTTGTCAGGCCTTTCAGCTGTGACAGACTTGCCATGAAGGGAATTTCATGTGTCAAGCAGGCCTGAAGCTGCCATTTGTAACCAGCCATGCTGGTGCTACTCCTTGGTATCCAAGGAGTAGCACAGGTGAAGGGTCATGTTTTAACACCACTCTGACTTGAACTGCTATGTATCTCTGAAGGATGTGTTCAATTACTACTTTTTGAATTCCTTCATACAGCATTAATTAATGCTGTATTGTTTTCTTAGCAGGCTTATGATCAGAAGAACATTAGACGGAGAGTTTATGATGCCCTTAATGTCCTGATGGCAATGAACATCATTTCAAAGGAGAAGAAGGAAATCAGATGGATCGGCCTTCCTACAAACTCAGCTCAGGAATGTCAGAATCTAGAGGTAAAGGGAGGTACATGGGAATTCTCTTTAGATCACAGATTGTGATAATGGAGTTGCTCTTTTTTAGAAGAGGTTTCTTTTCTCAATTTGAAACTGAATGGTTTTGATTCTTGCACACTATAAAAATGCACATTTTGATATCAGAATGAACTGAGGATATGTTTGTATATGCTTAGTTCAGTTTTAGTTAGTATACACTGCATGAAGTTTTTTAAAAACCCCAAGCTGTTTACCTTAAAAAAATGGGTGCAATAGCTTGAATTAACCAAAAGAAAGTAAAAGGAACAGGAGACTAATTCTCCATTAATGTCTGTACTTGGAAAGCTCAAAGGAAATGAAATTGAGAAGTAATTCCTGCTGGGATGTCAAATACTGGTTATGAACTGCCAGAGTTATTTCCCTTATTTTTCCAGCAGGCTAAGAGTTACAGAGTTTTTTTGCAGGGATGCCAGAATTTAGATGCACAAATGTTGCTTGTCCTTCAGGCCAAATGTGCTATAAATAAAAGCACAAGTCACTGTATTTACTGAGCATGCTGTAATGGATGTCTGCAAATAGATCTCACTATGTATTAGATTTGTGATACTTGGCTTTAGGTATCTTAAAAGGTGGGTGGTGCTTCTCCAGTACAGAACAGTTCTTTTTGTGCAGAGTCATTTACATCAATTATCTTTCTAGATGTAGTAATAGAAAAGCTTTTACTGTTCTTGTCCATTACAGCAACCTGGAAAATACATCCACCCAAGGAGAATGCATGTGCTCAATCATTATACTCTAGGATGTGGGGTTTTTTAATTTTGGGTAAATCTACATTTTGCATGCATTCATGTGAATGCATTGTCTTCAATATATGTGACTGTTACAAATGTGGAACTTGAATTTGATTGTGTCATCTTGAATGATCATACGTGATTCACTGTTTCAGGCTTTAATTACATATGCACAAAATGGAAGCCAGGCATTGTTTTTTTAAAAAAACCCTCCTCTTCTGACATAATAGAAGAGGAATGGGTGGGGCGATAGTAGTCTCCTGCAATAATTTACTCCATACTGGAGTTAAAATTGTTGACAAAGAAATTGCAGTTTGAGAGACCTGGAGAAACTCCTCTGACTGTGCAACTGGCCCCCATTTACAAAGAAGGCCTGTTCAGTTTGGCACAGTGGAACAGACAAGGTAACTAAGGAAATACCTTGATGCATTTCCATTTATCTTTTAAGATAGAAAAACAGAAGCGGATTGAAAGGATAAAACAGAAGCGAGCCCAACTGCAAGAACTGCTGCTGCAGGTATATTTGGTTTTATTTTTTTTTCTGTAAATGAAAATAACATCTCCTAAACCCACCCATCTCCATACAGATGCAGTTATATAAAAGAAATTGGTAGACAGTGAGTGGTGTCACAAACAGCACCTCTTTAGTGACTTCCAGAGGAGAATTTCAAAACTAATTCTTTTCAGAGAGACATGAGGGTGATAAATGAGAGGGGAAATAGAATACAGATCACAGGAAAGTGGGGGAATTTTTGTTAACTTTTGTTTCAGTGTAAGGAGCTCCTGGTCTGAGGTAATTATGCTTAAAAAGTAAGGGGGAAGCCCCGGTGGACTCCAGTGCCTTTTCAAAAGGAGTGGGGAAGCATTCTCCAGCAGGCTTTAGTGCTCCTTTCTTGTTTCTTCTGCAGGGAGTGTGAGTGAGACATGGTCAGTAGGATAGGTGTGAAAAATCTGCTTTAACTTCTGTTCCTGATAACTTCACAAGTGCAAAGAGAAAGTCAGGCCACAACTTACCTTTTGACAAAGTTATGAAGGTATTGAGAGTTGGTAAATAAGACCTATGCCATTTCATTTCCTGGAAACACTGCTGTCTGCTCTTTTATTGTCAGTGATCATTTTTATTTTCTTTTTTTTCCCCTGTTTTTACAGCAAATAGCATTTAAAAACTTGGTACAAAGAAACCAGCAAAATGAACAGCAAAACCAAGGCCCTCCATCCTTGAACTCCACGATACAGCTGCCTTTCTTAATAGTCAACACTAGCAAAAGAACAATTATAGACTGCAGCATATCAAGTGATAAGTGAGTGTTTATGAAATCTGTTTTTATAATTTTATTGTCTTTGTGTACTGGAATTTTTGTTGAAACAAGTGAGGGAAATTTTTCTAGTTTACTAAAAGTAATAATTGTATTTACATTTGCAACTGGTACTTCAGGGGGTTGCTTGTTTTGGTTTGGGGGTGTTTTTACTATTTAATACAACTGCGGTAGTAATAGGAATGATTTTATCAACACTGCTTTACAGCCACCTTAAAAAAGGTTAACTTTCACTGTTGTAAAAGGCACTTCAGGCTGATATTTCAAAGAGCATTCACTGCACAGAAGAAATGAGTGAATGAAACTATATACTAGGACAGCACTACCTTTTCATGAACCTGTGGGGTACTGCTTCTGAATATTTACTCTTCATGTGCCAGAAAAATGTATGCACTCAGGAACACAGGGTGATCCTGTGACACAAAATAGCATCCTATAGGTGATTACAATTTTGAAAGTGTCTTTTAGCAGCAAAAAGGTGGTGCCTAGTTCTTTGGAGGAGATTACAAAGAAATTTGAAATACTGTCTGTAAGCAAGCTGCTGTAGTTGCATTCATATTAACTTGAAAATCTTCCAGTTATGTAATTCTGGGGGCTCGTGCTCTTCATCCTGTGAAAATATGGCTGGAAGTATGAGGAGCTGTTACGTTAACTGTTAATCGGATCACAACTAGTTTATTAGCTGAAAATAGCTGGCTTTGCTTTAATACTGTAGATTACAGATTTCACTCTGTGGTATGCAAATCCTGGACTGAACTTCAAGTCAATCAGACAGCAAAAATAGACAGGCTCTAGTAACCTAAGCACCAGCATGCAAAATAGCAATCCTATTGAAAGTTGATTTTTTTTTTTTAAATCAGACTGAAGTCCAATACATTTTGAGACAAAACTTTTGGAATACTTCCATCAGCACTGCAGTTCACCGAACTGGGAATGTTAGGATCAATTTTGATTCAATGTAATTATACCCTTATTTTATAGTCACACTATACAGGTCTTTTTGCAGTGGTAAACAGTGTGCTACATTTAGGTTTGAAGTTGTTAAAAAGTTGAACAATTTCATACTGAAACTTCAGAACTGCTGCTTTGAAGTTGTCAGGTTAAACTGGCATGTGGGATGTAGAGCAGTGTAACACACTTGTACAGCCTCCAGCTGTATGACAACACTGCTACTAAAAGTGAGCACACCAAAATTATTTACCTTGCTGATCCTTCAGTTTATATAACCAAGCTTTGGTATTACTGTCATCTGGAGGTCATTAAGTGTATGACCCAAATTAAACAAGCTTTCCACGGTGGTTATTATTTGTGCAACTGATTAGGGGCAGCAGCAGTATGTAGATAAACAGTGCCAGAATCTGCTGGTGTTGTAACCCCCATTCCACTGCTCTGTTAAATGAGGCAGTTAGCAAAAGTGTGGGCTCAGTTTGAAGCATTCACATCCCATAGTTTATTGGAGAGTATTTGTGCTGCCTCACTCCATTACTGGTCAGCTTGAGGGACAGGAAGTGTACTCAAAGTTAGTATTATTGGCCTCTGGACCTATTAGTAATAAGATGGCAGCCCAGTAGATCATTCTGTGAGAACAAAAGTTGATTTCTAAGTAACAACTGAAATAATGCTGAGAATTACTAGGAAAAACAGTAAAGAATACAACGTAAAACTGGACACATATAGTTCTTCTCTGTCTGGAATACTATGCACTCTCTTGTTCTTGGAAAACATACAGCATAACTAGGAGAGAGACAGGGGAGGGCAGCAAGAAAGAATGAAGCTTTGGAAAGGCTGTGACAGAAGGAACAGATAGGCTCTTTGGCCTGGAAATGAGAGGACAGTAGATTCACAGGTGTCTCTAAAATCATGGATGATGTGGAGGGTGTGCATAGACATGTCAAGTCACCTAAAGAAAACCCTCAAATAGCTGTTGGCAGCAAGAAGTGCAGGGACTTCCTGTAGCAGTGACTGCAGGTCACTACCCTGGAAAAATAACAATGTAAATTCCTCTGTTTGGAAAGTTGGGGGGAGGGAAAAGATATTACCCTCCTTTCCAACATCCAGGATTTTACCACAGCCCATGGGAGGATAAATGCAGAGCTACAATAAATGCAGCCTTTAATCCTCTGCCATAAAAGCAGTAATTTCACTGCTTACTGGTACTACCTGGGTATGGCACTGGTCTCCTCCCTGCTTCTGTACACACAGTTCTGTGACTTGAGCTGTGGCAGCCTAGGGAGCAGGAGTGCAATTGTCTCAGTTAAAGATACGGTGACACATCTTATTTTCCCTCTTAATGTGGCTATGCTTAAATAAATACAGGTGCATAAACGAGATTTTGCAAGTAATAAGGTATGAGTCACAAAAGAAACTGTGCCTGAAACTGACCATTACATTCAGCACAAAGCATTATATTACCAAATGAAAATTCTGTGTACAGACACAAAAGCTGTAACACTTCCAAGCCTACTGGCTCCAGGTATAAGGAAGCAAGTATTAGAAAAAAAACTATCACGAAAATCAGCACTTGGCATGAGCTTGGAGAGCAAATGAAAGACCCACCTGTGAGTTATCTTTTCAGAGATTTTCCAGGGATAAAGATTTTGTCAGCAGAAAATGAGATACTGGGAACCAGCCTTATGTTGAAATGCCTGGACCAGGCTTTTAATAGTCTGCAGTCGTAGCTTAAGGCCAGTCTGGAAGCCCCTGCTTTTCTTAAAGCTGTTTTAAGTTTATATTACAATTTCCACTTTTATATGCAGTGAAAAACATTTTGAGAATCCTGTAGCAGAAATGATGGGTTGTGAACACATGGGACTCTGAACAGACTGCTTTGCTAGCTGCATCCAAAAAACCAAAATTAAACCAAGGTAAATAGGTCAGTTCACAGGAGGAGTGTTGCACATCAGAACAGAAAGTGAAATGTAAAAGAAGCAAAACCAAAATAGTTATTTTGGTGACAGGGCTGAAGGTGACCTTATTGGCTTTAGTGCAAGGGAAGGTTCGTGTTTAATAAGGCCTCCCTCTTCCCCTTTGAAGCTACTTAATGAGGTTGAAAATTTTGGACTTTCTTCCAGCAGTGGTGAAGTTACTTTAACTGAGAAAGTGCCATTTTAAACCCTGTAGGCAGGCCAGTCACAGAGGCAAGAGAGAGAAAGCATTTTCTGCACTTCTTTCCCTAAGAACCCGTTAAGGAAAATGAAGAATCTAGACACTTACCTCAGTGCATACTAAAAAAATCAGAGAAAGAATATCAAGAAAAGCACAGCTTTGCTCTTTTCAAAGCCATCTCACTTTTAATTTTTTCCATGCAGATTTGAATACCTCTTTAATTTTGATAACACTTTCGAGATCCATGATGACAGTGAGGTGCTGAAGAGAATGGGAATGTCCTTTGGGCTCGAAGCAGGCAAATGCTCAGCTGAGGACCTAAGAACTGCAAAATCTCTAGTGCCAAAAGCTTTAGAGGGCTATATCACAGGTAAGTTAGATGAGACTTTTAAGTGTTGTTCCTCGTCAAATCCATAACCTTACTTAACTGAAGAAAGTTGAATTGCATTAACCTAAAAAGGTATATAACATCTGAAGTTTTATGGGACCAAGTAGGGTTAGTATGCGAACCAGTTACTTTACTGTTATTTTTGGAAGGTTTGTCATAGCTGTCCTGTAAATTTAATTCATGCTGATTTATAACAAACTCCTGAGCAAGTTGCATTGTGAAGAAATTATTTCTTAAATAACTAAATTGATACCAAGAACAGATTTTCATGTGTTAGTATTGAGTAACTGGATGTATGGAGGAGCAAACTGGAAGAAGGAAAAGAGAAAGAGCATCTGGAAGTGGCCGAGTGTGATCCCTCAGGTGCCAGCCAGCAGGCGCCATCTGAGAGCTGAGCTTCTCTAAGCAAAGCAGGAGGCTCCAAAGACTGCAGGACAGGGTGTCCCATGCAGAGACTTCTGCCTTCTGTTTGAACAGCTCATGCTTAAATATTCTTCTTGCTCTACCCACAGCTTAAACTTAGCCCAGCATTTTCTCAGGTTTCTGGAAGGACTTCATCTGTAAAGGAGGTGTTACCCAATGAATTACTGTGGACAGACCTTTGTTTATGAAGAGAGGGAACAAAACTATTGTCCTGACTTCTCTACTGTCTAGGCCCTGGTCTTGCTTAAATTACAGTAGTATAAAACTGTGTCTTTCACACAGGAAGGTTGGAAACTCCAGACATTTGACTTAATTCTAAAGTTGATTTCCTTCTTTTGGCAACATTTAATCTTTATGTCAGGATCTTTAAAATGCAGGCTTTATATTAAAAAAAAACGTTGTTTTGTTAAGAAAAATATAGTTAAGTAGTCAGGAAGTTGGACACATGTTTTTGTATTCTTGATTTAACTATGTGTGAGAATTAAGAATGAAACAATTTCTTAAAATTCACAATGTCAAAACACTGCTGGATATAAATTAAATTCTGTTACCTTCAGTAAAATTAGTATACTTCAAACAGCTTAACATTTCATCTTTCACAAACTTCCTCTTTTCCCTGGCTTCTCTGAGCCCACTGGAAAATAGAATTTAGAAATCTAAGGCAATGAAAATGCAAGGTAGGGGCATGCCTCTGTGAACCACCTTTCTGCCTTGTGTAAAATCCACACTTTCTTCTACTTTGTTCTTCAGAAAGAAAAGCTAGCCAGCTATTACCCAAAAATGTTAATAAACTACAAGATTACTAGCAGTGTCTTGTTACTCTTCTGGAATATTAAGCATGTACACACAGGTACACTCCTGCAAAATACCAGGAAACAACACTGTGGTATATCTCTTAATCTAAATACAATGCAGTCATTCCAAATGGTTTAGCCTCCTGACAGGTTCCTGTCAGAACATGTTCTCTGTAACATCAAACCTACATTTAGGGCAATCTTAGTGAAAACCCATTCAGCTATGTCCACAGTTAACTATTCTCATCTATTCTGTCCTCATGGATCACCCTAAAGCTGCCACTTACTAATGTTTGCTGTCATGTTCCAAGGACTGCTGGCAGGAACACCACCCTTGCTTTGTGACATGTCACTTCAATACCTGGCTGCTAAGAGGTTTCCACAGCACAAGGTAGCCTGTGGCTCCATCCCCGTGGATGGTGAGCCAGTTTACATGGCTGTGTCTGCCTGCTTAAAACAGTCCCTGTGCCAGGCAGCACAGTGCCAAATCCCAAGGAACCAAAGCTTAACAAGAACACAAAAGGATACAAGAGAACATGTAGGTAACAAACATTTAGTTATTCCTCTTGCCTGCTCTTAGAGAATCAGTCTAAATAAATTGAGTAGTACAGTCCCACTGTACAGAACAGATGTTCAGTCAGGAACAGAACTTCAGAGTAGGGACTGACTCCTTGCTTAAGGCATCCAGCTGGACCACATGCAAGCACCTTGGAGAAGAACTAGACAGTTTTGGTAACTTTGTTTTCATGTTATCTTTGTGTCTAGATGGAATTTGGGTAGGTCAATAGAAATACCTTATCTAAGAAACAAATTAAAAACAATGCCCCCAAGAAAAAGGCCTACAGGTGTAATTGGGTCAGTGGATTTGTTTTGCTGATTCTCTTGGCAGAAATGTGCATAACTGGAAACAACTGACAGGCATTACTTGTTAGGGAATTGAAAACAAAACTCTCCTAGTACTTAAGTAACCTGTTCATGGCCCTCAGGGGGCTTTTAACAAATTACCTGAAGGAATTCAGCATTTACTGCAAGACCATTTTAATGGTCTTAACCCTAAGATTTCCTGTCCCCAGGGAGGAGGCTGCCTTACATGTCACACATACAGTGTACAACAGGCTTTCTCTTCCACACTTTTGGCATCAGCCTTTGGCCACGGTCTGTGCATGTCCACAGCCATCCCTGTCTGATGGCAGAGTGGATGAGGAGGCTGCAGCACAGCCAGCCCTGAGAGCACCACGATGGAACTGCCTTTGGCCCCAGGGCACACAAAATTACACACAGCCCACCTTGGTGGCTTCACTGCATCCCACTCTCATCCCAATAAATAAATACAGTTCATTTGTACCTTCACCAAGCAGAGTAGGAGCTGGTGGGGCATTCCACAGGGTCAGTCCATAGCAGGAAGTTTCCAGGAAGGACTCCAGAGCTCTCATTTCAGATACCTATGACTCCACATGGCTGCCAGCAGGTGAATCTTCTTCACACAGGGGGAAAACTTCAGAGAAATAAGCATAACAGGGGAGAGCAAGGCTTGAGTGCATCCACAAAAAAAGGGGTGTAAGTTCACCTTGATTAAATAGGA
The DNA here is from genome assembly GCA_035221455.1 of Xenops minutus. NCBI lineage: Eukaryota > Metazoa > Chordata > Aves > Passeriformes > Furnariidae > Xenops > Xenops minutus. The sequence goes on from JAWWEE010000010.1 coordinate 15,029,127, forward strand.
CACATCTACAGTATAAAATCAACTTGAGCTACTGGAACCTTCTACACTAAACATGGAAACCTAACTGCAGAGTTTAAGACTGTAAAAGGAAGAAAAAATTTAAGTAACTATCATAAATACAGTTATGCTTTCTTTTAGATATGTCTGCAGGATTTTCATGGATAAACCAAGGGTTACTTTCAAGCTCAGCACAAGCAGTTTCACATTTAGAGGCAGCTGGAGGCACTTACAATGCTAAATCAAGGTAAATGAAATAACTTTTTATTCAAAGGTAGTTATATATGGTTGTGGTACTTTCAATAACCTCACTATTTCATACAATTTGCATAGAGGAATTCAGATGTTTTTCTTATTTTGGTTAATTGTGATTGTGAAAAAGTCTCTGTCTTCCTTGATAATTATATTTGAAAGGTCAAATCAACATACTTTGAATTTTGTACATACCAGCTATTTTGTATCTCTGTTTCATAAGAATAGAATCACTTTTGAGCCCTTTTTCCTGATTAACCTTAAATTCCTGCCTGGGCATGGACTACAAATAGGTAATTACATGTGGATAAAAGGCTGGTAAATGTTTCTGAAGAATGCAAAAGAACGTTTGGTGTCTAAAGGCAATACTGCTTAAGCTTTCCTGAAAGAAGTTTAGTCCACACAGTCCATAATGATTTAAAATTAAAAACCAACAACAAAACCAAAACCCACCACCAGTAAAAACCTAATCCACAATAGACCTCAACAGCCATACCTTGCTTCAAGCTTACCTGTACCATAAAAAATGGAAACAGGGATTATTCTGGAGCAGGTTCCTCATCATAGCATTTAATAGCTTCATTTCATATTGGAAATATTTTGTGTATTGACAAAACTGTGATGGATTTTGTCTTCTTTAATCCTTCTTTAGCTTGAGCAATCCTGCAACTTTTCTGTGAAAAAAAAGTCACACAGTAATCTTTTCTATGCAACTTTCCAGTGTTTTATCAGTTTTCATAATAAAAGTAATATCTGTATTTACTGTATCGCTTTTGGATTTTCCCTTGCTGACAGCATTTCTTTGACTAAAGGAAAAGTGAAGGCCAAAAATAAAAGGCTTAAAACCTCCTGAGAGTCCATCTAAAGCTCACCATTTCTGTTGTTTTGATAGTGAGAATGCAGGGCTGTGTCTGGATGCTGAAGTGGCCTTAGCAACTGGGCAGCTCCTTGCCCCGAGCAGTCAGCAGTCCAGCAGCGCAGCGTCCCGGGGGGAAACACCCTGCTCCTTCAACGACGAGGATGAAGAGGATGACGATGAGGATTCTTCCTCCCCAGAATGAGGATAGTACAAAATGGAATACACAAAATGCTGCTCAGATATTCTTAATGGGAGTTCCTGTTTGGATTTTACTGGTTTCTTGCCTTGTTTTGCACTGTGTTCAGTGAAGCAAAATGGAACCTTCAAAACAAATTGATCCACAGCTGAAATTGAAAACTTTTTGTAACTGAACACAGAGTGACATGTAGAGACAGAACAAAGTGGTTTTTATCAGCTCAAACCGAGGAAAAGAACAAAGTCCCCGGAGATTTGGCAAAGCAAACCCCAAGTTCACCTTTTCCATTTTGGGACTCAAGTCTGTCTTCCCCTTGTCTTTATCAGGTGGAGAAGAAAACAGAGTCACTCAGCAAATGCCAATTCTTGCATTGTCTTTTGGCTGTGCTGCCTTTAGGAAAAGGAGGAGAGAGATCACACACAAATGCGCTAAAAAAGCTATTTAAAACTGTCTTATATGAAAATGGTTATAGGGAAAAGGGGCTGTTAAAATGTTTGCTTTCTTTCTGTTCAACTTGCTGTATAGAAGATTCTTAAAGTAATATAAATTGCAAGCAATTAAATGGATCTTGAAATAGTTTGAATTCATTTTAGATACTCTAAAGGTAACATTAGTATAAAAGGTTCATATGTTCATTTATACTGCAGACCTAATTTATTATAAATAAGTGATTATTCTTAGCCATTATTAAAACAGTCAGGAAAGAAAACAGTGTTCTCTGCACCAGCTTTTTTCAAGGAAAAAAAGTTTAAAAATGGTATTTCTAGATTACAGAGTATCCAGTGTAGCTTCTCCTTTACTGTTCTAATTTTATATAGTCCCTTTGATGTTGAGCATGTGTGGGATTTTTTCAGAAAGGCCTCCCACCATGTTAAGGCTCTCAGGCAGCATGTTTTCAAGGCAGCATGTTTTCAAATGTGGGGCGGATAGGTCACATAACTTTTTTGAAAGTCATAGGCTGAGGTTCTTAGAAAAAAATAAAATTCTGACAATATGTCATGTCATATTTTGCATTCCAGTCAGATTAGATTATGACAGACCAACTTTATCTTAACTTCTGTTGCACTCACCTCGATGCGCCTTTGAGCATTGTATCAAACCACTTCAAACAATCTGTGGCTCAAGTTACACAACACAAATCCCAGCTGAACTGTTAAATTAGACTTGCAGCAGGAGGCTGTGTTCCATAGCTAACATCACATCCAATCACAAAGACCTTTTTAAAAAAAAAAACAAAACACACACTTGAAAACACACTGTAGATGTACTCTTCCCATGGTGTTCTAACATCCAGGATTTTAGCTAGTCTAGAAGATAACTATTTTCAATTAGGTAAATCCAGTTTAAAATACTGTTTCTTCTTTTCAGTTTTTATACTGTATGCAATAGTTGCCCTGTGTCTCAGCTGTCTCAGGGCTGCCAGGAGAGGAGCAGCCCATCCCTCTGTTCTGCCCCAGCCCTGACAGCAGCTGCCCCTTTGGGCTGATGGCAGTGTGACTCTCCTGTGCCCACTGCCCCCTGCAGCCAGCCCTGCCCTCAGGCCAGCGAGTTCAGCAGCAGCAGCAGCGAGGCTGAGCCCCAGGCTCACAGCCCCTGGCTCTGAGGAGGAGCACAGCTCCAGCTGCATCCAGGGCAGGCAGAACTGCTGGGGCACACCAGCACCTCGGCATGTCTGTGTGGAAAACTTCACACAGAGTTCAAACTCTTGCACCTGAGGTACAGTCAGGGCAGCACCCCTATTTCAGTACAGCTCTTGGCTAAGCAAGCAGAGCTATCTGGCTTGCACAAATGGTTGCAAATGCACAGACTGAAAGAATTCCCATATGTCTGCCATGTTACTCACCTTCTGGGCAAGACTGTTAAGACTATCCTGTGCTCATGGCTCACAGCCAACAGCAGACTGAGGGCTTTACACCACCTCACTGACCAAATCTGTAGCACTACCTCTATACCAAGAAAAGCTTTACAAATACAAAATAATATTCTTGCTGAGTTAATGCACTTGAGCAAGGTGGCTCACCTTGGAAATAGGGGGAGAAGATAACAGGTACTCCAGGCATGTTGTTATGGAATTTTTAGCTCAATGAAATTTTTAGCTCTTTCATTTAAACAGATAATCACTTTTATTCTTAGAAACTCACTGCTTTTTCAAAAACTGTCCTGTCAGCTTTCATTGGAGAAGGCAGATCAAAGATACCTTGTATATGCAGGAGTCTAAGGAACCCTTACAGAGGGAAACATCTAAATAATTATCCCTGCCCCCCAACAAAGTATTAGGGGTACATTTAACTTCACACTTTATTCACACTTCCCACTCAACATCTGTGTAAAAACTAAAACCAGCAAAACACTAAAGAGGTCCTAAAGAACAGCACTTAGAACTGTAAGAATCTAGCAAAAAAAAAAGGCTTCCTGCCCAGAAATGGAATGTATTTTATCATAAGTCAGTGTGCTTTCTGCTTTTCAGGAGGAAGATCTCAATGATACCTTTCTTCTATTGATGTCTGTGCCCTCCAAAGCAGCAGACTACACAGTTACTTGCTTTCTGGCAAAACTCAAGCTATCAAATTTAAAGATAAAATATAAAAGATCTAGGAGCACATAATATTTATTTAGACAGTTAAACCAAGTCTTTAAAAGTTATTTTTCCTGAGCTAGTTGAATACAAAGGACAAAACAAGTTAGAACATTTAGAAGATACTTCAAAAGTAAATTCTTTCCTTGGGCTTCCTTGTGCCAAGTTGCAGTTAAGGATGAAGTTCAGCTAAACCACTGCGGTCTTGTGGCAACACTAAAGTCTGGGAGAGAGAATTTGGGGCCTTGTCCAGTCAGTTCACTCATGTACAATCCCAGGCAAGCCTTTCAATCATTCCTGTTGATCTTAGTTGACATATTTAAAAAAGAAACAAAAAACACACACAAAACCCACAAACCAAAACAGGTAAATGCACGACCTCACAAAATGCAGGTGTTGCATCTGATTTGAGCGCTGAGTAACAAGGGGTATATGAGAACATTAACTCCCCACACAGCTCATGGCAGTGGTTGTGCTCAGCTGCTCCAGTACACAGGCCCTCCCTCCCTCTGGGAGCAGCAGCAGGTACTTTCCAGAATAAAATGGTCATGAGCAAGACTGGTTTTCTCATTTTCTATTCAGTTACCATCATCCTCTCCCATCCCCTGCAACAGCCCTGGCATTCATTGATAGGAAACAAGCAGCAACTAGGACTAGCTGACATATCTTAAAAAGTTAACATTTCAATTTTCATGTAACTTCTGTTTAAGATAAATTTTAGTGCCATGTTTGTGTGGCTTGGAACACTCTCTCTAGGTTATACATTCAGAAAGCACTTGGTTGCAAGCAATATAATGCTATATGTAAATGCTTTTATAGTTATATTGCAGTAAACAGCTTTATTTCTGGACTTAACTCTGTGGTGCTTGAAAAATCTAAATTTGACTTAGAAAAACTTGTCAGCTCCACTAACTAGAGGAAAAAAAATACGAGTAGGAGACAGCATTTTTTGGTTATGTGGAAATCTGACATAATATTTGTTGACTTTGTTTTTTAAAATTTTAAAGTGCATCACTCTTCTCATTTTAACACTGGAATTGATGGCAACAATCCACCTAGTCTCAGAAAGTGTGTGTATCCCAGCAAATGGTAGTAGTTTAACTGAAGGTATGACTTCAGCTAATGCCATTAAACTTAGTACAAGCTACACTGTAGACATGTCCATTTTGGTTAAGGGGTTTTAGCTTTTTAAACTACAGCTTGTAAATGCCCCTAATCCTTTTGAGCAGCTGGAAATTGCTGAGTACACAGAATTCCCACAGAAGGACTTTCTGCTTATCAACTACGTCAGCCTGAAGTAACATTATGTAAAAAGGCCTAAGACCTTCAAGTTCATATGTGAAATGCTACTTGAATTTAGAGTTCCACAGTTAAGGTTTTAAATCTCAAGTGCTCTTTCTTCTGACCAAATCCACCATTTTAATTCAAGAGCATGGCTGAAACTTAACTACATTTGAACTCTGAGCAATACTCCTTTTTATAATTAACTGGCCCTTTTCAGCTGAAAACAATCCAGGCAGTTGATTGAAAATAGTGAGCTTCAGATGTCTGGGGTTTGGACTCACTTAGAAACAAAGCCAGTAACCACAGGGTATGGTATAAAGAAAACAAACCAGAACAAGTTATCTCTGCTTGATGCACCTCGTTAATATATTTTCATTATGAGAATCTCTCAGGAACATCAGTTAATATTAAACAAGCAGATGTAATGACGCTGGGGAAAGACTACATGAACTTTCTTAATTTGTGATTTAGAAAATTCTAGTATTAGCCATACTTTGAGATGGCATGCTTCTGCTGCAGTTGGACGGGTCTATTTTTGGGCAGAAGGTGCCTCAGCACTGGGAAGTGGTGCCTCTTGCAGCATTCCTGGTGAACAGGGGGAGGCTTAAGGACCTGTTCATGGAGGTTTTGTTCCTTAAAATACCCCGCTTTTTGAATCTTGATCTATGTCTGCAAGCAATACACAGTGAATCATTTGGAATTTGTGGCCACCACACCCCCACCCAAGCATGTGAACAGCTCCAAATACTTAATTTTCTGCTGGCAAGTGTTCACATAACCCAGTCCTGATACCATAAAACTTCCTGAAACTCTCATTCCTTAGGCTTAACAAAGTTCCCAAATCAGATTATCTTTTTCCTATTTAGCTGTTAGAATTTAGTCTAGTGAATGTTTTTAAGAGGCTGTGAGCAACTCTTCTCCCCTGGATCCAGGTATATTGCCAAAAAAACACCCACAACCAACACTGTTCATTCCATCTGCTAGGTATTACCATCCTTTCAAGTCACTGTAGAGCTGTGTGTACAAGAACCTCCAGCTCCTTCAATCTGACCGCCTGAGCTGGCACCAGCACTGAGGGGAGGAACCCACTAAAAGCAGCCTGACAGTAACAAACGAACCAGCTGTTTATTGAAGCTGCTCAGAGACTGCACATTTACTCTATACCTTTCATACTCCTACCTTGTCTGGCTTCTCCAAAGATAAGCCAAAACCAGAATGTTTTCTTTCTGCTCCAGTCTTTTTGACAGTACCCAAGAATCCAACATTTCGGATATCCATGTAAGCTGCAGGACCACCAAAAACCCTTGCTCAAAATTGGGCAGAAGTAACATCTGAGATCTAACCATCCACATGCCAGGACAAAGCCTCCTGCTTAGGAACAATAAGGAGCAGATAAATACTTCTTTGTTTATCTAAGAAGAAAATAGACTCACCTGGATCAGGGCCATAATTCCAAGCAGATACAGGAACCTCCCAGTAGCCCAAACCTGCACCTCTTCTCAGAACTCTGTATTGGCTAGAATAAGAGACAATCACTTAAATCTTCTGACTTTTCTAAATGCCATTCTTAAGTACTCAACACTTTGCAGGCATAGACACTTTAGATATATGGACACCATGGAATAGTGGGATACAGCTCTGTAAAATTTACATCCAGTTGTAGATGCAAATCAAACTCATCTATGCAGACACTTTTTCCAAGACAAAATGAGTCTCTAACAGTGAGTTAGTTTTAGCCTATTCTCATTACCCAGGCTGAGTGAAACAAAGACATGCATCCCTAGCACTGCCTGGCTCTTGTGCTGTCCATGAAGCAGCAATGGCACACCCGGATGCGGCAGGCAGCCAGAGGGAAAAACACCATATCTACAGCCCTTCCTGATGACATTTTTAGGTCACATACAGTTACTCTGAACAGCCACAAAAGTTAAAACATTGATCAGAAAAGGTGAAGGCCACAAAATCAGTCTCCAGGCTTTTTAGTGGGTTTGTTAAATTGCTAACGGAACTTCAACAATTAGTAGATTCAGTTGTGCTAATGCAGGGATTAAGTGGATCTCCTAGAATTTCCCCAGGAAAACACCAGTTGAATCACAACTCATCATACAAGTTTCTGGCACACTCCCTTGTCTTAAAGGTCAGGCTGTATATATGAAAAATACTTCAGAGAAGTATATGCAAATGTTACGACACTGTACTTCACAAGCACCTACTGTGAAGAAATTAATCCTACCTTGAACAAACCTGTAAGAAGCAGGGTGAGTTTGTCCTTGTTCCTCAGGCCCTGACTGCAAACAACGCCCTGGGACCCAGGCAGCAGCATCTGTGTTTGCATATCCTACCTGGCATGAGTACCCAGCCAGCAAGTACAGGCAGAGCTTTGCACCAGTACATGTCTGCTGGCACCTGTGGGGTGCCCTGGCAAGGAGGGAGTGCTGCTGTGCCCATCAGCCCATGGTGTGGCGGTGCTGCAACACGCACAGGGCAGGGCCATCCCTCCGTCCCCCCAGCAGTAGCACTTTTTAATTAATATCCACTGTATTCTACATAGAAGTAAGCTGTAGAGACACTTCCTTTTTATGTTTGAAATGCAGAAACCACTTGAAAGTCTGTTAAATTTTTTAATTAAAACTTAACGTTTTTTTTTAAGAAAGAGGCCAGTCATGGACAAAGCTATTTTATGACCTCCTTCAACACTGAACTCAAAGCAGGGCTTGTAAACATAGTGGGTGGGAAGAGACAAATCCAATTTTAAGGATGCTAACTATATGAGTTCTGAAATTCTAATTAATTTTTTTAATCTACTAATCTTGCTCTCCCCCTCTCCCAACGTGCATTGGCCCAAAGCATCACACAAACACTTTGGTGGAAATTTTTCTCACTTCTCTTGTGTTGAACTCCTGTGTCTTCAGGAAAGTCCAAGCTGCCCATTCATTTTAATTTGCTGCCTATTTTTGAATTCTCCATAGATTTCTTTCTTTCCAAATACCTATAAATTATAAACTAAAGTTTTATTTTTGCAGAAAGCTAGGCTGATTTTTTTGTCCTGAGCAAATAGTGTTAATTTCTGCTACCACGTTGTACATGTCTAGGAGTAGTGTAAAAAAGAATGTGGTAGTATTTTATGTGCTCTAAACACTGAGAAAGATATAAAGAAAAATGCATATACGAAGTTTTACTTTCCTAATAGGAACACTGGCATTAGCAAATAGTATATTTGAACCAATAGGAAATATTACTTTGTAGTAGCAAACACTTTGTAAATAAAAACTTGTTATTTTTTTAATGGAAATTTTATAGAAGCTTTTTCTGTATACTCAGTTGATTCCATGTTTACTGAAATGCTGCAAGTGGGAATTGTACATTGCAAAATGGAGGTGGGGAGCAGACAGTCTGACTGAGGTGAAAGCTGTGTATGCTCTGGAGAAAAACATCCAGTTGTCTGTGAACAGAAATGTAAAGCTTAATTGTAGAATGGAATAAAAGAATTTCAAGAAAACAGGATTGGGCTTGTTTTTGAGAAACACACTGCAGAAAAAGGTTGCTCAAGGTTAGTGCTGACAGTGTGTACCTCATAAAAAAAACTGCTCTGCATAGGAAATTCTTTGGTGTTTTGAAAATAAGTATCAAAATCTAGCAATTACATGCTCATTGGTTAATCATTCAGAGAAACATAATAGGTCATCACCAAGGAAGAGATGCCAGACTTCTGAAATTGTTCCATTTTGATAATTTAACTCACAAAATGCCTAGGGATATTATTGTCCCTGTCTATTCAAGTCATGCACCCAGTCTATACCTAAGAGTATTCTGTTCCTGAGTACCTCAGAGAGCTCATCAGTTTCCATGTCCAGCTGAAGGCACATTTCACACAGGCTCTTTCAGTCACTGTTTCCTTAAAAGTGTTCGCTCTTCCTCTGGAACAGTCAAGTCTGAAAGAAGGAATTGACAGTGTTTGTTCAGCACCCTGTACTCCAGTGCTCTCTGTGCTCCCCATGTCTCCGGCTAAATCCTTTGAACACCCTTCCAACCCTTTCCTCATATTTTGGTAGCAAAAACCCAAATTAGACAGATTTAGGCAGCATTAGAAACACTCCCTCTTCATCTCGTGTTGGTTTTCCAACTGCTAAACACGAAAACACCAAGTAATGTCACAGTGCTTGTTTGTCCCCTTGTGCACACAAGACCCATGACTCACTATTTTTAATCTCAAACCGTCTGAAAGTAAAGGTTAAAAACAATAGAAGACTTGCAAAACTATGAGTTTCTTCTGTAATAAACAGAAACAATCACAGATCCCTTTCATTTAAAAAGCCTTGGTCTATCTGGCAAATAACTAGCTAAAAACTCTCGCAATGTCTTTTGCATAGGAAAGAAACACGACTGAAGAAATGAGAAGGTACGGTCTTTATCTCAGCACCAAAGATATTTATGGCTTATTTATGCTTATTCAAAAAAAAAAAAAGTCTAAGAATCTGTACCTTTTTCTGTGTTAGTGCTACATAAATTGCTACTAGAATGATTCTGAAACATTAAACTGACAGTGAAGCTGGTTGGAATAAATACTCTCCTCTAAAGAATCTAAAAGGACAGGTTTTTGTGGTAAGCTACAGTATTCCTTTGTACTGTGTTTCACCTGGGGATGTCCTCCCCAAGAACCCAACACAGCAACTGAGAAAATGTGAAAGCATAAAAGCCCTTTCCCTCTTTTTTTCTTCTAAGAAACAAGTACTCAGCATGGTTCTCCAAGAATGGAGAAATGTGCAAGTAATACTCTCTGAAATTACAAATGCTTTTGGTTAGAATTTCTTTGCCCAACCAGATAGCACCATACCAACTGGTTTATGCTTTTTTTCACATAAATAAATGTATGTCTCCTGAGTGATGGTAACTAACTGCTGCAGCATTGAAGTGCTCTGGGCTACAACAAATATTTTTCTTGGTTAGAAACAACACTCTTTAAAATTGTATCTTCTTGAATTCCAGACATTCTGTTAGAAAGCAAAAATAAAACATTCAGGGAAACTAGAACCCCCCCCCCAGATTGTGTAGGTTTATTATTCATTAAACTTTGTCTCCCAACCCCAAGTGTAGGATAGGAGATAAATATGAACAATACTTCACTGTCACAGGGCCGTGTCACGAGTGCTGTCCCTGGCTCCGTGTGATCCGTGTAGGTTGCTCCTGAACACGGCTCGGCTGCAGCGCGTCCTTCGCCTGCCGTGGGGAACCCGGCTCTGCTCTGGGGCCCTGCCCAACACCCCAGCCCTGTCCCACTGCTCTCCCTGCAAATGATGTAAAAGGCTGGAAAACCTCCACGTCACTGCCACTGTCTCCTTGCTGAAACCACTGTTCCAGGGTAACAAAACAGAAGAAACTGTTCCTATGTATTTCACAGAACTTCTAGTCTGTCACAATGGTTAAATCAAGTCTGTCAGACTGAAAAACCCCACAAGTTGTTGAAGGGTTTGTTGCCTGCAGGGTCTCAGATCTGCCCCCAGATAACCCACTGCAGGCTTGGGTTAGTAACATCTCAAGAGTGTCTCCGCAGCCATTGAGAGAACTCACAGACCATTAAAAAACTGAAAACCTTTGTCCCAGGCAACGCCGAGCAGGAAGTGATATAAAGCCTGCAACAATGAGGTGGCATCAAAAGGAAGAAGTGGGCGAACAGAAGGGTTTGTGTTCTTTCACCATAAGGCAGCAAACAAAGCTACAAAATGACAAAATTATCTAAGCACCATTTTACAAGACATGGAACCACATAACCAATACACTCCTTTGGTTCAAATGACTTGTGCTAACCCAGGTCTTCATCAGCTTGACATTAAAGTCCATGTTATGCAACAAGAACAAGATACAAATACTACATTTGTCTATCACAATTAACCGAACATTTTTCAAATACTAAATAACAAAAATTCCATTTAACACCTTATTATGTAAAAAGCAGCAGACTGCATTTTTACAGCAGCTGCTGGCATAAGCAAGATAGCTATTTTTAATAAACAAGCACCACAAGGACATAAATGTCTTGGCACATCTAGAATTTAACAAACATTTCAAATGAGTAAACCCCATGAAAATGTCCTAGCATTGACCTGTGTACAATTCCAGCCTCTGGCTTTGCACAGTGAAATTGAAAGGGCTCGCAGAGCTCTCAGGGCAGGGCCAGGCCGAGGGCACAGCCGAGCTCCTTCCTGCCAGGTGGGGCAGGGTGTGAATGCACAGCCCAAACCATCCCATCCCATCCCATCCCAAACCATCCCATCCCATCCCATCCCATCCCAGCCCCGGGAGCTGCCCGCGCTCCCCCCACGCTGCTCTGGGGCAAACGGGAGGTGGTTTTTAAGGGGGGAGAGGGGGACAAGTGGACTTCCACAGTTTGCCAGCATGTGTTTTAAGGCCACACCTCAGTTAAAGCATCAGAAAAAGAGGTGTTTGCGTGTTCCTGTATTTCGTTAAGAGCTCTCGTGCTCTAGGCCTCCTGCTGCAGAACAGCTCCGGAGCAGATGCCCCCCTTCGCCCTGTGCCGGGACAGGTTCCACACCTGCCGCAGTGCCAGTGCTAACCCACAGCGGTGTCCCCCTCTCTGCCGCAGCAGGCACGGTGTCCCGGCCCTGCCCTGCCCTGCCCAGCCCGGCCGGGCCCGCCGCTGCCCCCGCCGCCCTCACACCCTCACACAGCCCCCGCCACGGCCCGGCCGCCCGCGGCTCCCCCTGCCCCGCTCCGCGCCCAGCCCGCCGTGCCTGTGCCTGCCCCACACCTTCCCTTCCCTTCCCCTTCCCTTCCCTTCCCCTTCCCCTCCCTTCCCTTCCCTTCCCCAGCCCAGCCCAGCCCGCCGTACCTGCCCGGTCGGTGCCCCCGGCCCGGCCCGGCCGCCGCAGAGCCCTCCGCAGAGGGCAGAGTGGGACCCTGCAGGCCAACAGCGGCTAAACCCACCGGTCTGTAATCGTCCCTGATGGCCCAAGGGCCTGGGGTTGGCAGAGCTTGACGGGAAACACCCCCCGCGCCCACGGGAGCCCCCGACCACCGCCCCGCTGTGTGTCTGTCAGTGTGTGTCAGTGTGTCTGTCAGTGTGTGTGTGTGTCTGTGTCTGTCTGTCAGCGTGTGTCAGTGTGTCTGTCAGTGTGTGTGCCTGCTGTGCTCGGGCCTGGATGGACCCGCTCCTGTCCCCCCAGCCTGCCCTCCCACCATCCACTCACAACCAGGCCCACCGCGAACCCTCCAGCAGAATTCAGGGCTTCTGTAGCAAATTCCAGGCCTTGAACCACGCTGTAGGTCGGTACCGTCCAGCTGCTACTATTGGAGAGCCTGTTTTTATTTAAAAGTGGCCGGAACCCAACATTTTTGACAGATCCTTTAACCTGTTCTTCCTTTAACACCTTCCCCAGCAGCGCCTGGGACTCGTCCATCTCTTAGTCTCTGTATGAACTCCCCGGCTGGATTATGGAATTCAGAGGAAGTGGCCTCTTTCCATAAGATCATTACTTCAAAATTCTGAACATACAATCAGTAACACAGAGTAATTGTGACTGGGGAAAGACATTAATATGAAGTGTGTGAAATCTGTATGGTATTAATTGGGGGAAAAGTAAGGGATTCAACTAAGCACTTGGGTATTTAGATCTAATAATGGATGGTGAATCTCTGAAGGTGAAAATCCTTAACTGTTCTCAGAGAGAAAAAAATACAAACAGCTCTAGAGAGTCTGCAGGCAAAAACTTCAAGCTGGAAAAAGATGCAGAACACTTTTCTTTTAAATTATCATCCTACCACTAAAATAACATTCCCACATTACCATAACAAAGTCATTAAGTATTATTAATACTAAATTAACCAAACTGTAGAAGCAGCTGCTATACCTGTTGCTAATAAGGTAACTGTGTGAGATGTAAATTAACACAGCTGCTGGCTGTTTGCACTCAGGCTGGCCAGGCTGATGTAAGGGGAAAGCCCAGGATTTTTATTGTTATTACTTTCAAGCCTTCTCACCTTTGATATTTTCTCATCATCTCATTAGCATGACTAAAGCCAAGTTCTAAACATTCTATCTAGGCTTATGAACTTTTTATTTCATGTTCTGCCAAGCTCCTACCTACCGTTTTCTGTCATTAGGCAATATATTAAGACTATTAAATTAAGATTGAATGTGATACAGGTGTTCTGTCTGGGGTCCCTCCCCAAATAACTGAGCCAGCTGTATCTTATCAGACCAGTATTTGGTGGCCTTCGAGCAGCAAAACAAGGAGCAGAAGTTTTTGCACTAGCAGAGACCTGATGAGGTTTGTACATTAACTGAAGACCCATCTAACTGTACAATGGTGTGTTCCTGAGATGGTTGGTATGGAGCCATCTATTTATCTATAGGAAGCAGGTGACTGGCATGATGACAGATGGGTATATATATCACTGGAGATGAAACAATTCCAGGAAACAAAGCAGCCCTGGCTGCTGAAGATTTTTCAGAAATAACTGCACAGTTTAAAGAATTCTTGCCAAACTCATTAATTCATTTCATAGAGGAGTACCACTATTTCAAATCTTTGGGAAAATGCATCCACCAAGCAGTGTATTTTCTGACCAATAAACTGTTCAATTAAAAAAATACACTGCACTAGAAGATAAAAATATAATAATAATTTTAAAAGATAATTGCAACCAATTACTCTACTGATAAATAGATATAATCCCCCCTCTCCCAGCTGGGAGTTTTTTTATTTCAACTAGTTACACTTGTGTTAGAAAAAGCTGATACAAAAATACCAGTAGCAAGTTAAAAAAAAATACAGGAGACTGCCCTTAGCAGTGTTCAGACTCCCTAAAAGATAAAAAACCGTGAAGGTAAAATGTAGTGAAGTACAAGGGCATGGAACAGAATGGGCCAGCAGACATTCCTAAGCAAGTGAGTCTGGTTCCATGGGCACAGGATGCACATCCAGCAGGACAAGCACACACACACACTGAGGGGCTTCTAAAGGTGGTACTACATACTTCCAGCATTATTTTTCCCTTCTCCATTTAGACATTTTTGTAATGCTATAAAGAGGGTAAAATACTGCATGAACTGGATACCTGGGAACATGCTGAAGTTAAGCAACAATGCTACAAGAGAGGGGGAATGCCAGTACTGTGTCCTGCTCAGAGCTCCCTAGGCATGCTGGGGTTAAACTGAGCAACACTGGCTGCTCCTGCCTGCAGAAACTGTGGAGACTTGTGCACTTACCCCCACAGACTCCCACTGGCCATTACTAATCACCAGCCACCCTTCAGTCAGTGGAAGAGCTATTGCAGGTTCTTAACTCTCCAAGATTTTCAGAGTACTGTGTACGTGTGCTCCCAAGAGCAGCTTGGTGAGAGGGAAATAGAGAATGCATCTTCTGTGAAGGAGTTAAGGAGCCGTGTGCCCGAGCTCCCTGCAGACAAGAACAATGTGAAACCCCTGACAAGCCAGGCAGGCAGCTCTGGCTCAGCAGATAGCAGGAACATGAACTGAAGGGGCAAAGACATCTCACGATTCCACAGCCATTCATGTCCTAGGGAGATTTCAGAGAGCTCTCTTGTCATGTTTGAAGCCATGGCTGCATTTCTGTTTGTCAGAGTGCATTTGCTAGTTGCACTGCTGAGTTATATGCAAGTCAGCCTACAGCAGTTTCCAGTAATGGCATCTTATGCAATTTCTGACCTACTTTAACACATTGGGGCACTTGGAAACACGAGATCCACTGCAGCAGCTTTCTGCTTGACAGTGTAACACTGCAGCAGGAAGCAAGTCTTTAGACAAGCATGGGGATCCTATAAAATACAGGTGACAAACAGACTTTAATTTTCAAGGTATTTGTCAAACTATTAGGAGCATCCAGATCAGTCATCATACCTGTTATTCTCAACTAGAGACTGTGCACACTATTTCAAAAAGATGGAATGTCAAAAATCAGGAAGCTGTTATATATGCACTGACCTGTGTGCTCTTTCTCAGCTTGTCTAGGCTGCAGTTTCCTGAAGAACACCTCAGTGAGGGTTTGTGTGGGATGGATGATCAAACACGACAGGGTTACCAATACAGATCTTTTCTTTTGCCCCAGCAGCGAGTGATGTTGTAGAAGGAAGCTTCTTCTACACATCCTGCCAGACTCCAGCAATAAATGGAAGGTCTGTGAGAACTCTTATGAATTACACTACCAAATGTGAACAGCCAGGGACCTAAACACTAGTAAAGACAGCAAAGAGAATTATTCCTACTATTAATCAGAACTAAGCTTTGAGCAGGAGAAAAGCAGTAAGAAAAAACTGAGATTACTGTCCCTTCCTTGTCCCACATGAGCAACAGGACTCCGGACATTCTGCTGCGTGGAAATTTCAAATTTGTAACCTGATTAGGGCGTCTGACCAGTTGAGTGGGCTCACAGACACTGTCACTGCAAACTCTGTTAAAGTTCAAGATCTACAGGCAGTGCAGATCTTCAGAACAATCCTGAAAAGCTTGGATTTTGGGGTTTTCTTTTTCCTCCCCAGGTTCTGTTGTTAAGGAAATTTTCAAGCATGGCTGAAGCAAACACAATACACACCATCAGGACCTTTCCCATGTAGACAAAACAATAAAGTCCAAATGATATCCAGTATTATTCACCAACAGCTGCTTTACCTTGTTTCTTTAACACATAGTTATCACTCTTGCCCTGCCATTTCAATATAATTTGTACCTTAGTACTACAGTGCCCAAATGATATTTTACTATTTGTCTGCCATGCCTTGGCTTTAGGCGAGGATATTACTACCACAGGTATACTCTTGGTTTGGGGTCACTTACTTCTCTGTCAAATTAAAGGGGTTTTATGTATTGAAGGCTGAAATTTACTGAGTTCTGGTTTTGTGTCCTTTAAGATAACTAATCAGAAGTGTTTCAGGCTTCACCTGTAGCTTAATGCATCTCCTAGAACCTCAGTGCAAACTTTTGTATCAGTTCTAAAAAAACCCACTTCCTTATACCCAACAAGGAAGTTACCATACAATTCACTGTAGTATTCCCTGTCCTGTGCCTGACACCCACCCAGTTACCACCCTCTCCACATTATATCCTCCTTAACAGCTATTGTGTGACCTTGGGGGGTAAAAGGTCTCCTCAATCCACAAGCACCGAGACTGAGGGAACTACCTATAGGAACCTTTCCCCTCTTTCAAAACTTACATGCTCCTGCCATACAACTTCCTTTCTCTTCCACAGCACAAGGGTTGTAAGCCTGGAGATGAGACTGCACTATAAGGAATCTGCAAGGCAGCTCCTCCAGCTCAAGCTGAACCGGTGCCTCGGGAGACAGCACTTGCTCTCAGCATGCAATGTATCCATGGATTATCCACTGAGAAGACAGATAAAAGACATCAAGTGAAATAACTAAGACTTCCAACCACCTGGAGATACTCATCTGAATCCAGCCTTACTTTTTCAGAGGTGGATTTGTTTTCTTACAAAGTCAAGAATCAGACTCAGATCAAAAATCCCATTTCGTTTTCTTTAGCAGCTGAAATTCTGTGTTTTATTGGCTCACTGTGCTGGGGCTTCAATCACTTGGAATGCTGAGGGTGGGGGGACCAGGGGAAAAGTCTCACAAAGCTCCTGACTTTACACCTGTGGCTATAGTTGGCCTTAAGTGAATAGCTCCATGAATTACTGAGCAGTTTGCTTAGGGATTTAGTAGGGGAATAAGAGGACAAAACAATGAGCTGCTACGATACCTGCCACCTAAAAAAGGCAGCAGAGCAATTTTTCTTAAGAGCACATTAAGATTTGTAATCTTATCTGTGGATTTGTTTTAAACTAACATTTAAATCAATAGGTCTGAAATTTGCCACCACTTGTTTAAATTAAGCAATGTCTTAACACAAATTTAGACAGGAACTTACACAATTACAGATGCTGTGCTAATCATATGCTAACCTCTCCTGAAAGCTAGAAGGCAAAAGAAAAAAAAAAAAGTCAGGAGTTAAGCAAAAACAACTCCTTACACTAAAACTCACCCAAGCTCTGTGACATTATGCTTTTTCTCATTCACAAGCACACTTAAAATGTTCAGACAACTTGGTCCAAGGTAATAGCCATTAAAATATTTAGTGTTAAGTAAGTGCATCTGTTCCTTTTGTAATTAGGAGTGAAGTGGCAGTTTCTGAAGTTAGAATCTGCAGTCACAGCAGGTTTAAGAGAGACCTTGTTAGGGACAATAAACCCTGGAGGAGTTACCACTGTAGGGGCTCTCTTGTGCCAGAAAAAATAGAAATAACATTAATATGCTCAAGAGTCATGTAAGGTTTGGGTACTGGAAGGACACGTTTTTATTCTGTGCAACTGTAAAGCAAATTCAGAAGATGACAGTCCTCTCTAACACATGTCCATACATAGCCAAGTATACTTTCTAAAATTAAATATGGAGTTTATCGTTTCAAATACACTGGTACCCATCAGCTCTTTTAAGGAATTGTTGCCAAACTCAGATTAAACTCTTAGCGATTCCCCTCAGGTAATGCAAAATCAAACTGAGGCGCTGCTTCCACAGCTCCACGCAATACTCACTGTCCACGGCTGCACCACATACAAAGATTAAGTACAGGCCAGTGAATGAAACTTTGACATTTTCTTGGCCTCACCTCAGGCCCTTTCCAAGTTTGCAACAGCTTGTAGCAAGGGGAGACCAGAGGTCAGCTCACTGTAGGTGAAGTTTCTTCTCTCAACAGGTAGAGCTAAACCTGACCTACAGGCAAAACTGAACAGTTGTTTCTGAACACACACATGCCTTGAATATTCTATTAATAGGAAAAAAATCTGTCTAGATTAAAGATTTTTCATGGCAGATATTAAGAGACTGATTTTTTTCTATAAGAGAAAAAGTACCAGCTTTTAGGTACACTGACTAGAAACTTTAAACAAATTCATTAAAAGGCTTCCGTAATTTGACAGTGACCTTAGTGTGAATGCTGATGTGATTTAACAAAGTGCCCAATGAGCAAGACGGTAATTGTTTCATGAGCAGGGACGTCAAAGCTCTGAGTAACTGCAAAAAGATAAAGATTGAAGCTTCAAGCATTCTGAGGTTTTGAGATCCATACTCAGAGCTGCCCACATACTCCTAGCATCTACTGTTTTTCTGGTAAATCTTAAATTATACAATTAAGTAATTTTTCTCCATCACAGGAGATCCATCTCATTTTGTGAAAAGATCCAAGAGTACTCCCTGAATGCTTAAGTATGCAAAGCTCTTGTTCAGCTTCAGGCTCTATTTAACTCATACCCTCCAAAAGTTATGGTAGATAAACTTCACAGAGATGAAGAAAAAATCCTGAAATAGAGCAAATCCAGGTTCAGTACCAGTTCCCGAGAACACTGCATTAAAAAAAAAAAAAAAAAAAGTAGAAAATCTGTCAGCAGGGCTTGGTGCAGAGAAATATATTTTTTCCTTTCTAAATCTATTAGAGAGGCAGGGTGCAGAGCATTAAAACTCCAAAACCCAATACACTCGCCCCCGTCTTTGTTTCTATACCGATTTAACAACTCCTTGAGTCTACAACTCTTCCTTCTACTCTTCATTTGCACCCAGATTTTTTCTTTTTCTCTCTACGGCTGGGGAACTGCTCCAGCAGACATTTCAGTGCACAAGGAAAGGTTTTTCATCACCAGTGTCCTAGATGCAGCATCATCCCCAGCTGGAAGCAATTGCAAGTCAGGGCTGAATGTCATCTGTCCTCAAGGGATCATCTCATGTACTGCATGATGGATGTAAGTAAAGCCTACAGCTGATTTTGTCTCTTAACAACCTTCTCTTCAGTCTCCCCTCTAACCCTGGGGTGTGTTCATGGGAGGATGGCAGGGAGAAGGTCCCTCAGCTGACCTGGACACAAGGGGTCGTATGAATAACAGCACCTGCAACAACAGGCAATTTCACAATGTTTAAAATTAAAAGCCCTTATTCCACACTTGAAGACACTAAAAGTTACCTAGTAAGACAAGGAAGTATTTACCAGTATAACAGTTAAACATTTCAGGTTTCTGGTAACAAGGTAGTAAATTTAAATCTTTAATTATAATTTAAAATGAAGTCCAAAAAACCTTTACTGTAAAATTTACATGAAGGAAATTAGTACTTTTAGTCTATCCTAACATTGTGTACACCTGTTTACAGACAACTGCTGTATCATTTACTTACTCGAGACACAGAAATAAAAATGAGAACCAGTTCAGTTTAATTAAACAGCTTAACACTAGACTCATTACCTACATGTTTTACATGCTGATTTTGATAGCTGAATGCTTCCAAAAGTTTTTTATTTCTCCCCCCTCCCCCAGCTGATAATCCTTATGTGTTTAAATTAAAAAAAAACCAAAACACTTGTACAGAATCTAGGGAGAACAGGAGTTTATTGAGTTTTACCTGTCTGAAAAGTGCTGGTGAAGAGTTGCCATTTCATGCTTTGTCTATATAGATAAGTCAAAAGAGAAATTGTTGCAAAAAACAAGCTCATTTGAAAACTGAGTGTTTCTCCAGAACTTCTTACCATTCCTAAGTGAACATAAACGTGAAAAGTTTTTACATGAAGCAAATCCTTTCCTTTGTCAGATGCAACATAACATCTACACTTAAGTTCCCTCACAACTATTAAAATACTTTCAGGCAGTATTAATACATGGAGAAGCATTAGTCGTATCTTCAAGAAGCCAGGTATCCCAGCTCTAAAAGTGCATCATTTAAAACATTAGTAATGGAATATTTTAAAAGAACATCTCATTCAGTATTAATGCATGCCATTATTACAAAAATATCCATTGCATATTGTAGGAACAACAACTTTTTTTTGTAGACAACAAAAAGCATGCTGAATGGTATCAGGTCAGTATAAATTTATTTTTAATGAGGTTTAAGACACTGTTCAAGTCCCCTTAAGAGCAGCTTCCTCCAACTGTGCACCAGTGTGAGCTTGCACAGCTGTTAAAAGTTTTTCACTAATGTGGCTTAGACTGGACTCAAACTTTTTCAAAGCAGGGCATTAAGATTGGATCTTGAATTTTAGAAATCCTTCATTTTGTTTAAATAAAGTATTAAAAACCCCTGTAACAATTAAGTATAAAAGCCTGTTAAGTAACAAATTTAGGCCTAACCAGCGGACCGAGCAGGTATTTACACAAATGCAGATTTGCTGTGGTCTTTAATATCAAGAAGACATCAGAATGTGGACCATGTGCTCAAAAAAAGCCCCCAAGACCAAACAAAGCCCCTGGGGAAGTGTAACATGAATCACGTGTCAGCACAGCTGCTGAAGGTACAGCCCAATGTCACCGGGCAGCCTGGTTTAACGGGAGCATCACTCACAAATAAACCAGGCTGGCTGTGGGCATTTTAGGAACTGCATTTGAAGTTCCACTGCAAGTAATCCACTCCCAGTCAACAGGGTATTTCTGTGAAGCAGCTGATGACACCAATTTTCTAAATGGATGATGATGATGAAATACACACAAAGTCCACAATGAAAGAGCAGATGAAGACGTGAGACATGTTAAAATGATGCAACGAAACAGATATATAAATTAAACAGGAATGTTTAATCAAGACCATCCTTTTTTTTTCCTTTTGTTTTCTTAAACAGAGGTTCTTTGGGAAACTTTTTAATTGGAAAATGAAAGCCTATTCCCACAATAGTGAAGCCACTTCTTTCAAGCAGCTGTTATACAACTGTTACCATGACCCTAAACAATTTAAATTGTTTTCTATTGATATTTCTGAACTAAAAAGTTTTAAAATATTGTATAATTTTATTTGTGCTCCACATATTACAGGCAATTAACAACACAAAGATTCAATTCCTCAGCTAGAACACCGAACTCTATACCAAGTATTACATGTACACGATACTTGCACAGTGACAAGCACAAGAAAATACTAGTTGAGCACTTATTTTCAGAATCCATACCAACTCTTAAAATTCAATTCACTTCTCCCACGCCACCCAGCCTACAATTTAAGGCATCTCCACACAGCCATCCATCCACCCACCCACTCCTATACACACGATTTATGTTGGAGGTGTTTACTCTTACAAAGAACTCACTGTGTCCATCAGGTACCATTTATTATTTATCCCTCTAACTGTGTCAGCATTGAGATATGACAGTTAAACCAGTGTTAAATCAATACAATATTTACAGAGCACAGCACATTAAGCTTGAGACACTCACTTGGGGGATAAAACCACATTTTAGAACAGGACAAAGGTCACCATTATTATGTGTTTGAAAACAGCTATTTACAGGTCCCTATGACATAACTATAGTCTGTACACTGTTCCAATGGGGCAGGCAAAAGCAGGATAGGCATTTATTTTAAGGGATTTTAAACATACAATTTGGAAGCATATTATTATGCTACCCTGAACACCATAAACCACCTTAACATTCTCCAAGGTGGTCTCATATCCTAGAATGGCATGTCCAGCTGATACAAAACAGACAACACAACATTTAGTTTGTGGAGAATATTTACTCCAGCTATTCAGACATCTGAACTTTGAAGGCAATTCGTCCCAGAAACTTGTCACGGTCATCTTCATTTTTTAAATTAGGTGAGCCCAGGATCTTACACTCAATTGCTATTTCTTCTTTGGTACTGTTGGGGTGAATTGCTAGTTGAACAGCCACTAGAGGCTGTAAATAGTGAGCCTAGTAAACAGAAAGATGGGGAAAATGTTTGAGAGACCAGAGCAAGTTAGCATTAAATTAACATTTAATCCATCAGAACAGTTTAGAAAAACCTAATTAAGAACCCAACTTTTCAAAGCCCAATCTGACTCAGGTAAGACATTTTTTCCCAAGTTAGTCAGGTATACATTCTTCATACTATTTAACTAATCTGTTCAAGGTAATTTAAGTCACAGTATCTTCAGGAAGCCTATGACTTTACCCTTTTCTACTATGTTAGGTCCAGTTTTTCTAGAAACCTCCACTTGAAACAACCTCAAAAATTAGTGCCTTCCTTCCTATCCCTATTATCTCTTCTGCTTGCTTTGGGTGTGGTTTGGGTGTGAGTGGGTGTAATCTGCTATAGAACGTAACTCTTCTAGCAGGGTTCTGTAAGTGTGGCTCAACAAATGCCAGTAAACCATCTTCCTTCCTACTCTATCCCATTGTTGTTTGTTCAGCAACAAACCATTCTAAAAGGTGTTATCTGTTTGACAGCTTTACACAGAAACCTTTCCTTGAACATCTGACAGTATCCTTCCTGGTCAATCGTATCTGGTGGAACAATTACAAGTTGTGACTCAGCTCCCTTATAATAAAAATTAAAATTTAAAAATGAGAGCAGAATCACTTCTCTGTCAACTCAATATTATACCTCACATCCAACTCAATTACTCTTGTAAAGTGCCTATGAATTAAGTAAGAGCTTATCTATTATATATTGTTGAGGCAGCATTTCATCCAATGTTCATAAAGTATTTCCATAATTTATTAATATTTTTAGCTCAATACTGCTGACTGGTGATTAAGCAAAATTATTTATTTTCTTGGTAAGAATTCATATAAGTAATGGACTAAATACAACACTACATTATTATACAAGTATAAGCCTTGAATTTTAATTGAAAAAAATGTTAAGATTTTTTCCCCACTCATTAATTTAGAAGACTCCTTCATACATTTCTGTTGGGTTTAGGCACCTTCTCTACCAGAGAAAATACTACAGAAAACTCACAGGCTCCTTTACAAAGAATAACGTAATGGAAAGGCATGTGCTAAAATCTTTAATGTGAAGTACTCATAAGAAGTAGATTGAAGTAACTGCACTCACTGGAGAGTGGTTTTAGTAGATCAGAAATTTTCCTGTGCTCCTGTAAACTTCAGACTGGGAGGGGCAAATGCAGCAAGGCAAGGCACCCTCAAAACTTTGCAGCTGTAAGGGGGATACCACACTTGAGGTACTGCATTTTCTAAAAACCAAAACTAAAATCTCCATGTTTCCTCAGGGAGAGAAGTCTTCTCACTATCAAGGTTTTTCAAATAAGTACACAAATTTCTATGGTGTTTTGAAAACAGATGATGCAAGAATGTACTTTTACTCAATATAAAATTTGGGGGAGGAGGGTCAGGATCCTCATTAACTAAGTCAGATCATCTGAAAAAGGGAACATTCTCTAAGGTCAGGGAGCTGGGCTGAGCAGTGAAAGATTATAACCATCCTGGACCCAAAGCTGTAGATATTAGTACTTTTATGGCTCCTACCTTAGCACAAGAGAAGCAAGTTTAGTTCAATCTTCTTAACTCCTTTACAGAATAAAATAACTTAACAGTTTCAGACTGATATACAAACTGTTGCATAGCCAAGAAATCAATCCAGACTCTTGAGACGTAGTCAAATACTTAAAACTCCTCACAGCTCTTCCAACTGCCTCTCCTTTTCCTCAGTATTCTAATGTTGTCAGAATTGAGCCTCACATAAGCAAGAATCCCTAAAACCATAGCCTCTATTCCAAATGACAAAGTGAATATGAAAGGACAATGAAGCAAAAACTGAGGGGAAAAAAAAAGTAAAGCTTAATCACTTAATTCAAGCCAGAAACAGCATTGAGTTTTGCATGTCTTCCATTACTCTCATCATCTTTCATTTTCCATCAGTATAGCAGCAAGATGGGAATTTTGTTAATGACGTTCTTCATCCTGTCCTTGGTACAAACTGCCCCCTGCCATGCCAATAGGTGCTGTACTTTGCATTTCTTAGGAAAGCAGTGCTCTTTTTCCCTCTTTCATTCCATGGCTGTTGGAAGCACAGGAACTCTATCTTGCATGTCTCAGTGAATAGATGGTTTACCAATTCCAAATGTGGCAACAAAGTGGAAAACACAGAACTACCCATAAGGAACATGAAAGCGAATGCTGAAGGAAAACAAGACTCCCTCCTCATTAGTAAAAGCTGCGTGAGAATAAAAAGGTTATGGAACTGCTGAAAGGAAGTACAGAATACACTGGAAAAACTGACCAAGGAGTAATTGAATATAAAAATCACTTTGGTGAAATTACAACCCCCCACCATGGTATACTATGGATCTAATAGACTTATGGTTTATCTTCAATGGTGAACCATGAAAATGTTTAATAGACTAAATACCTTGGTCAATAATAGGCAATATAATTTTATATTTCACAGAAGGGACAAATTTTCTGCATATAGTGTTCACAAGTTAAGGTAGGAAAATAAAAAAGGTAACTAAATGCAAGTTTTAAAAGAAACCAGAGCTTTAACTCTATATATTATGTGTTCCTAAAGTAGTGAGTTTTGGGCTTCTTTAAACTGAAGTATTCTTCAGTTAGAGAAATAAAACTTATGTCCAAATACAGTGAGGATAGATGGACCAAGCAAACAAAAACAAAGATAAGATGATTATTAATAACAAGAGCAACAATTAAAAAATCCTCATCTGCTACTGTGAAGTCCTTCATAAAACAGAGCAAACACAAAACATGCCTTCAGAGCCACAAAGAAATATAATCAATAATACCATAAGGAACTATAAACTTAATACATAAATCCCAAGGATGAACTATTAGTGTACTGTAATACAAAACCGAGTTTACTTTTCCTGCCTTTGCCTGCATTCAAAAACATTCCCAAAGATATCAGTGACCAAAAAAGAGCAGATGCTCTCAACACTGATGGTGCACAGCCACTTCTTCATTAGGACAATGCCTAGTTCCCTTCCTTATGTCTAATGAGGCATCTCCAATCTCACCAAGCACTGTGGAGTTCTGCATACCTAACACTCCTCACGAGTACCTCATTACAAAGTTCAAACTTCAGAATCAATCTGATATTAGTAACTGTAAATGCAAACAGAAATAAAACATTTACAAAATGAAGACCATCATGAAGGTAAACTTACATGCAAGCTTTTCCCATAGTATGGAAAGTACATCAAGTCTATTGCACCATGAGGAGGGAAATAATTTATTTCAACCATTCCTTGTTCCTGTAATTGGAGACAGCAACAAAATTAAAAGTTAACACTGCTTGCACAAAAAAAAT
The DNA here is from genome assembly GCA_035221455.1 of Xenops minutus. Taxonomy (NCBI): domain Eukaryota; kingdom Metazoa; phylum Chordata; class Aves; order Passeriformes; family Furnariidae; genus Xenops; species Xenops minutus. Next base: position 15,054,344 of record JAWWEE010000010.1, read on the forward strand.
ATAAAATCAGAATTATAACCCAATGATGAAGCGCAAGATACTTAAAAAAGGCAACTGACCTACAAACTTGCAGAATAACTTTTAAAATAAATCTATTTTTGGCAAATAGTTACATGCTGCTACAGTAAGGATTAACCGTACTATTTAAATTAGCAATCAAGTCAAGACAGCTTGCCTTCATGCTTTTCTTACGAGTCAAAGAAATAGGGAAGAGGACATTAATGTTAATGAATAATTTAACCACCAAAAAGCCCCCATATATAACTAAAGTCCCAAGTATCCACAAGCAACCCTGTATGTTTCCTTCAAATATAGGCCACCTAAAAAGAAATCCAAGTTTAAAATGGTGATGTTACTGGAGTTGTCTGTGTCATCACCACCTTAGAGGAACAACATAAACATAAACATGCCTCATCACTCAACTGTCCCCTGTAATCCCAAATCTTGGAATAAGAAGCAGCCACCTACAAAGTTGCTGGCTAATTTCTGACTAAGGAGTCGCTCAATCTGTGAGATATACCAAGTATGTGTATATGATTGAGCTGGACAGACAGAGGCTACCAGTATACAGGGACACCCAGACACCTCTCCCTAGGCACACTCATCTTCAGGGTTGTGTATTCTGGCAGGATGTCAAACTACTGGCCATTTCAACCACTAAGAAATGTCCACATCTAACGTGACTTTCTGTAATAAGGTAAATATATTACTGTAATCAAGGGAAATGCCATTAAAACAATCCTCATTCACCCCATACTAAATATATCTCCAGAACATCACTGCTTGTTCAGCATAATTCACAAGTTCAAACTCTATTAGCAACTCTGTTTTTTCTATACTACCACATACAACAGCTCTGATTTTAAACAGATACTCTACAAAGTTCAGAAGACAACTACAGTAAGTAAAGACCAAACCACAGCTTAAGATTACTTTCTTCTGACCTCCTCAAAAGAACATACAAAGTGTTTTTTTAAGATATGGTCACATTCCCATTCCTTTGCAGTCTAAATTATTGCAATTCTTCAATGTACGTGTATTATTTTGGACCTTGAGCTAACAAATTACTAAGCAGAAATGTGTCGCTTTTTACCATTCTTCTTTATTTTATTTAAAGCTCATGCAGCTGAAAATACTCATTTTTCAAATATATTTCTGAAATAACTGTTAAATAATCAGAATACGGAATAACATAGGAAAGATGAATAGGAGTAGTGATTTCTGGAGCAGCTGAACACAAGGCATGCATGCAGTCAGAGCTATATAGGCATTAGGCTATCATTGCAATAGCAGAGGGGTTCTGGGACATGCTGCTGCCTGTCTCATGCAACTGCTGTGGGGTTTGGGATTTTAATAATTAATCCTAGTTAATATCCCTACATGATTAAATAAAAATAAGCCAAAAAACACCTCATAAAGCTGTCACTGCTGAAGAACTTCAAGAATCAGTCCATTAGTGAGTGTCGCTTTATCTGCTTACCATTTAGTTTCCACAAAGAGTTCCTGACAGTCAGCAACTCTAAAATCAGACAATTTAGCTGGACAAACTTCCCCCTCACTAACTCAGTCTTTATTAAGACTGTGTCTTAGAAAGAGCAACTTTTCGGATGTTATGATAATATCCAAAGACCTGAGGAAAGAACTTGGGCAAGAATGGTCTATAATCGCTTGAGAAGAAGAAACGGTATCACTGCACACAATAAAGAGCAGTGTGAATCAGTAGAAACTGTAAACCAACACAGATTTCTGTCACAGAAAGCAAGTTAACTCAGGTCCTGAGTAGGCTGACAAGAGCAAGGCACACAGTGTCAGTCATACAGCCATTCTTCATTCGTGTACACTACAAAGTGATACCTAATACAAAGTCAAGATGATAACTAAACAGAAGAAACAGATGTATTTTGGAATTGAGGCTTTTTTCCTTTTCTTTAGTTAAAAAATACCCCCCATCAAATCGACCAGTTTTCAGTCAGGTAGTTTTAACTTGGAAGAATACTGCTACGAGATGTTCCAGAGCACATGAAACTGCACAGCTCCAGCCCCGAAATAAAGACCTAAAATGCTGATCTTCAAACTTCTTGGAAACACCACCTTTGGTTGGTTTGTTTCTCTCTGCGGAGATTCTCAAGACTACAGCAGATCAGTCCCTCCTGGGAAGGGTGCAGGAGGAAGTACCAGCTGAAATTAGTGTCTGACAGTGCCCATACTCACCTCCCTAATCTACAGAAATGATGCTGATGACGGATATCACAACGAGGGCAGGGCGGAAGCATCCCCAGCTATAAGTGTGCTGAGTTTGCAATCACAGATCTACCTTTTTTAATGCTTCCATTTAAGAAAAATCTCACAGAAAAAGCACGGGGAGAAGAAAGAAGAATCCACTCACAGAAGAATGCATGAAGAACATAAATTTGAAAAACTTAAATGATGGTTTCAGGTGGCAAAGACTGGCAGGATGTGCAGAGAGAAGCAACGAACCTCACTTTGTACCTGAGAGACTTGTAAAAAACTAAAATTCCATTTAAAGTCAGATGGTGTTAAGTCCAGGGAGACACTTCCCCAAACCAGTCCCCAAACTGATGCACAGGAGCTCCACCTGACCGTGAGGAAGAACTTCTTTACTGTGCAATGCCCAAGCCCTGGGACAGGTTGTCCAGAGAGGTTGTGGCGTCTCCCTCAATGAAGATATTCAAGAACTGCCTGCACCCAATTCTGTGCCATGTTCTCTAGGATGGCCCTGCTTGGGTCATCTTCAGAGCTTCTAACTATATTCTGTATTTATAAAATAAATTCTGTAAGTAATTTGTACTTACAGAAAGAGGATGCAAGAAAATACATACCATTTACTTCAATGTATCTCAAAGGGTGAAAAAAAAAAGCAAAAAAAGCCCATCTTTATCAACCAAGTTATCAAACTTACTCTTTTGCTAGTGAAACCAGTTAAGAGGATAGAAAAAAGGATCACCTGTAATTTGCTTAGTACAGCTTTTACCACTGTCTCATAGAACATCCATACAAGAAAGCTGACGAAATAAAATCATCATAAAATAGGATTACCATCAGTATTTTATGAATCACTTAACATTAGTTCTCAACACATCACAGGGCATTTCAGGTGAAAATTAAGATGACTGTCCTGGACCCTATTCAGTGTTTTCAGTACGGATTTGTGAGATGTAAAACCAAGTTCATTCATTGACGGGACCAGGTTGTAAATACTGCAAAACAGAGAACTCGATCCCTTTAAAATGGCCATGAAAAGTTACAGAGTGGGGGCTAAAGTAATATGAAGTTCAACTTCAAGAAATCACACCTACATATACAGACTGGGAAAGAACCAAAAGAAAGATCTGCATAGTAAAATTAAAATAAAGACTCAGTGTATTTCAAACAGCACATTCGCCTTGAGACACAATATTATTTCCAATGTGATCACAAAGGGAGAAACTCTGCTGTCAACAATGCCTCAGCTAGAGGCCAACCTCTGTCCAGTCTGGGATATCACATTACAGAAACATGATAAACTAGACAAGTCAAAGAAGAAAGAAACTACTAGAAGGAGCTTAATTGCTTTACTCTAAAAATCAAATAATTCCTTCAAGAGGACAATGGTGTTTTTGAGAATGGAAGCAAAAAAATCAATCTCAAGAGAAGGAATCACCTTTGCTTGCAATGAACTGTCATGCAGAGATCAAAACTTTCAGAGACTCCACAAAAATCAAGTATTAAAATCTGTGCCTACCAGAGGTACTCAGGATGAAGGCAGAAACCCTTACAAGTCTCATTGTCTCATTAACTGATGACGTTTCCCAGCTTACATTTTTATCAGTCACCTCAAGCTAAAAGCCATGACTGTGCCCCTTGCTCAAGCTACAAACTTACCAAGGGTTTCAATGCTCCCCAAGCAGTCTAGGAAAAATATCCATAAGTCAAAGTAATTATTATAATTGCCAGAAAACATTCTGTGTAAATCCATTGGTACATAACAAATATGCATAGATTAGCTGTTATTGTAAGTAGTTTATACTTGATTTGAAGGCAACTTTTACTTGAGCGGTAACATTAGTTTCCACACACAGTGTCTTACCCATCATTTATAAAATTGTCTAAGGTGCACTTGCAGCATGGAGAAAAAATAAAAATACAGGTTATGAAATGAGAAAACAAAATATAATTCACAATAAATAAATAGGACCACAAATAACAGGTATGTATTTTCCTCAACTCTACAGCAAAGACAGGTAGTTCAAACACATTTAAGATGACAGAACAACAACGGAAAAATATTTTTAGAAATACACTGAAGAAATTAAAGACACTAAAACTAAATTAGACATATAGTAAGATGAAAAACAAACAAAAATACAAAATCTCTAACAAGAAGGAAAAAGAATGAAATAAATTACTTCACTATTCATCCTACTTGTAAGGAAAATTAACTACACATTTATTTCTTACATTCAGAACTGACCTTAGGTGTACACTGTATGCGTGGCTCTCCTTCGGGCTTCAATCCAATTATCTACAGGAGAGAAAGTTAAAATATTTACAGATCTTTTGCCCCCTTTCCAACTTTACAGACTGGATTTGATCTTTTCCCTCACTAAGTGACAGAGTTCATACAGGGCATCAATCTATTCAGTGTCACTTTTATCTGAACACAGTTTCAAACTAGGACAAAGATTTAACATATTGTTAAATTAAACAGTTTACTCAAGTTAACTCAAATAGTTCCAGTAGCTACAGAAAAGACTGTTTTCTTATTTTACACTCAGCATGCAACATTAATGGCTCAATCCAGTTAGCAATTCAAGTCATGTGTAACATCACTGAAAAGTCAAATACTTAGGAAAGTTTTCATCATTTTTTATAGTTTTGGAGTTACAGAATGCATTACATTCTATTCAGATTTCTGGAACACAGCCACAAAGTAAAACATATTTTGCTTGATCTAGAATCTGTTTCATAGAACAGCAAGCAAAAGCAAAAAGCAAATTACTTCTTAAAACAGGGGATTCGGATATTTTGATACATGTAGTCAAGGCCAATACTTTTAAGTATTAGAATACTCAAAAAGTTCACTTCACTCTACCCTCTGAAAATATAAATTGTTAGAACTTTCAGTAAATTATACTATTCTAGAAATGCAAATATCTTGAGTAGCAAACTAAACACATATTTCAGTCCTTTCTACAGTCATTTTTCATACAGCAATAGTTGTGAGTACTTACACAAAAAATTAAAAAACAAGTAGGCACTTACTCTGTTCATTTTCACAAGCACACAGGGGGTTCCTTTAGAGTACCCAAAATTTATATCTTCCTTTCCAGAGCACTGTCCCAGATCAGAGAGGTTGAATCGACAGGCCTTTTTAACAGCAGCATCATTCTGCTCAAAGATCCTACCCGGGGTACAGTCTATGTTTTGGGACTGCTTTGAATCATTGTATGCTGTGAAAAAGAAAGACCTTGTAAATCAGTGATATAAAACAGGTAAGCAGCCAAAGCCTGCAGATGCTTATATAAATATATAATTTATAGTGTTACTTGTCAAAGAGTTCTCTCAAAGAACTATTTTAAGAGCACTAGAGCACTGTGTCTCTCATAACCAACTTAACACTTCTTCAAAGCCTATCAAGAAGTGGCACTGTACTTGAATGAAAGAATAAAGAGTATTACAAAAAAATAATACTGTCCTGCTTTTTAAATTGTAACAATAATCACGTCATTAATTTCTGCACATAAATGGATTACATATTATAAATTAATAATGTATTAAAATAGAAACAACCACGTTTTTACCTGGAAACTGAAACAGTTTTCCCTCTGCACCTTTCTTTTACAAACGCACGGGAAAAAGTCAAGTACTTCAATAAGTAATATTAAACTGCCTCTACATTTACATCAGGTAGTATAACTGATGTTATACTAACAGCCCAAATTGTTTCTCACTTTCTTGTGTTTCACAAGTACACAGATCACACTGTCACAAACGCTAATCTATTCACAGTTATTTTGTGGTTTTTCCCCTCCCCTCAGATCCTACCCCCCAGCTAACGAAGGCAAACGAGGAAAGGGAATGCTCATCCTCGATGCCAGCCCCCCAGAACTGGAGGAGAGGCAGGTAACCATGAAATGAAGCACTCTCCCCAGGAACCTGTCAGAGCTCGGAAGGAAAAGCCTACTCAGCAGCTTTCAGTGGGCACCAAAACTATGGAGAGATTCAAGTATAGCTTATCCAGCTAACAAAGCAATTCATGCACACACCACCTTCTCAATTCTGACCTACCACTTTTAAGGCGTTAAAAGTATTAATATTTTTAATTGATTTCCGTATTATAAGTGTACATGCAGGCACACACATAAAATAATGTGTGACAAACTAGAGATTTCCCCATCCTTCAGTCTTGTCCTGTGTTACCTTTTCTCCATGTTCTAAATTCAGTATTTTAATATTTTTGTCCATAAATACTATGTATCAGGGTGAAAATTAATAAATTGCAATGAATTTAATCTTTGTATGCATTATTTTTTCTAACAGACACTTAATTTCTTAAGACTAAAAGATTCTCAGTTACCAAGTCATTTAGATTAAGACTAATCAGGGAAGTATTGATAAACTTTGCATCCAAATACATGATCTATGTTATTTTACAATGCATTCTTTTGGCATATGTGATTTCTACATCTTACAGTATTTAAATAACCATGTCACCAAAACACCAGACTAGGATCCAAAACTCTCCATTATGTACTCCACTATTCTCATGCCCAGGGCTCCCTGTCCAAGATAGGCATCCATACTTACCTTTACAGAAAAAGTATATACTTTAATAACACACATTATCTGTAGTAACCCTGAACTTGAAATAATCGCCATTAGCAACTAATAACTACAAGCAAAAAATGAAAGTAATGTTCTCAAGACAGAGATTCCTGAATCACCTGGGGAGTTGTAAGTAACTTACATTCAAGGAAATTTTGAAGTGTAGTAACATATTCTGAATATGACTGGCTGTCACTCTTGTTAAAGTAGAATTCCAGTGCAGTGTCTGGCTTTGGTGAAATCATAAGTCCTTAAAATAAAAAGTGCAAGTTAGGAACTAAATAACTTCTCTTCCCTACACCACTCTAACCTACTCACATATCCATAAATTGGAAAATGTCTATCTGTAAGAAATATCAATGTTACCCCTATATTACACAGTACTGGAAGGTAGTCTGTGTTTGAAGCCACTTATCAAAATCAACGTTACATTAATTAATACTTCAATCCAAGCCAATGTGCAACTGCAATTCACAAAGCAAACCCAAGTGATTAGGAAAAGCAAAATCAGCAGCTTAATCAGTTTCAATCAAAGTGTTTTACCAATTCACTTCCCATTTTCCATACTCAGCAGATTAAACTTAGAAAATAATTGGAAAAATACCCAAAACCACACCCAGAATAACCTTCAGTTCAAGCAATGCTTCCAAGCTTTAGGCAATGTAAAGTGAAGCTATGATTGTATTATTCTCATAGAAACTCAGACAAAAAAGTATTTTTAAAAACTTGATTATACATAAAGATGGCTTGAAAGTTACCCCAATCAAACACACAAACCAAAGTAGTTTTTATTCTCCATGTCCTCAAATAGAAAGTTTAGGCAGCATTTGCTTCATGGAGAATACAAGATACTTTATGAAGCTCAGGTGCGTGTCCCTGAAAAGGTGTGTGGCTCAGCCAGGCCCTGGGAACCAGGGATGCTCTGGAGCTGCTTCCCAGGCCTTGCAGTGTTCCCAGTGCCTGTGGCTACTGGAGCCAGGGAGGCAGTGCTGGCAGGAGAAACACACAGATTTCGGAGGGCTGGGGTCCAGCTTTGGCTGAAGGATGAAAAAGGCACACATGGAACTTAGGCCTTTGACAGAGCTCAGCTATCCCTCCTTCCCAGCATACAGGTCAAGAAAGGTGCAGAGCTAAACCTGAGGGATTTTTCTGCAGCAGATGAAAGCAAGAGACGCTCTCTGCTAAAAAATAGCCTTTGCCATCAGGAATTGTCACTAGCGGATACCCATGGCTTCCATTACTCATCACAGCTTCAGCAGTGGATGAAATAGCACCAGACACTGCAGAAGAGATTAAATCTGTTCAAAAGAGGGTGTATGACTGATTGCTTTATTCACAGTACCTTAAGGTAACTCTTATTTAATGCAAACAGCCCACGTAAAACCTTGCAGTTGTGATTAACAGGTGAGTGTCTATGCATCCGTCTCTTCAACTGTAGCTGAGAACTGACACTGCAGTCCCACAAAAGAAAACCAAATACACAAGCACAAAAACCCAAAACCCCAACCTGTATTTTATCAGATTAATTTTCTTCTAAGTCAGAATATTAAAATGGTTTGATCAAAGTAAAATTTGGCATAAAAGAAGTTGCAATTACAGCTGCAATTTAATTGTATCAGCTTAGGATGCCATGTAGTTTCCTATCCTCTGGCAAAACCAATTAAAATCAGATTTCCAAATGAATAAAATTTAAGGCAGAAAACAAAACTCATCCCCCAAAATAAAAAAAAATAAAACCAGGCCTTTTGAATACAAAATAAACATTTAAGAAGATAAGACTGCAGTGGGAAGATAAAGTTGGGTAAGTTATCTTAATACATTACTGCAGTTAATCAGTCACAGCAAGATTTTGGAAAGCGTATCAAAAGTGCAGGTCTAAAGCTTCACCTATGGAAATGACTAAGCTTCTCAACTGAAGGTAGAAATCATTTACAAGTACTTTCAACTGGGAAACAATAAAGGTACATACTAGAAATTTGTCACACACAAACATCTTTTAGATTCTGAAAAAACCCAAATATAATGCTTTTTTAGTCTAGTTCTTTTGTAGGATTCCAAATAAACCATAGATCCTCTTTACTGCAACAGCAGCAGTTAAATTATTTCCAGGGAAGCCACAACTAAATGTTTCAATGATAGCCCATATAAAACTACAAATACTATTTTAACTGCAGATTACTTTGTACCATTACAGTCATTTTCTGGCCTTCACACTGAACTGGGATTCACCAAAATACAAGATAATTATTAGCAGGGCTGAAAAATCACTGAAGGGGTTTTACACGCTAAGGGCTTTTAGAGGATAAGAGATTATCTATGGGTTTTTCAAAGGGAATATGACAAAATAAATAGTCATCAATGAATGAAACAATTACTTGAAGAGATTTATTGCTAAAGTGGAACTTCAGAAACATCCTTAGAGGAAGGGACTGCTCCAATTCCAGTGGATCACAGTCTGCCTCAAGATTACGGTGTAAAATCTACAGAAAGAGCTACTTGAAGGACTGATGCATAGACTGTGAGAGATGTAGGATTTGGGCTCTTCTAAAGGAACAGAATTAACAACCTCAGCACAGGATCACACCTAGGATTGTAAACCAGATTACATTATATTACAATTCCAAGAGGGATTTAAAAAAATAATCTGGATTTAATTTATACTGTTATATTCCAGTGTACAAAGCAAGTCAAATATCAATTATAAAATCAATCAATTGTGAGATTTCCAAGTACATTTAACAGAAGAGTAAAACCTTTGACCTACGCCATCCAGGTTTTGTGTGCAGAATTTTTTTTTATAATTTAAAGTTTTACAGCCGGGAACATTACATGTTTCACTGCAAGTGAAAAATGACAGAGTTAAAGAGAAACATTAAAAAAGAAACAAGCAATTTCATTAACTTTTATATATGTGTTACTAAAGACATGGTTAATAAAAAGATTTAATTCAGAAATGTTATAGGAATTCTTAAATTAAAAGCTAATTGTGGCATACATACTTTTTTAAACAAACATCCCTTATGACTTATTTCAAAGCCAAGGAAACTTAATACCCTGAACTGTACGAGAGAAGAAATGTCACTCTAGTCCAGCAGTAAGTCACAGCTCCATCCACTACCAAGGTTTTGATTTCCACAATGGAAATGGAGACAAATGGTCAACTAAGCCACCTTCTTTTTTTTCAGTTGTCTTTTTTCCAGCATCTAGCCCATTCTTAACTTGTAAAAACAGCACAAATCCTCAAAATCCCTTACAAGACAATACTTGTTAGAGAAGGCCAGAATACTACACCAAAAAAACCTCTGTTCAGAATCCAGAGAAGTTTATCACGCTGGCCCAACTGCAGCTTGCTCAAAGACTACTCTATCATCTTAAGTGTGGATGCAGCTGCAAGATGTTGGTCAATTGAGAGTTTTGAGTTTAAAGAAAGGGAAAAGTATTAAAAAAGTTAATGTTGTCTCACTTCCACCAAAATATTAATAGTGCATAACCACTTAGTTTTGTGTTTTAAATGTAAATTTGGTCTCTAAGACAAGTTATTATAAAAATTGAGATACTAAATTTTCAGGTGGCCCAATCATTGAAGTTGCCTATACAAATCAAATACTTACACATTCCCCAGAATAAATAACTAGAACACACTAACCTCTTTGGTGCAGTCAAAGTATGCAGAATCATCTTTTAAATCTTTCAGAGTGAAAACCCTGAATATTTTTCCAATATGGAGATATAACAAAACAGAGTCTATGACAGAATTTTGTAATGTATTTAAACCACTCTTTTAAAAAAACCCGAAAGATAAAAAGGGTGGAAGTTAAATTAAAGGAAAAAAAAATACAACCACCTTATTACTCATTGTTACTTGTGCAGGGTATTTTCTGTCACATACAGTTCCCTGAACCAGCCAGCAGCAGGACAGGATGGGCACAGACATAAAGGAAGCAGCAGTTCCAGGAAGCAAGACACCACTTTAGGGGGCAGCTACACGTTACATGGGCTTGGCTTCATCACAATACCACCCTGTTTCTTCAGTGGATCCCTACACAACAGGCCAACAGGCCCTGAAATGCACAGACATTCCATGTCAGTTGGAAACCACCTGATACTGTACTCAAACCTCCAAAAAGGCCCCTGTACCACTGTCCTTACAGGCCTTCGAGCACATCACACCCACAGCACAGCCTTCCTGTACTTTTTTCAAAGTATCAAGTACCAATCAAGGGGGCCTTCCATCTGATCCAACAGAACTGGCTTAGAGTATCTTTAAAGCAATTTGATTAAATCATAATCCCACTTCTCCAACAGCATGTTGTATGGAACTGCAGGTAAAATTATAGTCCACATACAGGACAAATTCAATTGAAAAAAACTTAAGAGGAAAAAACAGCAAAAGTTAGCACATACACACAAAAATCGACTGAATTTATGCTATAAACATACATCACTTGCCTCACACCAAGTTTTACCTTTGCAACCTTCAAGTAATTGAGGAATAATCACAGTTTCCTGTACGTAGTTCATATTCAAACAAGCTCTCAAACAAAACTTAGTTGTTAAACCAGACAGATGTTTATGAAAAAATAAATACAATGTTACCTGGACTAGAAATCCGGTCACGATATTTTGGTATATCACTGCTCAGTGTCTGAAGCATAACCCACATTGTGAATGTGAAGAGTGCTGCTAGGAAGCCATAGAATACCAGATAAAATAGTAAGATCAATCCTGTAAAGAAAAAAGCTAAAATTACCATTTTTGTTCCATCTAATTCCATTACTTACTTTGAAATAAAAATGGGAAATAAGCAATACCATGTTTGTAGCTATAAACGTGCCTCTAGCATACATACGTAATGCACAGTGCACAATAATGCATACAAAGAGGTTTTCGTAATACTTTCTGATTCTTAAAACTTACAGGGCATTTTAGCATGTCTGTTTTTAAGAGAGAAGCATTAAAAAACACTCTTTGGGCTACATAGGAAAGCTGGCAAAGATGACTAATCAATGCATTAGAAAAAAATGTTTCCCTTGCTTAAGGGAATTTTAGTTTTTTATCTGTAAAGAAAGGGGTTGTTGGGAAGATGAAAGGACTGAGTGAATAAGATAAAATTATTACACTGGATCTAGACCTGTCAACCCTAGTTGATCTATGATGGAACTCCACACAGAGCATTCATTCTGTAACATTCACAGGTTCTGTTACAAAAGCCTTCTCAACGTAAAAATGCTTTCTGCTGCTGATTTTTGAAAACAAACCAAGCCTTCTATTCAGATTTATCAAGTCTCTGCCTAACACATCCACCTGCTTACCAATGTACCTCAGCGACCCAGCAGCCTCACTGGAACTCACCACTAACACAGATGTTACCAGCCTCCACTTGTTTCATTAATCGAGTATATAATGCCAACCTAAAAAAGAGTGTGTGATTCTGTTTTAAGAATGAGCACCTGAGACTTAAGGACATGCTCAGACATTGCCAGAAAGAATGGGAGCTATACAAGTATTGAAGAAATTAAGTACTTGCACAGAGAGCCATCTTCAAAACCTTTCTAATGCAAAAACATAATCAAATGATGGCACAAATTCACTTTTTGTAATATCCTAGCTATAAGGGCGTTATCAGAAGCCAAGAGATACCACTCAGGTAAAGAAAACTATCAAACCCATTACACAACATCCTACCATGACACTCAAGTGCAATATTGTTCATCCTTCCATAGAAAAGGGAAGAGCAAAAGCAAACATGACTGTGACACAGTGATATGATACTGTCCACTGGAAGATGACAGAAGGAAGCCTAATCCTTGGCTCCTTTCCCAGAAACTGAATGCATTTTGCACTGAAATATTCAGTGCAAAAGTAACCCACGGTAACCCATGATGGCTAATGATGAAAGTACCTCTATTACTTCTGAAAACATTCAATGTTAATCTATTAATGAGGTGGTTCCCAAATTATCTTTACCCTAAGGTAAGTTCTCTCCAGCAACCAGATGAATGTTACTGTATTTTTTTGTTTGGTTTTAGTTTTCCATTTCACATGTTAAGAAAGTTACTTACCAATCTGCAGACGTCTGAAAGTGATCAGGTATTTAAAAAATATTTGGAACCAGTAAGATGCAATTAAGAAGCAATTAGAAGTAGCAAAGTATGCAAACACAAGAACAAGTTTTCTCTGTAATTAACAAGAAAGCTAGACATCTATTATAAACTACTGTTAAGGCTACTTAGAAGCTATTTAGGTGCTGAAAAGAGAAGATAAAAACAAACACTAGAAATCCTAGTTAACAAAAGCCTCACAAGAATTGCATCTGTATTTGGCACACCACCAATTTGCTTTACCTATAAGGTTATAATTGCTTTAACTGGATCCAAAACAGAACAAGGACCTTCTGATTAACACCCAATGTATTCTGGGCATCACAAAAACAAAAAAAGCTTCCTTATAAACCTTTGGCTGGCTCTCACTTTGATCCCTGTAGGTTAATCAATTATTGAATACACTTTCATCAAGCTGTGTAGAAAGTACACTTCCCATCAAGTGACCAAGACATTCATCAAACAGTTCCAAGGGAACAGAAAAAGAGTTTGACATGTAGGGCAAGACAAGCAGCTCCTGTGGCAATTAGTGTAAAAGCAAGAAAGTCAGGGAAATCTTTTTTTCACTGAGCTATTTCATAATACACCGTTACTTTAATTTCTAAAAGATTGTCATACTTCATTAGGAAAAAAAAAAATCAACTAAAAAACCCCAGCAAAACCCTGCCCCCTTGTTTATTACTGATAGGCATACCAGCCCCATGGTGTTTCTATTCACAGCCCTGACACTCGGCTAAGCTCCCCCTGTCCAGCAGAGCACATGTGCGTGCATGCACACACAGATTATTTTTAATCTTTATTTTAATGTAGCTTGTAAATGCACTGCAGAACACTGACCACTAAACTGCCCCATTTATGCTACTTTGCCACATTAAATGAGGGGAAAAAACAAACAACAAAAACTCCTCTGCAACTTCCAACAGCCCGAACTGAGTAAATTGCTCTTTGTGAGCCTATTAGTACTAATTATCCTAAGCTAATCACAATGAGCAAGCCATAACCTGTCAAGAAACCTTGCCATAATAACTTCACATAACACTGGATTTCTCGTCAGGAAACAAGATGTACCCAAGTAACAGTGAAAAGCTATCCTCCACATTTATTCCAAGGAAAGTACAGCTAACACATCAAACATGCAACTCAATTCAGTTGTTCCAGAAGATCTTGCTACACTAAAACTATAACACAAGAAAAACTCAAACCCAAAATTCTGTATTACAATTTGCCTAGTTGTTTTGGCTTGTTTTATTTTTGCAAGGCCCCTTTCTTCATATCCTAACCACAAGGACAAGCAAGTCAAATCTGGAAAACTGCTATTTCTGAAAACCATCGTGTTGGTACCATCATTAGTTGGAATTCACTTGCAGGGATCAAAACAGTGCTCCACTGTTAAAATTAGAATTTCTGACTGGTGAATGGGAGCTATCACATACCTGTCCATCATTTCTATGATGAACACAAGCTTTCCAAACTTTACATGGTAGAAGTAATAAAAAGCATGTCAGTCTGACATAAACAAGATGGGCAAATCTACCTGTATATAATACACAGGTAGATATATACATGTATCACTATAAACACTCCCACAGACATGGAAGCAACTATTCAACATTACCTGCAACAGCAATGGTTAAATGCTCTCTTTCTGGTTTGCTGGATTCCAAGCTGCATTGATCCTATCACCTGCATAGTCATTCTTTAACTAGTGGGATTTAAATACCCAAGTAATGTTCCTATTGACTACCACCAGTGCTAGGAAGATCAAGGAATTTTAGTCCACCTACAGATGGATTCCTTTCCTTAAACTAATACAACTACACATACTAAATAATCACTGATCATGTTTCAACTTTATTTCTTAGACACTTGAGAACTACTGTTTTCCAGATTTGGGGGACAGTAGAGGGAGGAAGACTTGAAGGAAATAAAACCTCAGTCCCATGTTCTATTTTATGTCACAGTAAGCCAGGGGTCCACATATAACACGGATACACCTCAGGAGACTACGGAAAGCATCAAGTGCAACTCTTGCAAGGAATCACAAAAGCCAGTGTCTGATGTCACAATTAAGCATTTAGAACACAAAAAACCCTAACCCCCCAAAATACCCTGACTGTACCACTAAAAGCTTACTAATACCTGCAACAAGAGAAGGCCTTTTTTCAGAGTGATCTATGCCATTGAAAATAAAATATTCTCCTGCAATGGCAGATAATGATACCAGAATGCTTAATATTACACTACCCGTGAAAAAAGCTAAATCACAATAAAACTCTGCTCAAAACATTGATAGAGAACACAGAAGATTCGACTCAGAAAAGGAGTTAAAACTCTGACAGCCCTGTATGTCCAATCAGGAACTCACTGAAGATGGAATAAGCAAAACTGGATCCTTTGCTATGGCAACCAACAAGACTGTATATCCACTGGCATGGTGGAAAGCTGGCCTAAAAATAAGGCGCTGGGTTTTGCTGGTCGGGTTTTGTTTTGTTTGCTTATTTGTAATTACAAACACATACTTGTGCACTGAAAGATACGACTAACTATTCAAAAGAAAATTCAGTAGCCTGAATTTCTATGTACTTCAAGACAATGCCACCTCTACCTCAGACACCTTAACAGAACCAGCTTTACAGAAAGACTTAAATACACTTGACATGACACCTAGTATGACCATGGATGAAGTATTACTAGAGTCTGTTTTGCCTTCTTTTTTTTTTTGGCACAAATTATTTTTCTGTAACCTTGTGTGAAAAAAATTTACTGCCTATCCTGTAAGGCTATGGACACACCTGAGTGTGTAGTGAGCATCCTATTAGAGCACAATGATCTCACTCCACTCTTATTCTAATTCCAGGCAGACACTGCACCTTGGCATTACGGGCAGTCAGACGCTGATGTTCGTTTTCCTCGCAGGAAGGCCCCACATGGCAGTCCGCCAAGGCCTCCTTTCTCTGCCCTACCTGATTAAATGCTGGGTGGACCCCAGCACGGATCCTCCTTCCCATCACCTCTGCAAAGACTATCAGCACCCCTCATGCCTTGCTGCTGAGAACACCACCACCTCAAGGCATCAGCAGCTTTTTCCCTGCATTTTCTGTCTCTTTAATACAGTAAATTATTATGTCAAATAATTAAAAATAGGTTTGGGGGGGAGGGCATGTAGGTTTAGACACCAATTTGTGAAAGATTCAAATTGAATTACCCCTCAAGTCTGCAAAAAAATAAAGTGAATTTCTCTAACCTTTTTCTGCAAGAGGAGACATATTACTGGCTTTTCACCAAACTGTAACAGGAAACTTTACCAAACTCTAAGAGGTAACATACCTCTGTTAAATGACAAACGTGAGTATAGCAGCTGCTTGCGTTTGATCTTTTCACAAATCCTGGTGCAGAAATGGCAGAGGAGCACTCCAATGCCACAGCTCTGGGGTTTCACACAGAATCACAGCCTTGCAGTTACAATTTACATAAGCCCCTGGGACCATTTCAGACTAAGGCAAAACATGCACATACTGTGAATAATTATTTAACAGTTTCTCTACTGCTTGTGTCTTATTTCTGTGAGGAAGATGTCCAGAGACAAGAGAAATATGCACAGGAGAACCAAAGCCAACTGGATTCTCATCGTGCTGCCCCTGGAGACATGAAAACCCAGCAGACTGGCAACCAGAGCTCTCCTCTCCTACCTCCTTTGCCTTTCAGCCAAGAGACCAGCAACAGAAAAGGAGCAGTAGCCACTGAGCCAGGTCTAAGCTCACACCAGTACTGCAAGGGCAGAAATGAGACCAAACCCTGCATATTTTTCTGTGCCAACAGAACCACACAATTAGTGCCCTGCTATTAAAAATAAAACCAAACAGAAAGCCACACACCATGCCCCAAAACAGTCTGACTATAATTAAATTAAACTAAATAAGGGCAGTATGTTAATCACAAAATGCCAAACCCAACAAATACTGATGAAAAAATACAATAAAAATGTATGGTGATACTAAACATTCACCTCCTAATGTCCCAGCTGAGGAAATGGTATATAGCACTAACCACATGCCAATCACCTAAACCACTAAAGAAAACATATTAATGAGGTCAAATTATTTGACTTGACTACACACAGTAAAATTATTCAAACTGTCTATACATACTTTCTCAAAAACATGTTTTATCGAGTAGCTATAGAAACTCCATTACCAACTAAGTTGTCTCAATTTCATGTTCTCTCTTGGCTTTGGACTAATACAGACTAGTAACATCCTAAGTGACTTATCCTACTAGACAGGTTTAAACAGATATGGTGGTTTGATCTTCACTTTTTTTGAAAAAACTTACAAGCTATTTCTAACATGCCTACAGTCTGTGCTCCTCAGACTCATGACACAGTCAGACTTCTGCAATCCACACGCCCAGCCCACGCACTTCAGGAAACCTGCCTGTACAGAAAGATCACTAGACAACAGCATAGTGGAAATTTCCTCTCCTTTGCTATTCAGCTGGCAGAGTAGCCGCAAACCCTTATTTCCATCTGAATGGAGGGGAACTCCTGTCAGAGCCCAGGCCCTCTCCCGACAGACAGGAGACACTGGCACGGCAGGGAAAGCACACCCCATGCACAGCCCGCTTAAAGCTCCTCCTCGCTATTTCAACATTAGTATTCACTGAGTTTGTGTCAAGGCCAAGGATGTATTGGCCTGTTCCTTCACACCACGCTGAGATTCTTGTTGGTTTTGTAAGCACAACGATTAAGTATCCCAACTACATGCAAGCTTTGGGAGGAGACGCAGCATTTTCTGAAGTCCGTAAATATGTCCCATGAGGGCTGAAGAAACATCCTAATATTAAGCGTTTGTAGCACGGTTTAATATGAGAAAACACACTCGGAAAATCCAAACATTTTTATTGGAAGCAACAAGATTATGATAACATGCTTTCCAGCTCAGAGGAAAGCAATGGGATGACTACCTGAAAATAGGAAAACAAACACTGCTTGCACACGCATTACTGGAGAGCCTTCCTTTGAAGGCTTCCTTTAAGAAAATAAAAGGCCCAGAAGCCCCACGCTGGTACAAATTTAGCTCGATGACGCACAACCACAGACAACGCTCACTCAGGAATGGGGGCTCATCAACTTTTTCGGGGTTTTTCCGCGCTCCCCCGGCCCGGCCCGGCCCGGCCCGCGGCTACAGCACAAAGGCGCTTGGCGCTCATTCATTGCGTGCTCGCGGGGCCGGGCGGGAGCGGCGGGGCTGCCCCGGTACGGCGGGCACCGAGCGGGCACGGCCGGGCCGGGCGGCGGGGGAGGAGCCCGCGGGCCGCAGCCGGTGCGGGGCGGGGGTGAGCCAGCCCGGGACGCGCCCCGTTCCGCTCCCGCTCCCGCTCCGCTCCCACCCCGCTCCCGCTCCCGATCCCGCTCCCACCCCGCTCCCCGCTATCCGCCCCCGCTGTCACGGACCGCGCTATTTTTAGCCGGGCGGTTGTGGCGCGTGCGCCGCCGGGGCCGCGCGGGGCCGCCTCACCTGGCGCGCGCCCGCCCGCACCCCCGGGACCCCCCCGGGACCCCCCCGGGACCCCCCGCCCCGGTGCCCCCGCCGCCGCAGCCCTCACCCCAGCTCTTCGCCGTGCGCCCCAGGAACTCGCCGCTGCTCGGGTTGTAGATGAACTGCCGCCACTCGGCCATGCTCTGGCGGAACGGCTTCTTCGTCTCCTTGGTCATGGCGAGGCGGCAGCGGCTCCTGGCAGAGACAGCGGCAGCGAGCGCCCACTGCCCGGCGACGGGGGACTGCTGCCCGGCGAGCACCGACTGCTGCCCGGCGAGGACGGACCGCTGCCGTGCGGTGAGCGCCCGCTGCCCGGCGAGCACCGACTGCGGCCGCGGCGCCCGCGGCAGGGACGGCCGTGCGGGAGGCGC
>JAWWEE010000010.1:15073351-15172152 GCA_035221455.1 Xenops minutus
ACCCCGCACACCGCACCGCATCCTACACTGCACCCCGCACACCGCACCGCATCCTCCACTGCACCCCGCATCCCACCCCGCACCCACCGCACTCCCGCACTACCCCCGCCCGCCCCGGGGGTCCCGCACGGCCCCGCGCTGCTCGGGTCAGCCCTGGCGGCACGGCCCGCGGGCCGAGAGCGGGCGGCAGGCACAGCAGTGTCAGGGCACACAGAGCGGGTGGTGGCCGTGGGACAGGGTGAGGCCTGCACAGCTCGCCCGCCGTGGCTGCCCTGAAGGGCCCAGTCGGAGCACTGAGCACTGAGCCCCGTGCCCGGCCCGCAGCACAGGAGCAGAGCAGGCTGCCTTTACTCTGGAGGGACCAGGAGCAAAGCCCCGCGGCTCTCCTCGCCCAGTGGCAGCCCCTGCGCACCCCGGCCCTGGGGGCAGCTCCAGGGCCTGCCCCACGGAGCCCTCATCCAGCGTCAGGAAGGGCAGGACTCGCAGACTGCACACCTCACAGGAAAGTTCCGACATCAAACCAGTTCTTAAAAGAGTCAGCCAATAAGCCAGAGCTCCAACCTGAGAGAAGAAGCTATGCCAGACTACATCTTACATTGTTTCACATTTTAAGAGATGTTTTAAACTAGAGGATTTATTGATGAAGAGGAAATACATATGTATCAGCATGGGTAGCTTAAACCTTTATGATAATTGCAGTATTATTCATGCCTGAAAGCAATAAATGTAAAATATAAACCAGAAAAAAACTATTTGCCTCCTGAATATCTAATTTCAGTAGTCTGCTCTGCTACAGTACATCATCTAAATCATTCTATTTGCTGTAAAGCAGCAGAAAATAGCTTATCACTCACTAATTATGCTGTGTCACACTGATCAGCTAACAGATTCCATTTCAGGCCAAAAAATAAGCCTTCTCCATTTTTATTTTTCTTCTAAATACCACCGAGCAAAAGACTGTCATTCCATTCTAATAACTGCTTTGCTGAATTTTCCTCAGTTGATTTAAATAGGTATCCTACACTCTTAGGGAATAATATATCAGCAAAATGTACCTATTGCCATCTTTTGGGATGGGGCACCATATTGATCCAATAACATTAAAGTTTGCTAGATGCAAAGACTGGGGGAGTTAACAGAGATTTAAAAAATGAGATTGCCTCTAAGGAACGACCAAACCCTACATTATGCAATGAAATGTCAACATCTAAATATATTCATATTGAAAAAAAGAAAACATAAAGCAAAGTATTAGAGGAAATAATATTATCCAGCAACCACTGAAGCTCTTTGGTCTGCACATCATAAAACACAGGAATCTTTTTGTGCTCTGCTCCAGTGAGTTTCAGAGGCTCAGTTTTACTATGATAATGACTAAGCTAATTTTTAAAGTCAGTGATCTGATGCAGCCCAGCCTGACTGGATAGAGTGGTGGATCCTCACCTCCACTGAAAATCCGACTGTTTTCAGGATACAAAAGGGTCAAAATTCTAGCTCATGGACATAGAAACCCATTTAGTTAGACACTGATCCCAGGGAAAATAATAGAAAGGTCCTTCCATACTCCCATTAATACAAAGTATTGAATGAGAACAACATGACCTGCTGCGAGAGCTCTGGAGTTGGAGTCCAGATGGGCAGCACGTTGGCCAGGCTGGGGACCAGCGCACCCCTGGCAATGTGAGATCAGGGAGATGGAAAAGAACGAATGGAACCTAATGTGCATAAAAACTTGTCTTCTAGAAAGACAATATCTGCATACACTGGTGAAGAAACCGTACAAAAACACCTGCAGCCACTTCTGATATTTACAGTAGCAGGAAAATATTAGTGATAGTTCAAAGAGTACTGCAAAATTATCCAGGGAGCAGAAAACAAGCTAACTTAGAGTATGGAGCTTCTGCATTTCAGCTTATTTAGCTTCTGAAAGAAAAAAAACCTGACAAGAGACTGGATTACATTGAATAGGTACTTAAATATAGAAGAGAGGTCTTGATAGTATGACCTTTTCAACCTCGCTGGCAAAGGCGATGGTATCTGTTTGCTGGAAACTGGGGCTAGACAAACCTACTGTTGACATTTCCTGACTGGGAGGGCAATTAAATATTTAAATAGTTTATATCAGGAGAGATAGTGGGTACACATTTGCTTGCATTTTAAAAATGAGATTAGATATACTTTAAAAAGACAGCTTTTAACTCAGCTTTGGAAGAAATCTGGTTGTATGTATCAGATGGTCACTGAGATATTTGAGTTGGTTCCACAGAGATGAGTGAGTGATACTGGTGGTTCTGAATGTGGGGTCTGACAACTGTCAAGTTTGGGCTCATCTCACAGACCATTCAGCACTCGGAATATTCCTCAGTTTACAATGTGCTGTTTCTCTGGAAAGGCAGCTTTATCTGCATGGCAGATCTCTTTAACTGTGTGATTGGCAATACCAAATGTATTTGTGTTTCCTAAAGCACAACAGGAAGAAACCCACCTTGACTCACTACCAAGAAAATAAGGTATGATGATGATAAAAACGTAAACCTCTTAACACAAAAAAATCCAAACTTTAAAAATATTAATTGTCCAAACATACCTGCTAAGTTTTTTTTAAAAATTGCCATGCAGAACTCTGGGCAAAAAATAAAATAGAATAGGAAGCAAGATTGCAGTCACTTACAGTACAGAATCTCTACAGAGGGCAGTTCTTCAGCACAAGTTAATTTTTTTTGTGTTGCTAGAGGGAATTTCACTTTGGCCCATTGGAGAATTCCTGACAACTAGAAAGCCACCCCCTTCTTTTCTAGTTTGGGTCTAGGGTGGACCACAACATGACACAACTTTGGCACCACTTGGATAGCTCCCTGGGGCTGCTGTAACTTCCACAGGGGCCTGCCCGGTCTCGTTTCAAAGCAGCTTTTGAATTGCAGGAGACGTATGCATCAGGCTCAAAGCTGCTTCTCTATCCTCAGCTAAGTTTTAAACTGGAATTAAAAGTTACATGATAAACTCAGGAAACACCAACTTCAAAAATACTCTGAGAAATACTTTCTACTTCACTGTACAAAATACCAAGAAACAGAAGATACACATTTTCACAAGAAAAAAAATACAAAAGACTTCCCACTAAAAATGAAAAAGAAAATGTGTGTCATTGTGAGAGTAGAAAGACTACAGAAACAGTTCTGGTGTTTGGGAGTTTGCCAATGAATCAGAAAGGGCTGGTAAAAATGCATTCATTGTGCAGAGCCCCCTCACTCTTGAAAAAACTCCTTTATTCACAGAGACAGGATTCTGCTCTCACATATAGCACGATAACTCCTGTGAAGTCAATGGGAGCTGACTCGCATTACACAGAGGAGACTTTTGCCCAAATATTCAACATTTGTTTACAGTAGAAACAAGAGCCTCTAACTATTGTTGAAAACTATTTCACTGCTTAATTTTAATACAAAGGGTTCAAAGTGAGGAAAGTTCAATTTGTAGGGATTTTATAACTATTAGGGGTTTTATCCATTTTATAACACATGCTGTCAGAGTTCTGTTTCAGATGTTTTTTCATGGACAATTAAAAGAGATTTTTAATTAAAGCTGGTTTGAGAGGAGTTTATAAAAATGAGGTATCTGTCTTAGTTGCTGAAACATTTTTCTCTCTTTTTGAGTTAATACTTTGTAAACAGCAATTGAGTGAGGGACCACAGGCAGTTACTGACAAGGTCTCTCTCCAAGGGGTCAGTGAAGTCCAGGTCTGATGCACACAAAAGGAACGGGGCAAGACAGCTGGCATGAGTTGATGGCTATCTCTGGGATGGGAGAAGAAAGGGCAGGGGCAAAGAAGAGGAAGAGGGACTGAGGAGGGAAAATGAAGCACAGAAAAGGCATGGTGAGGAGTTTGGGGGCTGAAAATTAAGTTTAATGATGAAACATTAATTTTCAAGTGCTGCTGAAAGAGATGGTGTCCCTCCTCTCCCCATTGCACTGTCCCTTCCAACCCTGACTGTGATTTTTAGCACTGGTGTTCATTTTACCCCATGATGACCTGATTTAGAGAGCTGAACTGAAAGAAAAGGAACTATACAAGTTTAGTTCCCTGACTCAGCTCACAGGGGAGACCAGGACAGACAGTAGGAGGAATGGGACGGACTACTCCTTTCAGTAGCAGCCCACAATTAGATTGGCAGAACCACATCCTGAGTTCAGCAGGGGACTCGGGCAGCAAGCCAGGGAGAAAGCCAGCACTGGCTAAGTCAGGAGACTGAGGCTGAAATGAAGAGTGTACGAAGACAAAAAACTGTTGAAAAATTGATGTTGGAGGGAATGAAAGGCCTGGAGAAGGGAGGTCAGGTTTGGAAGAAAGAAGAGGGTAGAAAGCAGTTGCAGGAGTCTCTGTCCTTGATGGAACATTATGTTCTGTTTTTAGTAGAAAATACTAAATTTCATTATTCCTTTACCACCAAATTTTATGATGCCAATTATGAGTTAATGTGCATATGTCATTGCCTTCTGTGATCACAGAAAATGACAACTCATTACTCTTATCAGTAATCAATGAGTGCAGCAGGGAAAAGTCTTGCAGTCATCTAATCTTACTCATAAAAGGAGTGGTATTGTACTGACATGATAGTCTCATGATAGTACTGACATGTCTGCTAAAAAATGACAGAGTATAATTAAACAACAACAACGGAACACCTGTAAGTTACAAAATCCTAAAAAACACCTGTTTTTAAAGGCTGGCTAGTACACGACTAAAGACAAGCAAGAAAGACTCATTAAAAACTTTTCCTCTAAAAGTGATACCTATGAAACCAAAAAGCTTTGGAAGAAAAAATTTTATTTAAATTTTTCTTTTCTTTATCTGATATGTTTGTTAAGATACCTGTCACATGAAAGTGTTCGTTTTTTTGGTTCAGTTCTCCTTCTGCGCCACTGATGTAAATTTAGTCTATACAATGCAGCAGTTTGTGCAGATGACTCTGAAATACAATAGGTTGCCTCTCTAATTTACTTAAATGCTACCGAGAAATTGTCCCGCAATGGGAACTAGTATTTTCAGTTTTCCCAGTCCAACTTTCTTCCCCTAGTCGAGTCACTGATTCCCTTAGTGACCTTGAACAAATCATTTGATTTAATTGTACCCATATCAAGCCAGCTGGATAAGTGAAGTAAAAAGCAGCTCTTCATTGAAATCCAAATGCTGTGTTTGAACGGTGCCTTCTTGAGTAACCAGACACGAGTGAGATTAACACATCTCCCTGTGGGACCGCTGTGAGGGAGGCAAGCATTCCAAATGTGTTTCAAAATCTAGAAGATGGGTTCAAGCTTGGTCTTGAAAGATATTGCTAATCTGGTAATTAATATGCTGGTTTTGCATAGAATAAAGAATTTTAAATATTTAGAAGCATATTATTATAGTGTTTTTAAAAGAGTCACTATTTCTTAAAACAATATATCTGTTCACTTCAAACAGACTAGATCTCAGCTGTTATGTTTTTTAAACTCTGGTGGCTTAGTTAATGAATGCTTGTGACTCATAAAGCCTATTATTAGTCCTTCTGAGCATACATTAGCTAAAAAAAAAATTATAGCAAGCCAGCTTTTATGTACGCTTTAGCAGAAAGTTCACAGTATTATATAAACCATTGGAATGTAGTTCCCCTTTAACTATTAAAATGTATCGTAACCTACTTGTTTTGGGTATGTTCCAATTTACTTCCTAATCCAAATAGCCTGTGCTACATACATACATCTTAGTGATGGTGGCAAAAACCTGAAGTTATAAAAATATTTAATATTCAATGGTATATAGGAACAGGTCTTGACAAATGTATTTATCTGAGGTTATTTACTAAGTCTTTGTGAGTATTTCCATCCCTCCATGAGAGCTAGATTTGTTAAAAAGCTAACCACCTTCCTCTCTCCTTAACCACAACTGATACTGCAGATGCTCAGCATTTTTTCCGTGAAGTCCTACGTCCATCTGTTCCTGATAAATTCATTCTTAGGGAGTATCCCTATAGTGTGTACAGTTTTGGAATGCCCACACAAAGTCACAAGGCTTACAAATTGAGATAATGTCCACTTTTTATGCTAGGCAGTTAATCTGTTTATTTATGTGATTTTGAAAGAGGAAGTTGAAAAAAAAGGAGAACTTTTGAAAATGGAAAATGACAGTCAGCGTTTTCTTTCTAGTCTGAATGTGTGGGAATTCCACCATTACTCTATTTTTGGTCTGATTTTTTTACAGCATTTTTGGTAAGATTATGTTACCCTCACAGCAAATTATTATAGCATTTTAAACACAATTATAAACTCTCAGCAATTGATTTTTGTGGATTTTCAACTATCTGTGGTTTCAAAAGAGCAGCAGATACATTTTGTAGTCTATAACAGTTTTATAAATAAATATTATAGGAATAATATAAAAGAATGAGAGCTATATAGGATCCATAAATCCATTTCTTTTGATTCTGCAGACTCCTGCATGTTTCATTCCCAGTAAATGCTAACAGATTTTCCCCAAAGGCCCACCAATAAAGGGTTCAAATTCTTTTTAAAATGTATTTTCCAATTTCTCTCACATTTGAACAAGCACATACAATGGGCCTCCCCTTCCATTGCTTCCTAATCATAATACAATTGAAAACTGTTTGTTCTGCCTCCTGCTGCCAGATGCAATCCTTTAAAAAGAAACTACACTTAAACCAGAACATTTAACTGATCTCCATATCCTTTATGAGCAACAGTGGTCACTACAAGATGATGGTAAAATACAAGTTTTTTAATACATAGTGGCTTGGGAAAGTTGTTGTTTTTTTTTTTCAGATTCATACTGCAGACAAAACCAACACAAATCCACACTCGAGTGCTTACAGAATAAGCAAAACTACTGTATCTTCTCCCCATGCTGGGAGAGATACTTCCCATGCACAAATGGAAATGTTTTGAGGAGCAGGATCTAGTTCACTGAAAAACTGAAGGAAAACCTTGTCAAAATGTGGTCTGGTATAATCACAGAGCTCATGAGAAAATCACATCTTAGACTACAAACAAATCCTGAGTATTAAAACAGACTGAAATGTTCTACAACCTTCCTTGCAGTTCTCTGCTGCTGTAATTTTAATGGGCACTTTGTTGCTCTACTACCATCAATCTTCATCTTTTATTTATTTGTTCAATTGTTTGCTATCAGAAGAAAGAGAAGATAATTTACAATAAAAGCCATCTGCATAGATTTGTGCAAACATAGTTGCACATTCTAATGCTCAGACCAAAGACATATTGATTATAACTGAGAGATCTATTTGTTAACAAATTTGGGGCCACAGAAATGGCTTTTTTAAAAAATAATTCCATAACACGAATAAAACAAAGTACTTACAGTCATTCTAAGGAGCATATCTGACTGTGATCTCTGGCAGAAATCACAGTGTAGTTTTTGCGTGTGGAAGATGATGTGTGAAGCTGATGAAGGAACTGTACTTCACATGTGCTATGAAGACTAACACTGTTCTCAGCATTTAAACACAAACTGAGCATAGCTGGCATTGCACTGAAAACTAGAAAAAGTTATTAACAAGGTCATTAGAGGTTATCAACTGGTGCTTGAGAGGAATGGCCACCCTGTGTAACTATAGCAGAAAAGTAAGAGTTAATCACATTTAAAACACTTGAGTGACTGCAGAGAAAATGGTTGTTTGTGTAGATTGCAGGCAGTGAATTCATACTCAACACAATGTATGCTATAGTGCTGATTTCTCAAATCCATTATATATTGCCCAAAACAGTGTTCAAATAAATTTTATACCAGTAGATACTAAAAATCTGCCTTAAGTCTGACCATGAAATACAATTTTATCTGTTCCCTCCTGTTTAGAAATTGTTAAGTGATTGAGATGATCTCAATGAGAGCAGATTTTTTGTTAGATCCTAAGTCATTTTGTCAATAGCCACAGTAAAATCAAGGTAGGGCAGCTACCAAATGTCTTGTAAATATGCATTCTGTATTTTAAAATATTCTTAGAAGGAGGCCTAATTTCAAAACTTTGTATTAAATTAGGCCACTTCACTTAATCATTAAAAATTTGTATTACCGACATACAAACCCAGTTCATCTTTTCTACATACACTGATATACATATACATATCCTTAAGTAAAGTGGGAGACAAGTAAGCCACAAATTGGAAACTCTGTATTTAGGCGGGAGGAGGAATTGTTTATGTAGCATAAGAAACTGTCAGCAGTTATTGCTAATAAATGTTCTTGAACATAGACCTAATAAATTCTGGATTTGGGGGAAGCCAGTGGGGATTCAGAATTTGTGCCTTTCTGCTATAGAAATGGCACCAATAGCAAAACCTCATTTACAATTTTAGCTGTTAACTTTGAAAAAGTTTGTATGTCTGTGCAAAACTCATCACTTAAGTTTAATGTCCTGCATTGCATTTTTTACAAAGCCATGAATATTCTACTTCTCTCATTGTTGTCCTTCCATTTTAATTACATTTGGGGCCAAGTTCTTAACCTGTGATTAATGTGGAAAAATAAGCAGGTGGAAAAATAAGCGAAGAGTTAATGATGGGACAAAGATTGTATTTATTTGACTGTCTCTTAATTTGCTTATGGGTTGTACAGAGATTGTATGTGCATGTATTATCTAAATGGCACAGCAAGTTGTGCTACCCTCTCCCTTACTCTACACACAGCCTTCTGAGGAAAGGGGAAGCTGCCTGGAGAAGCCCTGACCTTTGTGGAGCAGAGGGTGGGGAGGGCAGAGGCACGGCAGGCAGGAAAGCTGGAATGAACAGGGTGTGCTTGCAGCAGGGAAAGGCTCCGAACCAGCCCTGGAATTAAGGGTGTTTCTATAGGCACCTAATGGGGAGCTGTGTAAAGTACGGATGGATTTGCTAAAAGTTGCCCAAACGGAAGGCAAAACTGAGGAATTTGTCCCATAAGGCACACTAGGCAGGAGGTTGTTTGCAAACTTTTTAATCCAACTCCACCGATAAGCCTCGGCTTTCTCTGTAAAGAACTCTCTTGCTCATGTTTGCCGTTTTGTGTGCTAATGTCATCTCACTTTAGGGATGGGAAGCCTTTGGGTTCTTTCAGCATGTTCACTTTGGAAAAAGGCCGAGTTGGTTGGCTTTAAAGCCTTCGGTGACTAAGGGGTCTGTCAGCCAAAAGTGAGAAATATATGGTACATTAGATAAAAATTATACACATGAATATGTAAATACAACAATCAGCTAAAAATGATACATGAGGTGCATTTTGATCTATGTTCCCAACAAGAATAAATTTAATTCCTGAAATTAATTTAACTGTAATTCTTCAGCTGCAGGTTTTTCTTTTCTATTTTAGTACATTCCCTCTTGTTCTTCAATAGCAGTTTAGTAGCAAAAAAAAATACATCAAGGGTCATTTAAAAACTAAACCCAGGACATAAATTCCCAAGAATGGATTTCTTGAACAGTGACATATGATTTCTATTGTTAATTATATAGACTTTTGTCCCATTTTTAATGCTAGAATTGTAAACTCTGAGACAAAATAGAGTATCTTATTTTCTAACTAGGTTTCTGTAATACCAACAAAGAAAAACCCATTGTGACATACATACTCTGCTGTTTCTTAGTCATAAGATTTCCACTTCTTTTGGGTCAAATCATACATAATAAATCCCTTTCTAGAGACATATCTGATTAAGACACAGAAGTTCATGGCAGTCAGTTCTGTATGCACTGTAAGGTGGATGTTGTAGTTTTTGCCTCATAGTTGGAGGCTTCATGTTTTCACTTATTAGAAAATAAATGTCTTCTAAAAAGTCCAAATATTTTCATACCATCTAGGTGACCCAGAGATATGTGTCAAGCTCTGAAACATTTTTTCATTCTCTTATCTATCACTTCTGCTCGTAGAAGCATTAATTGCAGTCTGATAGCTATATAAAGGAAAAAAACCCAAATGAATAGAGGGTTGTTCACTTGATTTACTACAAGTTAGAAAGTACTTCCAAGGGAAAAAAAAGATTCAGGCAGCATTTCCTCTCTGTTGTGGAAAAAAAAAAAGTCATTGTTCATTTAAAATAACAGCTTTTACAGAATGAGTCTATTTTTTTTTCTTTACCGGAAGACTGCAGGAACACACCACCATTAATGCATTTACTGCCACTCCTGATTAAAGTGAAGATTTAAGGTCCTGCATAGCCTGTCTTGACTTGATTTTAAAATGTCTGTTTTTCAGATATTGTCAAGATCATGGTCATTTCAGAACAACAGTTTCCAGTCTGGAGCAGTGACTGGTGCACGGATCTCAGAATAACAAATTACTCCTGTGTTCATCTAGACAAAAACTGGAAGATGTTTGCTAGTACAGCTGACTGTACTAGCAAATTACACTGTACTAGGAAATTACAATTTCCTCCCCTCAAAACTAGTAATTTCCATTATTGTTTTAATTTATAATTCTCCAAATAAAAACTTCCCCTCTATTTTAGTCCTAAACTAAGCACTAAGCAGATATCTGTAGCTGATTAATCCCTCAATTAATTAGCCTTGCATAAATATGATTGGGACTACAGGCAGAAGGGGTGTGCAGGATTTATGCTTTCTCACTACACAGCAAGAAATTTCATCACGTCTGGTCCTGGGCCTATTAGCACAATAAAACTAAAAACCTTGTCCTGTGGTACTCATGGCCAATCTTTGACTTCAGACCTTACCATCTTCCTCATCTTCTTCTTCTCACTGAAAAAAGATAAGCAAAATATCTAAGAACTTGTGCTCCACATCTGCTTAGAGATGGCTCTGAAACCACCTGTACGAACACCAGGGATGTGGTGTAACTGCAGTAACTCACTCACCAGTTTTGATGGAGACCAGCTTTCAGAACCAATGCATTCAGTTTACTTCATATGAGTTCAGTTTCTTAAATTTGGTAAATCTCAACACTTAAAAAACCCCCAGAATATATGGAATCCTGAAAATCAGGGTCATATTTTATTCAATAACAAAAGCAGTTAAATATTTTCTGTGCAATAAGAGATCAACATTCACAAAACCAGTAACCCTCATGTACTTGGAGGAAAAAGTAAAATTTGGTTAGGGATCACCTGAGGTCACCCCCTGCCTGGAGCTGGTGTGTTTTCTGGTACACACCAAAATCTGACAGTGCGTCAGTCCCTACATTAACCAGAGCAGACTCTTCCAGCACTGCCATTCTGCAGAGCCTGTCTCCTTTGCTGCTGTTAGTCTTGCAGGGGAAAAGGAGCTGTATAAGGTGAGGCAACTGCTGGCAGCAAAATAAACCAGCTTGGCAAGAGATCAGGAGGTTTCAATCTCTTGGCAAGAAATCAAAGTTTCCTTCCTTTCTTTGTTTAAAACACTTGATCCACTATTCTCTGTGCAAGGCATATGGAAAATTCTGAAGAGATTATCCATTTCTTTATTCTTTTCCTGCCTGGAACTGCTGTAACGAAAGAGCCTTTAGAAGGACCAAGTATTAGAGTACATACTGAGTTTTAGCTCTCATGAGAAGTAGATCCAGGATTAGGGTTAGGAATTCAGGAATTACAGGACTTTTCATCCAAAATCTGTCATCACATTTTTGTTCACATCAAAAAGAATCTGATGTTTTGATTTAGTATTGACACAGAAATATTAGAGGAGCAAAAATGTGAACTGCAGAAATGCGAAAAATGACCTGGAGCACAGAATTTAGGAAAACCAGTATTTAAACATTTATCCACTGCTTGATTAAACAGAGTGGAATTCTCATTATGGGATGTCTTATACTAAGATAAAAGCATGAGAAACTACCAATTCTTAGGTTGTATTAGACAATATACCATTATTGGGTTATTTTAAGAAATATAAGTATCCTCACAATTTATTAAGAGCACATTTTCTGATTTCTTCCTCTGCACTTGATGAAAAAATACAATTGAGCAACACAGCTGTAGAACACAGCTGCCCATGTTTCTTCAAAAGTACTGAGAATGTCGCTTCTTTTCCTATTTATTAAATAAAACCAGGTCTGTGTAGCAATAGATGCATAACTATGGAATCATTACACAGCCTCTCAGAGTTGGTTCATCCTTTTTAACACGATCCCTTAAACTTGACATTTTTTATGCAAGTGTGCTCTGACACCTCATTAGTTTGGTGCTACGTTCCAGATTTCAGCACTATCACTTCTCACTAAGTTAGCGTGGGAAACCAAAAGTATACATACTTGTATGTACTGTTGGCAGCACAGCTTAGCTGTGTTAATCAAATAGCCAGAATGTCTTTGCCTTCATGCTGGGCAGCAAGAAATTTAAATGGGTCTCTTCAAACCTTACCTAATATTAGGATGAGTATTTATTATTATGTGGATGCTGATTAAAACAGCCTGCACCAGTGATACAGTTTATTTACAGGCATGTACAGTAAATGTACTAAGGAACTGATGTGAGTTAAAATATCTCCTCCTTGCTTAAGAAAATATTTCTTAAACTACAGCCTAATTTTCAATATACGTTGATTTCATATTTTTCATTGTTTCGGACACCAGTTAATTGCTGTATCTCATTATCTTCTCAAGGTAGCTCTGTTTTTACCAATTCCATCACAATTTGGGGGCCAAAAGTAGCCTCTTAACTGTTTGCAGAATTGCATTAATGTATCAAGTCCTAATGGGGAATAGTATAGAAGTCAGTCTAGAGGGAGGAAGGAAGCATACCCTGTAAAGAATAAAAAGAAAAAAATACTGTATTAATCAGAAAAAAAACATCTTTGCTTAATGACTGTTTTCAAACCAGCTTTGTAGTTCTTGCAAAATTAAATAGAACAGATTTACAAGCCAGATACCATATTTGAGATTACTATTCTGTCAACTGTCCTGTACAAGCTCAACAGAGTTTCCTCCTGTTGTTCATGACATCCTGTTGGTATTATGTTTTGGGAATAGAAGCAAAATTCTTTTGGGCTTGTTTGTAAATCAGGCATCTCCCTTCTGTTAGTACAGAGAAACAGGTTACACTGGTCATTGGTATTAGTGGTTCTTCTTTATGATCATGATTTTATCACTGATAATGATAGCTTATCAATACTTCTTACTATGAATTTAATTCCTTCATACAAGGAAGTGCGCAAACAGGAATGCTTTGGGGGCCTCCCTTTGGTGCTGTTGCAGACTTTATCTCCCCAGTTCCACTCTGACCATCCCTTTCTATCAAGAAACAGCTTTACTGTCACTTGATCCAGAGAAGCCGTTCCCAACACTGGGACTGATCTGATTCCATGCATTGTGCAATGGGGCTTCTTTTGGTCCACTTTCATACTCCCAAGGCCACTTCTGACTTACACACTTGTGATGTCAGAAGGAACCACTGTGGTGATTTGCTCTGCTCTATGTCCTTCTGAAAATTCTCTCTTTGTAGTTCTATCAGAGTATTCCCACAGACTGAGCTGTAGCTGAGCACTGCAGATCAGCAATGTGGTTACGAGAAAACTTTCACCTCTGTCCAGAGGTGTTCAGTGAGAACAGCGTCTGTTGCTGTAGGAATACTTGTGGACAGGGCCAACAATTCTGTCCTCACTTGCAGCAGCCCTGTTACACCAGAGATTCAAAAGTCACGGGACACATCTAGCACATCCCATGGCATGCTTGCACGAAAGACTGCAAAAAAAATATGACTGAACATTCCTGTACAATAGCTGTTTTTTTAAACAGTTACTCCACTATTGTTAACTGAACTACAAGTTATGACAAGTGATATATCCATAGTCATCCCTTTGGCATTCTTTATAAAAACATGAATCACGGAAACATTCATCATGAGGAACTCCCATCATAAGGACATGTACACAGTGCATTGTCCAGCCTCGCTGTATCTTTCCACTCTGTAAAATGTAACTGTCAGAACAACTTCAATGAATTGTATAGGCCAACATGTAGGTTTGGTAAAGAACAACTGATAAAACACGTCAGAATTAATTAGTTATGTTTAACTTCAAGTAATGTTTGTATACAGAAGAAAAATGAACATTTTCTTTCTTTTTAAGTCATTCTACCAAACACTGCAATAGCACCATATAGGTGTACATTAACTAGAAAACAAAACACTTGGAAAAACTGGCTTACTAACAAAAGCTCAGACATTGAAAAGCATAGGTAAAGAGCATAAACAGGATAAAATAACTACTAAACCAGATTGTATTTGCACTTGGTCAACAGGAAAGGAGGAATTAACCACTACAGCTGCCCTGAAGGTGTGAGAGGGAAAGGAATAGACCTATCATATCCAGAGGCCCTTCCAAAGAGACTCACGGGGTGTTTTTCCTGTATTTCTCCCCCCAAAAGCCTTTCACTGGTGTTGACAGCTATTGTTTATGGCACCTTTTGTCTGTCCAAACTACAGAAGTAACATTAAGTTTCCCTGAAAGTTACAGGGGCTTCATTCAGAATTGTGGCAGCCTTAGGAGGTGACAGAGGAGGGTAGACAAGGAGAGTAAATATAAGGACCACATGCTATGCCATATAAAAGGAAATGAACTTAAGAGAATGGTGCTACCTACAGACATCAGCAGGCATATTTTCCCATGGATGAAGGTACTTGCATTCCAAGAGACACAGTGACACCCTCTGTATTCCAGCTCTTCCTCTTTTCCAGGCAAGAGATGCCCAAAAGATTTCCACTCCCTTATGAGCACTATTTATTTGCACTTTTGCAAATGCAGAGGGCTAAGTGGTAAGAATTTTATACTAGCTCTGCTCAGGTGCAGGCAGTTATATAAATGACATTCAGAGAAATACTGAATGATTTCCTAAGAAACATTAATATTTTGGTCTGTTTTTTAAAAATTAAATACTAGATTGAGAGTTATTTGCTGTAATAATGCAGTGCCTAATTGTACAGAGTCATGTACTTAATTGCATCTGTTTCCAGTTTCTGTCCAAGCACTGCCCACTGTGCCTGTGCAGCTCCCCAGGGCCCCTGCACTGCACAGGCTCAAATGCACTCCCCAAGCCCCACTGCTTGTAGTGGCCTTTGCCCATCACATGACACGTGTCACATCTCAGACTATAAAGCACCAGCAATTTCTTGTATCTATAGATTTCAAAATTCATGTTTGTCATTTGGGACAAATATATGCTTTGCTTCTAGCAGAAGTCCCAGAACTGGTAGGATTTTCAATGCCTCTATGGTGCCATGGGCCATAGTTGCTAAGTTTTTAATTCTTAATTTAAATCCTATTATAGAGAAAAAATACTGCCCATAATTAAAATACTTTTTTACCATGCATTACAGCATAAATAATTTAAATGTTTTTGTATAAAAAAGCTAATGGTAAAAAGATAAAAATTGTCATAACATCAAAGAAGCAATTAATATTTTTTAAGGTAAATAACATGAGCATACTTACTTATCCTAATCATAGATGTGGATATTCAAGGCAGAAAAATGCTACATATATATCTTTAAATGCTGTAAAAACACCTGCATTTTAAATACAATATTTTAAGTATGTTGTTTCTAAAAACCACTGATATTAAAAGTACAAAAAAACATTGCCACTTTATAACAACAACGGCACAATTACAGGCATTTGGTCTAATTAGAGATCTCATCTTACTTCTGTTTTATATGTATTTATGGTTGAAGAAATAACTATCTCAAGTATTATGTTTGCTAAAATGCTCTTAACTTAGTTGTAAAGTTGCCTTCCCTAATACAGACGCTACTCAATAGACTGGAATTTGCCCACAGATTCCAATCACTAAATCTCTTTCATATTGGAATAGAAAAGTGAACTGCTTGCTGCAACACGAGGGATTTATTGACCAAATGAGCCTTTACCATGAAACAGCTGAGGATACACAGTATCACTGAGAAATAAGCTGTGTGAGCAATGATTTCATTAGGTTAACTTTAATACCAAACACCATTTTGACTCTGTGCTCAGTGAAATGAGTGGAACAATGGTAACAGGGATAGTATCAAAGCAAATCCGGACTTGAGATACAACAGAAAGTTCTTCCTTTTATACCTCTCAGAGCCAGCAGTCTTTCTTCAGTGTTGTCCAACTTTCAATGCTGTTCTTATAAGAACAGATTTCAAGCCACTACAAATCTCACATTTCAGGCTTGGACAGTTGAAATTACGCAGCAGTTCTAAGAGCCCTACAAAGGAAACCAGAGCAGGAAAGACAGCACTGGTACTACAATCACTGCAGAGTGGCCAGGGCACTCCATAACCTTTCAGAGATGGCATTTAATGCAATAGAGTTCACAATTTAGTTTTCTAGATTAGATTAACACTTGAATGCATATTATCTGCTGGAAAAAAGAGGCAGCCAAGTGAGACACCACAAAGCTGGCAAAACAGGAAAAAGAGAGGCAGAGGAAAAAAACTGCAGTTTCAAATTACACAATTTTCTTTTGCCACAAGAACTCAAGTAACCCACAACCACAAAGTTATTTCAAATTCATCCCTCATTTTCTACCATAAACATCCAATGACTTGATCAATACTTTTGTCTTGGGCCCCAGTCTTGCAACACTTGCATATACATTCAGATTTACTCACATGAGTAGCATCTTTGGTTGTAGTAAGACAGGTCATCGAACATGTAAATCTTTTGGGATTGCTGGCTTTGTTTTGTTAAGGAGAAGCAGGTTGTTAAATAACTTTGCTCCTGAAAGTTTACCAAGGACCTTTACAGTGTCAGGAAGAAGAAAAGAACCAAGCATTTCACAGATTCCTTAAAAATAAGTTTAAATTAATTTTTAAAAGACTCAATGAAAATTCTAACAGGAATACAGAAATAATGTTTGCTCTGCTCCCTTCTCCATAGTGCTAAGGGAAGTTGATCATGGTGTGAAAGAGAATTTCAGAAAATTAAAATGAGTATTTCAAACTACCACATTCTTCTCTGTCATACACTGTGCCAAACTGTGCATTATCAGACTTCTGATGTGCTACTTTGAATGATTTATGAAACACTTAACATTATGGTATCTCAGTGATATACATCCTGCTGGGATTTAGTGCCACTGTAACTTTTCTAAAGCTAAATAACCTAATGTTATGCACCCAGAGTATCCTGAATTTACAGATCTCAACAGTGCAAGACATTTTGAAAGACCAAGGCTTGCAACACCTGGTATCACAGGGGATATGTGATTCTAGTAAGATGTTAAATTCTGATGCCACAGGCACTAACAGCTCTCTCCTAGCTGTAAGAAGGTGGTGGTGAGAATTCTGGGTTTTTTTGTGGTTTTGTGCTTTGTTTTTTTAAAAACGTATATATGATGAAGTTTTCTGCCTTAATTTCTTAAATATATTAGTCTAATACCACTCTGTGCGAGCTTTCTGCACATGGGAGCAATGAGAAATAAAATCACTGGATGTCAGCAGTGGAAGTGCTCTCCTAAAGCCATGTCAGAACCACATCACTCTTCTCTCAACTTCCTCTGCTTTTCACAATCTTTCTGGATCATCCTTCTCAATTAAAAGACCAAGTCGGAATTCAGCTTGTATTGTTTTAAACTATTTGACAAAGTCTCTGCTCAAAAGGCAGACAATTACATGCTCATAATTCATTAACAGAATTATTCACTAATTCTAAGTAAATCTGTTCTTCATGATTTTCATTTGAAAATTAAGTATATAAAGCACTGGAAAAGCAAATTTAAAGGGAAAAAAGAACGATTCTTTTCTGCTTAGATCAACACAATATAACCAATGTATTTCTTAGCTGTGACTAAATCACTTAAAGTATTTAAAACTACAGAATTTTTGTTTACTGCAGTGTTTGTGATGAGCTATTAGATCATGAGGAAATACTACAGCTCTGTGCTGCACGTGACACACCTGACAAGAGAAGACAGTGCATCTGCTGGATTTCCTCTTCTAAACAGACGTGCAAGTTCAATCCCAATGTTTGTATAATGAAGCCTTTGAGTTCAGTGGGAGGTTTAGAAATCAGGGCATTGGCAGCCTCCAGGACTCCAAGGAATGAAGCAGTTTCAACTTCCACTTTCGTCAATGGAAATTATGGCTGGAGAGATGACAGTAACCAGCATCCAGGGGCAGGTACCTACCGCCCGTTTTCTGACCACAGGAAATCAGCAGGAGGCATCATCTCATGAGTAACACACTTCACCAGTAGCAAGTATTCACAGAAATGCTTCCAATTAATTCCATTTACATTGTCATAAAATTGAAAAATAAAAACATATCAAAATTTGCATGAGAATCAATAAACATTTGAAGATAGTTTCAACTTGCATGCATAATCTTTCCACCATTACAGCACTTAATAGTATAATGCATTTTGCAACTACTAATTTCAAATCTATATTGCATTGATATAACTGTCTTGTAAAAAGCCAATTAATTACAAATTGCTTTTGTGTATCTGTAGCTTAATTTACCACCAAAATACAGAAAAATTATCAGGAAACCTGATAAAAGTTTGAAATTGTCAAAAAGAATGTGTATTTACTTATAAATACATTTTCTTTGTATACGGTATTATGACTTAAAAGAATACACTTAATAATAACAAATAAATGCTTTATTCCATTAGATTTGGTGCAATCTTATCTTCACTCTATTAAAATCAACTTTGAAAAGAGTTTGATCCTGTTGTTCTTATTTCCTAGAGATATGTAGAGCTTTCTTTTTATTTTATGACACTGAACATATTACAATCAAACCATCCAAAAACTAACTGAACTTAAGAAAACAACAGACAGACTGGCTAACCAATAAGATTCCAAGTTTGACACGGTATATGATCTTCACTGTCTAATTGAGAATATTACTTGAAAATGAAAAAATCCTTCCTGAAAACTGTAGAACAAAGAGGAAATGTTAGCAGAAATAACAAGAAAAAAGAAACCAACCCAACAAATCATTGTATTCAAAATGGTAACCAGTCATTTTCAAAAGATGTTGCCTCTTCAGTCTATCATTGCTTTTTGTGTTCCAGAATTTCTATTCTACATTTCTTGTTCTTCATTTGATGCATTGCCAATAACACAAAAATATTATCTCCTTTGTTAGAACAAAGAAAACAATACAGTCTCTACAGCTGGAGGTCCTACATAGCCTGTCAATGTCACATTACATTGCTGGTTCTTCTCAAACAGTTTCTGAAACAGCATCAGAACATGGAAAGTTTGGAGATGGTTTCTACTCTTTTTGATAACGATATTTACAACAACAAACAAACTCCTGACTTAGCTTCCCCTCCGTTTGCATAACCTCCAGAATCTACCCTGTTAGGATCATTCAGTTCCTCAAACAGTCCCGTTTCAATGATCTCTTCCTGCCAGGCTATAGGGACGGCACCTGTCGCAAACCTTTTGAAGAACTTCTTATCTTTGTCATCAAACTCAACTCCTCGTATTTCAGAGAAGTCAGCAATGTCTGCAACATCTTTGGCATAGACAACTGATGGATCTGGCACAAATGGAGGGTCAATAAGGTTTGCCTCTAGCCTGTGGAAATTTATTGTTTTGAAGAAGTTATGTTTTCTTGGGTCATCATCTTCACTTCTGTAATAAAACAAAAGTTTGTTAATCAATGGGATGTTTTGCTCTCAGAGAGGTACAGGTGTGTGTGTTTTACACCTAAGAGTACATTAAAATAAGGATGCGTGTATATATATATATATATATATATCAGGCAACACAATTCCTTTTTTTCCTAAGCCAAGAACGCTGCATTGCACAATATAAGCAAAGCTGAGCAGCAGCAAACATTCTGATCCCATTGCTCATGGCTCCTCCTCTCAGAATAAATCAGCCCGGGTGAGGTGCCATGCAGAAGCTGCAGTGCTGGGATACCCCTCTCCAAAGGGACACTCCCACCAGAACTGAACAGACAGCAGCATGGCAGGGGGACTGTGGGATTTACTGCCCAGCAATGGAAGTTCAGTGATTGGCTCTATATTAACTAGGATAAGAATATCTACCCTATAATCTAGGATAAGAGTATCTGTTAAACTCTAGACCAGGGTACCTTGGGTTAATATATCTGGACACTGACTGAGCAACAATAGTCTGAATAGGAAACAGGCGACAAATGACATTTCTGTTTTTATCTTAATTCAAAGCAGCTACGCATTTACATCATAAAACTCAGTTTCGTCACTCAAATAAACTCTCCTGATTTAATGAGGCTGTTCATTCAAAATAAATACTCATAAATGAACAAAGTTTTTTTAGGCAAGAGATTCACAAATTATGACATTAACAAAAGCATCTGTGCCTCTATCACAAACACAACCCTTTATTAATATTGTTAATCCCTAATAATAAAAGCCAGAAAGGACTAAATAACTATAAATGCATAAATTAAATACATCCTATGAAAAACATCTGCAGACCTCAGGGAGAATTTTGTCTGAAAGAAAGAGTGAATTGTTTCACTGTAGACCCATAGAGAGACTTGTAGGATATTGTGATAAGAATCATCTGAGCCTCAAATGTGTGCCCTCTAAAGTATGACCAGAGACCACAGCTTTTGAACAGTCTCTAGTGTCAAGGTATGCAAACTCTGAGTTTTGAATTCTAGAGAAAGGAGGAGCACAGAGCAGCACTGTATTTTCCACAACTATGCCTTCTTTTTTTAACGTATTTATGGATGCACTGCTCTTGGAAACAGTAATATAGCAAAACCAAATCTGTCTGGGTTTTGACCTCAGAAAATGACAGTCCTTAACATGTTGCTTTTTGCTTTTCCCACTTCCTTACACTTTGCTAAATATGATTTTGTAAGACCTCATGTATTTCTAGAGAACATTCTATGAATGCAAAGCAAACATTTGGCAAGTCTTCTTATCTCTGCAAGTGTGTAGAAGCACCACACAGAAGCAGATGATTTGTGTGACTATGGAAAAATCCTCATTTTTCAAGGCCTCAACACTATATAGGCAGAATAGCTCTTCCAGCCTGCCACTGCTGCCTGTTCCTCACATGCTGTCCTGCCGTGCTTCCAGCCTGCCTTGGTGCTATCCAGGCACAGCCAGGGTGAAAACGCCAGCTGCCCTTTTCAGCCCTCCGTTAAAAAATTGTCACTTTGCATGTCTGGTGCCCAGTTCTTTCTGAGCAAGCCACCACCAGCCATTATCTCCTGTATACCACCACAACCAATCTCTGCCTGAAGGATGGTAGAAACTGCCATCCAGCCATGCTGGACAATGAGAAAAAGGGTATTTTCAACCCAAAAGAGTCATATGAACACAAGTATGAATGTACAGATTAAACCAACAAGGATCATGACCTCTGCATATACATAGCCTTGCAAAACCATCTCCTACCTTACCCAGCTAGTGATACCAAGGACTTGAGCAGCCTGACGTGATTTATTTACGTTCACTGGTAGCCTGAAGTGTATTAGAGCTGCTGTTCAAATTAACTAATGTCCTGGGACACCTGTGGGCCACTGGTACTGACGATTCTACTGCGCAGATGCACTCACAGAAATGTCCCTATACTTTGCTTTTCCTTTCTCTAACATAAACCAAAAAGCACTAGAAGCTGGTGAAGGCTCCAAAATGGATTGCTGGCAGTGTTTCTCCTCCTGAAACCATAAAAAGTTAAAAAATGTAAAGCTACATGCATGCCATCTACTGGAACTGAGGCATCTTAGGCATCTTCCAAGTAGCTGAAGATGAACTTCAGCTCTTCCTCTGTGAACTGCATTTTTACGTAACTTAAACAGCAAGAGCAAATGAACTCATACAAAGCTGGTCAATTTTGTATCCTTCCATTAAAAAAAATAATTAAAAATCACTTTACAGGTGTGGGATTTGAGATATCAATCCCAAAAAGCTTGAGTGGAGAAAAGGGGTTATGTCTTTCCTGAGTTAGCTGGTGAAATCAAGTCTTCAGTAAAAGAGTGGACTGCTTTAAAAGGTCAGGTGTACAAAGCAAAGCTGTCTTTGAGCAGCTTTAACTTATGCAACAGGCACTTCTGTAGATAAACCAAGCTCTTGTTGTCCTTAGTAGAATTACAGAACTAATCTTTACATAAGGATGAGCTGCCCTGAATAGTATTGCCCTGTATAAGAGCTACATGCAGGCTTTTATTCTGTATCATGCCCAGGCACAGTATACATCCTATTGTTTTCCTTCTCTAACTATGGCACATAAGAGCCAGGATATCTTAAACAGCAGAAAACTAAAATTAACATGTGCAGTTACCTTTCTGTGTACATTCCTCCCATTACTG
The DNA here is from genome assembly GCA_035221455.1 of Xenops minutus. Taxonomy (NCBI): domain Eukaryota; kingdom Metazoa; phylum Chordata; class Aves; order Passeriformes; family Furnariidae; genus Xenops; species Xenops minutus. The sequence goes on from JAWWEE010000010.1 coordinate 15,095,572, forward strand.
AGAAGGAATGGAACAACAAGCAGAGAGAATGATTGTAAATTACTCCCTTGGCAAAGGGGATGTGGTTACAGTGAGTGAATTGGCTGTTGCTGGTTTTGCTTCAGACCTGCTGAATGAACTTTACCCAGTCACTCGGAATCTCTAAATTTCATTTTCCCCCACTCTGAAATTTGTTTACTTCACAAAATGCTGTAAGTCTAAATGTCTGCAAAGTATGTTGACTTGTAAGTTAGAATACTCTAAATGTTTTTGTGTTAAATTTACTTTTAAAATAAGCTTTTAAAACATATTAAAACAATATAGATTTTGTATTAAACAATGTGCTGTTGAAAATAACTTTTTTGCTACCTTGCATATTTGTTGGGAAAATTCATCAGGCACAAAGAGCAGCTGTCTTCATTTAGCACTACAGTATTAATGATATGTGTATTAATGATATATTATCTTTCATGAGAATTAATTCTTTCAGACAAATGTTTGGCCAGCATTTTGAAAAACTGTTCCTCGTTTTGAATATAATATAAATTTATACAATATAAACTTAGAAGACTATCTGTGCATTTTCAATAATATCCTTTGTCTATTCTACCATTAGATTGGAAAAGCACACATTACATATATTTTTATTCACAGATGATTCAAATCATAGGGTATTCTAAAGATAGGTGCTATCAGTTTCCTATTAATTTTTCACATTTTTATTATATTTTTCTTTTGTCTATATTACAAATGTAGATCCACCATCTGTCTCATCAGAAATGCACTAAATGATTTTTATATACACACACACATCAGAGGCATCAGAGATATTACAAGTTAAACATTATTTTGAGCAAAGCAGAGGGGTTAAGGTCTCTTCAGTAAGAAGCCAGTGACGCAGCCTTGCAAGTTAGATATCTGCAGGGAAGAGAATCCACATTGCAGATTTGGATTTCTGCCCACATCATTCCAGTAAGTGATACAGCCTAAGATTCTGTACTCAGTCTGCTCTAGCACAGATGCAGGTTTCTACTTGAGTATCTTTAATCTTTAGGAAAGAATGTGCAAGAAAAACAGGTTGCCCTCTCTTCCCAAAACTATATAGAGTCTAACACAGAAACCAACAGAAGGGCACTCCTATGAGCTGTCCGGAGTGAGGGTAGATAACCATACTCTTGCAACAACATTCCTTATTTTCACATTATCTTCAAAACTTTCCACCTGTCTTCCTAGAAGTGCAACAGAAAATTCAGTACTCTGTAGAAAGTGAAGACCTAACACATTTTGTGTAACATGTAAAATAATGATACTGTTTGCAGCTTTAATCTGTATTTTACTACGTTTGAGAAGGCATACCTGCTTCCTAAACGGTCCTCTTTTTTCTTAGCCAAAAACAGTCGGCAAATATCTTTTGCTTCCTCTGTAAAGCTGGCATGTTCAAATTTCACTTCATCTTCCAGAGTTCTTCTTTTAACTTCATCCTTATTGACCTTTTCTTTGTAATCCTTGAATGGTGTTCGCCCAGCAACCATCTCATAAATAGAACAGCCCATAGCAAACCAGTCCACGGGATAGCTGTACTCTTCTTCATTTAGGATTTCCGGGGCCATATAGCCATTTGTCCCAGCCTATTGCAAACACACAGGCAGATTTACTACACAATGTCAGTCATGAAATGCATACAATTAAACAGACTAGTCTATAATTCTTCCAAAATATTAGTTATATTACTGATAGATTTTGTATCTAGAAACTGTATAATTGAGTTATCTGGAAACTGTGAGGCGTAACTATTTTAGCACATGGACTATATCTGTCTTTAAACATCTTGGCATATGGGAAAATACGCTTTTCAAAAGTGAAATGTCTGTGCAATTTCTATCTAAAAGTGGTTTATTTTTAAATTCACGTCTGTCTTGCTTTCCTCTTCCAAATTATATTTCTTCCTGTTGGAGACAGTGGTGTTAGCTTTGTCCTGCAAACACAGGTAGCAATCAATTTGAAAAGATTTTGAAAAAGACAAAAATCAGGCAAAACAATCACTGACTCCCACTCCATTCAATGGTTATAACTGGTCTGACACAGGGGTCTGCTGCCAGTGAGAAACTTCTCATCAAGCCAGTAGCTGAGCTGCATGAAGAAGTCCTAACCTGCCTCCCTCTCTGCTTCTGGATGGAAGTTCTACCATCAAGGGTCAAGAAAAAGTCCTAAAACCATTTTTAAGAAAGGAAACTAACGAAAATTTTCATTCGTAAATGACACTCACTCATATGAAAGTGTGAACTTCCTGACCAAAAAAAGCTGTCTGAATAAAGACCATGTACATCACTAATGGCCCCTTTTCCAAGAGAAGTGGCCGCTCTCTGGGAGGGGAATCTGCCAGGCCTGGCACATTCCTGCTGGGGGACAGGCTGCAGTGTCCAAAACAGCTGCTGCTGCCCCTGTCCCCAGGGAGCTGACTCACCTGGGAGGGGAACGAGGGACTCAGCCTCTCCACGTGCTTTCTGCTGCCCCAATTCGGGGCTGAGGACATGGCACTGCTGCTGTTCCCTCCACTGACCCAACATTTACTGCCACAGCCAAGGCAGCCTTTTGTATTTACCACATTCAGCTAACACTGACAACGGTCAGAAGTTGCCTGAACCTCTCATATCTGTTTTAAATACTGGGACTAATGTATTACTAGTATTAAAATTTGAAATGAAAAACTGTGGTTGTGGAAAATCCCATTAAAGGTTATTCAAGACTATTATTGTTACTGCTATCACAATACAAGTAGTGACAGAGATTCACTCCAAAGCAAAATAGAAAAAAGTAACAAAAACTAGAGCTCATTTGGGCAAATTGTATTTACAATAAGGCACAGCTCAACAGATAAATTTTATTTTATGGGATTGGGGTAACTCCTCAAATATTTGCAAATTTAGGCACAGCATTTCCAAGTCAGGTCTCTCTATAAACTTTAGACTGCTTACATTGAATTTCTCTAAATAAAAGTTAATATCCTGAGAGTATTAAGTTTTTAGGTATAATTACTGCCCTATTCAGAGAAGGAGACAAGTGCTTAAATGTGGACCACAGGCCCCAGACCCCTCTAGCCCCAAAAGAACCTGGAAGGGAGAGGAGAGGTTGAAAGTAGTAGAGAAATTCTGGTACAAAAGGATGCACCCAGAGCTCATTGTGAATTGGTGAACACAGCTCTACAGAGGCTTCTCGAATATTTTCTCTTTTTTTTTCCTCGTCCTTCTGGGAAGCAATACACATTCTTATTTTAACTGAGGTTAAGCTGGGGCACTAATGCCTTGAAGAATTGATGAGTCATATTATCATCAAAATGTGCCCTGACAGCACTGTATGGTCCTTCTGATAAGACATTACTTCGTTGCAAGTTAGCATCACCATGCAGGACCTGGAAAGGTGTGACATGGAAAAGTCAGAAATCTACTGCCACAAATGTGTCTCAAGGCAGCTCAAGTCCAGAAGGCCTTTCTTGCTTCCACTTGTATTTTTTTCTTCCACAGCAGTTTTTTCAAAAGAAATAGTTGCCAAGCAACCTCAGTCTCTGCCATGTGGGTTTTCCACATACCCCCAAGTAGGACACACCATCCAGAAGAACGCTGGGCTTGGATGTGGTGCTCATGTTTCCCACCAGCAGAGACAGCACAGCCATAATCGCAGACCAACGGGACTCGTGAGCACAGTTTAAGAGAAAGTAAAGATGGGCCACCAACAGCCTCCCTTCAGACTGAAGTGACAGGCTGTGGCTGAACTGAACTGCGAGCAGGAACTAAACTTCAAAATTCTAAATTAGTAGCACTGAGCTCTTCTGAGCTGTTACTGAGCTGATCCAGCTCAATCTGAGGAAGACTAGAAACAGATTGTTCCTCTGATATGCCAAACCACTTACATTCAGAATTTCATGAGAACTGGTTTTCTCATGGAATTTTATCCAAACTAGAATCTAAAAACAATCCAATCTTCTCCCAATCCTGAAGCTTTCCTACTATTCACAGTGAAGGAACAGGCTGAGAAGCAGCAATCTAAACCTACTCTCATAACCCCTAAGTCTCAAAATCCAAAAAACATTACTATTTAATAGCAGAAACACACTTCACAAGTAGTCAGAAGTGATGCTTAAGGCAGAAGAAATACAAAACGAAGAGGGGGAAGAAACACATAAATCTCTGATATCTTTATCAAAACAAGCATTCAAAGAAAGAAAGAAAGAAAAGAGCTTAAATTTTAGTCTTTTTCACCTATTTCTACATATGTGTAGCTTCAGCAAAATCATTTGGGAAGAAAGATGCTGAAGCCATAAGCATTTGTTGTATTAGGGAAGACAAAAAAGGAATTAGTCAACCCCCAGAACTGGAAGAACATACATCTTTCAAATGAAGATTTAATTATTTAATCTTTGGAAAGTAGATAGTATTAGAGGGAAGCTAAAACCTACCATCTCTACACTAATCATTATGGAGAGCAAGATGTCCAAGATCAGATCATCTTTCAAGGCAAAGAGATCCTATGGCAACAGGAAAGGCAGCCTCAGTAGAAGGTTATCTAGGGAGGTAAAACAGCTTTGTGAAGGGAGTTTTTAAACTGTAAAACTCTCAATAGCAGTGAGACTTGAGCAGCAAAAAATAGTGTATTAGGTGGAAAACATAACCACTGATTCCGAAAGCAGAACTGAATTAAAGTAATGAGTTGAATTACTCTCAGCAGGCCAAGAAGTATACTGTAAATTATACTCAAGTGCAAAAAGGGGAGAATAAAAACCCCACACTCAATTCCTTTGCTGTCAACTCTACACAGCTAGGATGTCCATTGGGTTTTGACTGAGACTAAGACCAGCACATTATTTTCTTATTTCCTGTAGAATTCCTGGTAAGACAAGGAACCATTTGAACATGTATTGACTGCTCAAGTGATGTTACAGTGACAAACACATGGTCTTACACCTTCACTGACCTGGAAGCATCTAATGGGACACAATAAATAAAAATTCCACAAAGAAGACAAGGAATCTTATATTATCCCAACTTTTTACAGAAGGCAGGACTCATATACCATTGCAGAGGCACTTTTTGAAGCACGGTCAGTATAACACTTGCTATTTTTTGCTTGTTCTCCATCTAATACTGTCTTTTGTGATGATAAGCAGGATGCCTTAGTTGCATATGCTGTTTGAAATACAAAAATAGTCATCACATTTCAGTCAATTAAATTTTAATTGACTTGGTTTTGAAAAGGGTTCACAGATCTCCTTCTCTGTTTATTTCACTGTCTTCAGAACAACCCAAAATACAATTTTTCGATAATCCTCTAAAACGAAATGACCAAATGTTGCCCTTGGATACATTAGTGAAGAAGTTCTGTTAAGTGGAATGGTTGCTTTGAGTGTGGTTTGACAGGGCATAGTAGGAATGACTCATCTGAAAGTATACAAATGTTTCTTCTGTGAAATGCGATCCTGCATAAATTTTTAAAAGGTCACATAATTATAATCTTTCAGTAGTACAAGATGTGATCCTGTGAAACACTAAGTGCACTCAGTTCCCAGTGCAGTCAGCGGGCCCTTGGCACAGCAGAGCCCCGAGCAGAATGCGGTCGCAGTGCAGGCACACTCACACACCCTCACACACCACTGTCCCACCAGGGAAAGCCCCTGAATGCTGCAGTGATCCCAGCTGCCAGCACATGCAGGCAAGACACAGAACTCTCTGGAGCTTTCAGCAGCACAGAAACAGGCAAATGAGGAGAAACAGAATTTAGATCGCTCTACCTTTTCCCACAGATCTCTGCAAAACAAACTCAATTGATATCATAAACCAAACAGTAAAGCAAATCAGAACGTCTATCTTTTGTTTGCCATGGCACAAGAACTGTTGAACAGAGGAAAAAAAACAAGCTGAGTTTAGCTCTATCAGCTGTTTCCTGGGGCTCGGTCCTTCCTTCCTCCAAGGGGTGCCACTGCCTGCTTTGTTCTCTTGTCCAGCTGTTCCTGCGCTCCTTCAGCAATGGCCTTAACAGACCCTGCAGGAATGCAGGAACAGACCACAGAAATCTCTTCTCGGCACACAAGTTAATCGGCCCTGGATGTGGAGAACAACAACTGCTCTGCCTCTGTCACTCACTTTTTTACCATCTTAATTCTTCTCCCAAGAGCCACTGTGAGGAGGAGCAGAGCATCATTTCAATGAGTCACACAGAATTGCAGTCCCTCCACATTTTATCACCATATGTTCATAGAGTAACAAGAAACCTGCTGGTCAAATTGATAGGCAGCTATTCTTTAAAAGAAGATTAAAAAATCAAATCTTAATAGGACAAAAGCTCCTCTGGAAAGTCTCACAGAACACAGATTTTGGTGTATTGTTAATGCTTAGCAAAGGGAAGGACCCGCCTTTGGGATGGCCCATCATAAACTGATGGGTTACTAAGTCAGAGGAACATGAGGACCATTCAGAATACCAGGAAAAGATCTTGAGAAAGATTGTATAGCAACTTAGGAGATACTGAATCCCACATGCTTCCATAACATTCAAGACCAAACTTTTTTCATTTTCACATAGGAACATAATTTTCATTGGGAAAGCTGTCTGCTTTTAAAAAAGGCCACCCACAGAAAAAAATACAAAAGGGACAAACCAAATTTCAGCTATATTAGAAAAAACAAGAAAACAAAATTGCCTCTGGGTTTAAAGTCACTAAATGGAATAGTAAAAAGTCCACCATTGGTTTTTACTCCCTTAAGCCTGGCCATCAGAGTCACTGAAATGAAGTAGCACAAAGGGAGGTTCTCTCTGTGCAGTGGGGACAGGCTGCCCCTGTGCTCCTGCTTGGGAAGAGAAACAGACACAGGTGCAACAAGTTTTTCAGTTTACAGTCACACTGTATGGAAATCAAAGGAATAAAGGGCTTGAGGAAGGACAGCCAAGTAACCAGACACCAATTTTAACCTTGGATTCTAGAGCATCTCCCCACTTGCTTCCTGCGTGATGTCATGTAAATCTTTGTCTCAGATCCCTGTTGGAGAAAGAACCTGCTAACATTCCCATCTTGGGGAAGTGTCATCAGGAGAAATACACATTCATATTCAGGGAAGCAATCAGACATTATAGGGATGGAGCACTGAAGACAAGCAGAACACTTGCTACAGACTCATAACCACATAGTTAGAATTCAGGGTTCTCTAGTCTTCCTGTCACATGATTTTCCCTTTAATTTCCTTTTAAAGTTGTCCTGACCACTTCTCACCTATAATGTGGGAATAATAATACTTCAGAGATGTTTATGGTTTCATTATTTAATTACCACACAATATTCCATAAACAATGTTAATAAGGGAGAAAACTGCTCATCTACTTAGCTCTGTCTGTATTTTATGAAGCTCTTCCTACTGAGTGCAAACACTGTGCCATGGCATCAGATGTAGGCTGCTGTGTCAGAAAGAGGACATGCAAGAGAAAGTCTGTGTTCTGTGCCAGTGGGACTGAGGGGACAGGACTGCAGGGTGCTCTGGGAAGGATGTGGGCCCTCCAGTGGAGGTACAGCCACTGTAGATTAAGCAGTGGGAATGTCAGTGAGGCCTGGATAGTTACTACTGATCACTGGAATACATGGGCTGTCATCCTCCTTATCTTTCAAGATTATGACTAATGCTGAAGGTACAATTCTTTAAAATGTAAATCCAACAATATGGGTACTGGCTGCATCACATCACAGGCCCTTACGGCCCCTTGACTGTCTATGAAGTGGCCAAAAAATGGATGTACAGAGAAGTCTGTAAGGATGCCGTGTGTACATTGAGACTTCTCTAACACCTTCTCACACTCCAACTACTTGCAGTTTAAGGGCTTCCAGAGACAGAAATAGTTTCTCCCAACCAAGTTTTTTTCCATCAATCGTCTACTCTCTCCCTGAACCTGGAAAAAGTCTTAGACCCTACAAGACCTTTTGCAAGAGAGTCCTGCAGCTTAACTACACCCTGTGTTAAGAACCACCCACTTGCTACCTTTCACTAGTGGATTTTAAGCTTGAACAATGGGCAAAACCAAGCCCACAGTTTTCACCTCCATGTGTCTCTAATTTTACTCTGTCGTCAGAACAAAGTAATTATGTGTTTGTTAACTGAAACTGCTCATGACAGTAAGTGGAGTGTCACATGTGGTCCAGGAAGAACAGAAATACTACATTTCTCACCATCTCACAGCAATACTGCTTCTGGCCAAAGCTGTCAAATCAAAAGTTCAAAGAATGTTATTGTCAGACAAATGTTGCATTTCTTATTCAATAAAACATCTTTGATGATCTTGAGTCAATAAGTGGCACACTAGATGATTCCAGAGACCATTCCAGAATGTACACTATTTTCATAGAAAACGCTGTAGCATTTATCATCAGATTATGTCAGATTCCATTTCGCAGAATCAAGAACCGTGTTAAAAGTCAAGCAAAAACACCTGATCCTACATCATGAAGGACTCCACTGTCTTTCCCAGACAGAAAAAAGGTCATGAGTGGTATGCTATGTGTAGGAAAAGCATTTCATGGAACACACTGCATTCTCATAATTTTAAATGACTACGGGATCCTTTCTGCCATCTGCAAAACTGCAGGAAGCAGAATGGTCCCACAGAATCATTTTTGCTCCCTTCACTCTCATGAAATCATGGCATTTATAGAATTATTTAGGTCGGAAAAGATTCTAAGATCAACGGACTCAACCATTACCCCAGCACTGCCAAGCCCACCACTAACCCATGTGACTCAGCACTACATCTACATGTCTTAGCAATACTTTCAAGGATGGTGACTCCACCACTTCCCTGGGCAGCCTCTTGAACACTTAACAACCCTTTTGGGGAAGAAACTTTTCCTAATATCCAATCTAAACCTCCCCTGGCACAGCTTGAGGCCATTTCTTGTCCTATTTCTTGGAAGAAGAGACCAACCTCCACCTGACTACAACCTCCTTTCAGGCAGCTGCAGAGAGCAGTAAGGTCCCCCTGAGCCTCTTTTTCTCCAGTATCCTGAGCTGCTCCTCATCAGACCTGTGCTCCAGACCCTTCCAGCTCCACTGCCCTTCTCTGGACATGCTCCAGCACGTCAATGTCTTTATTGTAGTGAAGGGACCAGAACATGACACAGAATTTGAGGTGTGACCCCCTCAAGTGCAGGGGGACGGTCACTGTCCTGGCCCTGCTGGCCACACTATTCCTGATTCAGGCCAGGATGCCATTGGCCTCCTTGGCAACCTGGGCACATGTTCAGCCAGTGTTGGCCAAGAACCCCCTTTTACCTCTGGACAGCTTTCCAGTTGTTGTGACCCAAGTGCATGATGTAGCACTTCATCTTGTTGAACCTTGTAAAGTTGGCCTCTGCTCATCCATCCAGCCTGTCCAGTGCACCCACCCAAGCCATGAGCAGCCAGTTTCTCCAGTAGAATACTGTGGGATACAGCAAGAGACTTTACTACAGTCTCAGCAGACACATCCACAGCCTTTCCCTCACCCACAGAGCGGGTCACCCTGTCACAGAAGATCAGGATGGTCAAGCAGGACCTGCCTTTCATAACCTGTGCTGGCTGGGTCTGATCCCTTGGTTATCCTGTACGTGCTACAGAACAGCACTCAAGAAGATCTGCTCCATGACCTTTCTCTAGTACCAAGGTCAGGCTGACAGGCCAGTAGTTCCCCAGATCCTCCTTCCAGCCCTTCTTGTGAATGGACGTCACATTTGCTGATGTCCAGCCAACTGGGACCTCCCTGGTTGGCCAGGACTGCCAGTAAATGATGGGAAGTGGCTTGGTGAGCACTTCTGCCAGCTCCCAGCTGGCCCCACAGACTTGTGTGGATAAGGTTGCTTTCTGTAAAGTGTATGTTTCAGAGATTGAAAAAATCCAAAACACCTGCCATGGTGATGCAGTTCGTAACAACTGTGATTGTCAAAATTTTTAAGAACAAAGTTCTGCTAATAAAAACACCAATCCTACATGGCTTACTTCAAAATGCATAAGCAAAAGGGTGGTTTTGAAGCTGCAAAATAGCAGCAAGTGCCTGTAATTCTGAGCAAATGAAAAGCTGTCATTTTTCAAAGTGCAAAGGAAGAACAGATTTTTACAGAATCTTATCCAATAAGAATGCCATCTGATAATGAACAAAGGTCAACTGTAGAATAGCTTGCTGATTTATTTTTTATTTCACAAGTCTAAACCCTCCTCCTGCTTCTCAACTGCCTTGAAATTAAACTGCAAGTTTCGGGAACATCCAAATAGATTTCCTTCTGTTTTCCTAAGAAATATAATCTTATAATAAACAAACATACAGGAGGGCAAAAGGACATTTTGAGTAAGATTTTAACCAAAACATGTTTTTCCTATGAAAATATTATGATGTCCTTCAAAAATATAAAACACAGCACAGGAAAACTGTGAAGAAGCCTGAAACCTCTGAAGATATGAACGCACTTTTATAAATACTACAAAAATATGTTTGTGTTATTTTTCACAGTTATTATGTCAATATTTAAGCTCTTTGGCTCACATGCATCTGCACAAGTCGTTCACAATTTACATGCAACAGCTGCTTTGCACAAAAGACATACCCAATAAGGGCAGAAAGTTCTACCCGAAATAAACAGCAAATATACACTGGAAATATTTCTGGAAAAATGGAATTGAGTCCTCTGCATTTCAATATGCAGATGATATGAGGGTACTAAACAGAAGAACACACTGACTTTTCTCACAACCATTATCAGGAAATTAAGTAATATTACTTTTTTGGATAAGGACAGGAACACTTGACTCATGCAAGAAGTGAATTTTGAGTTGTATGAGAAAAGGTTGCACAGACTTCAAGAAAATGATGTGCAAGTGGAGAAACTTGGGATGGAGGCTCCTCATTTCTGTCATAAGTGAAAAAACCTAGTTCAACAATCAAGTAGGCACATAACTAGACAAAAGACTTTGTCTATGTAAAAGCCATCTTTGCAGTTCTCAGATTCTCGTTGTCTGCTTCAGTTATATAAGACTAACAGAATATCAACATTTGAAAAGTCATAATTTTAAGATATAAGCTAGTTTTTTCACAGCATGATCCATACATCAAATCAGATAACACAGGCACATTTGTACGAAATCATGATCTAATCCATGTTTGTTTCATGAAGAAAAAATACAATCTAAGTAGCTTTCGACTGCCTTCTACTTTCTTTTCCACAACTGTTATTATCTAAACTTGTGTTTCGTTATTTTTGATGATTTCTCCATTCCATAGCCAGTTAGCACTTCACAAAGATAAAATAGCAAACTAGTGAAATTAAAGTTTTCTAAACTCTGTCATTATTACTGTACCAATTACTTAAACAACTGCCTGTATGTGCTCAAAGTAACATTCACACGGAAAGCTGGATGTTTCTACTTGATGCTTTAGCAACTCAGAAGAAAGGGAGAAAACTAAGGCTGGGTATCCAACTCTTTCTAGAGCTTTGTAAGGAGCACTGCTTCTGAAAGCAAGGTATTTTTATTTACAATAATTGTAGGCAATTGATATAGAGCACACAAGTGTTTTTCAAAGGGAGTATATGTAATGACAGCACTTAAAGATACCAAGGCTCTACTTCAGTTACATAAGGATTAAATCACCAGTTGTACAATGGCTTTTCTGCAACATAAACACTCACTGCTTTTTAAGAAGACCACGTTGAAGTCACCCATCTAACATTCAAAAAAAACTTTCTATCCACAGAGAAAATTTCTTAGAAACTGTCTAAAACAGGAACTCATTAACTAGCTTATTACTTGTGCCATGTGACAACCTAATCACCTAATAAGATTTACAAAAGGGATTAATGGATCCTCCAGGTGATGTATGGGTGATGTGCTTTTATTCATACATGAGGGGCTAGGAATTTTTTCTATGCTTTTAAAGCATAAGAAATTTAATCTTTAATAGCTTGTACACCCATGAGAGGTGTACAGAACTTTCAGAATTCATCAAAACAGTATATTTTTTGCAATCTGTAATGAAATGAATACACAGATAAATCCTTATATTAAAGTCTATAGATAAGTAGTAATATCCCTTAATTAATGACGGAAAATTGTAAGACTTAAATTGTCAGTTCAGACCATCATCCAAACACCAGAAGCAGCTCTGTGATGTTAGGCACTTCACTCAAATACCAGTACAATCCAGATTTGGCCTGGAAGGAGTATACTTTCTGCTTTAGCTTATAAAAATGCCCTTATAAAACTGTGTCCACAAAATAGTGAACTGATTAGATTTCATTTGATAAACCTTCCTTTTGGGTGAAAAAATCCAAATCCATACAAACCACTTTTTTTTAAGTCATAACAATTTGGTAGTCATACTCAAAAAGCTATGCTGAATGTTCTGCTGATTTGAAGTCACAATGTAAGTGTGAACAAAAATTAACAGCACAATTTTTATTTAATTACAGGGATACATGGTGAAGCTTAATTGCAAATTTTGTAAATGTGTTCTTTGGTCTTCCTGGGTGTGACATTAGTATAAATAATAACAATATCTAGCTCTCATATAATGTTTTTAGGAGGTGCTTTCAAAGGATTCAAATATGACTAGTTTAAAGAAATGCAAAATGATACTAGGAATTATTACTGATTACTCATAGTTATGACACAGAAAATGAAAAAAAAATCTTTTTCTTCTTATTTCAATGTTCTGAATTAATAAAACTGCCTTTAACATAAATTCCTTGTAACACATTACAATCGTGCAGTACACTATTCACTGCAGGTTTTGCCCTAACAAAAGCACCAAAAAACGGTGAACAGAGCTTCTTAAAACAGTGAACAACAGAAGAAGAGCCATTAACACCTTGATGACTGTCACAGAAGTCGAGAAGGAACAACCACCTTGACCAGCATTGCTTTGAGATTCGACCCTAATACCCACAGAAGTGCTTACACATTGCTAAATACACTGTTTCATTTTGGATTTTTCCTCTGCCAAACCCCACATATTTACAAGTAAGAAAAACTGCTCCTGGACAAAATTATTTTTTCTGATCACAGCAGCTGCACGCATCTGTAACTTGCACAGCACAGGAAGGTTCATAGCTTTGGATTCAAAACGCCATCTTCATGAACAAAACAACATTCCCAGTTCACATAAGTTCTACTTAAAAACCTACCTTAATTTTCACAGAAACTGCATTTTCATATCCAAAACGCTATGCAGTCTCATTTTAAAGTTAGTTACTTACTATCCATACATACTGCAGCTTCCATATTTTCTTTCAGTGAGATCTAAGCCCACTCATAATACAGAGTTCCTAAACTGCCAGGAAAATATCCTTCAGTATTACTGAATTTAACAACATCAAAAGATGTGTACTTCAAGCATGATGCAAAAGGCCACTAGAAGGTCCTCTTTTCTACTGAGCTTCTAAAGTCAAAGAGTTGGGGAGTTTAACATAAGGCAGTTAGACCAGGTTATAATGTTGCTTCTGTTTCTTCATATTCTTACTGTATGTCAGACACATTCTCTCATTATATATAACTTTAAGCTCCAGGCACCTTGAGAGAAATAGGCCTTTTTCACAGTTAAACTACCTACATGTTTCTTGTGTAAACCTCCTGACATTATTACGAATCCAGTTGGTCATCCATCTTTTTTTTCCTACACAGGCAGACAGGCAGATACATTTGCAAACTGACAAATTTGCTAACTTTTTCAGGAATTAATCTGTGGGAGGGAGGAAGGTTGGCAATGGTTTATTGTGCAGCACCATCAACCTCTGCAATGCAATCAATAGCGTCACTTAAGAGTAATGTATAAGAAAAGGTATTCTTCTAGGAGCAAAAGCGGAATACAAGGAGTCACATGTTTGACTGCTGCTGATTACACAAGTAATTGGTTAAATCACTGAGCATGCAGTACTGCTGAAGGCACGAGGCACCTGCCCCTCTAAAAGCATTGGTTCAAGAGCTTAAGAGAAACAACAGGTCAAGTTGATTCTACTCTTTCTGTGCAAAACAAGTCATTTTACTACATGTAGCATCTAGAGAATTAATTAATCAAATCTTCTTATCATCTGTCTCTTAGAATGAAATGACTACGTAAGGTCTTTAGCAAAGAGTAAATTCTGGGGAATTAAGTCTTGGACTCATCAGGCATTAGAAACAGAACAGCTTCACTTCCCACTGCCCATGTTCAATGAATTTGTACTCACCCTCTGAGTGATGTTTTTTCCATCTTTGACTTTCACTGCCAACCCAAGATCGGACAATCTGCAATTCCCATTATCATCCAGAAGGACATTTTCTGGTTTCATGTCTCGGTACACAATGTTGATGGAATGGAGATGCAGAATCCCACAGGTGATCTGAGCTGAGTAATAGATGATCCTCTTCATTTCCAAACCCCTTTCTCCCACGTTGTAGATGTGGTACTTCAGATCCCCTCCATTCATGAGGCTCATAACAAGACACAGATGGCTTTTGGTCTCATAGGCGTAAGCTAGTGTGACTATGAAAGGGCTGTTGACCTTCTCCAGGATCTCTTTCTCCAACAGGGCCATCTTCTCTCCACATTTCTTTTTCAACCTTTTCTTATCCAGTTTCTTGCAGGCATACATCTTGCCAGTATTTTTCACCTGGATGGCACAAACCTAGAGAAGATGCACATGGAAAGGTAATGAAGGAATTTTACAGAGAATGGGTAGTAATAGGCAGAAACTGGGGAATCACTGATACCTATTAATAGCTGCTGATGCTATCTTCCACAGAAGAGTATATTAGCAGAGAAAATAAGGAAAAAACTCAAGAGTACAATCTGTTCTGGACCAGTGGTGGACCTGATGCAAAGCTCTTGAGGACACCACTAGCAGATATGTCTTAGCAAATAAAAGGAACAAGGGCAAGAACAAAATTCAGTACCTATGAGAATAAGCAGCATATACAGATTGCATCTGTACAGTTAAACTATCTTGTCTCTCAAAAAAGGTAGCCTCATTCATACTGTAGTTTGGGAACAGATCATATCTGTCCTATTCCCTAAACTGCAGCTGGGAATTCTCTGGCAGGGTGTGAGCTAGCACAGACTAAAACGGTGCCAAGGAGCAGGCCAGTGATTAATGATATGGACAGTCATGCAAGTTTTTGTAAAGAAGCCTGCTTTTTTACTAGCATAGATACAGAATATAAAAACTTGAAAGTTCACTAACAGGAGCAGTACAAACAACTCAGCCCAATTTCTGGAAAATGGGCAGTCTGAAGGGGCACATTTTGCAAATCTCTATACAATTTCTTCATCCACTGCTCTTTGCAAACCCACCTGCTGGTCCTGAAAGGGGAGGGATGACTCACATCTTTAAGTGCAGCTCTTACCTCTCCAAAGCCACCTTTGCCCAGCACTCGGAACTCATAGAAGTATTTATCAGTTACTGGTTGCTTCTCAAAAACTTTCCATTGGATGAATTTGTCATAGAAGGGACTGGTCTGGAAGTCCTGGAAGGGCTTTTCTTTAAGGAAGAGTTTGGTTTCCTGCTTGGCCAGCTGCACAATGTTCTCGTAGTCTTTTGCTGTAGCTGCCTGGCATTTGCTGACCAAGTCAGAGCTCATGAAAGACAGATAGTTTTTGGAGCCTTCCTTAAGAAAATTGGTGATCATATTCTCCATGGTACTGTTCTTGGCATTTTCCTCTGCCAGCTCCCAGCTTGACACCTCATCCAGGAAGTCCTTAGCTACCAAATATTCTGGTACTGTCTCTAAGAAGTCCCTGAAGAATTTCTTGCCAATGGGCTGCTGCTCACAGATGCTCTCATAATCAGCAGCAATGGACTCTCTATGCTCTTTGCATTGCTCAATTTTGGGTAGCGAAAGGCTCTTACGTCTCTTTTGCATCTCCTTGGTGTCTGCTTCTCCACTCTTCCTTGCCTGGAGGTAGGCTGTGTTGGCAATGAGGTTGTCGAGCCCCCCCAAGTCACACATCTTGGCAAGCTCTTGGGGTGGCAGAGCCTGGTTTCAGACAAAAATGAGCAACTGGCCCAAGGGCTGTGCTGTAGCTGCCCCACACTCCTCCCTGCTAGCGGTGTGTGAGGTCTTCTGGAAAACACCAGAGAGACCAAGTGCTTTTGCATTAAATACCTCTCAAGGATTTTCACTAAGTACCTTTAAATATATGCATCATTTGTGGAAAGTGACTGGTAAGAGGTTTCTCTGTAAGAAGCTTTGAGTTTGCTATGTATAGCTGAGGGATGACATCCTGGGCAAACCTTCCCACTGGCAGCACCAAACGCACGGAGTTCAGATGGTGTTTTCTAGAATGGGCCCCGACAACCTTTAAATGTACTGAGACTCCTCCTGCTTGCACTGTCCCTGGCTGCTGGGAACAGGCACAGGTTTCAGTCTGCAACGCATGCTCTCTCCAACTCAGGGGCACTTTGGCCATAGTCAACAGGACAGCCCTGGATCTCCCTCGCTTGACAGAGAACACCAACATACCCACAATTACATACACCGGGATCTGGTTTTACCAAAAGCTTTTATCACAAATCTGCCATGCCTGAAACAGAAATTGACAGAGATGAACATGAGATGTTGAGCTTTAAATTAGCACACAATTCAGTGCTTTGAGCATCCACACTTGCAAAACTCAGGTAATACTCAATGATGAGCTGCACAGACAGCTCATGCCAACCCGGATGCCTGAGCAGATTACATGTAGGCTAAGAACTGCTGCTGCTCTAAAAATAGTGATCCCTATATACGAAACAACATACACTGCTGACTTCATTTCCTACGCACAGAAAAAGGAAAAACACTTCTCATGACCAGCCAAATCTTGCCAAGACACTTCCATCTTTTGGCCTGTTTATTTTCCCTGCTGAGCTTTATGACAGAAAGCGTTGGGATGAGAAGGTGGCAATGGCATATAGCTGAGGTGACATCAACAAAGGGACAAAGCTGATTATAATCAAGTGAAGGCAAATTCCACCTGACTTCACTTGCTGGCTGCCTACCAGGAGGCACTTTTTTTCCCCTCAAAAGAACAAAAAGTATGTGTGGCACTTACTAGGCTAAGCCCGCTTCTGCTATGGGGTCAGGTGATTTGGCTGTTAAAACTTTCTTTAAATATAAAAAGGTATTACGAGAACAGGTTAAAAAGTTTAATGATTCCTCCAGTAGTACTGGGGTCAAGCTGTACTCGAGGTCAAGGTCAAGTTCCCTTTTTCTCCTCCCTCCCCTCCCCCCAAATCTCTGAGCAAGTGAAGAGCTGAATCACAAAAACTAAACATCAAGAGTAATAACAGGCACCTTTCAGACTCCCTACAGTAAGTGCTAAGCCCTTCTTGGCTGCTTTTTGCCACTCTCCAACCATGCAGTGTTTTGCTTTTACAAGCTTAATCCTGTCTTTGTTGAATCCATTTGACATAAAACTCATTCTTACACTCTACAAAATTACCTTAGAGGTGTGTTTTCCAGGTGTGACTGAGAGGGCCATCCACTGCAAACTGCTGTGTGTGCACGATAATGAAGGTTATAACTCTGAGGCAGAGTATTCAAAAGCCTGGCCAGTCCTGCCAGGTGAGAGCAGGCAGGGCCAGGAGAAAGTTACATAAAGGGCTGAAAAGTGCAGCATAGGCAAAGCCCAAAATAGCCAGAGGAAGAAATGGGGGATTCTCCTGGTGGCTTTCCTGAACATGGTGCCTACAGCAACACACTCCTCTAATATCCTGGATAGAGAGGAAAGAAAGGAGGTAACAAAGCTTTAATTTCCGGTCCTACATTCAGCCAGAAGGCCACAGAACTCAAAGGGCAGCAGTATGAGTGGCTGGTAGTTGGGGTCCCTAAGGCTGAACTCCAGCTTACACCAGCTATTGATATACTTGTGTCTAAGCAAATCAAGTAAATACCTAATGTTTATGGAACCTGTGTAAGACAGACACCTTTACAGTGCCAAAACCACTCTACTATGTTAAGCAGAATCTTTTCTAGTTTCTGTGGAACATGAACTTTCCCTAAAAGAACATAATCTCATGAAAAGCAAAATCAAACAATATGATCATACATATTCAATACATATCAATATATATTTATTGCTCCAAGCACTTTGGAGAGAAAGCTCCAGCTAGATTTGATTGCTGATTTATCCAAATCTGCCCAGCATTTACCAGCATATTACTGGAAAAAAGTAGTTCAGCATGAATATATTAGGTGACAATAACTGTTTAAGGTAGCATTACCTATTCATAAAACAGTATGATTGGGGGAGAAGCAAAACTGATCTATTTTGCACACACAAGAGGAGAACAATTACAGAACTGAAAATGGGGGCTTATTAAGAGCTATGCTAATGGAATATCAGGGTATGATGCGGAAAATTTCTCTGGTGCAAACCTTATAAAAAGAGTGAGATTTAAGCTAATCTCTAAATCACAGAGAAAATATGCAGGACTTAAAATTCATTACCTCATATTCTAGAGGACTCTCAATTACTGGTCAACAAGATACTTATAATACACAAATAGATGCACACAAGTATCAACTGCTTTCATTTCAACATTAACTTTCCTTATAGCTCACTTGTGTCAATACCCCTTTGAGCTGTCAGTTTGGAAAAACTCTTCTGCAACTTGAATTCTCAGCTACGCTTGCCACGCACATGATGTAAACCAAAAGCAGGGTTTGGTACTCCCCATATTCCCCTATAAACCAAAGAGAAATGAAGAAATAAGTCCTCTGATGGGACTAGGTGGCATTAAAAGAGGTTACAGGATGGAGAGTTGGAACAAAGTTGGGCACAGAAAACAGACAGTAGGTAAGATACAATTGAACTATGACAGCTAAAATTTATTTCCACATCTAGTCAGGTTTTTTTTGCAAAAATTTTGGGAATACTTTTACATGAACAGAAATAGTCCTCAACAATGTAAATGCTATAGGCACTTCATTACACTGTTAAAAGACAGACATCATCTGGGATAATAACAACTGATGTGAAATAGAGGATTTTTTTGATCTCAGTGTGTAATGAGACAAAAACTGTATTTAAAAAATTTAAAACATCTTAAAAACAAAATTACAAGTAATAAACAAAACCACAGTAAACTGTGCATAAATGTTTGATGACAAAGATTGCCATTGGAACTACTTTATACAGTTAACATAAACCTCTTTAAATGTACTTAAACAGAACTAGAGAGAAGTACATCTGCTGAGAAACACATTAAACATTTAAGGTGGTAATTTTGAAGTAAACAATGCATATAATATTGCTTCAATTTAACCCGTTTATTGACCATTTTATTAAGCCTGAATTTGTTACAGACTTAAAGCAGTAATCCTGCCTCTCCACTATACATATTCTAAAAAAACCCCATAGCACAGCTTCAGATTAATAGCAATTACTTTGAATATTTGGGGAAAAGACGAAGTCAGAGGCAAGCACTTAAATATCTGTAAGAAAATAATCACAACTCATACAAAAATGATACACTGAGGATTTCCACAAAAATGAAATAATGCTTCCAAAACATTGTAATCAGAAAAAAGATAATTAAGAAATTTCTATTAACTGAATTTTCTTGAAACCACAACTAAACATCTTCCCCCTAGATTTAGTTAGTGCTTGCTTTCCTCGGGATATTTAAATTAGCCATTTTGTTTGTTTCCTGTATTAGTCAGCTAACCAGCAAGATTGTCTACACCTTTAGTTAACTGGTACCAAAACGAATGGCTTTGTACCAAAAATCTCTGGTAAAAATACATGTCTTCATGATCATTAACAGAAATATAAATAAAAACAACTATTAGTGTAGATAAATTTTAATATTATGGTTGTAGAAATCATGTATAGAATATAATAGAGCAGCAGACTTAAAGACACAACAAAAGTAATAAAGAAAACCTAAATTAGAAATGTTTAATACAGTGTGATGGAAAAAGCACACAGTAAATGCTTTATACCCTCTTCATTTTAGATTAAAAAACAGAATAGCTCGTAAAAAACACACCAACTGTTTTTGTATACAATATTATTTAGAAAACATTGTATCTTGACAGTGAATGATGCAGTGTATCAGACTTACAGATAAGGTCATCCTTTCAATTAATTCATTTAACTATGGGAAAACATTAAGTGAACTGCATTTAAGGTATAATCTGCACCACCACACTTCCATGCTCTGATAAAGGTAACACTTTAATTGTAGCAGATGCATATGTAAGGTAGTGTCTCCTGTTTCAGCTGTGGAACATCTGCAGTCAGACTGATCATTGCCTCCTCATACAGCAACGAGCACAAAACAAACCCACACTCATCCTGCAGTACAGAAACTAAACAAGTCATGTGGTGATTGACACATTCCATCCTTTTGCTTTGAGCATATGGCATAAGACATACACTATTTCAACAGGTTCAACAGCCAAAAAGCCTTCCAGTTTTTATTTGCCTATTCTCTGGACCACCCAGTCCTGCTGGCAGAGGGGACAGCGATTATTCTGTTTCACCCACAAGGACATGCAGCAATTGTGGAAGGAATGATTGCATTCTCCCCAAACCACTGAAAGAGAAGAAAGAACATGTTCCAGTCACACTCAGCTGTTCAATCAACACCTACAGCAAGGTCCAAACTATCATTCTCAAATATTTATAACCACTGGAAGCTTTGGAGACAAAACAGGTCATCACTGATTTATCTACTGAGACTGGATTATTATGATCATCCTGACAATAGTCAGTTCTCCTCCATCACTCCTTTTACTTATTTCAAATTATGAAAAAGAAATGCGCATATTCACACAAAAAAGACACAGTTTTGTGAATGTATAAACACATTTATCAGTTCTGTCCAGGAAATAAGTGCAATTATCTAAGTTCTCCCCTTTATCTTTATACCCCAGTACCAAAACAAAAGTCAATGTACTACTGGCTCACTACCACAGAGAGGAGTATCACCAAATTCTCTTGTGAAATGCAGTGTTGAACTGAGATGTGTATCAAGGAGGCACATGTGACATATATATATAGCATTAAAATGGCACCTTAGACCAGAACTTATTCACAGGCTACAACTGTTTCAACACAACAAAAAGTGTTGTTATCCATATACTCACGAACAGTATTAGTTACTATGCTTTTTTCCCTCATTAGCTCACATTTTCCTCACAAGAATACAAGGGTATCAATCAAAGGAGTGCTATAAATCATGCTTTTCCCTCTCTATTTTAAATAGGACACTTAGCAACCCAATTAAGATGCCTAGAACAGGAAAATCTTATTCTTTTTACAACAATCATCAAAAAACCCCAATGGATTAAGTTTGAGACAGTATACTTCAAAAACAAAAAGCACCACAGCATGGAAAGATTTACCACTGGTTTAAAAGTTGTCTTAAAGGTTTAAAGCAAACTCCTTGAGACAGTTTTCACTGTTTCCAAATCAAACATGTCACAATTAAGATTTTCTTTTGCATACATCAGTACTTAAGTATGTTTATGTTTAAACAGAATTACAGCAAACTCCACTTTTTAAAATGAAAAGTGAACAAACAAGCCATGCCTCCATTATGTCTGAATTAAGGGTGGGAAAAATACCACTTTCTAACCCAGACACATTTATTTCAGAATACAGGATTTTTATTGGTATTACCACTGTGTCCTCTGGTGTGT
Organism: Xenops minutus; assembly: GCA_035221455.1. Classification (NCBI taxonomy): domain Eukaryota; kingdom Metazoa; phylum Chordata; class Aves; order Passeriformes; family Furnariidae; genus Xenops; species Xenops minutus. The sequence goes on from JAWWEE010000010.1 coordinate 15,117,212, forward strand.
ATCTCTGAAGAAAATGTAGCTTTTTCCTATTCACTTCAAAAATGTACGTTATGATCTCAAATATGCTCACAGTGAAATAAACCTCTCAGTTGTGTACATGTGAACAGCAAATTTGAGGCTGTTTTGATTTACAGCACAACTGACATGAAAACTAATTTTATTAGTGCTCAAAAATAAAGCATAAAGCACTACTAATGTAAAAAGATGACACAATTTAGAATGAAACACCAGTTTAGTTTTGAGCATTAATAAAACCAGTATTCCCTTCAAACTTAAAATGCACCATACTGAGAGAAGCTTCAATTGAAAAACAAGCGAATGAAATCACTACATACCAACACAATCTTCTTGTTTGTTTTCAGCTTGACATCTAAGACAGGCATCTAAAAGTAAACAAGAACAAGACTCAATTTGATTCTCAGGATTCCATCTTAAGAATAGGATTGTCAGAGGAAAATATAAATTTTAAAACAAATTTACAGAGAAAAAAAATCACAAGTTTTGGTGTCTAGTTCAGCTCTTTAACATTAAATAGTACCCCCTAAATTCTAAAACTGTGTAAATAACAATGAAATAAACATCTGAAAGAGATCAGAAGAACTATAAACTGTCCAACAAGTCTTGTTTATTTTCCATTGCTTTGGTATTTTCGTAACTTTTGCTGAAAAAAAGCCTTCTCCATTTTGTAGATATAACAACCAGCAGATTTGTGCCAAGGCACTCAGGCATATTAAGACCAGAGCAAGCCCAAAGCCAAACCTTAATTACGGTACTTCGTTTTTCAGATGTCAGCATCTCCTTTTAAGGAAATCATTCACAATTTTGATTTTTAAGGCTGTACATCTCTCACCACCACTCCCACCTCCTATTACTTTTTATGGTAGTTTTCTTTAACAAGTATCTGCATGTAATTTTCACAAGAGTCACACACACATGCAAATACTGTGGTAAATTTAATAATATAAATAAACATGGAACAATATCTAATTAAAAATATTTATCATCTTTATGCACTCCAGTATGTGGCTACAGAACTGGATGGCAGGTCCAGGAATCAACAGGATACAGAAGTGACAATTTCAGGCTTCCCACTGTGCCACACACACACAGTGGGAAAATGCCTGTTTCTGCTTTGCCCTGACATGGGCTGCCACTGCACATACCATGCACAACAGAAAGTGTTCCAACAGTTATGGGAGCAAACACATGTTCACTATCTCCAAAGAAAAGGAAACAGTTTAAACAACTGTCCCACAGGTTGGATCTAGCCGACATGTCACTAGTTGGACCATAATCTTCCAGAAGACAGAAACATAACGTGCTACAGGAATTTAGATTTGAGTATTTTTAATCTTTCTGCCAGACAGCCCTTCTGTTTCAGATTCATCTGCCCAGACATTCCTCCTTTTCTCAGGTACCAGAGAACAAAGAAGACAGAACTCTGAAACAGCTGCCCTTTCCCCACTGAGATAAAACAGTAAACACTTTCCTGTTATTTGTTCCTATAATTTGTATTTCCATAGCAGTTAAGGGCCAAGGTGCAGGGAAGATTCAGCCAAACTGCTTCCATTGAACTAGTGTCAGGGCAGGGAGCTGTGGCAGACTGGGAGCCACATAAGAGCAGCTGTCCTACCTAACCCTGGATTTGCAGCTTCAGACAAAAGCACCACAGAAAGCTGAGGAGAGAAATCACTGCCACCATACCAGAGTAAACTGTCCCCACTCTTGCATCCTAACCCCCAGGGTGTCAGGCTGAAAGGGTTGATAAAGCAAAGTCAGTACTGCTGCAATCCTAACCTCCCCAGGTAACATCTGCAGTTTTGCTTCTTTCCCTTGTGCCCTTCTAAGACCACGTTGATTCAAGGAGTTAAATCAGTAGAAAACTAGGCTAGTTAACACCTCCTTCCCTTGCAAAAGTCAAACAAACTATCAACAAGTGCCAGCCTCAGTCTGGCACTGCCTCCAACCCAAGGTTACTGCAGACGCAGTGGCTCTCCAGGAGCCAGACCGGGTCTGGCAGGGTCAACACCAAATTGCTAACCTGAAGTCAGTAATGATCAAGTTTCATGTCCTAACAATGTGGTTTGTTCTCAAAAAGTGGTTTCTAAATTTTTCTGCTAGTTTCGGATTAAAAGTACTCCCTTGGTCGAGTTACAAGAAAATATTACCTTTTTTTTAAAAGCTTTTATAATAGCTCTAGGAAACATTTTGTTCATTTAAGACCTTTTTTTTTATAGTGTCCTGTAACAGGCTAGCTGTAATGGGGATTAATAAATTTCTAAAATTATGGCTTACATGGCAAGTTAAGCCAATTTCATTTTTCCAAGGTGGTCTCTGTTTACCATATAAAAGTAAATAATCTAACATGCTTACAGTGAGTCTTCCACCTATTCAGTCTGTGGTGCACTTTTTTTCATCTAATACACCCTTTGCCTCTTCTGTTGCACAGAAAGCTCTCCGTAAAGACATATATGAGAATGACAGTATTGCATGTTTTGTCCCACTTCTGTTAAACCAAATCCTGACTGGATTTGCAGTACCGTGGTTCCTAGACTACAAAAGCAAGGTGCTCAGGAGGGAATCTTGGGTCATTTGTCCTGCCAGACTGAGAGGACAGTATATCTAGGATGACTCAGCACAGTAGTGAAAAGTGGATTTACAAATACAACAGAGGAAAAATTTAAATAATTTTCGAAAAACCAAGATAAATTTGCAAAAGATATCAGAAAAAACATTAATGTCTGTCAAATATCAGGCTGCTTTCAGGGAGTCTCTGGATTTCAAAACAGTTTTGAAAAATTAACCCCTTGCTTTCAATAGATTTCTCAGTACATTCATGTGTGTTAAACCAAGGCTTGTGGAGCTGTGCTAACACTCTGGATTAACAGATTTGGAAAATGAATTTATATCTACATACATAACTGCTTCCTAAAAAAAAGAACAACTAAAAAACCCGAACCCAACAAACAGCACAAGCAGCAGCCCGGCATACCCAGCGCCTGTCTCTGCTCAGGGTTTGCGGGCAGAGCAGCCCAAGCTCTCAGCCCGGGCGGCCCCGCACGGCTCGGGCCTGGCACTGGCACTGGCACTGGCCCTGCCCTGGCCCAAGCCCGGCCCGGTGCAGAGGGGGCGGCCCGGCCCTGGCCCGGCCCGGTGCAGAGGGGGCGGCCCGGCCCTGCCCTGGCACGGCCCAGCACGGCCCGGCCCGGTGCAGAGGGGGCGGCTGGAGCGGCCCCGGAGCGCGGCCCTGCCCGGTGCCGCGGGGAAGGCGCTGAGGAGGAGGAGGACGAGGCGGCGGAGGACCGGCCCCCCCGCCGGAAAGCGCGTCCCAGCCCCGCGCCCGCCGGGCCGAGCCGGGCCCCGCGGCCTTGGCGGCCCCGCCGCCGCTTACCCATGACCTGCACGCGGCAGATGGCGCAGGTGTCGCACTCCACGTCCCAGCTCCACATGGCCACTGCGTTCCACTTCTTCAGCGAGAACATCTTGTCGGGGCCGCCCGCCCTGGAGCCCGCGCAGCCCGGCAGAGAGTGGGGGGCGCCCGCCTCGTCCCCGTCCTCCACATCGGCCATGGCGGAGGGGCGGGACCCGCGGCGCGCGGGGCGGCAGCGCCACCGCCCGGCCGTGAGGGGGAGCGCGGTGGGCCCGGGGAGGGGGCTGTGAATGGCCGCGGTGGGCCCGGGGAGGGGGCTGTGAAGGGCCGCGGTGGGCCCGGGGAGGGGGCTGTGAGGGGCCGCGGTGGGCCCGGGGAGGGGGGTGCCGTGGGCTGGTTGCTGGGGTGGTGTCGGATCACAGGTTGGACTCGATGGGCTCAGGGGGCTTTTCCAACCTGGGACTCTGCCTTGGGTCCCGCTCTCTCTGGTCACACCGTAGCAATCCTGTGTGGAAAACGGGCCATTAAATACGCCTACTTTGAAATGTCAGCAGGACTGAATTTAGTAGTCTGAATTTACTTGCCATTCTTACCAGCTTGAATTTGCGAGGGGAGAAAAGAAATCAGTAGAAAATACGTGAGTTGTGAGACACTAGAGAACTAAAAAGCTAAAAGGAAATTTTAAAGTAGCCAATTCCATTAAAAAATAAAATATTTACTTATACAACTAAATACATATTAAAAAGCAGAGCTTCAAAATGTAAGAACAAAGCTAAGCAATACATACCATTAGTTTAAAAGATAATAGAAACTCGCATTTACTAATCTTTACCTCCCCCAAAAAAGATACAAACTTGACTTTTCCAATACACCATCTCTTTAATCCTACTTTGTTTGCTAAATAATGTTGATTTCTTGTACAAATTAAAGATACACTATCCTATTTGAAGTTAGAACAAACAAGTTAATCAAAGTTGTAAGAGCTAGAGTTCACCTTTCTTTCCTTTTTTCCAGCCTTACCAGCATTTCACGGACACGTAAGTTCTAGACACTGCCAAACAACTGCACTCTAGTCAGAGCACCTGTCTGTGCCCAGCAAATGATTTTTCTAGCAGCTTTACAAACATGGGCGTTGTTTATGAAGGATGTTCTCTACATACAGAATTATGAACAGTTGTAGTGCAAGTTAATTACAGCTTCACCTCAATGGCCTGGGCTGCCTTGACTAAGGGGAGATGATCCAATCTTCCTGGAATTCCAACACATTTCCTAAGAGTTTTAACAGAGTAAGCCACAAACCTCAGCACTGGCTTGCATTTTGTTCACCTTGGCCACAAAAATCTGGCTTTTGGTAATAAAGTGAAAAATAAAAATTATATTGACCTTAAAGATTTTATGTTTCTACATTAATCAACTACCGAGTCAGAAGAACTTATAATTTCCTTGAACATTATTAAACAACATGTCAATAAGATCTTTTGCTCTTACCTTAGCTGATTCACACTTCTCTCAATCTTCACTGTTTAATTCCCTTTGCTAACTCTGTTATTTTAACTCATGCTTCTTTTCTGTCTATTTTTTTTAACCATTGTGGCACTCCTGAATTTGAATTACTGGGACTAGGTGTAATACAGAAAAGTTTAAATTTAAAACTGCTTTTTGTAAAACTTGAAAACAAAATGTATACATAATTTTCCTTTAATATGTTGTATCTTTAAATCTTTTGCATGGATGTTTAAAATTTGAATGTATACATTCCTAAAGTAAAAAAAAAATCTGAAATTTAAGCACATTTATTTTCTGCTATGTAAAATGTCAACTGCCTCTTAAAAAAACTGAAAAACCTGAGTTGTTTTTTTTCTTAGTTTTACACAATTTGCCTTGTCATCTCTAATTTGCTTAGCAGGGATTAGATGGAAACTAATGCAATTATCTTCTTCAATTTTAAGAGCAAACTATGACACAGATTATGTTTGGGTGCTGTCAAAATGTCACACATTTGCTGTACACTTTGCAAATTCAAATATAAACCACATTTAGATTAGCAGTGAAAGTAGAGCAAATATGACACAGGTACCTTTAACTCTCTATACTGCTTTATAGAAATAATAGTTTCCCAACTACTGATTATTTTCTTGGTTATTTGATTACCTAAAGAGCTGTGTAAAAAATTTCAAGCCATTTTGGAGAAATAGTTCTGTCAGTGTAGAATTCATCTGTTCCCTACAGCCAGAGAGGACATTAAGGAGTTACGCAATGGGAGAGTGGCAGCTCTTTCAGTGAGTTTTCTCTATGCAGTCACTGTCTAACTGTAAATAAAAAAACATTATTTCAGACTAGGCATCTCCTCATCTCATTCACACGTTACTGAAAACATTCCAAATTGAGTATCTAAATATGAGAATTTGAAACAAGTTCCTTTCAGCCCATCCAGTGATTGTTCAGCAAGATTTAAAGCTGCTCAGCCAGTTGTGTGCTGTAGAATGGAAAAAAAACCCAAACTATTTGTCAGCTGTGAATGGAGATATTCGTAACAGTAGGTATCTAAATTTGAAATACTGTTTTCTATTACACAGTTTGTAATCAATTAATTTACTGTAATAATTTCACAGGAAAGATGCAGTGTAATCCATCAAGGATTGATTCTGGATTCTGAGTGTCTTCATGTCAAAAAATACTCAGCCAAAGCTCCATGTGTTTGACACCCAGCTTAGGTAACTGCCATAATAGTGTTCTTTACATAATCCTACACCCACTTCAAATGAATATACAGATGCATCTTCATCTTGTAAGAGCATTTTTATTCTCTATACACCTTTCTAAATGCTCAAAATTGCACAGATGGTGGTTTGAAAGCATGTACAATGCCTTCCATAGATTTTCATTAATCTTTTGAGAATGGAGATGTCTAAAAATAACCTGATTGTGTTCTTTTTCTTTCTTCCCTCTTACAACTTTTTGTTGGTTTTTTTTCCAATTTGTTTACTCCAAAACACAGAATTGAAAATTATTTTTATTAAAAACAAAATTGTTATGAAAATGTCAATTTTATGAAAATGCAAAGAACAGTTATGTAAGTATGTGTGTATCTTGGCCAACTAATGCATGTGCTGGACTCTATTATCTCACTTACTGTTTGTTCTGTCAATAAACTAACATATATCAAAACACTTGAGGACTGTGTCAATTTATCTGCCAAAGAAAATAATTTAAGCATAGTTCTCTGCCAAAACTATTTCTTAAACTCCAGATGATCTGTGTCTCCCTGTGCCACTTCATCAATAGGAATATGCTACACAGGACTATTAATGGCCAGCACTAAAACTACTGTTGTGGTTTGGGCTGAGACTTGGGCTGCAAGAGAGGAGAGCACAGGAAACAGAACTGTGTCAGCACATGGTCACCTGGGACAAACACACCTGGAGCAGTTCCTCAGGTTCTACTGCAGCTGCCAGATCAAGTGCCAAAATGTAAAGCAGGCTTCATTCAATGCTGGAATGTACAATTTCTGTAAAACAGAAGCATGAAGCAGGTGTGCAGAAATACAGAAGCAGCACAACAGGAATTAGAGAAACATCCTATATTTGTGGAATTAACTGCAAACTTTTACACTGGGAGGATCTTGCTGGAAGGGGGACTGGAGTGAAGAAGTGAAGAAATCACAAAAATATACTGCTACCCAGACTAGCAAATGGAGTTAAAAAAGCACATCCCTACCATTTTCCCTCTATTCCCATATACGTATGTGATTTGGCAGGAACTCCATAGAAGTCCAGGAACGAGCTCAAAGACAAAACACTAGTAATTCAGATTCCTGTAAATGCACTGTGCTTTACTCATTAAGTGAAACAGGAATGTTCACGACATATTAATACATAGAAGGGAATTCCTTATAAGCAATTATTAAAAAAAACCCCAAACCCTTAATGACCTCTGCTTTAATGGGAAGACCTTGTGTAGCAAGAGATTAAATAGATCTTGACTTTGCTGAGCTGCTTTAATGAAGTCTAAGACCTTGGAACCTCTTCTTTCTTCACACAACACCCAGGCTCATCCATCTTTCCTTCTGCAGCAGAGATTTAAAGCCAATGGCACGAAGACCCCCGACTGCTTTATGAAATTCTACACTATGTTTTTGTTTGCTATTTGTTCTACTCTGGAGTAAAACTCAGCTATTACTATACCCTCTGAACAGTGTTAAGTTGGATGCCTGTCTCATATTCCATTTATTAATTTAAAACTCCTGTGAAGATAAAATTATGTATATTTTAACTATGGTTAGCTGTTTGAGAATGAAACTATGTTCTGAATTGAAAACTGAAAGCCAAGTTATGTTGTTCTGTTGCTGTGCAGGGGGACAGCCCCCACCTATTTTGAAATATTGATACTTCCTGTAAATTTGTGAGGTAAATTTGTCTTAATATTATTAACATCTCTCTGGTATTTGGATCCTGCCTTGTATCAGAACTGACCCCATAAGCCACTGTTAGCAAATCCTGCCCTGCAGTCAACAACACTCACTTCCCCTCTCCCCCTCAAAAAAACTCCCTCAAAGAAAAAAAAAAAAAAATACCAGCAAGAGGAGCCACATATAAACTTGCCCTTGGAAACTCCCTTTACTCACATGTTTAAATTACTGGAAGGTATTGCATAGGTGAACTTCATCTTCTCATCATTAACACTTGCAGATGTTACATCCTGTGTACCGTGTCACAGCACTTTTTGTCTTTGACCCACCTTTCTACTTTTAGATTTTGTCCAAGGCAGTACCAGAATACATGCAGATACAATTCAACTATATACATAAATAATAAAATGCGCAAAAATCATGTAAATGTCACACCATAACAGAATGGAAAAACCTGACTGGAATCTGAATCACTCAGGAGGAAGCTAGATCAATTATTTTGGTTTCACAGAAATCACTACATACTTGCATTTAAAAAAGTTATGGACTGTTTCAGGAACTTGTTCTTCTGATTTTCCACTGGTACAGCTTGACGCTTTATTTCAGATCTCATATCTAGAATTATTTCTGTTTCAGTTTTAAGATACTTGTAAAACCAATAAGGTTGGTCTAATTTATACTAGGGTAAAACAGCTGGGTTAGAAGCAAAGGTGAGAGAGGGAAAGGTACAGGACTAAACACAACTTGCAAGGTAAATTCTAAGCTATATTGCATCATTTTAGTATCACAGAATCAATTACGTGGGAAAAGGCCTTTGAGATCACCGAGTCCAACCTATGACCCAACACCATGATGCCAACCAGACCACGGCACTGAGTGCCACGGCCGGGCTGTCCTTAAAGCACCTGCCAGGACGGTGACTGCACTGCCTCCCCGGGCAGTCACTCCAGTGTCTGACCACCCTTTAGATGAAGAAACCCTTCCCCATGTCCAACCTAAACCTCCCCTGGCACAGCTGGAGACAGTGAGAAGTTTCAATGTACAAATGCCTGTACAAACTTTTCAGCTTGCACTGTCACCCTCTGGGGTGTCAGTTCATGACCTGAGCTAATGAAAATAACCAAGGATTACATGAGGCATTTTTGTCTGTATTGGGCACCTTTTAAATACTTTCTAATTACAGAGGGAAGTCCTTCTTCCTCTTGGACTTTTTAAGTTTGCTTTGCTGTACAAAACGTAACACTTTGCCAGCCACCAGCATGGAAAGAAGACTGAAATCTATACACTTACCCTTCTTTTAAGTACCTTAAAGGTCTATGGATGAAATGCAATGTAATTATCAGCATTCCTGTAGATCACTTTAAAGGGGAGTTTCCTTCCTAATGATTTTCTCTCTGCTTCCTGCTTTTTGCTATCCATTGTTGCTGTATCTCCTGGCAGCAGTGTCACAGCTCCCTAAGCTGCTCCCAGCTACTGAGGTGACCCTCTGGTGTGGCACCTGCTGATCTGGGGGGACAGCACTGCTGGGACAAGGGTCTGGCTGCCTTTGGAACCTTCTGGTGTTAAATACACACACACACACACCGTCTTCTCTCTCTGCTCCCTGACACAGTGGAGTCTGTTACTGAAACACCAACCTGGAGTAAAGCAGGAAGCATCTTGGATTTTTTGAAAAATCAGAACCAATACATTTTGCATTACTGTTTCAGAGGGACCAGGTAAGAGATTTTTACCTTTAAGTCTTGCATTAAAGTCACTCTGTAGATTTACTATGGCTGTTCTATGATTCTCTCAGCTTTTTTCCCTGTGTACAAAGAATGACCAAAAACAGAAGATGAAAGTGGGGAACAAAATCACAACCCCTTAAAGCAAACTAAGTTGTTTGATTGGATTCAAGTAACACTGTAGATTTACTTTGGCTGTTCTGTTAAAAACAATACTGAATCTGTCCTTATCACGAGTAAATGTTGCAAACTTTGTAGTTTAAAATACACATAGATGATCAGAAATTAAAAATAATGTCATGTAAAGCATTTCTCATATATTATTTATAGAATCATTTAAATTGGAAAAGACCTTTAAGATCACCAAGCCAAATTATTAACCCAACACTGCCAAGTTGCCCACTAAACCATGTCCCTACATGGCACATCCACAGGTCTTCAACAGAATGTCCTCTTCATGTCACACTTTAGAGAAAACTCAGGCTAATGGAATAGTTAAAGGGAGCATACTGGCAGTGAAAAGAAAAAAAAAATCACTCTGCTATAATCATCAGAGAATTATTACAACACTTCTTTTAATGTTCACAGAAAAAAATCCCTCCTGTACTAAGTTCATATTTCAATTTCTCTGCTTTCTGATCTCTGCTATATGAATGTAGTGACCACTCATAATTCAGCTTACCTCAGATTAATCAAAATTAATTGCAAAATGGCTGGAAGGTTGCGCTGTAACTCCTAATAGAAGCTTCCATACCAGGAAGAAAGAACAATAGGTCAGTTCTCTGTACAAGGAAACAAAACACCTCAAGACATTAAAACATGCTTGTACAAAATTACCTTATAAAAAATGCCATAACAATTGGAGGGGAGAGCAGGTGGCAAAAAAGTGCCCAGATTACATAAAAAAAAAAGTGAAAAAAGTAACCAAACACAAAAGTAAACACATTTTTCCATATACAATATATTTCTAACAGTTCTGACAAACTCTGTAGCTGGTACACAGGACAGGTAACGACACAGGAGTAGGGATCCTTCAACAAATCCCACTGAGCACTGAAAACTTCTAAAAACCGCCAAATTACTAAGGCTTCTCTGCATGCTGCCACACTGAGTGATGAACCAGCACTTCTCTCTCCAACCACTCATCCTGGCATGCAACAAAACTGTAGGTGGCCATGCAAGATCCCTCATGTTAATTTTGGTGGGATTTTTCCCCTCCATCAATGAGGTTTCTCTCTTCATAGCCAAGTCCTGCACGTAATTCCCTATTCCTTCATTTAACATTTTGGACAGCCAGCAAACACAGTAAACACACAGCATTATCTCATGTTTGTTGTAATTTATTTCTGAGTTATTCTCAAGCAATGTTACAAAACATTTTAATGTCTTAATACGAAAATAAAATTTAAATAAAAATACATTCAACAATACATCATCATAATAAAAATTAAAACTTTTACAATCCTAACAGAACTAATTACTGAATAACATCACCTTTCTAGACTAATCAAAATGAAGGCAACTTTTATTATTAATCATCCTACTTGCACCTAATCAAATTCTAGAACATCTACTGCATTTTAAAATATTACAAAATGAGAAATCAAATCAATGTTCACAAATATTCAATGGCCTTTGTTTTTATCTCAATATTCCAGTACCAAAGCAAAAAAAAAGTGCATATAAAAAACCAAACAAACAACATTGCAAGAGTATACAACTCATTATTTCATAAATTTGACTTGGAAAACAACAGGAAACAGCCCCAAGGAACAGACAACTTGCCACGGGATTAATTCATATATGACAAAACCTGACTTTGAAACTCAGCTGCATTCAACTTTGTTTAATGGCAACTTTTGATTAATGGCAATTAATCTTCACCTTGGCAAAACACATTTCTTGGCATTACCGTATTCTCCACCAGTTTTAGCTGTTGTCAAATAAAAGTCCCTTCAACACATCAAGTGTGTAAAAAAGGAAAAGGCAAAACCAGCTGAGGTGATTGAATGATTGTGATGTTGTAGACACTAGTACTGAATCCTGGATATTCAAAAATAGTTTGGTGTTAAACCAAATAAGTCATTCTAACAGGTTACATTCACTCCAAAAGAGATTTCAATCCTGTCTTGCTACCTTGCTTCTATTACAGAAAGCCTTCCTACAACAGTATAATAAATGTATGGTAATTTAAACAGTTTGCTGTTTTAAGCATTGTCGATTTCTATTCTAAGGTACATTTCTAATTCATTTGGCCAAATCACAATTTGAAAAACAAACCCAAAAACTAAAAAAGACACCCATCAAACAACAAAAGACCCCACAGAAAATACTCCAAAAATAAAAGTACCACATATAAGTTTTATTAAAAATAATATTCCAAGGAGTACCATTGTATTTAATACTGATGAAGCAAAGTTGTCACAGTAGTACCTTTGCTTCTTCCTGCTTATATACATTTGTTTTCTCAGCATAAACCTAACTTCTCAGATGAAGTGAGCAAAAATTAATCTACTAAAGTCAGGAATGCCAGCTGAAAATTGTGTTAAGTGGCAAATACGAATCCACATAACTAAAGATACAAAAATATTCACTGAAGCATTGCTTAAAGACAAAACAATGTTGATCATTCAACTGATCGTAATAAGCAGATACTACAAAGTATCTAAAAATAATCTGGGATAGTCCAGATATCTAAAGTGCTTTGAGTGATTATAATAGAGATTATTTATTAGATTTGTAGTCAAAAGTTGAGCTGGACGTAGTTATTACTTTTTAAAAAACAAGAAATAAAATCATACATGGGATGATGGTAATTGATCAGTACTTAACCACAATCTGTTCACATTTAAATTTTTCTATCTGTAGGCAAACCTATTTAAGAAGAATGTTACTACCCTGCATTTCTTTTTAGATTAAGAAAAAATATGTACCTTAAAAAACGCTAAAGAAAATAGATAGTGGTCTAATGTCACTCCATATATTACTCACCCCAAATGTAAACGAGGTACAACGTAAGTTCCCTGATTTCTTCTTTAGTACTTAATAACGTAACTAACACTGGTATCTGCTGTCCAGATTATTTGCAGCATACTGCATTTTGTAAAACTTCAACTGTAGATAAATCAAGTCCTGACAACACCTAATACAAGGAAAAAAAAAAAAGTCAAATGTCTCGAGTGTGAAGCTTCCCATCTTTTCCATGTCATGGTATCCCAGGATTTCTATTTCCAGATCCGTATCAGCAGGGCAGGCACTCACGGTAAACTCACGCAAGTTTGCAGTGTATGTACTGAGAGATGTAATCCAACCAACAAATGCAGGCTGGATTTTCTTCTGTTACAAAGCTTATTTGTTTAGAATGTTCTTTCCAATAAGACAAAAATGGCAAAACAACATTTAGATTTATTCACACCTGTTACTTCAAGAATCTGAAACTTCAAATTCTTCAGCAAAATGAGAATAAACCTTAAAGACCAGATTTTCAAGAAAATATTTTTCTATTAAATATTAAATAGATTGTCAACACAACTTGCATTTATGTTCATTCTTAAATACTTTGCAAAAATGCATATAACAAATTTAACAAACAAACAAAAATGAAATAAAATAGCAAAACACTCTAGAACATTTCCAGTTTCTTTTTTCATCAGTGTGCCAGTTTGTTTTGGTTAGGAAACTTTTCCAACAATTGGATTTTCTCTGAAAAAAAAACAAAACAAAACATTGTATGTAAATATTTTTAAGGCTAACATTTTCTTTCTAGTTGCCATCATACAGTTTTAATTTATTTAAAAAAATTCTAATTAATTTAATTGTAACATTCCATGATTTGTGAAAACATCATATACTTTCACATGAGACCGACCTCTAAATCAAAGTCTGTTTTTCTAAACAACCTGGGTCAGACACTAACCTAAACAAACCAAACTGGGGATTTGAGCTGTGGGGGTTTTTTCCTGGTGAATCAATCCTTAGTGATGCAAAGAAGAAATCTGAAAACTTACTACTGGTGTTCCAAAGACATAAGTCAGGATTGAAGAGAATTAAAGAATGTGCTCTGGAACAACAGTGTACTCCAAAGCACAGGGGTTTTTTGTTTTTTCTTAACTTCACCAGAAATAATGTTTATCACTGAATATGACAAGTGAAATACAAACAGTAAACATGCTGCATGACAAACATGTTTCTACAGTGTAAGTTTTACAGTTTCCTATTTCAATTTATATTTCAATTAGTTCTTATCCAAAATTTAAAAATAATAAATTAGAAGGTAGGAATACAGTGAGGGATACATTTTGCATGCTCTTCAGATGCTAAATTGCAAGGAAACAACAGTCACTGTACCCACTTAGAAGAATCTCAACAGGACCACAGACAAATCCCACACCAGAACTTCTGTCTTCAAAGAACTAGCAAAAACCTGCAGTACTACAAATGATGTACCTTATTTTTGATATGTCTGTGTTGTCTAACTCTACCTTTATCTTCATTATCTCTACCTCAACTAGCCTGACCTCGTTTTGCCATTTTCCCCCCCAAAATACACATTTATTAGTGTCAAAATTAAATAAGATACTTACTCACTACCATATTTAGCACTAGATGATCTCTTTTTTTGGTATTTTTCATGTGATTCATTCAGCTTTTCCACTATATCTATTATCTGCTTAAGTGTATGGAAAGTTGCTACAGAGTCTTCAATGGTGAAGTTGGAGTAGTCATCTGGCTCCTTCCGAGGACCTTGATAGACGGCTATACTGCCACAAGCCTCTGCAAAACCACCACAATCAGCCCACTTACAATTTCAACAACCACCAAAAACATCTAACTCTCACGTAAATGGTAATCCAAAATGCTGAAATGTAAAGTTACTCTGGCTAAAACATACAATGGATTAAGACAAAAGCAGGAGACAGTATCAACTGCACATATTCCCAGTTCTGTGGCTTATTCTCTGCTGTTGTGTTCACCCACTTGAGCCTGCAAGCTCTCTCTTCACATTAATAGAGGTCCAGTGCTTTCTTGCGACAGTCAGGAAAGGGACAGCAAAGACTCAAGAGCAACCTGCTATATTTGCAGTCTCTCTGTTTAAAGGATTAAAGGTATTACATACGTGGAAATACAGTTAAATAATGTGCATGGCTGATATCTACTGTAAAGAAACGACTGAAGAACATCAGACACCAGCGCACTGAGAAGACAAGAATACAATCTCCTTCTCTCTTACTATTTTCAGGTAAATCATTAAGACATCAAAATTATGCTGTTAGGCCTAAAGAATTAGAGCTGAATAATATCAGTAAAATTCTTTTGAATTATTATTTGAGTACCTTCCAGCTTCTGTAGTTTAGACCTGTTGATAGTGAAAAGTGAGTAAATTCTTTCTGTCTCTCTGTCTCCATCAATCTCAATTTGTGTATCAGCAGGAACATCTCTAAAGGTGGATGAAGAGACAGGTAGTCAATATAAGTCATTCTCAAAAGCAAGTAAAAGCTGATTCTCTTTCAATATACATACCCTTTTTATACGCTTATCCCTCACACACAGCTTCACAAAACATAGTCTGTAACTTACACAATCTATCCAGTTAAGGATAAATTTATTTTTAAAAAAGATTCAAGCATCTGTTTTCAGAAATCAGCTGCTTACAGACAGGCATTGAAGCATGGCAAGACGTTATTCACTAAGGCATGTTTTTAGGAGCATAATTTGCTGCAGTAGAGAGGGAAAGCCTTGCTTTTGTGTTTTCAAGCTGTGCAGTGAATCATACACCTCCTCCAAAGCCCGTGCCGTTTGCTGTGAGAAGCCACTTACGCAGTGCAGCGGGCACAGCCCACGGTGCTCTCCATGGTGGCCTTGCAGCACAGCCAGTTCCCGTTCAGGAAAGCAGAGGGGTGGTAAAAGCTCAGCCTCTTCTGGTTGCACCTTGTGACCCTGCAAAGAGCCTCTATCCACTCACTTGCTTCGACACAGTTGTTTGCTTGGATATAGAGTGGCTTTTCTCCATGAAGGACTTGAAACATCTGTAGAAGAAACACATTATTCTGCTCAGTAAAAACATCCAGTTACTGATCAACTTTGAGTATGTTGAAAGAGATTTCAAAGCTCAGGCAATTCAACTGTTAGATTAAGACAAAGTGAGACAAGGGAGAATGGCGGACATTTCAGCTCTTTCAGCTACACAGACCTACTTGGGAGAAAAGCCCCACCCAAACAGCTCCATGTGTTTCATCTACACCACTTCCTCATCCAAACAAGAGTTCTTAAAGAATTAGAACATGATGCATCACTTACATATCTTTAAGTGTGACCCCAAACTTCATGAAGCACAACCTTCACGCTTCCTATCCTGAGAGCAACAGAAGACTCCCAGAAGTCTCTCCTTTAGCCATCCTTAGCCTTAGCTCTAATTTTATCAACTTTAATCACTGCCTCAGAGTTCTGGATTGAAATGACAGCAGAAATAACTGATGTGTTACAGCACCAGAATGAGGCTGTGAGCAGGCAACTGTCTGAGCTGATCAAGGTATTGAAGGAATATCTCATAGAAAGGAATAGATACAAGTTTGGTAATAATACATATCTACTGAAACTTAACGTAATTAGAAGTGCTCTGTCATAAGGTCATGTAGTTTCAACCTTCATTCCAGAAATTTAGTAGGGAGGGCAGAAGTCAAAATCAGTCAGAAAAGCTGGTGTAGATTTTCAAATTTCCAGACTAAGTTCCAAGCTCAGACTACTCGGAGATACTGGATATAGCTTTTCATTCCTGATCCACAGAAAAGACTTTTTGCTGAAGTATTTGGTAATGGGGTATCATTAACTGTATAAGCTAATTATAACCTTTTATTTAAGGAACACATCAAAAGTTACATATAAACTATCTTTTGACCTACATTTTTCTTGTTGAAGGAGCTCTCATCAAGTTTCTCCACTGCAAGGATGTTTTTGATTGGAATAGTGAAAATTGGTTCTTTATCTGTAAAAAATTGTAAACAGAGGAGTGAAGCAATCTCTAAGAACTGTTTTATAACCTCAGTGCACTGACACTGCAGTTCAAGCTCTCAAAATATGCATTTTTATTAAGAAAATATACATGAATCAGACAAGCATTTATTAACCAAGTTAAAGGTAACTACAGTACATCATAAGAATTTTAGGAAAAGGAAAAAAATTATGTCTTTTTAAAAGCACAAAGCAGATGCAATACTTAGAAAATATTGAAAAATAAAATTAGTTGTAAAATAAACAGAATTACCTTGCTGTTTGTGGTATGTGAATTCTCTGCTTGTTAGACAGAACCACCGCTTCTTGAAATTCTTTTTACCAATCCGAGTCCTTCCCTGAGCTCTCTTGTACATTTCTCTGTAAAGATACAATCAAATGAAATGCAATCATTAGTCTTTTGAAGAGCTTCCAAAACCATTTACTGAGACAACACATTATGGTTCATCATGCAGCAACATACAGATCTATCTCATCTTACATTAAAAAAAGTATATCTACTAGTTGATCGAAACAGACCCTCTCTCTAGATTACCTCCCAAAATGGTGATCGTATCCAGGGCTCCAAAAACTCCTGGAAATGAGCTGGAAGAACATGCAATCCCGACTCATGTTTGCTGCAGCAAATTTGGAGGGAATACTTACTTATTGAGGTCAAGAATCCCAAATTTTCACAAAACGGAGTAAGGTGTATCTAACTACAAGATTCTCTTTCCTGACACCTCCTACATATGACTGTACTTGGCCTTATCTGGATCAGAAACTGAGCAGGAAGTAAATGACACTGAGCACAACTCAGCAGCCAGGGCAGGCACCAGCTGCATTCAGTGCACTCCAAGTGTAGTCCCTGCTAACTGTATTTTTGGGTTTGAGCAGCAGCCATCAGCTTATAACACTATAACTAAGTGTTGTTCCACTACAATTTTCCTCTTCATTTCTATCCAGTATCTTAAAAAGAGATACATTTCTTTCTTGTTTGAAATTTGGATGCCTGTTTCACAGAAGACTCTTTACTTCCTATAAATCTGCTTTTCAAATAAATTATTTTTTTCCATGAATGTTGTTTGAATGAATTCATCAGGTATTTTTGATCAACACCAAGAAAAAGACAGTGCATTTCTTGGGAAGATTGACTTTCACCTCAGTTTTTATAACCGCATTCCATCACTTACTGTTAAGTATTTCAATTACAGGGTAATTTTTAATCCTACTTTAAAGGTAGAACATTTAGCTAGCTGGGCTTAATCGGCATGTAGAATAATTCTAAATGAATACATTATTTTAAAATACACTTTCACAATTCTTAATAAACCATCAGAAAGCAAACACTGCATCGTGACAGTAATGCAGTCAGTCTTTAATAGGTTTTAAGCTGCTTCTAATTACTTTTTCTCCACAAGTATTTAAAAGATGTGTTAGGAAAGTTTACAGCTGTTCTTTTAAACTAATTCTGCAAACTAACAAAGAACTATCTTAAGTTACATATATCATAATTTCTACTGTATATCAAACATTTTAATAAGCTTTAATCTGACATTGGTATTAATGACGAAACAGTGAAGTCAATTCTGTTACGCGATAGAGATTCAAGATGTATCTACCCTTCTTTCAGATGCACTGGCTCACTGAGACCACTGGGCTCTTTACTTTCAGTAGAGGAAACATCATCTAGGAACTGAAGGAAAAAATATAGTGAATATATAGTATATAGAAACAGAAAAAACAAAAGCTACACTGAAAATATACATGTAGAGTTTCTCCTGGAACAGAACAATTACTTCATGCAAAGGATGGAAACACATTGCAGGGACTGGAACAAGGCAACAAGGGATGCCCACAAGCCACATGAGCTTTCTTTAGTTAGCTCCTAAAGAGCAGATCCAATAAAGTCTGTTTCAAAACATGTATTCTATATTCTCTAAACTGAATTAGCTTAGTTCACTATGTATAACTTTTGTGTATTTGACTGTATTAACTTTGCTGTGCTGTTTTTTAGGGTTTTTTTTAAGTCTGAAACGAGCCACAACTTTTCTTTTGCTCTCTAGCATAAAACTGAACAGTAACACAACCTTCTAATAATAAAGACTGATCAAATACACCAACCATTAAAAATATGTAGTTGAAAGGTACCTTTTTAACAGATTCAGTAAATTTTTCTTCTTGAAATGTTTTGAAAAACTCACACATGAATGTCTCCTTGAAACTTGACTGAAAGAAAAGGTGTATTGACATAAATAAACTCTCACAGAATGTTAGTCATTTCTATGAAATAAGAAAGAATTTTAGTAGCCTTACAAGTTTGCTTTTGGTCAAACTTCCCCAACTCCCCAGAGTCTGGATGGCTTTTGATATAAGAGTTAATGTTCTAGAAGTCTGTGTATCCTAAAACAAAGAAACAAAATTCAGAAGTCACATTTTTTTTCCTAATTCCAGGTAAAACTGATTTAAAAATGAAAACATCACAAAAATGATTACCAAATGTAGTAAATCTAACACATCTTCATTCCTTTCCTTTGCCCCAAGAGAAAAAAATGCATATGACATTATATAGCTTATAAGCTACTGCACGGTGCTTAATATTTTCTCACTATCATTAGAATTTAACATTAGTACTTGGAAGATTATTTTTATCTATAAAATATCTCAAACCCCTCAAATCCTGTCATCATTACTACATACCAACCAAACCTCTGAACAATAAGCATAATAAAACTATTGCTGGACAAATGGTATAAATTTTCATAACAAAGTGAATCTAAAATGTTGTCTCTAAGGCTTTTACCTAATTTGTTTGCCAGCTCACTGCTTGCATTTTAGTACAGGATTATAAACATAGCCCCCAAAAGCAGCCTTGCTGTTCCCTTTAAAACACTTAACCCTCAACCGTTAAAATCCTGGAATTTTTTTTACTCAACAAACTGGATAATCAAAGGAATGAATTTGAGTATGTGTATTTTTTTTCCTTTTGAAAGCACAGCAAACGTTAGGTAGATAAAAATGATAACCTCATGAGCAGATTTCATGCATATTCTGTACTTCATAGGAAAAATACAGGTTTTTTCATCTCCATACTCCTGTCTGAAAATTTCTGTTACGTATATCTCCTTGACAACTGAAAATGGAAAATTTGGCAACCCATGGCAACTAGTGTAGTCCAAAATAAATATGCCAACCAATTATTATTATCTCCAACCTCTGCTTAAGACACAAATGGAAATAAATGTGAAAGTGTCTTCTGGATATTTAAGTTCCTTGGTTGAAAGAACCGATGCAGTTGAGGCTTATACCTTAAAGGACCCTCAGTCATGTTACTATTTTAACCAAGAAGCACATTCCCAAAAAAGGCACAGCTTCTTTAATATTAATAGCTCTTCCACATCATTTCAGAACACCCCAGAAAGACTGAAAAATCTGATGCTTAAAGAAGTGCAAATGCCTTACTTCCTTTGGAAACTGAACCTAGAAGACTTTTAGTCACGTTATTCCCCACTTGCACCCACTGACAGGAACTCCTGCCTTCCCACAGCACCAGCTCGGACAGTGTGAACAAAACAGAACAAAGCTTCACGAAACTTACTGGATGGTGAGGTCGTAAATGAAAAGTATGAGGTGAGACTACGGCTACAGCAAAGAAACGAAGAAACACAAAGCTGCTCACTGCAGAATACTGTACATGAGGGTCATCTGCAGAGAAAAACCATGAATGTAACATGCACTAAACTCAACAGGAAACAATGAAGACAGTTAACATAAAAATCCTTAAGAAGAAAACATCAGAGGAGACATATTTTAAAATAGAAGAGAAAAATCAATGAAGTGCATGAAATGAGGAAGGTGATCATGGTAAGAAATGTTCTGCTTGGAATGGTGGGTTTCTCTCTCTGAGAAGTTCTGTTCCCACATGAGTGGCTCACCAGCTCCAGTGCCAGCAGTGAAGAGGAGACTGCAAGCACTCACACCCCAGTGCTGATGAGCATGGCTCCGTGCTGAGCCCAGAGAGCACACGCTGCAGCAGCTGCCTCGCAACACTGCCGATACAGCATCTGCTCACCTGGAGAGCTCCTTCCTCACCAACTCCAACACACTAATGCTGCACCACAAATAGTCAACACATACCAACAAGTCTAATTCCACTGCTGAGCTGCTTCATAAAACCATGGTGTTATGTAATTCTGATGAGGTAAGTGAAGATTTCCTCATTTAATATTTTGGGAATATTTACACTTTTATATTGGGAAATATGGTGGGGTCACACTCCAACTCTAATGACCACTTCAACCCGATCTGGGCAGATAACTATTCTAAAAGGGCTGCCTACAGAGCAATTTATGGCTTCAGTGTCAGTGACAAACATGACTCATTATGAGAAGCATATTCTTCATCTGTAGCTTTATTAACACGACATTTTAGATTTTAACTGACTGAAGTGTAAGAGTATTTCCGACCTACCACATTATTCCTACATTAAAACCATTCTGAAATAATAAAGCTGTTCTAATACTGGTCATATTTACAAACTCATTAAATATTCTTTATTACCCCCCTCCTCAAAACTGCCCACACAGCTGTAGCAGCAGTAAAGCTAACTTGAGAGAAGCTATGGATGTGTTAGTTAGTCATAGTTAACGGGGTGGTAGCAGTTCATGTAAAGATGCAAACAGTGAATTTATTTTCAGGTTCACATCTTGCTTGCTTAGAAGCAATAAACAGAACAGCTTCTATAAATATTACATATCTTTCATATTAATTACTTCCTGTATTACTTGTGCTTTTCTTCTACTATCCTTTACTTTTGTTGGGGACTTTCCATTTGCTGCTGTCTTGCAGTTTCTGACCTGCTGCAATTTCGATTCAGAAAACAGAAAATTCCTGCTGATTGACCACAAAGCTTCAGTACAACCTACAGAAAAACAAATGTCTGACTGTCAAAGTCAGAAGTTCAGGGCACAGCTTTGGACAAGGCAAGAATTCTAACAAGCCCTGTACAGTAACTGCAGAAATAAAGTTTCACACTGAACACTACTTTTAAATGTTTTTAGAGAACACTTACTTGGAAATCTTTTGGCAGCCAGATGTCTCAAAGAATAGAAAACATCACACATTAGGGTAGGACAACTTATACTTGACTGCACTATTTCACGGAATACTTTGTCCACGTAATAGCGTAGATTGTCCTGCAATTATGAAAAAGGCATTTTTTCAGACCATGAACATCCATGTTTGTTTTCTTTTTTTCCCCCTGAACACAAACATAACACTGAAGTCCTTTTTTTTTTTAAAAAAACACTGCCTGACTACTCAATTCTGAATTTTAGTTCAGTGCATATTTAAAAAGTCTCATAACATTTATATGGCATTACTAGTGTTGAAAGATAACGTAAGATATTCACTTACATTAAAGTATATAAGCACTGTCTGGCAATATACAACCATATCAATATTTGTTTAGCAATTTGACAACATGGAAGGAGCACTTTCCATGTATACCAAGTGTATTTTACCTTTATTGCAGCAACTGTTGCCTAAAACATCATCATGCTCTAGTAACAGGCAAGCAGCAAGCAAAACTCCAATGACGAATGCTAAAGCAGTTCTAATTAGGTATAGCCATAATCTAGGTGCTGAGTACAGAACACCAGGAATCAAAAAATTGGTATGAAAAACTAATCTTCAGTTTCTCCTCCCTGTCCTGTTTTCCACTGGACTTTTCCATTGCTGTGTTTATAACCTGGGATAAGAAAATACAGCTTTTTCTTTGTTTACTCTGAAATCAGAGAATTATACTCCTACTGTAAGTTACTCACTTTCCATTACAAAGAGCTGCTTATAAAATGCTTTTATTTCAGATTTTGAGAAAATTTAAATTATTAAAAATCAATTAGGAAACTCACCATGTTACTTTCTACATTATCCCCTTCTCTTAATTTGATGGGATCTATTTCACAGGGCTTAGGAGACTCACATATCTGAAACAAACAAACAAAACTACAGAAGTTCGATTTTTCAGTCAGAAAATATGGAAAAGCATCTATTTAAAACCAGATTTGGGAATAAAACTCTAAATAGGTTCTAATTATCCACAGCAGCATGCAATGATCATTCTCACATTTGTTTGTGCCTTTTTAATGGATCAGTTACATAAAGCATCATGTGAGCAAATTCTGCAACGTGTTGGAGGCTGGAACAACTGACATTGACTGTTTGTTTTGAAGCATCTGGAACATAAATAACAAAAAGCAGCTCCTCCCACTAAACAACCAATTACTGCTCAGTTAATTTTCCTCTAGAACTCCCACCATACACAGGGCTCCAAGAAAAATGCCTGTCAAAAACACAGGACACCCCAGAGGGCTGAGTGTCCTGAAAAAAATTTTGGTAGGATAATCTACCTCATCAATAACAGGTTTCAAAGTAACCTTCAGGTAGTGCTTCCCCACTATTTTCATCATTTCATCCACACACCGAGTTGCTAATGAGTTGCCTCTGAAGATTGTGTTTGCTTCTCTGTAAAGAAAAGAATTGATTCCATTTGAATAGGGAAAAAATAAGTTCAGTTACAAAATTCAATTAATACTTCATCTTGCTATTATGTAATTTTTAAAAAATATTTTTCATATATTTCAGTCAGAAATTCCAGAAACTAGATACTGAGCCTGCAATGGCACTCAGGAACAGAAAGAATAAACAAGAATGTTATTACAGCTATTATCAAAACAAAGAACATAAATAAAACCATAAGAAAAGTCCCAAGACGTTTTCGACAATGGGAGTTATAGTGCAGTTTGGAACGTGAGAAAGTGCACTCAGAGAAAACTCCAAACCAATGAAAGTTGTACCTCACCAATATACAATTCCTCCTCCAGGGGTCATGGTGGAAAAAATTCTTAAGAGCTACAAAAAACACTGCTATACTACACCAATAAACTCAGACACTTAAACCAAAACATATTTAATCCTGGGTTATGCTTTTTATTCATCAAAGCTGTTGAAGAAAACGGAGAGCCAGCTGTGCAAAGTGTATCTTTCCGAGAGGTTTAGTTTAAGCTTCCTTTGTTACAGTGCAAGTACAATGGAATGTGTATAGTAAAATGCAGTTTAGAAAACTATTTTCTGTGAGTCACCTCTCTCCAGAGTTGAACTGTGTAACCTTAATTAAATCAACAGTAAGTCAGCCTTGAAATGATCTGTCCTGTGGTGACAAAATCCCTTCCACACCTCCACTGGACATGCCTGGCACCTCAGTGGCCACTACTCAGGTCTGCTTTGTTTCTCTTCTGGCCACAGAACTGCAAATTCACAGGCCATATGCTGCAATGTGGAAAAACTCCCCTGCTTGCCACTTTCAAGGCATGCAGGACAGGTTCTTAATTACAAGGAATTTTTGCAGAAAAAGAGGAGCCCTCATTTAAGTTACATATTAAAGGAAATAGGATGATATTTTTAGCAATTTAAAAAATATTCCATCCAATTAGTTCCATTTAAGTTTGTACGTTCCAATTAAATGGCCAGTAAAATTGAAGAGTGGCCAAATTAAGATATTTTAAAATAAAAGCTATATGCTCTTAGACAAAATTTTACCAAATTGCACACGACCATAAACTCTGACTCCCAGTTCCAAAGTGATTTTAATGAATGTTTTTATAGACTAGCATTAAAAGATGGATGTATTTAGTCAGGTTTACATAGTGAGAAAAAGAAATTGACATGGTCACTTATCAGTGTTGGACCATGAAGCCCTTTGAAGAAAAATTTCCTAAGCATGAAATAAATACATACTGGGTGTCCTTCAGATCTAGTTCTGCCACTGCAGCAACAAATGGAACCAGCTTGTGGTGGTGCAGCAAGAGCCGCACAAGGGGCAGAACAGCATCGTACTTGTCTCGACAAACTTCACTCAGAATGTAGGCAGCAGATGCAGAAATGGGCTGGGAGAAAGCAGGACAGGAAACCATGAGTGAGGCAGTTAAATGTTCTTTGTGCACTTGACAAAGTACAGAGCAGATCTAACATGACTGTAGACATAGTCTGTTAACAGAAGGTTTCAACATTTGCTGTATAACATGGCAATTAAAAGTTTCTACAAAAAATTGATATTATCTACTCTCTAATCGACACGTAAGAATGGAATTCAGGAGGTACTCGCCCTTCTCATTCTCCCTAAAGGGTTACAGTACGGCTTTGTCACAAATCCAAGAGGCAGGAAGCAACTGCTTTACTTTAACATCATGTATCTTTATAGGACTTTTAAAACTATAATCAGGGGACACTAAAATAAAGTTCTTGCACTTCTAAAATGTCTGTCACCACTGTACAGTTGGGAATTTCAGTACAAAAACTAAATTATTTAAGTAGAAAAGGCAGCTGCTAACTGCCACTACCCACACACTCAGCTACTCCTTAATTCCAGCGAAGCAGTATTTGAACACGGGCCAGCAAAAACTTTTTGTCCCATCTGCTTCCTTTTTATCTTTCTTCTCCTCTGCCAGTACTTCACTAACACTGAAGTGATGAAAAGCTATAAAAGACCTAAGAATATAAAGCCTAGTTACTATAATTTGATTCCTGTCCCAATGTTATGCAAACCATCTGCCACACTTCCCGCTTTGTCACCATGCCCACAAGAGAAATCCAGTCATGCTGATTAACATCCTGGGCAAGGCAGAAGCAATTCAGAGGTAGAATTAAAAACCAACTCTGAAGCAGGCCATTTTTGTTAATTATATGCCACTTCAGTGCCAATAATGGATCAATGTCCCTGGAAAACCTCTAAATCCAGGAAGCCAATAGCAGCCAGTGGAAAAACACAATGTCGAAAGGAGCAACTAACAGGAGTATTTTATCTCCTCCAGTGACACAGCACAGGTTATTTCACTGTCTCTGCTAGTTCTTCTAAAATAAGAAAATCCAAGTACTTTGCAGCAGAAGTAAAAGCTCTAGAAACTGTGACAGAAGTAATTATGGCAAAGGAACAAACCAAATTATCTAGATACGAGCAATTTATAGTGCAGAATTCATTTTAAGTTTTCACTTTAAAGAAATATTCAAAGTACCTGAACATCTGAAGACTTTAGCAGCAAGTTCCTTAGAGAAGAGTAGTATTCAGACGGAAGTACACAGTCTTCAGTGTAACAGATATTTAATCTAAGTGATCCCAAATCATCAGTTTTCGAAGACTTGTTTCCATTTTCTCTTGGTTGAAGTAAGTACCTGTAAGCAACAGGACAATTCTGAAATAATAGGTTCCTATTTCATACATCTGACTAATTCTACAATAAAGTATCACATTTAATTGTTTCAGCATACATACACTAAGTCTGAAAACTTGGCAAAAAAATGCAGAAAAAAAATCTTGAAACACAAAAGAAAAAAAGGAGCAACATTTAATGCATCTTTAGCAAGTAGTGAAACTTATTTGCTCATATCTTTCCAAATAGAGAAATACGATATTCTTTCTGTAGGTTAACTGGAATAGCAGGAATAGTTTGAAATTACATTGGACCATCTCATTTTACATGTAGGTTAAATTTAGGGTGTTGGACATTGCAGATAAAACAGTTAATGTAAAGAATTCAAGTGGTCTAGTCTGACACCAATAACAATACATAATATTTGCAGCCTGCATTCTTGAGAAACAAGATAAGGAAAGAAAGTGGGGGGTTTTCTGCTCTTCCTACCAAAGACATTAAACAATTCTGCACTGGCTTTTGCTGTAGTTCCAATACATTCCAACAGGAGGTGCAACCCTGCAAAAATTTTAACAGCTTTTAACTGGTGTCACAGCACAGCTTCAACATTTGATTCTCCTCAGCAAACCCAAATCCTATCCTCAAAAATTCTTTTACAATCACATATATTTGTACTGCTACAATGTGGGGATCACGCTGCTTTTTGTTCACAATCAGATACACTGGCCACAGGGCATGCTAATATAAAGTAAAACTGATTTCCCAGGAGAGCCTCTACTTAAAAGCATGACTGACTTATTTTCCCAATATTTAGTAGTAGTGCTAACGCTTCACCTGCTGTACTTCAGCCACATTCAAAAACACATTCTGCAAATTAATAAGAGTATTAAAAAACTAGTTACTTTTAATCACAGAGCTGTTTCTGATAAGCAGATCATAGTTGGATATGAGGATGTTCAATGTAAGGTATGCCCACAAAGAACGCTGATAGGACACAAACCACTTCATCTACCAGCGCTTCAAGTGGACCAGATATGAGTCAGGTCAACCCAAAAAGCTACACAAACACATCACACTGGCAATGAGCCCCTGCTGATTAATCTCTCTCTTAGCAGGTTATAGCAGAGGCATGTCATTATGTTAATATGGTCATACAGCTGTGGAGCAGAGCACTGGCAGAACAAGTCTGCGTCTGCAATACACTGTAAAAACCAGGAACTACCAACACAAACATCTTTTATGTTCAGGATCATATCCAAATGCTAAAACTCTGAGTTCAACTTTGACACATCCAAGACATTTGGAGCCTCAGGTGGGTACATGGAGCACAGCCACTATGGTTCCTGGCCAAGACCTATGTTACATTTAGTTCCTATTTACCCACTTCCTTCCTATGCATTTTCCATGTGGATACACAAGAGCTTCCTCCATGCTTTTTTCTACAGTGAAAGGTTCACTAAAAGCAGAATATTCTACACACTTTGAGGCATTCAGATCTGTTGCATTCATCACTTCCTGCTGCTGAGCCTTTGGGACAGCAAAGGGCTAGGGTTGGGCTCCTGCTTGCAAGAACATCAGAAGGGAGATTGTTGCTGTGTTATAAGCAGAAGTCTTTCTTTGCTGAATTCCCTTCATACTTTACTCTTCCAGTTTCTGTGCCTACTTTCTTGAAATGATGTTGGGTCGGTTCCAGCAGATACTTCCAGAACCTCCCCAAGGAAGAAAAAAAGCCACACTTAATGATTAAATAAACTCTTAATCAGTCATTCTGGAAGTCCAACTGAGGAATTTAATTGTAAGTGATGCAATTCTGAGCACCTCCAGCTTTGCTGGTTAGGCCGAAAAGTATGCACAAGTCACTAAAATCCAGCCAGCTGACTGAAAGATACTTACAATCAGTCCTCCCTTTCTTCCCCCTCCACACCTACCCCTCAAATACACCAACTGTTCCCTGACCATGGGCACACAGGGCAAAGTGAAGAGTTAAATGTACCCTCAGGCAAGGTTAATTTATTGAGCAGGGAAACTCTAAAAACATGTTTTACCTGGACGAGAACAGGAAGACATAGTTTAATGAATAGGTAGAATAAAACATATCTTTTGCAAGGGAAAGTGTGCAAGACACAAGCAAATTCACTTCTGAACCAACATTTCTCACCATGCTTGAAAGGAATCATTTCGTAACACCTTCACAGGAACTTTAATTTCTCCTAGAAAGACATCTTGTACCAGATTCCCATTATTCCATAGGTCAACCCTGAAAATAAGAACATTTTTTAAGGTTTTTTTCCCCAGACAGAAATAAGCTGACAATAACTGCCTTACAGCACTAATCCACATGCATGCAGGCAGCAAATGTTAGAAATCTCACTCCATTCTAAATAAATCAAGAAGAATCGAACAAGTGGCTTATTAACCCATAAAGAACAGACAAAGAAACAAACAGTGAAAGTTAGACTTGCAGACCTTGCATCAGTAAATAAAAGTGGTATTGGTGAGATGTATGGGTTCTGAGCAGTCTCCACCCCCAAAACTGTGCACATTTCTTCTGAGGCAGTTCAAGGGAACACTTTACCCATGTATTTACATGTCTATCTAACTGCTCAGATCTGGCACACTGCAATGCCACACCAACACATGCGCTTGTTTTTCCAAGCAGCAGCTCATATGCTTACACCCTCAAAAAGAATCAGACTCCAGACATGCACCCTGGGTTTCTTCTAGTACTTCTTACCTCTCTGACATTTCTGACAGACAGCAGTTGTTAAGAACAAAAAAACAAAAACAAAAGACAACTAGATTTGTTGGGGCATGACTATTTTTCTAAATATATTTGCATCCATAAAGAAATATACAATTCTAGTTAATGAAACTTCAGAGTTAAAATGCACATATCAAGTTAGTTCTATAATGGCTATTAAAATTAACTGCTAGATTTTTCTCCTGATGACTTTTAGGAAGACTTGAAGACTTTTTGTCCTTGAGCAGATTTGGTGCATGTATGTGTAAGAGCACAGTAAAACTGAGGATGGGGCGCTCAACTCTTTGACTACACAGGTATGCTGATACCCTTCAGTACAAGTTTTACTACCAATATTCTGCCCAAACTAATATAATGATAGGAGGTCCTCATACCTCTTTATTCACAGGCACAAGTTTAGGCTGCTAGATACACTCTACCACTATTTATTTCAAAACAAAACTCATCTTAAGAAATATAATGAAAAAAAAAAAAGAAAGAGAAGAATTTTCTATGTCAGAAGGATGTTTTCTACAAGTCCAATCAGTACTTGTCTGAAGCTACACTGAGATGAAAAAGGTATTTATTGTCTTGATGGTAAAATGTTATGATTTATTAATGATTCTATGAGATCACTTTCTAATCCACATAACTTACCTGACTTCTAGTTTCTCAATATCCTCTTCTTCCACCTGAAACTGGGACTTTTTGGTGTAACTGCTGGACCTGGTTACCTGTAAGAAAATTCCTCCTGTTAATACACTTTTTACTGATGTGTTATAGATGCAAAATCAAAGAAAATGCTGCCTCTAACACAGATAAATTATAACTGTTCCTTCTAAAAAGGAAAAAGGTCTATTCACCTGCTTTTTGCCAGGAAGCAGGTGAAAAATGGGTCAAGAAGTGATCATGAGGGCTAGCTGATATCTAGGGGAATTCTAGGATAGATCTATTAGGAAAAACAAGTAGTATGACACGACACTGGCAAAGATTTCTCTGGCTTTAGCAAAAGCCCCCAAAAAGCATTAAAGTTAGTTCTGAAACGCTTAAAAAACCAAAAAATAAGAAGTCCACTCTTCTTGCCCTAATTATAACACAATTGTAATGGCTCATTTTCATTTTCCTCGTTTCTTGACTGACTGCATTCTCAATTTAAGTCCAATAAATCATAAGTCAAAGTTATCAGAGTGGTTTGGATCACATTCTCATCCTAATATCTTACTTCCTAAGCAATTACACTCAATGTCTTGAGCAGGTAACTGAGACACAGGCCATATGTTAATACTATATATGTAAGCATGGAACAATTCCTCACTGAAGCACCACAACAGGACCAGGATTTATAAAAACACAGTATAATATATTTGAGGCACACGTAATAGTTGTACTCCTTCCAACTCTCAGTATAACATGCTTAAATGAAAATAGTTATTACCACCGAGACAGATGAAAATTTAAACTCACAATTTATTGCAGGATAGCTTCTGTAAAATTAAGTCAACTCCTAAATAACAACAAAGTTAACTTTTTTGAAATAAAATATTTTTTGGGTATAATCACTACATTACTTTATTAAAGACATAAATTGTTTGGTTTTTTAACTCAGTCCTCTTGAAAATATTTAAATAGGATCCCAGAGGATAGGTTAAAGTTATCTCAGAACTACTGATGGCAACAGATGATTCAAAGTAACGAATTACCTGCACAAATGTGCTTGTGAGGAAGTAATTTCTCCAAGAGCACTTGCATGAATGCTATTGTCTGGCAGATGAATTTGTCATCCACTTACATTTGAGAGGCCAGTAAAAGCTCTTCACTTTGCTTGAAGAGAGCTTTCTGTGTTAGGTACTGCTATGCAGCTTGCTTAAAAATATGTGAAGTGTTGCATAAAATAGATAAACAGGCAGAATACCACACAAAAAGTTACCTCAAAATAAAATGTTTCGTTAAACTGCGGATTGCTTGTTTTCTTCTTTACTTTGGTCTTCTTTTGGTCATTCCTGTTCCAATGTGGTAAAATTTTTACCATAGACAACTTAAACACACAATTATAAAGACATTCTATTGTCAAGAAGGACCCATTCATTTAAGTTAGAACAATTTTTGCTATTTTAGAAAGAGAGGAAAATCTTAAAATAAAATTAATCCATCTTCATAATATAGTTCAAAGACCTAAAATGTTAAATACTGTATCTAGTTAACTGTGCATCTATACAACTCAAAGTTTGTATTTAATTTCACAAACAAGTAAAACTTATACATTATCCACTAAAATACATTAACAACTTCTAATGCATTTAAAATTTAAATTTCTATACCACTGCCTGCAGTTTATGCTTTCCTTATCTTGTTCAACTGCAAATTCTGTTTTTCCCACCCCCTTCTGATGGGAAATACCTACTGCTTTACTCCTCCTTTACACCCAGAGGCTTCCACCCAAGACTGAAGGTTTTCTTTGAAAGCAATCACTGCCAGCATTAGATACCGAGTAGTACAGGGTCAAAAAAAACAACTGCCCCCCACTTCTTTGTGGGTTGATTTTGGAGTTTTTAATTTTACAACTTCTACAGGAGAACACAAGGGTTTTTTTTTTTTATTTAGCAAAGGCCTGTGATAGTATAAGAAGGCTTTTTAAAATAAACATATATAAAACACGGGGGGGGAAAAACAGACAAGGGAGAACAATGTACGAACTACCCCTTTTCAGGCACTGGCCATATAAATATTCCAGTCATAGTACATGAGTCACACATACATGAGATTGGAAAATCTTAACCAGGAATTCTGTCAGATTTGCACATATATTCCCACACCAACAGGGTAAATATTTTGTGGGACCAACATTCTCCCACTTCCATCTATACCACAGGACTCAAACAGCAAATACATGTCAATTTGCCTTCTTTGGCAATCAGCCCCAGGCTTCTCCTAGGGACAGTAGTCAAATCTCCCTAGTCCTCTGAAGAAAAACCCAACCCAACCCAACGACCCTATTAAAAACAAACAAACAAACAAACAAAAAAACCCCAAAAAACAACACAACTCCAAATCAAACCTACAAAATGTGATTATGTATTACCAAGGGGGAAAAATTGCCCAAGCTGAGCTTACTCAGCGACAATCTTTCCTACGTCTTTAAAACAAGCAAGTTTGCTGGAACACATTCTGGTACTGTGCTCACAATGGCAAATCCTTAGGGCTGGAGAGAGGAGAGGGATTCAAGTTTGATGTTGCAAAAAAAGAAGCAACTGCAATTTGCAGGCAGCGAATGTGTGGGATGTGGGACTTAAATGAAAAACTCCAGCAGTTATTCAGGATTACTGGTACAAAACAGGAGACATTTGAATTGTGGGGCTTTTGACCGTACCATCCTGAATGTGTTCCAGAGCCTCTACTCTCTGGCTTCCCCCCAGTTGTTAAACTTTTGCTGCAAAGAAACTTGCACATTAATAAAAACAGGGAAGTTAGGAAGGTGAGTGAGCAACTGACTGTACCATCCCATAGAGGACTTCTACAAAAATTAATAGGAAGTACAGTGCAGCAATGAAGAGTTCAATAAAACCTAAGATAGAACTGAGTGACAAGTGGTTCTTGACTAGTGCAGGCCATTCAGACAGAGCAAACCCCCTGCCAATCTTGAGAGTATGGGAGGGAAGGGGAGAGAACACTGCCAATGGAAGATGGGATGTATGCGTGAAAGCATTTTAAGATTTAACTGTGTTGTAAAGATTTTGCTCAAAACCTATGACATTTTCAATTCAAGATCTCAACATTTTGGATTTATTAATTCTACAGTGAAATGTTACCTGGAAGGCCCCACAAGAGAGACTGTTGCATAAGGGTCACAGTTCTGTCCGTTTATAAGAGGCAACCCATGGCACTCTTTTATGCTACAAGGAAAAGTTAAAAAATAGATCAGTGAAACAATGTATTTGGCTTAAAAAAATAAACCCCAAGCAATCCTTTCTTTTTTGAAACTTTTTTTAAAGTCCTGCTCTATTACACACTGATATATACGTTGATCCAACACAATGTATACACATGAAGTAGATGGTGACTACAGCTCTCTGGATGGTAATAAAAGTAATATCCAGGTGTACAGTCAGTTTCAGTTGTCATCATTTGCCAGTTTGAATAAAATCCAAAACCTAGATAACTTAAGGAAAAAACAGACTTCTCTCCTCTAAGTTCATATATACAATAAACTAAATGTTCTAATACTATAACGTGGAATAGTAACTTGTGCAGACCAAGTTAAAGTCACATAGCAGCAACAGGAGGTACACACATTGTTAAGTAAACGATTTCTGTACTGCAGAAAAATGGTGTTGAAAGAACAACAGGAGCTGCAAACTCAAACACAAGTGGTGAAACAACAGACACTAACACTCCTGTGCTGACTCAAAACTCCACCCTACTTGGAGTATGCAGGATTATAAACTAGATGCTTTTTTTCCCAAAAAAAGTTTCTTTGTCTTAGCTACTTCAGGGAACATTTAGTGCTGAACCACTGCACAATCATTTGTTATTTTTCTTCCAGTTATCAAGCACGTGGCCTTCAGCATTTCAATAATTTTTGCATCACAATGAACCCTACAGTGATTTCAAACCCACCATTTAAAAGGGTTCTTGAAATATCCAGTTGTTTCATAGGCGTTAATTGATTCCTCCTCCAACACACACAAGGCACAGAAGAATGGTGACAAAACTAAACTGTCTAGACTTTCTAGTCATTTGGGGTATCTGATTTGAGGCACTTCGGACTCGGTTCGTTCAGACTAGTGGGCATTCTCTAGCACTGAACATACTGTCCTGCAGCTCCTTGGGCTTTGTAGTTTCAGGTGTGAGTGCTGAGTGTGCCTGAAAATGAGCCTCAACTTGAATTTCACAGGAAATTCAGAGGAAGTAGATCAGTCAAACTTACCTGAAGAGAACTGAATTGTTTAAACAAAACAATTTTTCTTCTTAGAGTCTATGTCATGTTCACCAAGCTCCTGGATTTCTCTAGCAAACAGATTGAAGTCTGTGGGACTTTTGGTTACAGAAGCAGTTTGCTGTTTTCTCCCCACGCCTTCTTACAGCTTGACCACAATGCACACGAACTAAAGGAAGGCTTGTTTGTGATTTCTTGCAAGTTGAAAAACACTGTACTGACAACTACACAGCCTTGCAGCAGAACTAGAATCTCTGGATTCATCATGTGGATCTGTCACTTCGAGCTGATTTCATGATCCAGTCAGTCTCCCTGTGTGGGCAGCTCTGGCATTCCCTTCTCACCTCCTGCCCAAGTCCCAGTTCTGTTGCCAGCAGTGTGGTCTACCCAGCTCAGCCAGCCTACCCTGTGACAAATCTCCCCTAACCATCAACTCCTAACATTCCCAAATCTTTCTCTTTCACCCTGATCAGGCTCAAGAATTTGTTCCTAATTTATCTCACTGCCTCCCCTGCCATCTCCCCCTCCAAGCTGGCTCATCATACCCATCCCTTCACTCCAGGTCCTGCCTGGAGTCTGCTTTGGAAGCAGCATGTGACAGCACAGCCAAGTCAACTGAGCTGCAGCCACCTGGTGTTTCTGTCTACCAACCTTACACAAAGCTGTTCAGGTTTTGAGGCACTTGTCAGTTTGCAAACTGAATTAACCTGCTCATGAGGAGCCCTCACAAGCTCCAAAGGCAGTACAAGGCAAGGAGCCAACAAGGGCAGGAAGCCATTAAATCAACTCGGCACCACCAAACCAGATTGTTACTCCCCAGGGACTGAATGCACAGGGCTCAACCATTACAGATCCTTTCAAGCTACTAAATAAACAGCCTCCAGTAAACATGTTTAAAAATTTTGAAGAAGTTTTAAGTGGCTCAATTAGAGCAGACTTGACAGAAATGGACAAATGCAACCTCACTAAGTTTACCAGCTAGCAAATTTCACAGGAACTCTGCCTTTCCTCAAAGGATCAAGCAAAATGCTAGAGCTCCTGTCTCAAACAGGAAAACAACCACCAACAAAATGCCAAACACTCTGATCTACCAAAAAAGAAAATAAGACTAAATATATATTCCTATTCTGACAACCACACTAAATACATTTCTAACACATGGTAAATATTTTAGCTTTGACAAATCATTTCATCTACTTAGGCTGGCACAAGCAATTTTCATTCAAAAGGCATAAATGCATAGTTTCAAGAAGTAGGCAGGAACTTAGAAGCCTTCTATTTCATATTTTAAAGAACTATACCTTTACATAAAGTCTAAGAAGCAGCTAACAGAAGGACTTTTGTTTTTTTCTCAAACTACTGATCAGTTCCAGTACAGTGTAAGATATGCTTCAATACACAATAATTCTTGCTTTACAACTCAGTAGTTTGTTGTGCAAGAGGAGTTTCATACAGGAAATGAGAGTCTTTCAGACACAACTGGCATATATTCAGCTCATAAAATGGAAATAAGTCCTTAAAAAGACACAGCCCAGAATAAAACCCAATGACTGAGGGACTCTACCTCCACCATTCAAATAAACTAAAGTTCTCCAAGGGCAGAAACTCGTTAACAGCAGCCACTGGGACCTGTACATTTCATAAAAATTGTTATGTTCCCTAGAACAACTTCATATGAGCAGATGAAGTATAAACAGGACAGTAACAAACTGACAGGTCAATTTAAGATACCATGGTGCATAATTTATTTAGAAAAGTGCATGCAAAGGAGTCAAAATCTAGCTGTAATAAACCATTTCTGGGCTTTCAAGTATCCACGCTGTAAATATACAAAACTTTCTCTCAGAGCTGAAATGCTGTTAGAACACAGGGAAGGCAAGCACTACCATCCAATTGCCTAATTTGGCAAGAAGCTCTTCAAGTACCATCTATTTCAGCAGCAGCAAATACGCAAGCAATGGTCATGCAAACTTGTTTTTAGACTCCCAGAACGAAGAGCTGCAAACATGTATTTCTGAAATGTGCTACTATACACGCCATTGTGGTTTTGAAAAAGAGCCCACACTGAGTCAGCAGGTAATCTACTGCCCTATCTTTTTCCCCTCCTCATTCACACATTAGGAAAGGAAACAATTAGTATCAGAGACAAAACAAAATTTTAATTCATAAGCAGTCTTTGATCTTAATCTGCATGGAACTTAGCAGCAAGGTTGCAATTAACACAAAATTTATGTGTAGAATCAGGGCTTAGTCCACTCTAAGTCTTCTCTAAGACAGTCCTTCATCACAGGAAGACTAACTATGCTTGCACGCCAAAAAAGTGAGTGGAATAGAGTTTTTTTAATCAATCCCATATAGAAGACCAGCAAAAAAAAAGGCTTCTCCACCCATGTTTACAGAATCAAAACAATAGGAACCCATCCTCTAGTCAGTTACTGCTTTAGTTCTGCGACAAACAAAAAGGTGATGGGACTCCAGGTAATGCTCAGAATCACAGCCCTTGAATCACTTGCTGTTGTGTATGCCCTTAACACAGTCTTTAATCTAATGTTATGCAAGTTGTAGCTACTATTTTTCATCTCTGTAGAACTTCTGGACTCTCAGGGAATACACGGCAGAAATCCACTAGCAACTGAGCTATGCACAGAAGGCAGCACAAGTATCTTACCCTACAAAAATTAACTGGTGAAGGTCCAAAAGTTCCCTGTTCTCACTACATTGAGACACTACTAAATTAGACATGAAGTGAAACATCCACAGTTCTTTTTTATTCTGGTCAATATTTTTGCAGTTTAGTACAGATAAAGAAAAGCCAGGGACAGAAATACATATACATACCTTCTCCCTGTCTTTCTTTTACTCTATCCTAGCTCTGCTACTTCCTATCTTTCAGCTTTGTTACAGGAGTTATTATCCAATGTCTTCTCAGGGCCAAGTGACTAGCAAAACATAGCAATAAGTACACCACTTATTAATTATCATGGGATATTTACAAAAAATGCAGATATTAAAAGAGTTTAAATTTTCTATTTAAAAATCCCACATGAATTTCTGTAAGTTCCTCACACCTCAAAAATGCCCTCCATCCATTTCAGTAATACTATAAGAGATTTCTTATTTTTCATACTCTCACATAAAATATATTTATGTACAATGTATTACTAATGCAGCTAATTATTTCAAGGCTATCAGCATGTGTGGTAAAATACCACCAACCATTTTTAGTTTAAGGAACTCCAGTGCATTTCATAACCTCAGATGAAGACAAAAGCACTGATGTAACACTGCAGTGTCTAACGCACAGTCCTCTCCCACATGGCCGTGAGTGAGAACAGCAACCAAAAGAGAACCCTGGCTTCCTTTTGATCAATTATCTCCGTCATAAAGAGACCCTAAGAGAGGGCATAGTGAGTAAACCACTT
The DNA here is from genome assembly GCA_035221455.1 of Xenops minutus. Classification (NCBI taxonomy): domain Eukaryota; kingdom Metazoa; phylum Chordata; class Aves; order Passeriformes; family Furnariidae; genus Xenops; species Xenops minutus. Next base: position 15,154,002 of record JAWWEE010000010.1, read on the forward strand.
CCTACTCAAAACTGCAATGTGCAACAGTAACTTTCTAAAGCAACTTTTCTACATGGCATGAAAAATCCATGCATGTTTTTAAAATAAATAAAAATACTTTGAACTTGAAATGCATGAACATATAAAAAATAAATTAAAAAAGGGCATCCACGAGAAAGTTAAGTTGGGAAAGTCATAAAGCTCCAGTCAGCTTTTGGTGGTGAAGAGTCCAAGGGGAAAAGCTGTTCTAATTTTGCCTTATGCTGCAAGTGGGAAAACATAAGAGCAGAGGGACTCCCAATGAACCAAGCTGGTACCCACTATAAAAACAGACATATTCTCAATTATCTTTAACTTACAGAGATACCTTGATGAACAGGAAGTTTCAATTTTATCTGAATTATCAGCCCACAAGTCACTAAAGCATTACCAGTTTCACTGGCTTAGTTCCATCACAGTTAGCTTCCCTTTTCATACCACGCAAGCGAGAGAACAGCAAAGACATTACTTTGCTGGGTACTGCTCCAACTGAACTACTCATCTTAGCTTAGATAGTTGACTAAAACAGAAAGAACTTAATCTTAACTTCATAACGAAAATGCCATTACCAAAACTGACAGTGTAATGGTGTCCCCCTGCTCACTGAAGCTGATCTGGACATGACTGAACAAGTCAGTAAGAGAAAAGACCACATACCATTTCCTCTCCTCACAGTTTTGCAATACAACCCACTCTTTCATCCAAATTCTCAAAGAAGATTTAAAAAAAACCTCCTCACTTCAGCAAAGCTAAGTTAATCAGCAATGCTGGAAAGCAAAATTAAAGAATCTTACTACCTTTTTAGTTTTGAATCTTAGTTTTTCCTTAGCCTTTATAACCCCCTTGCCTGTACCCTTTTCTTCACAGGGCCTATCCCACAGCCTATCTAGAAACAAATGCAGAAAAGCCTTTTTTCCTGAACTGCAGTAAGACTGGCTTGTTCTCCTGAACCTTATCCATGTTGAGAATGTAAAGAGACACAAGAGAACACTGCCAATGTCCCTGATCCCCACAAGGTATTGCTTTCCACCGGTCTCTTCAATGAAAGCAGTCATCTCTGAGAGGCCACGCTGTCATACTTCCAGAAGTGGAGGGCAGTAGAAGTTTCTAGAGAGACCAGTCTCCTCTAGTATGCCCACATCAGACAAACTTTTCATGAGTGTCAAAACATTTCTGTGTAGTTGTATTTGCATTAGCATCGTATCAACTTCTGTACTTAAAAGTATTCCTTAATAATGAATAAAAAGAAACAATGTCCAGTACAAGTAGAATGTTGATCTTCTGTGACTAACGACTGTAACCTGTACATTTAGACTCCAAAGTCATCACACTGGATCATTACCAAACACAGCTCTAAAAGTAACCATACAAATGGACAGGCTGGTTACTGTTTTCTAGTATGTGTCATTTTATGGGTTTGCTTTTATACTGGTGAAATTTGTCTTTTTGAAATAATGTATGCCAAAAATTAACTGTTTCTATGATGCTCTTTGATACACTGTAACATCTTTATACTTTGGAGACAAAATTAAGCATGTTAGTAAAAGCTACTCGTGTCTCTGAGTGGCAAGTGTGCTGCTCCTGAACCACAACTCTCGTACTGCCTTTTCCTATAAACATTCCTTTTCATGGTTAACCACAAGAAAATAATTCTGAACCAAAACTAGAAGTGGATTTTCACATACCAACCCAAAATATTACTACTGAAAGAGTAATTTCTGTTCCCAACACCACCCTACCAGCTCAATTCTGACAGTAACAGCAGTACTGTGAGTCCTGGCTGCCAGCTGCACTGGGCATTCTTAGCTTTCTCACCAGACCCAAGGCACTTGGAATTACAAGACACCTAAAGGGAGTGTAACAGAGATGACCAGCTGTGAAAAGCTTCTGCTGGAGTTCTCTAAGCATATACCCATTCCCTTATAAGGTAGGCTCCACGGAAAGTCATATATAATTGCTATTGGTACAGGATGTGCAGAGGCCTGTATCAGAAGAGATAAATCACATAATGTTCTAACAAACCAAATATTAAAGAATTCATATTTTTTCTTACTGTACTACTAGCTGCTGGCACACAGATCCATTATCTGTTATCAGTTCATTCAGTTTTAATTCAAGGTGAACTTTTCCCTGAAAAAAAAAAGAAAAAAGAGACAAACACAAATAGTTTTAAAAGCTTTTCTTTTAAAAGTAGGAATTAGAACAGTAATATAGTTTAAAGCTGGAAGTTATTTAAGGTATTTCTAATATAACCATTTTAAGAAAATCTATGCATGTATCTTGCAAGTAGAGTATGATGGATGCACTTGAACTTTGAGACGATGATACAGAGAAACATCTCCAACTCCAGACAGCACAAGAATTGGTCAAGATTTAACACACACGACTACGTCCTCAGCAAGAGGAAGTATCATGATATGCAACTTTCTTGGGATGACCAAAACTTGGTATCCTAACCTTGCTCCCAACAGCTGAACAATACCTGCTACTCCATTCAGTGCCTGGCTATTTGTGCTGCCTTTCACATATAAGACAATCAGACACTGACTTTTCTCTAACAATGTCCTAAGCATTGTTAGAATTTTTCTATTTGCTAAATGGAGCATCAGATGATATTGGTCTGTCTACAATCAAAATTCTCAGGGAAGGGATCCAGAAGGTGATTTGCAAGTGTGGCAAAGGAAGCAAGTTATAATCTGAACCACAGCTTTGCTGTACAAAGCTAAAATGCAAGTAAAACCCGTAGCTGACCTTGCACACATTTCTACTGCAGTTATCTTTTGACACAAAGCTGCAATGTTGTCAATGTAAATCCCTTGGGGCAAAGGCTGCGCTTCCCTCTCTGTACGTCACATGGGAGGAGAAGTGAAGCTTCTTTTACAAGGCAGTTTTAAACGTAACTGTTTTGGGATGCCTGCCAAGGGTTTTGCAAAGTGTTACTACACGGACTGGAACACAGGTACATTAACAAAGTATTTGTCGAGCAGAGAAACTCCATTACAAAAACAGATTTACAGGACAAAAAACAGGATACTGAAAGCATGCCAACAGCCTTACAAGGCAAAGTTTTTGAATGGCAAATGAAAAGACATTAGTAGTACTTACTGTGATAGCTGACTTAGATTTAGAAAACAGATCCTGTGAATGTCCTGAACATCTTCCTTTTGCTTTTAAAAACAAAACACACAAATGGTGTTCTCCACTGAACAGCAGCAGCACCTTACTGCTCCTGAAAACTACCTGTGTATGTAGATTGCTCACAACTCAGTTCCATGATGATTACTTTCACATGGCTCTAAGTTCATATCTGCCTGACAAGCACAGAGAGTTTTGGGTACATTTCTGCTGTTCTGCTTGTTGAGAGAAGCATGGTGGTTTCCTAAAGTGGCTGATCTGCAGATCTCTATCAGAACTTCTGATACAACATGCAACTGGGTTTTCAATGTGGCTGTACAGATTGTTTTTAGTTCAAAACAGAGAAATTAGCAGTTCTTATATAATAAATAAATAAACAGTGCACTTTATGTGAACACACTTCGCATATTTAGATCTCAGGGTTGTTCAAAGGCAGTTAGATACCATTTTAACTTTACAAGTGGACTATCAATTTTCAGATACTGACTAGAGGAAAATGGAGTTCATTTTTCAATAATTATAAATCCTACCAATTTTAAGAAAGAGAACAGTGAATGTTAAAGTTACCTTCAAAAACCTTAGAAGTGTGTGAAAGAGTTTGATCTTATCAATGTATTTTGCAAATTTAGATCAAATCTCTATAAAAGTTTCTTGAGTAACAAAGATCAAGGGTGTGTTTAACCACATGACCTCATTTCAAACCAGATAAATTAAGATTTTATAAATAAAAAAAGGGGACAAGCAATCCTAACAATTTTACTAGCATGCTGACACTATCCAGCAGTTTACTCTGCTGAACTTTTAATCACCTCCACCCCAGATGACCTGCATGCAGAGCTGTGGATCCAGAACAGAAAACCACTGGTCTACAGCTTCTGCATTAGGATTAACTGTGACCCTAGAGAAGCCCTAAATTTATTACAAGTAAGGTGGTTTTAGAAAATGGCAGGTCTGTTTATTTTTCCACCACCACAATTCAGTTTTATTTTGCAGGAATTGGCAAGTTTAATTCTTGGTAATTCCACAAAAGACAAAATGTTACACTTAACATAGTTTTAAACCTTTCTAGAAACTATCAGAGACAATAAAAAACTCAAATATCTTTGCAGTGACACTTTAATCTGTCCTACCAAAGCAGAGCTGACAATTTCCCATCCAGGCTGTAAGAACTGATGAACGACATCTACAAGCTGTGTACCACAGTACTCACAAGATACCTCCACACTAATGTACCTGTTATACAGGCTGCTAATTATATCTAAGTTAACACAAAGAATAGATGACTGGTACATAAAAAGCACAGTTTTCTTGAAAAAAAGTGCAGATTTAAGGAAAAAAACCTCACACCCCCCCCAGCCAAGCACCTGCAAAATGTCCTGCATATAGTCATGGAACACAGCAACCATGACAACGTTTAAGTCAAAGCAGAAGCTACCATTCAGTTTATATCTAGGAAGTACTTTCTAGCATAATCAGTGGTTACATGGAAGAATTGGAAAAAGAATGAGACAACTTGCAGCTGGACTAGATGATCTGTAGGTCCCTTCCAAATGAACTACAATATTCCATTCTATCATAACTGAACAAGGACTGATATTCAACAGCTAAGAGAAGGTGGTATTCAGACATTTTGAAAATCTGTCTTCATGTAAAGCAATCATATGTCCTCCTATATACCGAACAGCTGCAGGCTAAACTTACAGCTCACAGATGAGTAATCCTGGAAAATAATATGAGAATTCTGTGCCCATTCAGTTCTGGTAGAAGTAGACAGGGTTCTCCCTACCCAGAGGGACTTTCAAATTACTAGAAAAATATAAAGGCTGCCAAGTCTAAGACTTTTGCCCTCAGGCAAATCTGAAAAAACCTATTAAAATCGAATAGTTTATCACAGAAACAAGGCTACAAGATGCTCAAGAATACCATTTTATTCTTGAAACTGAAAAGAGAATTGTCACAACTTCTAGGGCCATCTCATTTTTACCTCTTACTAGGGCAATCCTGACCAAAGAATTTGAACCACAGACCAAAATACAACTCTGAAGTGCAAGTCATTTGATACTGAATGCAAAAAGTATTTCAAGATAAGATAAGTGAGCACAGCACAAGTACTTCCAAGTTTCAGAGACTATTTCATGTCACATAATTAAGTCACCATTTCAGCTAACACAAAAAAATTACTCAAAAAAATTATTCAGGAGTTTTCGAAATCATTCTCAAGTATATGGCTCCTCTTGCAAACGTTTTAGACATGAAAATACTGTTTAGACTTTTTCCTTCAAGTCTTCCACCAGTTCTGAGTACCACTAGGAATAATACAGCCAGCTTAGAAGTGCAGAATATGCATTATTCTCTAACCAAACTGAAAGACACAACTGTCTCACGACAATCAGACAGATGCTAAGCCCTACCTCCTACAGCTCAATATAATTCTACCATCACATGCCCTTATCTGTATTTAACTTTCAAAATGCAATTTAATTGTTACCTGAACCTCTGAATTAGAATCAACAGGCTGAAGCATAAACCAGTTCTCTTTTCCCGTGTAGTTGCATAAATCTTCTTTTTTGATTGACACCTTTCCTGAGGGAGGGTGGCAGGGAAAGATAAGCATAAATATCACTTTCATCTGAATAAAAAAAAAATATTTAAATAAGTTTGAAGTTTGACTTTTCCTAAACTCTTCTTCCTCTAGGTTCTTTTTAAGCTTACGATGAGATATAAAAACCATGGAAACAAGGAATATCATGGACAAGTAAAGCAGAAAAATAGTTTCAATAAAGCCTGATGACATTAATTACCATTTGTTACCTTGGATATCACTAATAAGAAAATGAGGTAAAATAAAGAACACACTTGAGGCTGCAAATAGCACAGTAGATTTGAAAGAACAGAAATGGTGTTGAAGAATGTTTAAACAGGAAACTGAAGTAGATGCCTTTTACTTTTCTGATTGCTATTTGGAAAGCTGTTATTATACCAAATTACCTGACATCCTGGTGCAAATTATTTCCTTCCTCAATTCAAGTAATGTGCACGGCAGACTGTTAGAGCTTTATAGCAATGATATTCAAACACCAGCTGCAATAAAGCCATTATGCAGTGGCTGGGGCAAATCCACCTCTGTAGTTTTTCACCTAAGCTACATAAGTTGCTGCAAAATACTTGGTAAGTCACTAAGTTATAGGTTGCACTGACCAGGAAAAAACTATCTATAAATAGTTTTAAGAATTATTCCACAATTGCAATTATTGTGGAATTATTCCTTTCTTTAAAGATCTACCAGTAATAACACTTATTCAAATATTTCAATGAAGCAGAAGTGGAGAAGAAACAAGTAGAATTTTTTTTAAAAAGAATATGTTGAAACCATAATAAGACTATAAAATAACCTATTAGCCTAAAAAATAAATATATTTTAGTATAATAGAATAAAGCAAGGAAACAAAATCCTGTTCTTCAAACGTTTAGGCAACATTTATTTTAAGTCACCATACACAGTGTTTTGAAAAAATGCATCACCAATCCTTGTATCCCTAACCCTACAGATAATGCTACTGAAAATAACCCAGCGTGATTCAAGATGTAGACAGCACCTTAAAGACACTCACCTATACGCAGGTCTTTTTGTAAAACGCTTTTATCATAAATGTAGAAGGATAACCACTGGAATGATCTTGGAATCTCAAAGTAAAACTCTTCCCCAAAGTAAGGGCTGAAAAGGAAGACTGAAAGTTAAAACAGAAAAACACTTTACACAACTTATATAGATGGTGAACATTAAAATGCTGCATTTTTCCTGCTGTCCCATGGCCTTCAGCACTTCACTGACCTATCAAAGCCATTCACAGCCATCGTGTTACAAGAACACACCATAACACTGCAATGCCCCAGTGCCTTATTATGGTTCAAGAAAAGGGAAAAATCTGAGCACAAATGCAGACATTTTTGTCTCCTCTTCAGTTTTACTTTTCTGTCTTGAAATTATTCTAGTTGGTTCTCTACAAATCCTGAATGACTTCCTGAGACACTCAAGTTCAGTTTCATTTTTTATTCTGTACATGATTAAACTGCATCAAAACACAATTTATTAATTACTGCACTGACATTTGTTTATAGTTCTAACTTCCACGTCAATCTTGCTGCTCAAAGATTCAGACTTGTGAAAGGAAGCCATAAGCATGAGAAACTATAAAACAAAACAGTAAAAAAGAGAAACATTAATCTCAAATACACACATTCTCCCTCCTGCTGAAACAGTCACCACATTTCTGCATGGAGTGAAGTTCAATACAGTGCTTACAGTTCACCCTATTTCAGTGCCATCTGCACGTCCCTCTACAGAAAAAGACTCTGGGTTCCTCTATGTTACACATATTTCATACAATGTGTTGGTACTTTCACTCCTGGAATTTACACTCGAATTAAACTTAAGGAGTCCTTATTGATGCAATCAGAGTCAGTAGTCAGAACTCTCTATTTCAATGCTGAACAAAACTGCAATGTTGCTTGTCACTGCAAGTGCTGAATTCTGAAAGTTAAGTGCATCAACAAACAAAACTGCTGTTTTAGAACAACGGAATTCTTACAAGACTTCAAATAGCTCTAATTCCAACATATTAACATCACCAGGGAAAGGTGTTCAGGTTCACGAAACTAATTTTACACAGAAAAGTACTGTGATGACAGTTACACCACACCCAGAAACAAAGGCTGGGGGTTTTTTTGTTTCCCAGTAAAGTATCAGTTCTGACACTATTGTTACAATACTTAACTAATACAAATATGCTTATGTTCGGAACAAGCAGCTCACATTATTACCTACTGAAAGGATACCAGGGAGGAAAAATAGGCTACCATCCCTGTTCTCTTCCCTCCAAAGTAATCACAGAAAAACAAAACCTCACCCAATGCTTAAGGACAATGGCTCATTAAAAAAGTTTAAAAAAAGAGAACAGCTTGTAACTAACTTAAAAAAATTTAAAAACTTCTGGAAAAGAACTGAGCTGAAAAATCTAAAATTGCAAATGTCTAGAATACATTTTTAAAAACAAGAGCTTTAACTGGAGGAATTCGTTATACAGAATTTCACAAGTGCAAATGTTCCTGCTGTTCAAACACAAACTTTTTACTATAGGCTTCAAAATAGGCAAAGCAGCATTGGCCTTTGCACTGCACTGAGAAATAATTTAAGACTTCTCAATTGAAAAATTCACTTGCAGTTTTTCAGCTCCCCATTTTTTTCCCTTTTTTAACAATTTCAAAGACAGCAAATTCTGCTTTAATTTCAAGGGCCAGGTTCTTCTTGTCAGCACCAGGACTGAAGGTATAAATTCAGGAGCATTGCCATTAGCAGCAGTGCAGCCCTGAAAGGCCTCCACTCCCTTATTACCGTCACTGCTCCTTTGAGTTGTATTGACACAATATCTCAGACCAAAAAATCATGAAACAAAGGCTAATTTTAAACTTAGGTCAGTTCCATATTATGGTTTCCCTAACAGCTATACAAATAATAGCTGCAGCAGAACAAACAAATACTGCAGCAGAAAGAGGGAAGAGAGGGAGAATGAGCTGGCACCGGTGTCAAGGGAAACTGCTCCTGGCACAGCTGCAGTCAGACATCCTAAGAGGAACACCAGACTGCACATCAGCAACTGCCTATCACCAAGGGTTAAGTCCTTATTCTTGATGGATCTATGTGACTCTATGCACCCAATTATAATCAGTCTGGGATAGAGATTACTATCAGAGACTTCCAAAAAACTACCACATGCATCCTATGGCTGAAGAAAGCAAACTCCACAGCTACACATATCCCCCAGCCCCACAGAATGAAAAGCCATTAACAATCACTATTATTATTTTGACTTCAACCTTACACAAAGTCTCAGATTCAGCAAGCAAGAACAGGTCAACAGTATGACCATAAACAGAAGGTAATGCATTGTTTTATTCATGGTGATACGTTTTTTCTTGCCTAAATTAACACCACTGCTTTACGAATCAGTTGTTAATTGTTCTTTAGCAAAGTATGAGGCAGAGAGAGAAAACTTAAGGTAGAGAATACAAAGGGCTGGTAAAGAAATTCTTAGGTGGATACAGAACTGGCTGGTGGGGCACAATATAGGTTATACCAATGAGGAATAATGAAAATGGAGAACTTACTCATCCTGTTCCTCAGGGATTCAGTCAGTTTAGTACTTTCATTTGTGACTTTGATGCAAGAACTTTAAAGACTGTGACGGATACAAAATTAGAAGATAGCGCTAATTCAAAGGAAGACCAGACTGTCATACAGGAAGAACTGGATTACAGTAATACAGGAGGTTCAATTTCAGTGTGTGACACACTCCTCTGCTCTTCCCTTCCCGTCACATCAACCTGGCAGTTCTGTGGCAGGAACTGACCATTGACCTGCGATCTGTCACTTGATGAAAGCAAGTTACATCAACAAGGGAATTCCATTCTGCCATAACCCTGCACTGCCACGAAGTTCAGTTTGAAAGAAAAAGAACCTGAATTCAGTTTAAATAAAAATTAAAAAAGGGGACACACATGCCACACCTACCCCCCCCCCCTCTTCCTGATTCCTCAAATTTGACCACAGACATTTGAGGAGGCTCATGGCTGTTCTTTAAACTTTCCAGGGGAAAAAAAATTTCTTTCTTCAGAACCCAGAGAAATCCCACACCACGTCAGGAAATATTTCTTGAGTCATTAGGCAAAATATCCTTCTTTCACTTCAGTATTAATTCACGTTTTGGTAACTTTGGAAAGTCATTTGTTTTACATCTGCATTCTAACAACTCCCCCAGTGCTAGTGGAAGCTCAAGCCTATTTGCACATTTTTTAAAAAAAACCTTCTTAATAGATTTCAATCAGTGTAGTAAACACTAATTCTAGTGATAATTACTTCCACAGACATTTAAATAGTGGATATTCATGGACTAAAATTTAGATTACAGTTTGTATAAATTTGCAACCCATAATATGGCAACAGACTGTGAATTGTGTGTGTAAGAAAAAGCAAGCAAATAATATAGAAACAAAACAGTGACATTCAAAGTTGTATATATGACTAAAACTATACTGTACTACACCTTACTGAAAAGCAATTTATAAAGTTTTCAGCCTAATCAGAGATTGGAGCTTTCACTGCTGCTCCAGTACCTCTGGCTTAGTATGGTATTCTAGTTTAACACAGCAATAAGAAACAAGATGATATAATTAAGTTTCTGGAATGCAGTGCACACAAACCAGCAATCAAGTCTAAGCATCCAGCTCTGGTTGCTGCTAATAGAGAGTGACTTAATTTATTACATTTCAATGGTTTGTATGAAACCCAACTCATGCTGTGAATCCAACTCAGCACAGCTCTAATTCAGAGCAGGAAGGAGTTACCTTGTGAAGTCAGGGGAGACAGAAAGGCACCTACAGGCAGAGTGTGATTCAGAACACTAGGTTCTAACTCCTAATACAATGTTCTCAATTTAGAAATATTAATTTCCTATCTCCTGAAAAATTCTCAGTTTGAGGGGCAGGAGGCATGAGTGTTATTTGAGGCCTCTCTCTCTCCAACTGTTGTGTTATAGTGAGATTTTCTTCATTTCCTCTGTAAAGTACCAATGGCATTGTTTTCATTTCATCAAGTTTCAGTTAAAACTTCAATGCTATTAAAAAAAATCTGGATGAATCTAAGGTATCTATTTGAAAGGGAAATGTTTCTGCTTTAGTAACACAGTCTCTGTAACATTCTTCTCTGAAGGATTACACAATTGGGTCTGTTTGATAGTCAATCTCAACTGAAGACAGTAAAATTCAGAAAATGTTATGGATCTGACAACAGCAGTTACAGATCAGGAGTATAAGCAACATATTTGTTCCTGATTGCACATATGTGGCATTTGCTTCTCATGCAGAAGCATAAGGAGGCTTTGAAATGGTATTTTGAAAAAGTAAAATTCCCTATTCAAGTCTGCCATATGAGGAATATGCTGTTCCTCACCTGCAAACATCTGGAGAGACAGCTCCAAGAACAAACACCTACAATAAAACCACTGGAAACAGGAATTAGGAAGACTTTCAAAAGTTTGAACAGGCTTTGTGGGTTTAATGTCAGCTCCAGGTAACTGAAGCTGTCACTCAGATACTCTGAACAATGCAGCTGCAGTGATGCTTCAGTATGGGCCTCAGGGAACTTCAGTCCTGAGGCAGAAAAGCACCTACACTACTGCAGCTTTGTTAGCATGACTTTTTTATTTGTTTTTAGGGCTGTAAGACAGCAGAATCTACAGCTCAGCGCTGCTCAGGGAGGCAGAGCAAGCCATTCTCTGTGGGTATTGGTTACAGTTCCCAGAACAAGATTCAGGAGAGAATGAGGCCTATTCAGGGGGACATCCCACAGCACAGAAAACTCTCAAACATGGAAAAGTTCCGGCTCCTTCATTCTAGAAACTGGTTTTACCAGACAGACACTAAGAGCAGAATTCCACCAACACAGTCCAACTGCATATCAGAAGAAGGAAATGACAGAGAGAGCAAGTATCAAGTAGATTTCTTTCCCTTGAAAACAACCTGGCAAGAAAAAGAATGTTATCCTGCCCAATGGAATAAAGTAACAACAAAATACATTTTAGCATGCTCCATTTTAAAAACACCATTCTGCTTCTGCTCACAAGCCTCAGTTTTGTCTGCTTTCAACTACTCTTATGATTTTCACATGGCTGTAGCATCTGAGTAGTTGCCACAAGTCAGGTCTCATTTTAAAGAGGCACAAGCAAAAGCACACCCACATCAATACATATCTTGTTTTCATTCAGAACTCAGGCAGTCTTGCTTATCATATCCATTTAAAAATTGAGCTTACCTTAAAGATTTTTCAACTACTTGTGTACGAAAAACTTCTTCTTGGTCCAAGTTTATAGTACAGAAAAAGTCTCTCATTTTATTGGGTACTAAGTGTTTGGCATCATCTGTAAATTAAAAAAAAATTACTGCAAACACTGAAGAGGAAAAGCCTACAAAAAATAATTTTACAGTTTTAATGTGTCCAAAAATCTACGCTGCCATTCATTTAGCACATGCATTCCCATATTGTTTTTCAATTCATAAGCTCCAAGAGGGCACAGAAATTGCTACATCCAGCTTCACGTGGAATCAGGCGGCAGGAAGAGACACACTGACTCACCAACACCACTTCCTGCAGCACCTGCACTTTCCCTTGCGAGGTCTCATCTCGGGCTTGACCCTGCACAGCTTGCTAAATCCGAGCAGCCTGAGGTGATGTGGCATTAGGTCATAACACCAAGACATGATCTGGCTGAGCTGTTCTTCACTTGGTATTTTCTCTGCAAATACTTTGGCTAAAGGAAGCTGATTAATAAGAACTTGCCCATCAAACCTTTTTTTCATTTTCTGCAATGAACAGCAGATTTTAAGTTGGCTGAACCTTTGAAAATGTATCAGTCATGAGTACTGTTTTATTTTTTCCTAACTGTCTGGTCTAGTAGAAGGGGGAAATAATCACCTCCTGACTCAATGTAACATGGATAAGAACAAGCAGAAAAGGAAGTTTCTAATGAGAAAGACTGTCAACACAAGAATACCCAGATTTGCTGGGTATGGAATCTAGGCCACTGCAGTAACAGGCTGCACATAAGGCAGCCCTTTCTGGAAACGGTTGCTGCTAAGCAGTCACAGCTAAAACCAGTTCCCAATGTTCAAACTGGAAAGCTCTTCCAAAATCTGAATGCCACAAACATCTACGTTAATTCACAGCAATGTTGTCCTTTAGCTTAAACAGTAATTTCTCCCCTGGATATCTCCTTCCATTCTGAATGTCTTTGAAGACTGCAAACAGATCCTTCTCAGCTTTTATTCTGCTAAAAACATACAAGGTTTTTCTGGTGCTCTCCCCTGTGAAAGGCTTCGAATCAGAGAGCAGCCACTCTCTGTCCCTGTTCCACTTCATTGTCTAAAACACAGGCAACCAGGAACTGTGTTATTCTGCAATGGGTCTGAGCCAGGACCTTTCACAGCAGTGTTCATCCTTGCCTGCTACTGGAAATACCTCTCCCAGTGAAACATGGAATCAATAAAATAATCTATTAATACAAGATATTAAAAAGTAATAGGATGAAAACTACGTCAGAGTATTGAGTTTTAATTACCTGTGATGTCTGAATAACATATGACCTTCCAGAAACCAGGCTGAAACTAGATTTGACATGTCACATGTTTCTTTTTAAAAATGCCCATATGAAGCACAGTGGAATAAACACTACTTGCTATGCTGTTAAGATGTAAAATCAGAGGTCTGGTTTTTTACTCTCCTCCACACCTTTTTTTCGTATTAAATGGTTAATTAAAGTTAAATTATTACAATCTTGAAAGTTAAGTAAGTAATGCCCAGATTGCAAAGGCCACCCCAATTGTATCTGAGCAGAGAATGTGACAGGTTAACAGGAGCAGAATGAGCTGCACGCACAATGCTTTCCAAGTCAGGGATATGCACACAGATGGAAAGCATGAACAGGCATGGAACTTCCACAGTTAAAACTTGTGCTCTCAGAGGCATCAATGAGCTTTTTGTCAGCTTGATTGTGGGAGAGGAGGAAGTATACATATAATTTTTAAACACTACACCTAATGTTGACAGATTGAGAGGCACAAACAGAACCTGTTTTTAATGCCTTTAGACTCCAAAAAGGGACTAAACTCAAAGTTACCCTTAAGTGAGATATTGCATAAGAACCAAGAGAAGCATGAGAATGAACACTGCCTTAAAATTATTTTTTTCTTTTAAAAAAACTATTTTAATAAAACATATGAAATATAAAAATCAAGTAATGAAAGAGGCTGGTAATCCCCAGAGAACGCCTGACACTGTAAGTTTGTAATTAATAAGCATGAACTATGTGCCAGTTAATCCTGAATATTCTTTATTTTTTAGTTAATACTCTAACTTCACCATCCTATTTTTATATATAATATTTAAGGTATGATATTATTTAATCACCACTGTAAAGGCATCATAGGAAATAATTATTATCGTTTCCTGTTTTCTTAAAAGCAGTAAAAATTAAATATTTCTACATAATTCACTATTTGTATGTCTACTCTACCACAGTTTTTCAGTACTAAAAGAAACTTTCTACACAAGGAAATAGAATAAATAGAAGTTTTGATTTCCTAATGAGATAAAAACCTTTATTTTGTAGCCCAAGTGTCTGGCACAGACAAATTTATTGAGGTTTCTGGTAGGCAGGGGATGATTCTCAGTTCTGAGTTAAAAATAACCTCAGAACACTTGTCAGGTGAAGTACAGAGCATAAGATTTCACATCCTTTCAAACAGCATATCTGTGACTGTAGGAGACTTTTCATCCATATAAGTGGCCCAACTTTTTCAAGGGGCTTATTTGCTTTGAAAAGAAGAAGCTCAAGTGTTTGATTACACTAAGGCTTCCTTTTCCTGAGAAACCTTAGGAAAAGGTTATAATGTAAGGCTTTACAGGTTGCATAAAAATCAAGTATTAACAACATCAGATATCTGCTTGAATGTTCAGATTTTCAGTACATGTATATAATATCCTCTCTTGAGTGAAAGTGTGCAAGTAGTGTACATCTTCTAAATGTCTTTGTTCCGAGTCCCTGTCAGAAGACATTAATGCACACAAACTCCAAAGTATTCACCTCACAGGACTAAACATATTATACAGCAACAATTATAGCCACTCCAGGACTAGTGCATAATCCAAGATCACCACAGTGTTAAAAACTCGGTGCAAGTTTGAAAATGCATCCTGAATTTTGTCAAATGAGCTCTAGGAAATGACAGGGACATTTTCCAAGTGCTCCACTAAGACAGGTTTTAGAAAACACTTCAAAAATCAAAGCAACTGAAAACACTTGCCACCTAAAAATGTACTACTGAATGTCACCAAACGAAACCAGAAGATAATTCTACAGCTTAAAACACTACACTATGAGATAAGCCTAAAGCTCCAGGACACCCACAGACCTTTACTTTTGTCATTACTATGACACAAAATAGAGCTACCAAGTCATCATAAAGACAGGCTTTCAGCAGATTCTTGGTGAAAACCTGCTTAAGCATAATATCACATTCCCCAAAAATATTACGGGGTCTTAAACTGGTGAGACCAGTTCATCTTGCCTCTTGAAAACTGGAGGCAGAGGACTGGCTGCAAAGAGTGACACGCCACAAAACCACAGCACCAAGGACTGCAAATGTGTTCTTACTCAGTATTTTCACTGCTACGTATGTAATGGCTACTTAAAACACCTTTAAGTACATGTCTCAATTCTAAATCTGGTGTGATGATTTGTATAACATCACTAACTTTAGATTTTACCACCTATTTGTGCGTTGCAAAACAACAGTATAAATAACAACTTACTGCAGATGGTGTTTTCTATACATGCAGAATTCCACAGAACTGCTATTACCTCATTAAAACTACCATGCTCTCTCGTGCAATACACATAAAACGAGTAAGTGCCGAGTCCTGTAGTAGTTTAACTGCCAATAAAGTTT
Organism: Xenops minutus; assembly: GCA_035221455.1. Lineage (NCBI taxonomy): Eukaryota > Metazoa > Chordata > Aves > Passeriformes > Furnariidae > Xenops > Xenops minutus. The sequence goes on from JAWWEE010000010.1 coordinate 15,169,713, forward strand.
AGGCATAGAAAAGTATTCTTCCTGTAAGAAATGAGTTACAAGGAATTCCTTTAGACTGTGAAAATCAGCTTTCCAAAGTGAGGTCTGCTACTGTTAATCCCTCCGGATCAAGAGGAATTACACTGTTACATTTGTTTATTATTGTTCATTCAGAGGGTTTTCCCCTACAAAACACAGTATTAAAACACTAGCAAGAAATGAAAATAAAACAGTATTTGCTGTGCAAAGAAGCCAAAAGAGCATCTAAGCATTAGAGGGTTCCCAAGCACCCACAGCATATTTAGCTCATCTATTTTTTAAAGTTTTTGTTTTGTTAGAAAAAAACAAGTAATTTTCACACTGTTTCAAGACATATATTCTACTGCAGCTGTTACTTCCACTCATTTTCCAAATGGGTCTTACAGCTTCATCTTTAGCAATCAACAATTTATATATTCCCTAGGAAGCAGGCCACAGTCCTCTGGTTACCCATACTTTCATCGGGTAACTGAACATTCAAAGCTACAATATAACCAGAGGCTCAATCCAGAACACCTGAATGGGGTAACAGAACTAGTTTCAACTTAAGTCTCAAGACATTTTGAGTTTTGCCTTTTAATTCTTAGAGGAAAACTTTTATTAAGTTGCTGTGTAGTCCAGTGTTGACAAAACCTTATCACAAAAGACAGGAAGAAGGTATCAAAAAATAAGTCAGCTTCTGCTGAAGCTGAAGCTTTGGCAACCTATTTTTTGTGTATTCCCTAGGAAGCAAGGCATAGGATTCACAGTATTATGCCCTGCTTTCTAGGGAATACATAAAACCTTGGTTGCTGAAGATTACTGAAGACAGGCTAAGAAAGTTGGGGATGTTCAGCCTGGAGAAGAGTAGGTTGTGTGGAGACCTCAGCACCTTCCAGTATCTGCAGGGGCCTGTACAGGGATGCCAGAGAGGAACTCTTCATTAGGAACTACAGTGATGGGACAAGGAGTAATGGGTTCAAACTGAAAGAGGGGAAATTCAGGTTAGATATATGGAATAAAGTCTTTAGTGTGAGAGTGGTGAGGCCCTGGCACAGGCTGCACAGAGAAGCTGTGGCTGCCCCATCCCTGGAAGTGTTCAGGGCCAGGCTGGATGGAGCTCTGACCAACCTGCTTTATTGGAAGGTGTCCCTGACCACGTGAGGGGGGTTGAAACCAGATAATCTTTAGGTTCCTTCCAACCCAAACCATTCTATAATTCTGTGATTGTGTGAACCTCAAACCTAACAGTATTCCTTTTCAAAGGCCAGCTGACACGTATTACTCCTGTGCTAATTGCTCATAGCAGACCTCGGTGTGTGTTCAGCCTCAGGCTCTATCGCTGACACCCGCAGCGAGAGCAGCTCCAGCGGCAGTCCCGGCCCTCTCCTGTTCACAAGGCCGAGTCTTCTGTTTGCTGAGGACACGTTCAACTCCACGCCGCATGACGGTATTTAAGTAAACACGGCTCCACTCCCGCACCAAACCTAACCCTTCAACACGTCTTCACAGCGCCAGCGCCGTGCCCGATTCAACTTGTATCGCTTCATTCTCAAAAAGGGTCGAGAAAAGAGAGAGGAAGGGACCGGACCAGCGGGATGAATGTGCCCCGGTATCCCGGGAAGCGGCCGCACATCCCGCTGCCCTCACTCCCTTTGGAGCGCTGCCCCGGCCGGGCTCCCACCTCACCCCGTGCCGAAACCCACCGCCAGCTCTCCGACCCACCGAACCAGGGCCCCGGCCCCGCTCTGTCCGACCCACCGAACCAGGGCCTCGGCCCCGCTCTGTCCGACCCACCGAACCAGGGCCCCGGCCCCGCTCTGTCCGACCCACCGAACCAGGGCCCCGGCCCCGCTCCCCGCCGGCACACACGCCGCGCTGGGGCACGGGCGCACCGCTGACCGCTTCCAGCACAGCCCTCCACCACCAACTTCCTGCGCATCGCCAATTTCGCAATTTCTGCCTGACAAACACACTGCGATGCCCGAGGTCCGGGCGGGAGGGGGCATTTCTGCTCGCCGGCTGACTCAAGGGAGCCCTGGGTGCAGCGGGCGCTTCCCGGCCCCTGCGGGCCTCCAGCGGCCCCGCCGCCTCCCTCCCTCCCTCAGCCCACCCACCCGCACCCCCCTCCCGCCGGCCCCGCGCAGACCCCGCACGTGCCGCCGCTCCCGCCACAAAGACCCTGCCCGGGGCCGCCTCAGGGCACGGCGGCGCGACCCGACCCCGACCCCGGCCCCGGCCCCGACCCCGGCCCCTCACCGGGCCCGGCCCCGACCCCAGCCGCGACCCCGGCCCCTCACCGGGCCCGGCCCCGACCCCAGCCGCGCGCCGGACCCCAGCCCCTCACCCTCACCGGCCCCCGGCCCGACCTCAGCCCCCGGCCCGACCCCAGCCCCACACCGGCCTCGGCCCCTCCCCCGACCCCGCCCTCAGCCCCCGCCCC
>JAWWEE010000010.1:15172814-15186196 GCA_035221455.1 Xenops minutus
GGGTTTGGGATCGGGGGCTTGGGATCGGGGGGGGTTTGGGATCGGGGGGTTGAAATCAGGGGGGTTTGGGATCGGGGGGGTTGGGATCGGGTGGTTTGGGATCGGGGGGTTGGGATCGGGGGGTTGGGTGGGACACGGGGAAGGGACTCCCCACGTAGCGCGTGTCCGGCACCACGGGCTGCAGGGCCGGGCCGGGCGCGGCCCTCGGTGTGGTTGCCGTGGGGGCACTGGCGGCCTCGGGGGGCTCTCCCCGCCCGGTCGGGCCGGGGGCCGTGCCTGCCGCGGGGGGCTCGGCTGTTCGGCGGGAGGTGCCGCGGAGCAGGGCGGGGGCGGCGTGTCCCGGGACACACCGGCTGGGCACGGACTGAAGGGCCGGTGTGTCCCGAGGACACAGCCCCCCGTGCAGAACTGGGGTCCGGCACACAGCAGTGCTGCGCTGGCGGGGGCGCCCGGCCCCGCAGAGCCCCCGCCACAGGGGTCGGGTGCACTGAGGTACATCGGCTCCCTGGGGAAAGCCTCCAGTGACCGACGCACCCGAAAACACCCGGGTTCAGCAGGCTAAAGCTGTTTCAGAACGCAGCACAGCACTAGGATTCTTCACTTTGCACCTAACCCTGTCCTGCTGTTCCAGGGGAGTTTGGAAGGCTGCAGGACAGCATCTGCCACCTCTCTAGCTGAAGCCCCCTCTCTGGTGCTCTGGCTCTTACTGCTGTGATACTGCACCGAGCCATGTAATCTGACAGGCACTGCTGCGCCTCATTTCTTGGTGCCTTTTCCTGCGTCCAACTTTTCCCTGCTGCTCCTTCAGCAGGTGCCGTGCCTTCCTCATGCCCACACTGCACGCGGTGTTGGGGGAGGACAGGTATGTGCTTAAAGGTGGCAGGCAGGGGAGTGGTGGGGAAGGAACTGCTTCATCACACCAGTGACAGGCAGACTTGTGTGCATGCAAAACCTAAACCTGAACAAAGACACGAGTTTGCATAAGCTGAGTTTAACCTGTTGGAAATGAGAGGTTCCTCTACAGTACAAATTGAGGATTTGATTATCTACAGTTGGCTGTCTGGGTTAGCTGCCTTGTCTGGCTGGTGAACTGAGGCTAACCCGGGCAGAGGCAAAGCTTTGATGTGAGAAAGGAGCAGGGTAGCACACTGAGAATGGAGATGTGTGCTGAAACTGCATTGCCACACTCGGAAAGTTAAGACGGTGTGACTCTACTGCCTCCATACTCTCTCGAAAGTTAGGACTACAGGTGGGGTTTAATGCTTTAACTTAGTATCAGCTTTCTTTGATGTGCACATCTATTGACATCATCATTTTGCTATTGCCTGATTCCTGCCACTCCCTTTTATTTAAAAAAAGTGCCTTGTTTTAATCTTACATACTTTATTGAGAATAATGTTTCAATTGCATAATGTTCATTTTTGACCTCTCTTGAAGTTACATTTTAGGGTCTGTATCTGTATGACAGGTAGGTCCACGCAGCTCAGGACATGATTACAACAAACACTGGTGTGCTACCTTGCAGACTTGGGGGAAGGATTTCTCCATTTAACAATGAGGATGTACCGAGGGGAATCTTTGCTGTTGTGAGATAACCTCACAGCCAAGGTGTTGAACTGTCAGTGGGAACTGCTATATTAAAGAAGTTTAGAACAAATAATAGTGATGATAATATGTAGTGGCTTAGTTCAAATGTCTGTGATTTAGCTGTCATGCTATCTCACTTTACAGAAGACAGGAATATAATTTCATACATTTGTTCTAATTTTGGGTATGTCATAGATGAGGACTGACTGACATTTTGTTTAGATGCACAAACTTGGTGATGATCCATTTGCCTTTTTAATTAGCATTTGAAATAGAGAAAAAAATGTATTTGTTACATGTAGCAAACTTCCAATTTTAAGTTGTACATCTCTCCTGAGAACCATCCCAAAATGACCTGCCATAGCTTAAATTTAATTTTTACTGCAGGTTACAGACGAGTGACACCTAGCTGAAGGGGGAAGTACTTTGAATATGCATAATCTTCTATTTTGTATGTATATTTGTATTTTCATATGCAATTAGGTATTTGCATTCTGAACTATGTTTCTTGATAGTAGTTTCAACAAATTTGAAGTATGGTGTCGTAAATACCCAATCTATACTGCTACTCTCAGAACTGAAAAGAATTTTTCAAGTTTCAGGTCCTCGTAAACACATTTAAGACGTTGCAAAGTATTAAATAGAGTTCACCTGTCTTCCAAGTTCTCTGGGACACTAAGCAGGTAGATTCTGTTCTGCTAAGTGCTGCGTTCACCCTAAACAATGCCAGGAGATACCATCACTTCCCCTGAGCTCTGGCATGTTCTCAGTTCCCTGTTTTGACCTTTATAAAGGGATGCTTGGTAACTGTGTTGCTTAATCTTCTAACGAAATAACTATTAGAAGATACATATCTGTGGATCTTACAGATTATATAAGTATTAAAACAATTTAAAAAATGGAGAGACTTACAGAAAAATAGGAATATGTTGTTTTAATTAAGCAAAAACAGAGTTATAATCACTCTTTCTAAAAATAAAATTAGACTCTTTATCAATCCTTAACATCTGCATTTAATATTTTCTTCTAAACAAAAATACAGATGTGATTATGTAGCAAATTACAGTCTTTGACAACGTATAGTATTTACCTTCTCTTACACTTAACTTTATTTCTAATTTGGTCATTAATACTCAATTAATTACTGCAACATGTTACTTGTAGTAAAAGTGCCACAATTGAACTATAAACATGACATTGCCATCTTAAAACTGCTTTGCTATAAACTGTAGAGAATATACAAAGTCGTTGTGTTTTTATCAAAATATACAAACCCCCCCCAAACCTAACACAAGCTAACAATATTTTTCTCATGAACTATACAGTTATATAAAATATTTGTAAAATTATCTTTGTATTTATAAATATTCTACCTTATTTGCTTTGGTCTATATTCATCATCATACAAGTCCACTTAGAAGATATCTTTGTGTACTTTCTTTGAAACATCATTATACTTTCCCGTGCTTGTTATTCTATTATTTAAATGGAACCAAAGCTGCCATGAAGCCAAAATTTCTCAAGGGGTTCATAGCATTGACCAGTGATAGAATAAGTAAGTGGACTATATTATTACTTCAATCAATACTGTATTATCATTTTAATTGTAATTTTATTATACCCAAGCTATAGTTTCTTTTAAAATATCCAAGAAGACAAAGTTAAATAACAAACCATGAACCATCACACAGAATGAACTCAAGGATCACTGACCCTTGTCCTGACTTAATTTTTTAACATTTCACAGGGATGACCATACATGAGTAACTGGAAATGCAGATACAGTACAACAGAGCCCTATGCAACTTGTAGACATACACCTGCTTTGACTTTTTGAAACATCTCAGTTAAAATTAATCACATTTCCACAAAACAGTATCATTGGGAGTATTTTGGTGATGTCTTTCAGAAGCCCATTCTACCAATTCTTAGGGATCTGTGAAGCTGCAAGGCTCCCCATGCCCTTGGCTGTGGCAGGATGAGGAGGCAGAGAGGCCAACACCCCTTTCCTGCAGGAGCCCATCCCGGCACCTCTCTGCTCTGCTATGGGCTGTGGGACACTGCCCGGGCCAGGGGCTGCCAGGCCTGGGACCACTGACAAGGGACATCTGAAGGTTAAACGTTGCATTTAAGGCATGGAGATGACAGGGAACCCCATAAACTGGCCCTATCCCTGTTTATACACAAGGATTACCTCAGGGATATATATAAAAGCAAGAATCTTATTTACCTACTCCTCTCAAAAGCAAAGTATTTCTGGGGAGTTGCTCTGTCATTTGTGTCCAGGCATTACTCCAGGATAGGGAAGAAAACTCTTGTCTACATCTCTTCTGCTGCTGCTGAGAAGAATAATATTTCTAAAAGACAGGAGTTGCTGGCCCACCAGGAGGTGGACATTTCTATACTAGGCTGTTTCATGAGAACAGTTTTCTTTAGACCAATGTACCTGAATAGCTCACCAGGCCATTGACATGGGGATTTATGCAGTTTGGAAGACTGGCTATAACGAGTTCCACTGGATCTTTATTAAATGTCTCAGAGATATCATAAATCTGGAATACTTTTCACACAAGCACTCAGACTTAACAGTTATTATGGTAACTACAAAACTGAGTATGGAAAGGAAAAGAGTAGTTTAAACTCATGAATATGTTTTGTAAATGTTGAGTTACAGAAAAGCACGACAGAACTCAACTGTACTTTGGTACACCCGAGCCCATGAAACACTTCCCACCTTCACTTTAGAATACACTAGATTACAGTTATGCCCTTTATAAACACATTACTTTTGTAATTGTTTTAAAAAATGCAATATATAGTTTCTGCAGCAAAAATTCCTTCTACAGAATACACCACAAACTTACTTATTTCTTTTGCCTAGAACGATTCTGACTCAAAACCAGCACTGTAAAATAGTTCAGTGAAGAGTTACCTGTAATGTTAAGTAGAAGGGTTTTGATTGGTCATTCTTATTCCTTTCTCTCTCTATGTTAAGAGTCTGTTATGGCAAAAGTATTTTGGGCATTTCACATTAAATTTATATTATTGCAAATACTAGTTTTTCTGTGTTATTTTTCCTTCTTTTGCATATATTGACACACATTTAGATGAAGAAACTTGATCTTAGTAAATGATACCAATTTGAGTGGAGACATTTCCCCATTCAATGCATCTGTATCTTCTCCAATATACAGTTTTGGGGTTTAATTCTCTTTTGCACAGCTGTCACTCACAGTATAACTTCTGGAGTTATATTTTGTGTGTTTTTCACTTCACTTCCTTCTGAGCCAAGGAAACGTGGATTTTCCAAAAGTTTAGTGCTTTCATTGCAGAACTGTTCTTTTCTATCTTGAGGACCTGGATTTTTGAATAGATGTTTCTTCTGGTGCATTCCCAGAGCAGCTGCTGTCTTGCAAATTTTGGGGCACTGAAAGCAAGCGTATCCTTTTCCATTGTGCTCCCGTACGTGCCTTTGCTCGTGGTTCCTTTTGGTAGAAAGATACAAGAAGCTCTGAAAGCAGAACTGACAGTGGTAGCGTTTTTCTCCAGTATGAATTCTTTCATGTATTTTGAGTGTTTCATTTAAAGTGAATGCCTTATTACAGTATTGGCAGACAAAATCTTTGACACCCAGGTGAATACGTTCATGTTTCTGTAGATTTCCAGGAACTGAGAAACATTTACCACAGGTTTTGCAAGTATAGGGCTTTTCCCCAGTGTGACACCTCATATGCATTTTTAAAGTGGATGGACTTTGAAACTGTTTTTGGCATAACTCACAAATGTAAGGCTTTGAAGTAGCTACATGCCAGTGTACATGTTCTTGACCTTCTGCTGTGGAAGACGGGTCTCTTTCACAGAGCTCACAATGCAGATTGGGCATTTCTGTGTTCTCTTCCTGGCTGATGGCCTTTTCCTCAGGAGCATTCCTGAGCTCATACTCTCGATTGCATGTGTTGTTGCTTTCCATAATGGTGTTCTTGCTTCTGTGCTTTTTCCTCCATTTGGTCTTCTTCATTTTTCTTAGCTGCTTAGATTTCTTTTTTGGTTTGTAATTATAATAGGGCCTCCAGGGTTTATCACTGGAGTCCTGGTCACTTACATCATCACACATTTCTGTCAACTCCAGGCATTCTGAGCCGTAGAGTCTAGACGGGCTTCTTTCTTTGACCTCCATTTCTGGTTCCTCTGTTAGATTGTCCTGCTTGGACTCGTGTTTAGATTTTCGTCCCCTTTTACAAAACAGCTTGGATCCTAAAATATGTCTTTTTACGATAGCTTCGTTACCGATTTTTACTGTTATCTGACACAGAGGCGCGACGTTGCTGTCAGCAGATGTGCCGGGTAAGGCGGGCTTTGCAATATATGTTTCAGTTTTACTTGATTCTTGGACAGTATTTGTTGTTTTGCTTGAGGAACCTCCAGATCCTGTGACGTGCTGTGTATCCTCTGTTGCTTCTGCTCTGTTGTACAGCAGAGTTTTCTTTTTCTCCTTAATAGTTTTTGATTTTGTAATGCACTTCCCATAATTATCTGACTTACCATCATCACTTACAGACTGATTAGGTAGATTATTTGAAGATTCTGTCTTACTGTTTTCTGTGGAAGTGATTGTTTTACTGTGCATTATTACTGATGAAACTCTGCTACTGTGCATTATAACAGAGGGTGCAGAACTGCTGTAACTGATGACAGAGGTTGAATTTTCATTCACATTAGTTAAAGACACAACTGAGGAATCACACTCCTGAGAACCAGAGTCATTCGCAGCAGTGGAAACTCTTTTTTCACCTGGGAAAAAGTCCCTCTGCAGGTCAGAATTTAAGACACCTACTCCCCAAGAGGAAGAATTCTGAGTATTTGTGGAAGGTGCTGTATCATTACGTGAAGATGCATCCAAGGCCAAAGTTCTGTTGTTTGCTATTATACTATGTTGAAAATTTAGTGGTGGTAGCTCAGAGCTAAGAGAAGTCGGAATGAAGCAGTTAGTAGAAGTAGTTTCATTAGCCTGGGTAGTTGTTGGAACATTTTCATATGAAGAATTTCGGTAGGACTTATAAGGCATTCGCCTGCATTTCATAGGTAAGAGTCGGTACAGTTTGTACGGGTACATACTGGGTTTTAAACCTCCATTGGCTGTCTTTTTATTTACTGAGAGACGATGGTCAATTGCATGGAAAGACTTCTGATGATTTTTCAGTATATAGTAAGTCATGAAAGTCTCCAGACAGAAAATGCACTGATACCGTCTCTCTCCAGTGTGCCAGATCTCGTGTCTGGTGCGGTACTCGGCCAAGGCAAACACTTTATTGCAGTAGTGACAAGGGTATGTTCTTCTCCACGAATGCACATTTGCATGTCTTCGAAGGCTAGACAATGTTACATAGCTACGCTTGCAAACGATGCAAGTGTATAGTATCTGCCCATCAACGACTTTAACCAAATGATCTGTTTCTGGTAAAGTGCAGTTTGCATTAGAACGATCAGTGACACTGTTTTCAGACAACAGAGGCTCTGTGTTTGCATACGAACTTCCATTCCTTCCCTCTGCAGCAGTATAGTTATCTGCAAAACTTTGTTCATTTCCATTGTGAACAGATAAGCTACTTGATCTCACACAGACTTGTTCATGACTTTCCAGGATATTCAGATTTGCAAATTGTTTGCTGCAATATTTGCATATGAAAGTTTCCTGATGCTCTGAATGGAGCTGAAGGTGAGCAGTGAGTGATGCCCTGTCATTGAATGATTTTGCACAATAGTTACAATTGTAAACAGGTGGAACAACAGTGGCCTCAGGTGCAGAAACATTAGCAGAATTGTCTTCCTCTTCTCTGGATAAATGGAAATCTCCTGTTTTATTTTGAGGTTTTGGAAAGGAAGTAATTGTCTGATCAGTAACTGCTTCATGCTGGGCTTCTGCAGTGGTTACTGTGGAGGCTGGTACTTCTGCTACAGCCAAACCCGTACCCTGGGGCTTAAAGGCTGGCTTAGGAGTACTACCTGCTTGTTTCCCCTGCTGAATGACTGGCGTGGCTTGGTGATTTTCATAGCGGTCCTCCCCACCCTGGTATGAAGGGCTGCTGTCCTGTTCAACAAAAGGTGCTCCTTGTGAAGTATCTCCCCCGGAAGAAACTGCATAGGAGTGTTCAGCCAAGGTACTGGCTGGCTCAGCATCTTTGCAAACATCACTTCTGTCGAGGCTGATGTTGGGAGCTTGTATTGTGTCAGACACCTTTTTAAAGCTGGCCCTCAAATCAAGTGGAGAAAACAAACTGTTTTCTGTTTCAAAAATTGAGAATGCATTTGTAATTCGTGGTCCATTTGTCACAGCAGAGTCTTCATGTCTTTTTTCATGTTTCTCCTCTTTGACAGTCCCTTTTTCACTAACACAGTATGCATAGGGGCAGGGGGAACTCGAAAAGTTTATATCTGTAAGATCTTCTAGAAATGATATCCCCAGTTTTTTCCCTGCAGCTGCAAGGTCCGTTACAGTCTCCTGCCTCTTAACAACCACTGTGGAACTGTAGATATAGTTCAGAATTTCTGTAAACACTTCAGCTTTGAGATCATCTAACTCCAGTACATGACCTGAAATACAGATAGTACGACTCCAAAAAATGTTTTTAAAGTAAAGGCTTGAAGCTGCCAGCACATTACTATGGGCTTTGAATTTGGTATCTTCCACAATTATAGTGACATCACATAAAATACCCCGAATGCGCTGTTCATTTAAAATGGAAAGTACAGTGTCACTGTGGAAGTCGTCCTTGAGATCCTTTGAATGGGACATGACTGTCATCTACAAGGAAAAAAAAATATGTTTAGAAGGCATTTTTCATCCATTTCAGAGTAAGCTTATAGTTTTATATTATTTTATACATTTTTAAAGAATTATTAACTTTTAAATTTTAAGAATTAGTAAATTTTGTCATACCATTTCAGGTTTAAATCATCTTCTGTTCACTGGTGCCAACACTACTGCAGGAGATGCGTGTACAGACGAGGAGGCAGGAGCAGCAGTGACTGCTGACCAGGAGGCAGAGGATCTCCCCTGTCCCCAGGGGGGTCTGTCACCCACCCCAAGCCTTTCCCTGGGCACTGCAGCTCCCAGCTTTGGCTGTGCCAGGGGGTGCTCCTGCTCAGCTCACCCCGTGACTCCCTGAACCTTGGGTGTGATTCCCCAGCGTGGGCAGAGGCATGTGGCAGACATGAAGGGCAAGGCTGGACTGCCGTGGTTCCATGGATAGGGAGGACTTAGTTTTCAGGGGCTGTTTGTCAGACAATGACTTTACAACACAACTGCATTTGACCCCCTTCCTAAGCTGATATTTAAATCACATGCAATAGGGTTTCAGTTACAGGATAAGGCTTTATAAACAAATGAATACACAAGGAACACAATTGGGTGAACATTAGTGGGCCACATATAATACTATTTATGTGTACAGAATATTATTTTTTGAATAGTGATTAAATTTTATTAAATAGTTTATACTACTTTAAAATTACTAAAAATTTGTGAATAAAGCAAGTAGAGAATAACTGAATTTTTTTCTTATTGTTCAGATTTAGTGTTCACACTTCATAATTTGATAGTGTATTCTTAATTTCTACCAAATAATAAGATTTAATGGCAATAGTAAATACCATTAAAAAACTGCAAATATACAATGAAGAGGTTTAATGATAACAAAAAAAAAAAGTGGAATCAAAATGCACATTAAAGACAATTACCACCTATGACAACTATGTTTTGTGATACAGGTTAAAATAGTACAACACTGTGATTCTAAGATAGGAATTACCATCTAAACATTCCATCTGCTTCTTCAGATTTCAATGTTCAGCTTGAAAAATTCTATGAAGACCCTTGTCCTGACATAGTTTACATTAAGAATGCCAATATACTTATTAAGGTGAGTTTGATTCAAATGACAAAACAAAGGTTTGACCCACATTCACTAAGCAAACAGCAATGTGTTTAGAATACAGTGGCTCTCTCACCCAAGCCATTGGAAAGCAATCCCTTCTGGAAAACAGGGTCTTGATCACCAAGTTAAGCAATACAGGGCATATACCCCTGCTCTAACTAATCTAATTACACTCTGGACACTTGATCACAAATCCACCCACTACTCCCCTGCAATTCAAAATACCAAAAAGCAGTGACAACCTACTGTGAAGACAAACATAATGTACTATGAACAAGACCATAATTTGGTACGTTATGGATGAAGCTTGGAAGTGAAATTTGTACCTTGCAGCATGGCCACTGTTTCTATCAAGAAGGTGCTGTCTATCAAATGGTCAAAGCTTCTAATACAGTTCAATGGCTGAGAATTTTCAATGCAGGGAATTCAGAACAAACAGAATTGTGAATCACAAAAACTCCTCTGATGTTTACATATGCGACATATGTCAATAAATTAATTCATCAGTACAACGGTGACAGAAATGTAGATAGATTTTGATTATCTGGTCACTCAGAGCAACCGTAAATCTACATGCATTTGTGCCTTTTAAACTTAAAATCCTAATTTATGATGGGTTTATGACACTTATTTGGCTTAAAAGAAGAAATATTTACTCATTTGGCATGATAACCTGAAACTCACAGTGGTTAGGTAGGGTTATCTGCTTCAGTTTGGTATCTAAAAGCCCAAGTATAATGGTAGATAGTTTCTGGCATATCAAATGTTCTACAGAAAGCATACTGACAAAAACACTTTCCTTCCAGCAAGCAGCCACTATCCCATAATTGATTCTTTTTTCTCATTGACAATGTCTGAGATTACAGCTGACTTGCTCATGTGATGTGGTATTAGAAACCAACTGTCAGACATCAAAACCATTTCACAACAGGAGCTATTGATAGGGTTATTTCCTGAGCATAGGAAATAAATGATGTCAACTCTACCTCCCAGTGAACTGCCCCACAGGAACTTGCCTGGTTTTTTTCTCTTTCTTTATTGGAGACAGCTGGTTGTAGTTCAAAGACACATCATCTGACAGACTGTTTGCTAAGTGTCTCAGACTGCTACTGCTATGATGAGAGGCATACAAACCCAAGTACAAGTCTTATTACTCAACTAGTTATTTCAAAATTTATCATCCTAAGAACAAAACTGAGTATTTTAAATTTCTTCTTGCATGTACATAGATTGCCAGTTTTTGTAGTCCTAGATATTTTGGTATACTCAGTAAAATACAAAACTAGATTCCTTGTATCAACATAGTAGAAACCTATCATTTGCTGTTTGGTAATTTAATTATTTTTCCTGTGTTCTAAACCATATGCTATATATCTCATTGGAAAGCTGTACAGAAAAATTCCAGAGCACATTGGTTTTCAGAGCCAACACTTCTTGCTTCTCTGTCTCCACCTACACCTTCCCCAAATAGCCCATTTATTCATGTCTGTAATGATTTTTTACTGCCTTCTGTTTTACCTGTCTTGCTTCTTGTATTTGCAAAAAATGTGTCTGAAATGCCATCAAATTAGGATACCCTACCTAGCACACACATAAAGGGAGTATTTTAGGAATGTTTTACATTCCATTTGCAGTTCATACTGTAAAATGAAAACCTGCTCTTCATTTTCCAAGACAGCGCTACTGAGACCAAAGTACACAGAGATCAAACTTTGCAGATGTATTATTGTTAAATATTTTTGATTAAAACACTGGAAAGTCAATTTGAAATGTAACTAATATTCTGTATGATCTTTAATATAGAATTATTGAAGAAATTCTACTATTATTTATAAATATTACCCAAAATGTATGTAAATAGCATTTAACCTACTAAAGGGCAGCAAAATTCTTCAGCCACTGAGCCATCGTTTTTTGACACAAAGATGTCTATTATTTTGATGCTTTTTACTCTCCATCCAAACATAAGTAATTTCTGAGGAATCTGAACAGTACCTTTGTTGTATAACCTGATGGTCTTTGGTACACCTATAGACAAGTTTAGGTTCTGAACAGCAGGGTTTTGCTTGGGAGTTATGGTACTATTTGCAGATTTACTGCATAAACAGTAACAGACTTAACCGGCCATTAAAAGTTGTTGAATCGCTTTGAGAAATAAGATTTAAATATTCATCTGAAACTGAAGTGTAATGGTCAGTAGGTTGATTACATTATAATGGTACCTTTCCTGACATCAACAGAATACAACTCCAGGACAACAGTCATAAGTGAAAATAAGTAATATTAAAAGTTAATGTCAAGATCAGAGACTGATGCATCCAAACACAAATTTGACTACTTAGGCCTCACAGATAGCCCTGCTAATTAAAAATACCAGATGCCAGCTCTACATGGACAGTGCCGAGAGAGGAAGCTACTGTTAATTTTGATATTAATACTACTTTGAAGTCAACAAAGGGATCACAAGACATTTTACAGGCCAATGAGTACCAAATATAGATTTTTTTACTGGCAAAGAGACCTGCTGCAGTCTAGGAATGTTCTTTTAACTTCTGCTAAACTTTGCAATTCACTGCCAGGCAAGCATACCCCATTACTTATGACAAGAGATTCTTTTATTCCACTTCAGTCAGCTAAATTTGAAAGCCAAGCTAGTGGCACAACAGAAAAACCCCAAAACATCAGGGTCAGTGGCAAGTACCCAGGTAAAACAAAACCCAGCAAGATAAGTGATGAACTGTAGTAAGAATTCTTCCTGTTTTCTTATTCCATAGATTTCTGCCGGGATTTTAAACATGCCAGTATTTTCTGTTACTTACCAACATGACACTATGGAAATACATTCACTCCATCATTTCCTCACGTTCAGTTTCACCCCACTCTGTTCCCAGGCTGCTTCCCCAGCTCAGATGAGACATTCACCTGTATCTAACTCCTCTCCTAGAGGATGCCATTTTGTGCTAGAGCAGAAATGGGGGTAGGCATCACCAACAAACAAAAACCCCCAAAACAACTACAGCCCCCCATCCTGCAGCTCTGATCCTTGCTCACCAGGAATCCTCCTGTCCAACCAGCACTGCCCAGTTTTCTATGGAATCACTTCACCAGTCCCACCTGGGCAGCAGGGCTGCCCCGACCAGGGTCCCTGCAGCCTCCTCATAACCCCAGGGTGGCGTTAATGGTGTCTAATGATGTTAGTGATGCCTAAGGATGTTAGTGACCCCTAAGGATGTTAGTGACCTCTAAGGATGTTAGTGACCCCTAAGGATGTTAGTGACCTCTAAGGATGTTAGTGACCTCTAAGGATGTTAGTGACCCCTAAGGATGTTAGTGACCCCTAAGGATGTTAGTGACCTCTAAGGATGTTCAATGGCTCGCAGGACCATGTCAGTCAGTGCTCCAGTCCACAGAGCACTGACCTTATTTCTGCAAGTGCATTTAGAGTTCTTCTCTTTTAGACTCTCACTGGGCACATCCTTCCCTTTTACTATAGAACACTTACCTTGTATGTTTGCTAAAGCCTCATAAGCATTACAGACCTTTCTTTTTCAGCCTCATGCTTTCCTCTTTTAATTTAGACAGCTGCACGGGGGGCTGCAATTTAGCCTCAGAGTACAATGTCAGTGTCAGGAGCCCCCTGAAGCGACGCACGAACAGAGCTGTGACTCTTTCCCACGATCAGCCGCATCCCGACCTCATTCCCTCGCTCCCCACGCCGCGGGGACAGCGCCTCGCTGAGACAGACGGGGCGAGTCCGTGTGCTCTGTGGGTGCCCGGCACGCTCACACCGGGGGGCTGCTCTGACCGGGGGGCTGCTCTGACCGGGGGGGCTGCTCTGACCGGGGGGCTGCTCTGACACCG
>JAWWEE010000010.1:15186627-15241888 GCA_035221455.1 Xenops minutus
GCCCGAGGGGTGCCGGGCTGGGCCGGGCCGGGCCCGCCCTGGGGAGCCGGGACAGCGGGCTGGGGTGCTGCTCCTGCCCGCCCTGGGGAGCCGGGACAGCGGGCTGGGGTGCCGCTCCTGCCCGCCCTGGGGAGCCGGGACAGCGGGGCTGGGCCTCGGGGACTGCTCCTGCCCGTCCGCCGGCTGCTCCCGGGCGAGGCCTGGAAGTCTAGAGAGACGAGGAAAGGCGGCGGGCCCCGTTCCCGGCCCCGTTCCCAGCCCCAGTTCCCGGCCCCGGCTCCTCGGCCATCCGTGCAGCTCTCAGAATCGCTCTTAGACCTTCCAGGGCCTCTCTGTCCTTCCAGGCCTCTCTCCCGGGAAAGAGGAGAGCCTTTCTGGGGATAGATAGCTCTGTGCTACCTCCTACCACATCGCCTTGGAAAAAATACGAAATTAATTACATTTGGTTACTGAAGCCACATTTACCCTTTTCCTTATCTGAGTATATTAACTATCTTTTAAAAGCATCTGTAGGAAAAGAGTACAAGGAAGTTTACTTTAAACAGCATTCTTACTAGTTGGGGTCTCGTAGCATCTCTCTGTGCCTCAGGACACAAGCACAGCAGTCCCACTGGTGCCTCTCGAGCACTGGCAAATGCCCACGCAGGTTGAGTGGTTTCTGTGGCCAGATGCTCCAGGACATTTGGTGCAAGCTCCCCAGGTGTTTGCTCTCTCAGCCCCTCACTTTCAATAGTCAGCAAAACCTGTTTTCTCAGGACTTGGAACTATGAAGCTCAGAGAAAAACTGGGCTTTGAGACAGGTGAAAACCATTGTTAGAAAAACAACAAATTGGGGTTTTGTCTTAAAGCTTGCTTGAAAACACTATTTTTGTCCAAAGCTAACCTGTATTTGTTTTTACAAGTCGTTGTGTACAAGGCTTCACTGAACAGTAGCTTTGTTTTCAAATCTTAAAGCTATGCATTAGAAGCACTGACTAGTAGGAACTGATTCATTTTAGACAAAAGAAAAATCCAGAAGCATGAACTATTTTGTCATTGTCATACTTGATGGGCAGGGAAGTCAGAACTTTGCTAGAGCCTCCTCATGATTAGCGCTGCTTATCAACTCAGGAAACTATCAACCTAAAAATATATTACAAGGCAGAGAGGCCTTTTTCCCCATTATTCTTTCTTGGAACTATCAGTCCTGGTCCCTTACAAGATATGGAAAGAAATTTGTTCATGTCAGAAAATCATAATTTCAGTGACTTCTATATACACCTTTCACTAATTTATACAATCCACATTAAAAGATCATCTTAGAAACACTGAACATCTCTGTGAACAGTTTCATTCCTTCTACTGGATCACTGGAATTCTTCCCTATAAGTTCACCTACTGAAGCAATGAGTATGTTTTTAGTTTAGGACTCTCTCTGCTACCAAAAACTATTTCTTTAATCTTATGACAAACTGAGTCATAAGA
Organism: Xenops minutus; assembly: GCA_035221455.1. Lineage (NCBI taxonomy): Eukaryota > Metazoa > Chordata > Aves > Passeriformes > Furnariidae > Xenops > Xenops minutus. The sequence continues at coordinate 15,188,092 of JAWWEE010000010.1, forward strand.
TGACCAGTGTCTGTTCACCAACAGATGTGGGAGGGGGAACAAATAATTGAAGAACACGGCAAAAACAACTTTGCAAAAGTGAAGCGTGTCCCAAATTTTTCCCAACAGTCTTTTTTTATTCCAGCCTACATAACAGAGAAGCAAAGTTTCATACTCACGTGCAGGTTAATTGTAATCTTGGACTTTGCCTAATGCTAATTTGCTGTTGTTCCCTTATTACTGTTTTAGATATGTATAAACACAATAATATTAATGAAGATTTCTGACACAACTGCCATAAAAAATATGTGACAAATGTGTTGTCATTAACAATACAATAAAATGGATTAAATTAAACCTGTTGTAATCCTTTAAAATAAAGAAGTGCATTACTGAACAAGCATCTTTTTTGATTACATGAAACAAATTTAAGGAAGATTAGGTTATTAATTCCCCCTAAATCTGAATTAAAATTATTTTAAATTGTTTTGAAAATCAGATACATAACTATCATTTGTATAGCTGATACCTTCAACTTAGAGACAATAATTTATTTGTATTTGGCCACTGGATGCTCTGGCAGTCTAATATCGCGAGACAATATATCAGATTTGAAAAAAAACCCTGACTTTTTTTTCTTCTCTTCCTTTTTTTTTCACAGAGTGTTTTCTTAAGTCAACTTCAGCTCATCCACTAAAAAAAGAACCACCTTTTCTGTGATTAGTATGGTAATTGAAGGTACTAATTTCCATATATATATATAATTTGAGCTATTGGGAATTCACAGTCTCATCAACTCCCTGTGTATTAAAAATATTCTTCAGAATAAGAAATTCTAAGGCTGTCTTGGCCTCCCCAAGATTTTACATTATAATGTTTCATGTGAAACAAATTCCATGAAAAGCAAATGGAGGAAGTGGTGCTGCAGTCAGAGCTATGTGAATGGACTACAGTGATATCTGTGAGAATTCAGACAAGGCTCATTTGCATCTGCAGTCCTGACTCCAGGGTGTAAGCCACAATACAAATTATACACTTTAAAAATAGCAATCTTGCTAGTGTATGTGTACCAAATCCTATTAAACATAGAAATGGCTGCACATATCTCACACAAATACCATGTTCCTTTTAAGTAGAAGTCCAAGTAGTTTAGCAGTGGATTATTTCTAACATGGCAGATATCCAATGTATAGAGAAAGTTGTCAGAACGTCTTTAAAATTAAAAAGAGTTCAAAGGTTACTGAAATGGTGGTGTTTGGGTGCTTTGCTGAAGTCTGATAATCTCACTTCTGCAACTCCTGGCACGTGGCACTCTTTCCTTGAGTATTTCAGACTGCCTGGGAAAAAAATGTCCCAATGTTCCTCTCTAGTCAAGCAGTTTCAGTTCTTAAGCAACAGCAGGAAACAACATATATAGCATTACTCAGGCCTGCAAATTCATCATGAGCAACAGGAGTTTGGCCAGGACTCAACTGGTTTCTGTCTCAGTGCCTAGAGCAGGCCAGCCTATCCATAAGAAAAATGCTTGGATGGACTGTTGTCTTCCCTGCTCTCCCAGCCAAGGTCAGAGCAGCCAGGGGTGCTGCTGCTGAAGGAAACAGCTCCTGCTCAGTCCTCAGGCCAACACTGAACTCACAACTGGGGCACAGGAAAGACCCAGCAGCCCAAAGTGGCCTCAGCTCCACTTTGTGTTACATGAGCAAGGGAAACAGTTCCTGTGTGCAACCTTCCTCCTCTTCTCAAGCATCAGGTGGAGGGAGAGGAAGGGAGAAGGAGCACAGTTACAGCACCTGCAGCAGGCACCTGCTCCTGCAAGTCAGGTGGAGAGGAGAGGAGCCTGGGACAACTCATTTGGTCTCAGACTGTGAGCTGTGCACATGCACCAAACCTAGTCTTTCCGCAAGCTATGCTGCCTTTATAAAATTAGGCATGGCCTAATCTGAGTCCCATTAATGCTGAACAGAACATATACAAGCACTTCTTAAAGGTGTAACTACATCTTTTTCTCTTCCACCAGTCTAAAAAATGAAAATGACGCAATAGCAATAACTGACATAAATCCAAATTCTTCTTTTGCACGAAATACAAAAGCTTATGTTGTACTGCTACTAAGAATCAGCTGACTTTACATCTAGCTATCTCTGAACAATCTTAGTATTATTTTCCATTTAAGTCTTTCATTTTTTATGTGCTGCTGACAAGCCATTTTCTAGCCGCCTACATTTGTGGGGCATATCAGAGTCCTTAGCTAGCACAGATCAATTGCAAGCATGAAGTTTTGTTTACAGACAGTGACAACAACAGACATTTTTCTGTTTTTTTACTGCTGTCAAACGTAGTGATTTATATGTTTGAATAGCTTTAAACAAAAGGAGCAAATGAAACATGTATTTTTTGTTCATTCAGAGCAATTACTATGTAGTACTTTTTTACCTATTTGGTTATCAGAAAGATAAAATAAAAGTATAGAACTTTTGAACTCAATTAAACTCAGCCTCTCATTTTCCAATTTTCAGAGGAAACATTTTTTAAATATGGGAACCAGCATCCACTGCACGCTCAGGGGCCACTGTTATTCTGGGTGAGGTGTGCCCTTTACTACAGCTGATGTAGCAAATCATGCTAGACCAAAAATAGAGCTAAATCCAATTCCCTGGAAACACCTCACTTAGTTTGCCTGCCAGAGGGCTGGACGCAGCCATTTTTAAAACTAGCCTTGGTCTTCAAGCTGTTAACTGGCCACCACTGCTCTCCAGTATTCCTTAAAACATTGCAAAATAATGTTGGGTTTGCTGTCGTACTGGTAAACCAAAACTAACGCACAAGTGATGGCTATTGCTCTGAATCATCACTTCTGTGTGGCCAATATTACGACAACTTAAGTGGACACAGTAAGTCTTTGTACGCTTTTAAATATTCTCATGCTCCATTTTGTGCTGACCTCAGTGGCCCAGCCCAAGCCCTACTTTTCCACCCTACTGCACATCTCCAAACTAAAGGCTGTAGCAGGCCCTTTGCCCATGCAGCGGAGAAGGACGGTACTGAAAGCAGGTAGTGACTGACAGCAAGAAGAAAATCATGATGGCTCCAGCTCTGGTTTGTGCTGCTTGCTCTGCCACCAATGTGAACTGCTCAGCTCAGATGGGGAGCAACAAATAATATTAATTTAAAAAAACCCAAACAAACCCACAAAACAAACAAACAAGAGTTCACTTCCCTCTGTCCCTAATGATTTCCCAAACTCTTACTCACCCAAAGGCCTTAATAGTATTGTAGCACATATATATAACCACATTGTTTATGGTTCAGGATCATGAAAACATTCATGTGAGAGTGTTCAAAATATCTGTAATTCATATTAAATTCTGGTATCGAGTCTTGACTGCTGAGAGTTACAGAAATGTTGAACATTGTTAGGATAATCTTTATTTTCTAAATCTCATTGTTATGTATGAAGTCTTCTCTCTCACTGCACACTCCAAAAAAAGTAAATGGGAATATTTTCATTGATTTCAAGGCAGATTTAATTAGCCTACTGGTCACATAAGCAACTTCTCAGATTACACCCACTGAATTTAAACCCAGGATTTGCAGATTCCCATTTTCCCTGTCTCTTTAATTAATAGGCTTTTTAGACTTATTTCTTAAAAACATATAATTTTGGGGTAACCCAAAGGGTTGTGTACACTTTTCACTTTATATACAAATTAAGAAGAAAGGCCAAAAATAACCTGTACATAAACTTGCTGAAGTCAGTACACAAATTTGTCAGAACTTATTTATCTGAGCTTCTTTTTAATCCAGGACTGTAAACCAAAACAGTACTACACAAACACTCGCACAGAAAGTGTGAGTGCTGCCTAAATGCTACATCCAAATATTATTCCAAAAGTCCATGAACAACTGTCATTTTGACTTCCACAGCTTTTTCTCCACCCCTGCCTTTTCCTGTTGTTGACTGGTAGAAGACAACACTTGGGTGTTATGTCTTTCCCTGGATATGTTGGATAGAGTAAGAGTGCTGCAAACAACACCAGCTTCATTTTTATGGCGTGGCTTTAGTTTGTTACTGTATAAACAGTATGATCATGCTTGCTTCTGAATGCTGGTACAAGATTCATATTTAGAGTGCCTGAGCATTTCTGAAAGACAATATAAGCCATCATTTCCATCCATATTTTTTTATTATATTTTTAATATAGCATTGCTGAAGGCAATGCTATAAGTGTTCAGAATCCTGGAGAAGGGTTTCAATTTGCAGACCAAGCCTACCATGCCAATTTTGTACAGTTATTGCAAGTCAAATTTAAAGTGCAATGGAAAAAAATCACAAGCGATATTTCCATTGAAAACATGAGGATTTTCAGTTAAAACCTTCGAATATTAGGAATCCACATTGGGCCATGCCCAGAAATCTTTTTATATGGTGATTTTCAAGATGCATGCATTATTGTGAGCACATGGTATGTAAATGCATGGAGCTGCTTAATAAGCATTCACTGACACACATCTGCAGCTTTGCTAATGTACCTTTTATTCGTATGTGGTTGTCAAGGAAACAGGTTATGGCCCAGTATTCTGTCTAAAATGTACTGAGCAAGTGTTCAATGATAATTTACTTAAAATAGGTACAGCTTAGGTTTGGTAGCTCATTGCTCCTGTAAGTGCAGGTAACCTGCATTTATCTACTTTTAATGTTTTGCTGATTAATTTAAACCACCAGTGCCATTTTAATTTCTCTGAAAATCCATTACCATTTTCTATGTCACACAATATTGTGTATTAAAAGTAAACTTAAATAAAGAAAAGATTTTGAGATATTCTAGAAATCAAATAGGTTTTTCTGGCTCGCGGGTTTGTGTTTTTGTTTCTGTTTGGTTTTGTTTTGTTTTTTTTTTTTTAAATTTTATTTTTTTCCTTATCATACATTCTGCATGGTAACCTTAATTACTTATTTCTACTTAGAGATACCACAGTGTGAATGACTGTGATGCAACAAACCGTTTCCTACAGAAATTTGTGCAAATAGTGCCACTGAAATCAATGGAACTTCTCCCTTTCTGTAACGCAAATTATACTCTTTGCTACAAAGGACTACATTAAAAATTAATGAATGAGTCAGGATTTCACTGATCTTTCATTCAATACATACATACATATCTTAAATCTAAAGCACAGATATCAGAATATTTGTTCTAACCAAGGTTATTATTGGACATTCACATAAGAAAAAAACAAAAGGGCTACTATTTGAAAAAGCCGTGCAAAATGCAAACTATTATTTTGAAATATCCTGATTGTTTATCACACTGAATCTAAAAAGTGCTCTTTCCAGCTCATGAATCAAGAGGTTTTTTACTATCCCAGATTACAGTCACATATAAGGGTAGAGGTTGTATGGACTATATCCAGCTTAACCAACACAACAGTGTCAGAACCGAGCACTGGCACTCAGAGCTCTGCCTTTACCGTGTGGCACAGATTTGTGATGAGCACTCGTGACTGGGATCCCAAGCTAACATTCTGGCAAGCTCAGCTTCCCTACCAATCTGTTTGGATTGTACAGATCACTGGTCGCTGTAACAACCTGTTTCAAAGATCTGTTCTGCCTGATTTTGTTTGTCCAATCTCTATGGCGATAGAAATCCAGCAGGAGCTGGAAAAATCCAACAATATTGACATCCGCAGAGCAATGTGGTATCATAGCGAGAACACCTCTTAAATTATTACAAGTTAGAACTTAACAGAAAACTAAATCGCATAATGCAGTGGTTATAGTGCTAAATATTTTAGCTCTATTTATATGTGATATCACCCCATAAACTTACCCACCTAAAATCAGGTTGTTCTTCTGTTAGAGCCTTTTAAAAGTGGTATTGACAGGTATTTTCGGCAAAACCATCTCTGTAATTTTGTGAACTCTGTGGCTACTGTGTATCAGCCTGCAAAGGGAAAAATCCAAATTTAATGACTGAATTATTAGACAAGTACTAATTTCCCCATATATTGTGTAATTCATCAGCATTTTCCCTGGGGTGCTGTAGGACTCCAAATCTGCATCTGTGAGGCTTAGAACACACCAGTAATAAAACAGTACCATTAACCAAACTTCTGCTGTGTTGTTTTATTATGGTTTAACCTGTGTAGCGCAAACTGGACATAATGATTCATAATATGTTCTAGACAGAAATGTAAGGACGTTTTCAATTTAAAAATCATTTTTTCAAAAGATGTTTTCTTTCTTCTCTTTCTGTTCCATCGCTTTCCTTTTGGTCTCTCTTGTGACAGATATCATCAGAGTTTCTGTGATAATGACATTTCAAGGCACCTCTTGTTCACTGCAATATACTTCCTATATCTCTGCTTAAATGATTGTTCATCATTGTCAAGCATCCAGATTTTGTTATTATGTATCAAATGTCCTAAAAAGGTTTTCATGTAATAGTATAAAAATTTTTCAGAACAGGGGTTTATTTAAAAGATACTAAACAAAAATTAAATTGTCCCATAGGCCAATTGCAAAATCATACAGATAAGGCCTTATGACTCAGCTGATAGGCATTTATGCAGCAGCAATGATAGAGCAGCAATTAAGAACGCACAGATCCATCTTCCATTTGCAAATATACCTAATACTCTTATAAATAACAATTGTATGGGAAATACAGGATCCATTATTTTGGCTTTGAAAGGTAAGAAGGTGAGCTAATTTGTTTGTTTGTTTGTTTAGCCGAGTACATTTTTAGTATATGTTAATTTGAATAAAATTCTATAGCTCACATCTGCCCATAACAAAGGCCAGAATGAAAGAAAATTGGATTAAGCCATTATTATTACCTCAAATTCCAATAAAGGCATATTCATAAATGACCAAAATACGCTAAATACATCTCATCTGGAGGAATCAAAGAATAAAAAGATTTTACTGAAGATAAAGAATTCCCAAATTTCATAATACTAGAATTCAAATACAATATTATACCTAATAAAGCCCTTTTCATATATTAAAAAGCAACTTACGTGATAAAATACAACACTAGATGCCTCAAAAGGGTTAAGTGGCACCTGTTCATTGCTACCAGAATATGTCTAATAGTCCAAGAAATATTATCTGAAACCTCTGAGAGCCCTGCAGTTTCAAATCAAAATGAAGTTTAGAGGCAGCAGTAACCTTAAGCAGGTACACATTGAAAAACAAGTAGGATAGTGTCTGAGTAAATAGTTTTTGAATTTGTTTTTATTTTTACTCATGCTTTGTATAGATTTTCTGTTTGGCAAAAATGGAATTTGCATGTTTAAAAGAACAAATTTCATTTATAAAAAGGGATGCACAATATCAACAATTAGGCTTCCATGATAAAACTGGGAAAAAACCCACCCCACAACAAAATAAACCCCAAAAAAAGCACGAGCCCCAGTAATAGTAACATTTGCAGGCTGTGCTGGAAGTGGGGAAAACTGCACCTGCTTCTCCATGCCCTGGTTAGACCCCTTAGCCAAAGACAATAAAATGGATGGAGTTTACAGATTTCTTCTGGCACCTCTGGCTCCAACATTCTGACACTGCATTAGCTGGATGTAACTACCACCGAAACATGTACAGCAACCCACGGGTAACAGTCAAACTGGAAACAGCTTGCTAATTACTAGACTCCTCCTTAATAAAGAAATCAGTTTCTTTAGCTGGAAGAAATTACTGTTCACAGGCTGCCAATGAATTTTTCCGGGCTCATGAAAGCACTTGAGTTCAGTCATATTAATTACAAGGGGACTTGCACCCTTTAACAAAGAGCAAATTGGCAAATGTATTTTAAAAAACCATAGGGAAGTGTGCTCATGGAGCTACTTTTTAAAAATGCCTTGAATGAGTATGCTTGAACACAAAGACATAATAAAACAGTTTATTGCTAAGTGCCCCATCTTTTCTAAACATAAATATAACAGAGGCAATAAATAGAGACATAGCATTTGCTCAGCAATTTCCTTTAAAAATAACCACACAAGAAACAAACAAAGATGCTCTTTCTTGCTACATATAATGGCGCACTCTATATTAACATTTTAGACAGGAAAATAATCAGCAGAAGCAAGCTCTTGGAGATAAATCAGATTACAAAAAATGCAGACTTTAATATTGCACTTGAGAGATGCTGTCTGTTACGTTTTCAGTTCTGCTTCTTTAGGTGGAACAGAGAAATATTGCACTGCGTTAAACTAATCTTCTAATTATGAATCAAATGGATTTATTTCCATTATTAAGCATTTTCCTGTGTACAACAGATGACAAGTCATATTCCTGAACAATTACACTCTGTTCATTTGGAATGCACTGAAATTACATATTTAGAAATAAATGAGAATTAGTTTGATATTACTGATACTGTCAAAGCTATTAATAATTGGCTGTGCTTCTAAATATGTCCTCTGCATTCACTTTCAGTGCTGCGTTCTCATACACACAAAATATACTTAGTCATTTTAAAGTCAAGGACATGAAAGGAAAATGGCTTCCCTGCTGCAAAAGTCTCATTGCAGTAGTGAGAATTTCTCAAGTCACGTACAAAAGGGATCGACACGGACATACCCTACATTATGAGCTCAGTGGAGACATTTAGTAACATCTGATTCTGTGCAGGCAGTTACCTGTGGTACACATAAGATTTAACTTTACTGATAATGTAAAAAATAATAGCTTAAAATAAGGGATTACCATAACTAAATTTTACAAAATCTGTAAGGTCTGCAAATTACCGCAGACCCCAAAGATCTTATTCTCTAAAGGTTTGTTTAAGGTCTGACAGGAGGTCTTTGCAGTGTGCTTAAAAACAGTTCTGTACCTGAACTTCAGAATGGGTCCACTATTTAAAGAAAGCTTTTTGGCATTACTGTGGCTGAATTCAGCAAAGATGAAAGAAGGTTTAAACATACTTCTGATTCTCTACATTTCTCAGCTGCTAAATATTTTAGTGATATTTTTATACTTGTGATAATGAAACTATCACTTTATATACACACAGTACAAACCTTGACCTACATGCACGACAAGGCTAAATTAAAAAAAGAAACCAGGGTACGTTTCTGGGAACAACCATTGCAAAACAGGAATAAAACAGGTTTTTGTGTGTACAGCTTTATAAACATGACATCGTTTAAGGACCGATGGATGCATGGAAACATAAAATGAGATCAGATTCTCAGAACTAAAAGGAAACAACCATTTCCATTTGTATTGTGATATTGCTATTAAAGAGAATAACATCTTTTTACATCTCTACCACTGAACCTTTTAAAAGGATTTGGTTGCCAAGGAAACTGGTTCTGGCCCAGTATTAATCTGAAACAAACATATTACAAAAGTTGGGGTAAGTAATACAGTACTCATAATTATTTTTATTCTTAATGCTCAAATTCAGGTTTTTGTACTTAGGGCTGTTAAGTTTTTCTTTCATAATCTTTTTTTGTGTGAAGTAAAACACATTTCAGTGAACTGATACTCAGTTTAAGATGACAGGGCCATCTATATCAATCTCTCTCTTTAAAGTCCTTCTACCTTTAAATAAAAGTAAATACTGCAGGTTTATGTTTGTAGCTAATACTGAAAATATAAGCATTAAAACATATTATTCTTTATTTAATATTTCGCACAAAACACAAAACCGCTTACGACAGAATTTAAATATTTTTCATTTTTCTAATCTACCTCAATTTTTATTTCTGCATTTAGGCTGCAAGCTTTAGTAATGCTTATAGTCAGCTTTAAAATGTAATGGAATCAATAGGGTTTTAAAAAATTCTTTTGTTGCATAAGCGTTGCCACGCCCTTAGTACATATGATTATTTTAACAGACATGATTGCTCCACTTTCACAGTAGATTTAAAAAAAACACGTAAGAATAATTGTCATGCCAATATGTGAAGCCATCCATTTAATATAGGTTGTTTTCATTAACAGTTTAGTACATTTTTGAACTAAAAGCTACATTCCAAAGCCCATTTCATGTTCTTGCAACACTGACCAAGAAAACAGTAAAACATGCAAATCTCAACCTACCTGCATGTACCACTTAGAGCAGTGTTAGCATGGCAATGCACCCAGCCATTTTTATGTAAAGCGATGGAGGTAAGTTCTATTCTCGATCTTCTTGATAATTTTTTAGAAGCAGTTGTCAAAATTCAGATGGGAAGCAGCTTGAATAGACCGTGATCAGGAGAACCGAGTTTATCAACAGGGAAAGCAGGAGTGGGGAAAAAAACCCCACGTCCTCATCCAAGGTTTTCTGAAACTGCAACACAAGGTTGGCTTTTTTTTTCCTCCTCTTCAGAGGGTTCAAAGCTTGAAGCTGACCACTGCAAAGGCCACTTGTCACATTTACTGAAAATCAACCTATTGATATCACAGCTGAAAATATAAACTCGACAACCAAAGCCCATTGCACAACGTGGACTGCGTAAGAGTTAAAAATAGATTCGACGTGCCTCCTACCTGCATAATAAATATGTAAGTTTCAAGTGCTTTAATTCGATATTCACATTAATTAACAATACAATATACATTATTTAAACTACAGTAAACGCAAGAAGAAAAAGGGTGACACCATCTGGAAGCACAGTTTGCTTTTTTTTTTCTCCTTTCCAAGGGCTAATAATGTAGTTTGAATGTGATGACAAGCTAACAGCTCACCACATTGCAAATGAAAAAAGAATTCTTAAGGTGATGCTCAAATATCTAAGCCTGTAAGGAAGCACAAACCAGTCTTCACTACTGCATGACATGGCACACAGACCATTTACATACTCACATTTGAGATACTAGGCACAGTATAATGAATTCAATACACAGCATGCACACAGCACAAGCAACGTTAATCCTGCCTGCCATTTTAGGCTTGCAGGAGTAAGATACATACTGCAGCACAGCGCTGGTAAGGGAGGAGGCAAGGGACAGCTCACCTTAAATGCAGTATCTGATTAATGTTGTAAGTGACATTGCGTATCAGCTACAGAGTCTTGGTTCAACTGGGTGGGAGGGAACAAAGAAAATTGTCATCAACTGGTGATGCAAGATGAGCTCCAGTCACTAACACTGTTAGCAAACTCCAAATTCTACAGTGATACAGTAGTAGGCATTTCAAACTCTTATCAAAATCTGCTTGTGCAATGGCTGAGTCGCCTGCCGAGGAAAACAAAACAGTCTTCTTGCTTATTGGAGAAGCGCTGCAGCGACTACAGTAACATCCTCTTGATGCAGAAAGATTTCACGTCGCACATATTGAATCCTGGATGCATTTGCTGTGCTTGCTCAATGTTTTAAGTCTCAGAACTAAAAAATAAAATAAAAAGGCAATGATAGCAGAAATAATATAGCTAAAAGTCTAATGTTCAGACAAATAAAACATTTCTTTTGCTTTCCTTTCTGTTTTCTCTCTTTTACAGTCCATCAAAATCCTGAGCAGTATTGACAAACCACACGAGCACCGGGTCTGACTGCATGATCAGCTGTCTGTGTCTACGCTACACCCTGTTAACCACAAGCAGTGTTAGAGCTAAATATATCTGCAATGCAGAAACAGTAGGTGCTATGTGGCATACAATTCTGATCAGTTTTAAGATATTTTTCTACCCTCAGATATAATAAATAACAGAAAATATGGTGCTGATCTCTGTCAAGCACGGTATCTGTCAGACTTACAGAACATAAAAGCTATCCTAAGTACACTGACCTAGATAGCACTAAGAAGACTTAAGCAGCGTACAGGCATACTCACTGTCAAAGCAAGGAAAGCGAAACAATGATTGTCTAATCAAACTGAAAGCAACAACTCACTACCACAGTATGAATTCCAAAATGCTACGCGCTGTATATGCACATCTCATGTTATTGGAAGACGCAAAGCTCCTTTGTTTTTTTTTTCTCAGAGGCTTTTCTTAGCTACGGTTGCACAATGACATTCTGACATCATGGAGGTCAATGCAGATACTAAAGTGCTGTCGTCTTTAAGAAAAAAATAATTTTGAAACATAAAACCAGCAAGAATAATAATTAAAAATTTCACATCACCTACTTAATGTGTTTCTGCTACCTTCTGAGATTAATAGCGTGCACATTGTTCAGCCGCTGCATACGTTAAATTGGTATCACCCTCTGCAGAGGCTGCAGGAGTAATTGTGGGAATTAGATTTTTATAATGTTAAAAAAAGGCTTATTTTATGAGAAACTCAAAACCACAATAAAATATCTTGCATGAACAATGAAAAATATGCAAAGAAAAAAGCACTTAAAGCTGCTAATCTGATTTTTTTTTAAAACGCCTACTAAGCAAAAATGGTTCTGTTTTCATTGTGCCTGTGTCTCCAAAGGGAGCTGAGAGAACCGTGCCACAGTTTACTATAACCTGAATTACCTGCCCAGAAGGCTAAACCAGCAGGTGAGGTAAAACAAACCCTTAAGATCTACCTGTTTAGAGCGCAGAATCCCCCCCATATCAGTGACTTCTCTTAGCTCCCTCTCCCTCTACCTGCAAATACCGCACGCTGATACTCAGCACAAGAACAGAAGTGTGAAGATTAACATGTTAGCTCTGAAAATATTTCACTGAAAGAATTCTTTAAGTAAATAATATTTACCATATGTATAAGAGAATATAAATGGTTTTGGGTGGACTGCAGAAATAAACAGCTCCTTGTGAGGCCAGATTTGCCCAGAGAAGCGCTATCTTTCATTCGACCTGCCAATACAGCTAAGAAAGGAAGCAGCCAAATTTTCATACATACATACATACATACTTTCCCTAGGAACCCTGTACCTTATGATTTATTTTTTTCCCTAAAAGAGCACTGCTGTTTGGAAGTGAAGACTAATACCAAATATTATGTTAAATCAGAAAATGTTGCACAGCAAAAACAGGCTGCTGTATGTACGTATTCATGTCCTGTAAAAAAATAGACAATCCGACTTTGCTTTTTTCCCCTCCTCTTTCTTTTTTAATGATTAAATAGCTATCTGTTTAATTTGGAGGGTTTTTTTAGGGAAGTTGTTTGGCATTTTGTTCTCTTTCATTTTAAAGGCTGGGAATGAGGTGATCCTAACAGTCAGTGCTTTAAAATATTCAGAATCCCCTTCCATAAATAGCACATCTGTCACAGAAAGGGAACGCAGCCAACAGAAAGGCAGATCAGACCAGCAAAAACAACTGCTATTGCAATGCATGATTACAAAATAAGTTAGGATTTTAGCAAGCCTTTATTTGGATTTTTTGTTTGTTTTGAGCGTTTTAAGTAAGAGCTGTCTGATTATATACATGCCACAATATATCAACTTTAAATTAAGAATATTAGACATGGATTAATTTCGAGATTTATTTAATGTACATCTCTTAGTCAAATGTATACTGTCATGTTAGTCATGCCCTGTTTAAAATCATGGTAATGCTCCTATAGATTTCAAGAAGGGAAGATTTGGGCTGAATATAGCAGTTTGTTAAAGTATGATATTATTATTTCAGAAGCCAGCAATAGTTTTATTTAAAGGCAGTGATTTCCAGCAGAAGACTGATTTCAGTGGAGTCTCACAACAAATACAATCTGCACCTGCATTCTTGAGGTTAGCACTCTCATCCACCCAGAGAAGTCCGGCCCTGGGACAGACACAGCAAGCTGTTTTGGGTTGTGTGATTTAAGAAACATTAAAAGCCTACTGGCAATGAATGCAGCAGAGGAATAAACGTCTCACAGTGAACAGGGGAGTGAACTTGTCCAAATCTTTATTCATACTTCTTGCTTTAATGCAAAGTATGAATTAATTGCTTTAATACTTCTTGCACCATTTTCAGTGCTTAATAATAATTTTCCAGGCTTAAATTTGTAATAATTTTGCTTCAGACTCAACATCATTTCAGTTCAGAAATCAGATTCTAGAACCTTCTACAGCTTCACAATATATACGATGGTAAATAAGTAATTTCAAAAAATTGCATTTGTAAGTTGCACAAAGTAGGCCAAATTTTTAAAGGTAGAGATATATTCATATTTTATGTAATTTCTCAGTCACCAGCTTGGATTTAAGCTCTAACATGATTTGTGCCAAAACTGTTACAGTCCCAAGGCACTGGCTCGCTTGATTCCTGACTTCACTATCTCTGTCCATGCTATGAGCTTGTGTTGGTTCTTTATTCAATCAGCTTAAAGTCAGGCTATTTCAAGTATCCTCACTGGATCTCACAGGCCATTTGTGCTGCAGCTTTTCCCACTTTCAAGCATCCTACTTGTAAACATGCTTCCTCTTCCTTAATTTATCATCACTCAAAAGTAACAACATCTTATCTCTCCTCACATACTATAGCTTATCAAAATTGGTGAGGAATGAAGAGTTCCAACATCACTTTATATTGCAGCATCCTCCTTGTGGTGTATGGTTTCTTAGAGGAAAAGTCCTAGTCCTCCACATCAGTCATTTGGCAAAAGGAGATAAGGTGTGTAAAGAAAGACTCACATGAAGTGCCTAAACTTGTACTGATTTTTGTCTCAAAGTATTGTCACACCTTTCTTCCTAAGAAACAAATACAAAGGGCAATCTGGTAAGCTGGAAACTCTACCAAGCACCAACCTTGTAGCAGTAAATACTTGGATGAAGATTAGGAGACTCTGAGAAAAAAAGTGACAAACACTTCTAGTTTTATAGGGATCCACTCACTTCTGTCTTTATTCAACAGAATTTGAATTTATTATTATGGGCCCAAGCTGGGCCAAGGGTTTAAACTGTCCCTCTAGCTATGGAAGGCATGCTGGATGTGAGAGTTATACTTAATAGTAATGAACATGCTTAAGAAATGAATGAGCAAACATACATACACTTGGGATCGTCCACACCTTAGTACTTAAGTGTTTGTTTTCTTTTGTTTCTAAAATTGTTTGTCAAGTAAATGAGCAGCATATGCAGGTGAAAGGATAGAATCAACCCTAGCCCTCAAGAAACTATAGTGAACTGTTTGGTGATACCATCCCTGCAAAGCAGTGACAAGGGGACATGAAGCACAGCTGGGAATCCAGGATGGGTGTTTCTAAAAGGCATACCAGAACCAGCTACGGCCTTTCAGCAAACCTGCTCTTGGAGCGACTCTTCCAGCCTCTGTATTTAGCTGCATCAATTATATTTGTCTCTTCAGTCCACTGGTGCCACTGCAAAAAACACAATGTTAATGAATACTCCATTTGAAATTGAGTTATTCTAAAAAAGAATAAACCCACACCCTTTATCAAGAACTAAAATTCTCTGACTTAACACCTCCAGTAAAGCATCCATATGCACAGACATTCAGCCTAGTAATTAACCTGTTAGTCAAATGCCTCTGTCCAAAATCCTACTGCTACATCCAACACAATTTAGAAGCTACCTTCTTCAGTACTGAAAGCTCCACTAGTTTTGTTGGGCTGCAGAAAACAAGGGGAGGGAAGTGAAAAAAGTATTGCTGAGAGAACCTGTGCAGTTTGCCTTTCTAGAGCCAAAATAAAGCACATTTGTACCTGACTCAGCCTACATGCCCTGGACTTCCATTTGTGTACACAGGGAGCTTAAGGTGCCCCAAGGATACAGACTAACGCTGTTGAGTGCTGACAGTTTTCCCAGGCTGAACAAAGTCTTCCATTATTTGATGGGACATAAAACAATTGTTCTTAGTTATTCCTGTAATGGTTTACACACTTTTATTTTTAATTGCCACACTCACATAAACATATAATATATGTGGTCTAAGGTGCAAGTTTAGACTCCTCCTGTTCCTGTTAGATGGAGATATTTTTCAGCACTACTGAATTAAAAGAAGAATTTAAAGGCAATTCCTTTCATTAAAGGCAAATACTGGGACTCTACAAAAATAGCAAGTATCTGAATATTATGAAATGTATTCTGAGATACTCCATTGTATCTGTAATGAATATGCATTATGGAAAAGCATGGGCATGCCTAAACTAAAGGATCACAGACAAGCCATGTATTAAGATATAGTGAGGTGCTGTATGCTTTTCTGTGAAATGCTTCTAACAGCCACTTATAATCTAATACTCTATAAACTATAAAATCTTTAAGGATTAGAACACCTGGGATTCACTGTAAATGAATGGCAAAGATAATTCTTTTAAAAACTATTAAACCATCCATAGAATCTGAAGAAAGGGATACCTTTACAGACACTTACGCTCACCTTTACAGATCGTGTTTCTGTATTTGCTGTGTAACATCAAAATAGTTAGCAAGTGGCTTTGTCTTTTCCTCTGAATAGTGCTTTAATTACTGATAAGTGTGGTCTCTCCATCTCTTTCCTAAGGCCCTATTTACTTTCTAAACTGCTGCCAGAATCTATGACAAAAGTTTCAAATTTCTGTCTCTTATCATTTCAGGCTAATTCACATGATTAGTATTTTTATCAATTTTACTTTGTTCTAATCAATTTTATTTTTCTTTCTACTAAATGGCACACCTTGCTTGATGCCCATACCTGCAACTTTTCCTGTGCTTCCCTTGTGTTGATCAGCACATCCATGTTCACATCACCTAATTCTCTTCCAGTTTTATGGGGCAAACTTTTCTTTTAGAGAATTACAGACTCAAAGATCTGATATGGAAAGAAGCTTCACTCAAACACATAAAATCCTGTAGGGAGATTACAGACATTTTAGCTGAATCATTCTTGGTAATACTAGGCAGTAGACAAGAAGGGCAATAAGAATTAGGTTGGAAAAAAAGAAGTTTCTTGAAATAGTCAACACAAAATTATTCAGCCATTCTACATTTTCAAATCAGTAAAAAAATTTCTTTTAAAAACACGATTACAGTTAATTCTGAAAAATACGACTTTTAGAAAAATCAGGTATATGAACATCTCTCTCAATTATTGCTTTTTTTTTTTCATAAAGCTTTAGTAGGGGCTGTTCAGCTATTTTGAAGAGCAGACAGGATGAGAATAACATATACTTCTCATTATTAAAAATAGTAAAAAATCAACTTTGAACAGTACAAATACCGGAACAAGCAGGAAGCTGCAGTATTGTCAGCAGAAGAAAAAATGTTTTGCAAGTTCTAAGAAAACTGTTTAGCATTGGATAAAATAAAGTGTCACATAACAGGACAGAGAAATCTCACTTCCTAAAACCCACATGTACGGATGACTGTTGCACAGCTCCAAACAGCCTGACAAATGTAGAGCCAATGCACCCAACAATCCATTTCAGGCTGACTTGCTCAGGCTCAGCTGTTCATTGTGCTGCTAAAGGCAGGGTGTTCTTTGAGGCCGTAGATCTGCTCAAACCCTTTCTCCCAACCAGGCCAGCTGCAGAGCTTGTTCCTTCATTTTTTCTTCTGCTCCTGATAAATTGGAGAAGAGCTCTAAGCTTTGTCTTCCCACTGTTAACCTGATATGTGTCACCAAAACCCAAGAGCATTCCCTCTGAACGCCACACTCCTGACCTTTTCCTCCAATGGTACCAATTGAGATTTGTCTACTACCACTCCCTCACACTGCCATCACTTCCACAGTTAGAACCATTTATCTTCCCCACCAGACAGGTACCTCATTTTAAGAAAGTTGTACAAATCACAGCTCTCTGCAGTCTGAACTAGTTCAGCTGGCACTGAGGTCAGTGTGAGTGAGATCCTGTTTAAAAAGCTTTCAGTCCTAGCTTTCAGTCCTAGATCACTCACCAAATTACATAATTTCTCTGCACAAACTCCACGGCTCTTCCATATTTCAGAACTGAAACTGTGCTGATGGTTTGAATGAGTCAGGAAGATAAATGGACATGCTAAGAAAAAGTTGTATCCCATTAAGTCCTTAGGATTTCAATGAAATTTTAGGAGCTGGTGAGCAATGGTAGTGCTTTTGTTAGAGTGCAGTAGTACAAAAGGCTCTATTAACAATAATAATACACTTTTACAGCATGTTTTATCCAACAATCTCAGAGATCATTACAAACATTAATTGAGCCTAACTATAGGCTGTGATGAATTAGCATTATTATGCTAATTTTATGGATAAAAAGAGAAAAAGGCAGAGAGGTTAAGTGATTCACTCAGGAACCCAGAACCACGTGCACAAGTGGGTTATCCCAACTAGGAACTGTTGACAGACAAAAAAGCAAGTGGGATGACAAACATTATGAAAGGCTTCCAAAACCACAACATAATTGCTCTGAGGAAGTGCTCACCAGCAAGGAAATAGTGTTGCTGTGGTCTCAGGGCAGGTAAATTTCTTTCATTTGTTCTTTTATTTTGAAATTGTCCCTGGACCTTTGCAAAATCATTCAAAAACACCAAGAATTTCTTACTGGTTATGTTGCTTTACTCAGATACATATCTAAAAGTGGGAGAATATTTTAAATAATAGTCATGAGGCTATTTGTGTTCATCTGTGTTATTCACATCAATTATGATTTCTAAGAGGACAGCATGACTGCATCCACTTCGAGCTGGATTTAGAAAAGAGGACAAAACAGTTAAAATAATAAAATGTCTCTCCAAGTACCATTCCTATCTCCTTCAATGTTTTCAGCTCTTAGGACGAAAAAACCCCAAACATTTAAAAGCTGTTTCGGCCTCCTTTCTTTATTGAATAAACTGGAAAACACTTAATCTGGCATGCATTAATCTTAGTGTGATTGAATACAGCTCACAACAAGAGGTACAACAGATGCATCTTTACCAAGCATCCGGGACTCTATCCCAGACAAAAAAAATCCTTAGTCTTTCTTTGTACCATGCATCACTTTCTCCTTGCTTCCACTGGCAGTTTGTTTCATGTGCCTGCTCAGTTTTACTACCTTTAGACTACCTTTTCAATGATTCCTAATACGTCCATGATATTTGACAAATTCTGGAACTTCGTAAGTTTCTGGAATACCACAATGTTTATGCAAATGTATCTTATTAGTCTCAAAACAAATAATTTTAATTAAGTCCTCATTATTAATAGCAGAAGAAAGCAAATGTTCTCTTATGAATATCCATTGAGTAACAAGTAATTAGTGAAATGTATTTTTCCTCTACACCATACTGAATAAATTCTTGATGATTACCATTTTCTCTCTTCATTAATCTTAAAGGTTTATTACCTGCTGATGTTGACAATGCCTTTTATTCGCTGGGCACTTCTGGCTTTATCAGTTTCTATGAAAACTTTTCCTTCTTTCTCAATTAATAAAAATTAAATTAGCATAACATAGGAGCTGGACACTACAGACACAAGCAAATCCACAGTAATCAACTGCAGTGCAAGCTTAGCCTCCATTTCCAGCTAACCATCATTTTCCCTGTTAGCAGTATGGTCAGCAGTAGGAGCTTTTTTTTGGAGATTTCACTTTGTGCCTTAAGAATTTCCTAAGTTAACATCTTCTGAACACTGCTGGTTCAGGTACACCAGTCATGATACTACTTCCATGCTGATTCTGACAGGAGAGGACATTTGGAAAGAATAATCAAAATGCCGGGTAGTAGAAAAACCTCAAAGAACCAATCAGTAGTAAATGGGGTCACCCTCATACAACTGAGTGGGCAGAGTCAGGCACAGAACACTTTGGTTTTGACCTTCACCTCGTTCAGTATGAACTGAAAGTAAACCCTGTGAACAGCACCTTTGGATCTAGATAAATGTTTTTGCTGCTTTGTTTAAGAAACAGCTCTGTGTGTACTGCCAGTTGCAGGATGTAAGTGTAGCAGCACCTTCATGCCCGAGCTAGTTTGGGCAGGAAGGTAGACATGTCATCATCGCTCAGCCCAGGCCAGTCACAAGAAATCCCAGGATCCCAAACAGACCCCTAACCTTGGTGATCTTCCAGACTTCCACAAACTTGAGGCTGAAGGTGTGTCAGCCATTCTTCTCAGCACAAGTTGCTCCCCAGGTAAAGGGGTAAATCCATTCCTTCAAGAATAAAGTGCATTACTTTTCTTTGTCCTGGTTCACTGCCTTGCTGCACAAACACTTGTGCTGGCACAAGGAGGAGAGGTGGGAACAAACACTTGTGGCTGGGGAAGTGGTGTGACTCCCTCTTCTGGGAGGCAGCTCCTGGAAGAACTAACACCACCTTCATTGTTCCTGCTACCTCGTAACACAGTCTTGTAATTAGCTTAAAGTGGTAAGAGCCAGTCATAGACCACACAGTTCCGAGTGCCTGGTCCTTCTCAGGGCCAGCTGCTCCCTAGGGACAGGGAGATATATCACAGCAAGCAGAGCAGATGGCTCACCAAACACCATCCTACTGTCCTAAAATAAGGGAGCAAGGCAGGCTAGGGACAGTAGCCAGGTCAAACCAGGTCATCAAGCAAGTTCATGGCAGTGAGGCAGGTCCAAGGTCAGGCTGAGAAGTCAGTCTGCAGGCCAGGGTCAGACACAGCCCTATGACTGACAGGCAGGTCTGTGATGCCAGAGCAGGGCTCAGGTCAAGCCAGGAAGCAGCCCAGACTTGTGATCACCAGCCAGGACCAGAGTGACAGAAGAGAGAAAAGGTCAGGCTGGGAAGTCAGTCCACAGGTCTGAGGTCAGGACAGTCCACAATGACCCAGATGAGCCAGACCTATGGACCGGCACAGGCATGACTGTGGTAGAAACAGGTAGTGCGGAACTTTAAATAGAGCCTCTGGGTCCATGGGCAGGGGTGTGGGGGAGGCAAACAAAAGCTTATTAGTGCTGTCAGAGCCTCAACAGTCCTGCTCCTTCCTCTTCCTTGTGTCCTGTTCCTCCCACCCTCCTTAAGCCTTTCTGCTTGTAAGGCTGCATGTGGAGTAGGACCAGCTAGGCAGAAAACTAACCCTCTTTTGGTAAGGTTTTTTCAGGTTATCTTCATAAGCTCATTCATCTCCCCACAGTGCTGTATGAACACTAGAACCGGGGCTGTGGAGGCAGCTGGAACATGTGGCCCAGAGCTGAGAATCAATTGATGGTGGCAGATGTGGCACTGTGGTCTAAGTGGGATCTATGCCACTTGTGAAACTATACTCAGAGTCTTCAGGAATAGTATACATACAGAATTTCATACTGCAATTGCCTCCTAATTTAAGAGCAGGTGTGTTATTGCAAGTGTCACTGCTCACAAACATCATTATAGAATTGATCCTCTAAGTTAAGTTAATTTTTTAATTTTTATAGGGCTACTAGATGATTTACATGCATCTGGACTAGAGGGTTGTTGTGGGTCCCTCCCAACTGAAATATTCTGTTCTACAGACACAGCTGTGGATGTACTTGTATTTGCCTAAAAGTGCTCAAGGACACTCACTGTCTCTCAGCACATAGTCTGAAGAAGAAACGTTAAAATAAAGGAGAACCAGTCACAAGGAAGAAGAAAGGGAAAAGGAAATGATGTACTTTTTTTTTTTTAAATCAGAGCTTGTTTTTTCTTTCCACTCTCCCGTGTAATAACTCAGCAATGGAATGCAAATTAACATTCATGGATTTTTTAAACAATAGCCTTTGTGTTCTGAACCACACTGACAAAGCAGAACAATCCAAGCAAAACATGATCACAAAATCTTTTGCCAGCAATGTGCTAGCCAGTTTTGTTGGAAATATCTAACGCTGTGAGGGAATCTGTTTTGGAAAGTAATAATGTAAGTTTAGCTTCTTTTTACTCGGCTGAAAATCTATTTCATTTTTTCTCAAGCTGAATTTCAAACTGTTACATCACTGTAAATTCCATTAAGTCAGTACAGTCCTAAGCTTTAGGCCTAGGAAGCCAGGCTGAACATTCAACCATTTTCAGGATTTTTGTTTTCAATGAAAAGTGCATTGAAGAGCACGTGGCTTCACTGTCAGAAACCTGACTACTCACTGTGCTTGCAAAGACAGAAAACGGGATGTATCTATCACCAGCACCTATCGCCTTGTGATTTGAAGACACTGAGAGAGAATACTCATGATATACATGACGTCAGTTTTACTTCCAAGTGGAAACACTGTAAGTTAAAAACATATGCTTTCTTCTGAGAAATCTAAAATTTGTAAATTAATCCCATAATTGCAGTTATTCCTGGAATATGTCAGCTCCTGTGGAAGTGAATTTACCTGCTGCTCTATTAAACTGCTGTATAGCCTCTGTTAAGACCAAACCACTCTTTTCAATCCAAATGTGTAAAATCTCCCAAACTGTGGGCAGAACCACATTGCCTGAGAGAACCTCCTGGAATTAATGTTGACGAGCTTTGCAGGGTGGTGGAACATTTGTAGTGAAGGTGTCGTGAAGGAGTGGTCCATCAGTATGTCAACAGCATTTGGCAGCAATCCTCCAACTATAGCAAACTTGAGGGTTCACTGGCTCTGAGAGGTTGTCCCACTCGGAGCGGGGGCAGACAAATGCTTGTGTGATGTCAGATACATCACAACCTACTGTCATCCAGGAGAGCTCCAAGTGTCTCACTTAGGACCATCATTTATAGGGTGGCAGAAGAGTTACTTTTTGTCATAGTAATTTTCCATCCTGGCCACAATTAGTCTCAGTAACTTCCTTTGAAAGCTTGATAGCAAAAATGTTGTTCCACTCAAGTTGTTATTTAGTCAAGAAAAGTAAGTTTCCAAGGCTGTTCATTGAAAAACAGGAGCTTGCTAGCCAACTTAAGTTCCTGGGAGCAGTATTTTTGGTAAGCTCAAGAGAAGTTTAGTCCAGGCGCTGTTTGTAAAGGCTTAGGCCTAAGAAGCATTTCTGAGATCACAGTGCGGCCCAAGGAGGAAGGGAGGATGCACTACCACAGAAGGCAGGCTTGAAGATACACTCCAAGGTGTTTGCCTACATTCTCTGAAATGATAACCATCAACAGCTGTCACCACCCTGAAATGGTCTGTGTAAATCATAGGAGATATCCTCTGCATTAACAGTGCAGAATATATAAATATCATACCCAGCAGTAACAATCATAAGCCAGTGAAGGGAGAAGGGAGGACAATTGGGTTTTATGTGTCTTTCTTTCACACAGCATGTAGTTCTCAGCCATTTCCAGCCTGTGGTTACTCACTGTGGGTAAACAGGTTGGCTGCTGCTGCTGTGTGAGGTTCTCTGCTGCTTTAAAATGGACTAGTGCAACCAGACAAGTGCAGAGGAAGAGCAGGGACAGCATACCATATTGTGCACTGTGCATTTAAAGCATAAAAACACAACAAAGCAATAGTAGCAATCTTAGAACTCTCATAAGGGATAAGGGGAAAAAGTCAGAAATTATTAACATCCCTCATGAGTTCTTGCTTACTTGACAAGGATTTCACTGGCATTATCTCTTTCTTTGAAAAGGTGGAATTCTACTGGAGAAAAGGATTTGATGATTCTGGAATGTTTAGCATCTTGTTAAATATAACATGCTGAGCGTATTTGTTTGAAAAGGTCTGTGGTTGCCTTAGCTTGTGATCTCTAATCACCTTACTATGATTAAACAGCATAAAATCTGATATTATCTAAATGTTTATCAACTGAAATTTAATTTAACTGCAAACTGTGCCTTTAAAAGATACCAAAATTACTATACTTATAACAGAAATCTGCATTAATGATCTACTCCTAGGACTGTAAAGCAAAGAAGCCATAGAAAAGGAAAACTGAGAACTGCTTCCTGGTATATATGACCAAATACTCTTTGCCAGGGCAATAAGACACTCAGAAGAGAGACCCCCTTGATCACTCATGTTACCAAAATTCTGTAGAGATAACAGTTTCCACCAGTACTCAGGTTTCAGTTTGCGGTCATTCTAAATCTGGTCCTGTATTTGCCGTGCAGTTAAGTGATACTCAGAACGGACCCCTTCGTGCCCTGTCACTCCAGGCCTCACACCGACAGCACTTTTTTCCATCTGTCAGCTGGGACTTTCCCCACCTCCCTATAGCAGGATTCTTTTCATCTTCTCTCGCCTCCCCTGCCTCAACACTGTGCGTAACAGGGGGAAATACAAAAAGTGGCAGGATTTCAATTTATTTATGGTGAAAAAAATATTAATAATTAAATCCCCCATCTTCGTTGGTTTATTTTCTAGTATTTGTCTGAGTTAACTTTTAGCTTCCATTACTGTTATGGACCTTATAGTATTATATAGTTTGCTTTCATATTTTTACATAGCATTTCAGTGATGTTGAAATATGTACTGCTCCAGATGGCCTGTACGAATGCAGAGTTCAGAGTTCCTGTGTTGTTTCTGACATCCTGTGACGTTTCTTCAGTGCATTCTCAGTTCAGACAAGCACTGCTGACAGGCCCAGCCCAGCCCAGTGCAGCCCACGCCGTGGTGGTTGCTCCAGGCACCTGGCAGCACCAGCCACCCAGCTGGGCTCAGCTTACACACAAACCTCAGGCCATTTCTTTATTAAAGTCACTGCCAGGATACCATTCCCTCCTTAGACTACACTGCGAGGCCAGAAACCTTCTCCCCCGTTATACCTAAAATTCAGGGCTCATTCCAGCTGGCAAAGTGGAAGTCATTATCAGCTGGCTTGTTTTCAGTCCCTGTGCAAACTGTGGCGCAGTTGTGACAGTATTAAGCTAAAGTAAAGGCCAAGCTGAAAACAGCTTATCTGCTGCCTGATCACAGAAGAGATTGGCAAGTGGTTGGGCTCGTACTTCCTCATTTTTTTTTTTTCGTACTGTACCTTACAGTGGAAGATCTTATTTGCTCATCTAAACTCACTGCTAAACAAGCAGTCTTTTACTCCTCCTTCTTCATCTGCTTGTTAGATCTGCAAAAATAAAACCACATACATAAGGCCACTGCTTTCAAATTTAAATGTCACAAGTTAAGCATGTCAATATGTAGTGAATAATACAGTAATGCAGCAGTTACTGAGACTTTATCCTGAAGTACAGTGCAACTCTTTTCTCCTTGTCACAGCATCACTGGATAGGATCAGAGATCCTGTTACTAAGAGGAGTATTAGCATTTATTTTAAAATAATTTTTAGCTTCACAGATATATCTTAAAGCTAAAAGCAAGCATACCCTGAAAGGTTGAACGGCAAGTGAATAACAGAGTCACTTTCCTTTAGTTTTATAATCACTTAAAAGCTGACAGTTCATTTTCTGGAATATGTACTTATGAATGGGTCTCTTGGGGTTGACAACGCTGGGAAAATTTTCAACAAAAAATCAGTCTAGTTTTTCAGATTTCTATGTCTAGGTATCCTCTCTAAAAATAAACCCTCAAAAGTTTAATTAGGTTTACCTTATTCCAAAAGACTTTTCAGGGCATACAGTGAATGTGGGGAAGCAAAAGGTAAAAAAATATTCATGTCCTTCCCTCAAGTACAGCATATTTGGAGGTCCTACAAGAACAATGTATCAGCATTGTTAGGTCAAGAACTCATTCCTTTAAATAAATAAACAAAAAGAATTTGTGTTCCTCCTTTTTGATGTATTTCAGAATTCAACAGTAAAAGGGACAAATCTCCCCACCAAAATGGTAGTTTGCTAAAATCTTAATAAAACTTCATTGTTCTAAAGTTAATAAGACAAAATAGTATTCATATTTTCAAATATTAAAAACAATTCCAAAACTTGATTCTGGGAGTTGATTTTGCATTTGGAAAGGCTGCAATCGGAATTTACTCTGCTGCTGTCATTTTCCTATCTAACAATAGTTAACTTCAGATGGATTCCATCATATTCTCTGTAATCATAATTTTTACTGCAGCCCAGTGGCAGTAGGTTTTCATTTCTTTTAAAATAAATCCTCTGGCAAACCTGCAGCATTTCCACATGCCAGCTCCTACTCCATCTTCTGCTTGATCTTGTTTCATAGTAAGCTTCACAGCAGGAAGGTCATAATAATAAGGATATGAAAATCATTAAAGGAGTCAAACAGTACAACTTCTTTTAAGCTCCAGCCAGTGTCATAAAACCACTTTGTGCAGGAGTATCCAAGGCTTTTTTCTTTCTTTTACTGTGCTCACAATCATAATTTTTAGAAGGTAGAAGAGTTAGAGTTCTACATATAGGATCAGTCACCTAATTTAGTAAACTAAATAGCTGTTGTGTCAATAAAGTTTGCCATGTGGTAAGTGCTTCAAGTCTTTGCCTGTTGAATAACTTGGCTCAGAGCTCTTTGTTTCACTGACCATAAACCACAGTGTTAAAACATAGCACAAATAGCAAAATATCAAAGGCTGTAAAATAGTGTTTTCAGGGTGTCTTCCAAGAGCTGTTATCAAAAGTAACAGAAGATACAAATGCAATTGAAGTCCATGAATAATAATAGTTCTTCTGGCCTTTTAATTTGACCTATTTAAATGGCCATTGTGGTTTTTCCTTCTCTGAGAAGAGGTGGTAGCTAATTACAGTGATGATTATAAGAACTACAATTAAAACAATTCCAGCTGTTCTGGCAAAAGTAGCTCCAGGCACAATTGGCCACAAGGTTCTGTTTCGGATATATCTTGAGGTGTTTCTTTTATGCCTTCTATTAGTAATAGGCAGATAGCTTTAAGCTTTGTTGTAGTTCAAGCACAAATGATGACTTGGTGTTTCACTGACTGCACTTGCGGTAAATACTGCAACGACCAGCATATGCAGCAAGATACTGGTGAAGTGCCATCAGAGTTAAAGTTCTTCTGCCACTTGCTCCTTGTACTCCAGAGATTATCCAGATTAAAAATTGTGGAGTTCTCACACCAAGTACCTGTACTGTAAAATAGACAGGACATACTGTATAATAGACAGCACCAAGGTCACAGAAGAAGAAACAACAGAGGCGGTGCTGGCACAGGAGAAAATACTGAACTTTCTTCATTTGAAAGCATTCTCAAACTATCTTTGCTATTAGCAGCCTACATGAAGTAATAACAATGAAATAATTTGTGTAAAGGAATTTTTTTTATTACATTTTCTATATACAGTGATACTGAGCATTTTCCTTCTGATGAATTAATAAGCATGTTCATGATCTTTAAACATATCGACCTCCAAACCCACAACTCTAAATCTTTCAAAGTACTATATTTACTAGAAAAAGAAGGTACATTACTGATAGTATCTATCTGCCACATAGTATGACATAATCTGCTCTGAATGTCTGCTTTTAAATATTCAAACAGTTGTCAGTTCTGAACAATATTTGAGATAAAATTTTAGTCAGCGGGATATGATTTTTCAGTTAAAGAGAAATTTACTTTGTCAATTGTCACTAGCAACTTTAAAAAAACCCACATATAAAAAATATATAAGTATAAAGGTTATGTGTACAAAGTCTTTTAAACTGTTGTTGTAACCACCAGTTCTCCACAGAAGTTTAGCTGTCTCAGAGCCTTCTATTTCTGATATTTCAGTGCCTCCCCAACCTCTTACATTTTCTTAATTTTATATAAATGCAGACTCTTTTAAATGCAGCCTCAAATGCTGGGTTTCCTTGAGGTAACTTGCAATTTATTCTGTATATGATATTCAGGCATCTTTAATAGATGCTCCCTGCATTTAAACCAAAGTATGCATTACTGACAAGACTCAATTTAATACTTGAGAACAGAGACAAGCACTCAAAAAAAAAGTATTTCAGAGGCAAGAAGAATTCTGCAAATGAACTAAAGAGTCTCAGCTTTTTCTGTGTGACCATCAGTTAAGAAAGTAGGTATGTACACAGATAGCACAGTTTAAGCGATTCCAAAGCAGCTGGAGAGCGTCAGAGCGTAAGTCCTGTTTCCAGAAGTCAGGTGATAACTTTGATGGAAGCCTTCCCATTGCTCATGGCTACTGTCACTCAGCTGCCGGCCACAAGCTCACCACTGACAAGCAGGTTGCCAGGCTGCTTCTGAGAGCAGGATAGCCTCAGTTTTATTCTAAGCCTGTGCTTGGTTGTTAGAGAACAGTAAGCCATAACACAGGCCCTATGTGTAGTTTCTGACTCAGCAAAGGGTCATAGCTAGTTTTACAGAATTGCCCTGCAGTTATCTTCTTCAAGAATACTTCTGAATACAGAGAGATATGTGTGGGGCAGAGTCAGCATCTCCTTACTGACTCTGCATAGTTCAAGAAAGTGACGTACAGTCTCTGCAGATACCTGTGCCCTTTGGACACTTGGAGAAGAGATAAGCATTTGAAACAATTACACATGCTGCAAAAAGCCTGGGATAAACCACAGGGTATAGGAAGTTTATTTTGATGAGTGTATCAGGGACGGACACTGCATGTGTAGTGGATTTTCACAAAAAAGAGAAACATTAACATGGTTCTTTTATTTCAGCAAAAGAGAAGGCAGTGGCCAGCGACTACAGCTTCCCTCCCAGGAGGCTGAGTCACTGCTTCCTGTCACCCTGCTAGCACATCACTTCAGCTACAGCTCCAGAGCTTCAAACTGCTCCACACAGGCCAGCTTCTGTTTTCACTGGAGCTCTGGGCAGCCCTACAGATGCAGTTCAGCACTCAGTACTGCTGGCTGGAGCTATTTTTAAAATGCACTGCATAGTCACAAATCAGCCTCCTGGTATAATCTGTTCAGCAAATGGTGCATTTAGCTACTTCAGCCATAAAAAAATATAAATATATATATACACACATAGAGTAGGCATTTAACCTTCCATTTAATGTGTGAAATAATGACCTCATTGAAAGTATGCACTGAATAAGCAGAAAACTGCTATTGTTTTTGTGAGAATACTCAGAATACACATAGGAGAATTAAACCACTGACCCTGTGTTGTCAGGGGCCCTAGAAATTCAAGTTTGCATGTGCATAAATAAGGAATGCTTTGCTTAGTCATTCATCTATCAGTTGGTCATTTACTATGTATGGGCAAAAGAAAACAGTGGTTAAAGGGTCTTTTCTGCAGTTTAGATCTGTAAGCTGATTTAGATCAGTCTGTAGGCGTATGGTAGAATTTCAATTTATGAATTTTTACAGTTCTTGTAACAGAGTCTTGGGGCCTGTTCGCAAGTTTTTACCCACAACACGCAGAAGTCTTCATCTTGCAGATTTTTCAATATTACAAAAGCTTAGAGAATGCTAATACCGAATTTGATAGGAAATGAAACCTGTTTGTGCATCAGCAATGTTTATACATTAAGCTAAATCTTCATTTTAAAAGCATCAGATTTCATTTGGAGATTTTAATTAGACTATCTATAAATGTAAAACTCTTCCATTTGGCGAGTTCTGCAAAATAATACACATTATA
This sequence comes from Xenops minutus, assembly GCA_035221455.1. Taxonomy (NCBI): domain Eukaryota; kingdom Metazoa; phylum Chordata; class Aves; order Passeriformes; family Furnariidae; genus Xenops; species Xenops minutus. Next base: position 15,217,183 of record JAWWEE010000010.1, read on the forward strand.
TATGTTAATTATATTATTTCAGGCACTACCAATGGACATTACATTGATATTACCCTGATAAAAAATTAGGAAATACTTAAAGGAAATTAAAATCAGATTACCACTCTAACCTATCTTATACTTCCTTCTGTAATAGCTATGCTCCATACTACTTTTGACTAAGCATATTTGGAAATATTTAATAATCTGAACGTGATGTTTAGTCACTGTGGAAACAAGAAGATTTATAATACTTACATATTTAGCATCTGAAGCGGTTTGGTGATGCAAATCAAAAGAAATATCAACAAAGCAGAAGCCAACTTCACCCTCTCAAGAGGGGCAGTTCAATCTGACATTGAGGACCTCATTTTCACCAGCTGCTTGGCCTGTATTGGGAAATGTCCTTACCTTAGAGGCCTGTGTGGTTCTTTCTGCAGCCAGGAATGCTGCTGTGTGTCACAAGAAGGAGCTCCCCTCTCTACAGTAGGAGTACCTGTGACCATGCTGAGTCTTTACTGTTTGCTGACAGTACCTACCTAAAAACAGGCAGCCTTGGAGTGTCACACATTTCAACCCCTTTGCGCTCTAGAAGAATAAGTATCTCCTTATTCTGACAGCCCCATCATATCCAACAGCCCCATAGGGACATCTTAGGCAAATCAAGGTGTTTTAAAAGACACTGGGAGCCTCTATTTAGGAAACTGAATTTCATCCCAAATAGCACCGTATAAGAAGCTCTGATCCTGCCTGATTCTAATTGTCATCCTGATATGGGAGAGACTTCAAACAAGAAAAAATGTGGGTTACAACGTGAGATGCTAGGAAGACATCACTTGCTAACAGTTCAGACCGATGTCCAGATAACATACTTCAAAACCATCTGTAATGTCATAAAGCTGGCTGAATCTAATTCTATTCTGAAAAAACTATGCACATTTGCAATAAATCTGATGACTGTTCTGCCACGTATGAGATACAACACACTATCAGGAACAGCATCTTGTGGCAAGACTGGACTAATACAACTACCAGGCTATTTAAAGACAATCATCTCTCTACAGTGCAAAAGTGCCTTATTTACTTAAATCCTGATGATGTCTTCTCCCAGAACTATTATATATTTACCCCAAATGTTCTATTATTTGTGACCTAAACTCCTGATGCCTGGGATTTTTTTGTTTCCTCTTGCCTGGGACCACTATCATCCTCCTCATAACTTACAGCAAAGGAAACCAAGATGCTTAGAAGGATACTCTCTGATTTCTTCACTGTGCCTACATGCAAAAAACTACCAGAGAGCAAAGTACGTGATGTCACAAAATTATGTACAATTCTAGCTAAAATAATGGACCCTCTTCCACTGAAGCCAAAGTGTACTGCTGGTTTCAACTGGGCAGGAATAGCTTGAAATGGAAGTGTGGGAATTGATGCTGAAAGGTTTCTAGTTTATGTTGCAGTTTTATTCACTCATGAGAAAGAATGTTGTTAGTTATAGATAAAATGTTTAGAAGATGGGACACATTCAAAAGTATTTTGGTTTTGTATCAATAATCTATTCCCAAATCTAAGAAATATCATTTGGAGAAGTTTCAGAATACAAATGGAGTAGAGGAACATGGTGAACCTAAATTATGAGAATGATGAACTGAAAGTAACTCAGAAATAGGAAAACTTTATAAGTTTGAACCTATTGAGGCAATATTTAAAGGCATACATGACTGTATATTCAAAAAAAGTTAACCTACCTTGCATTTTGTCTCAGTTGAAATTGGAGTGGTTCATGCATTTGTTCCCTTCTCTGTGTTGTTAAAATACTGCTCACTATAAAAGAAGAAGCAAGAGAAATTAAAGAGAAGCTAAAATAGAGAAGTCACTTTAAAACCAAAATGTCTAGGATGTCATTACATATTTAGAATGTGAGTCCTTCTAAAGGCATTTACCATTTTTAATGCCACCACAGACTCAAAACAGTAACAGCAAGAGATAAAAAATATCGTAATACAATAACCTCATGGTTATCATAGTTTTAATGTGGCCTAAAATTTTAGAGAAATAAAAAAAGTAACAAAACTCAGATTCTCTTACTCACAATGTAATTCTCCTAATTAATTAGTTGTTTTAAGGAGAATACCTGTTAATAGCCTAAGACATATTGTATTCAATTTAGCTGCTCTGATTCACAGAAAAGGAAACATATACTCATTGCCTGTTGTTATTTGGGGATGACATTCTATCCCTCTGTCAATATTGTGTGGGTTCCCAATATATTTTCTAGTATTTCTGTCTGAAAACTTGACAAAAATCTCTCTTCCACCCAGGTAGAACAGAAAAAAAAGCAGCTTTGATTTCTTTCCTATGGCACAAATTACATAAACTATTTAATTGCACATAGTTCACCTCACCTGTTCCTTCAGCCAACTTAAACAGCTCAAACACAAGACTTCAAAGCTGTTTCAAAATTTTCTAAGAAATGTCTAAAAATATTTTAGAAGTAAATCCTCTTTAATAATGGAATATTAAAAGTAATATGAGAAGGAATAGGGATTAGAATAGCCCAAGGGAAATAGATTGACTGATTCTCACAAGGTCTATACTCAGTAAGTACAGCTAAGCAAGATGAAAGGTGTGATTGAGCTCTACATCAGCACTACCCATTCTAAATGCTTATGACTCAATTCTGCATCTGAGATTGAATCACTGCTGTTTTAATGGAGTCCTATGGCCTTCCACTTGTCCAGGGGAGTTCAAGAGAGCATCTCCTAAGTGCTGTAGAAATAAATATATAAAAATATATAAAACTATTTAACTGCAAAAGTAACTCACCTTTAATGAAAAATCCTTCCTGGTACTCTTCATCACTTTAGAGAATCTCAAACGTACATAGTGAATTTGAACTGTGGAAGAAAAACATAAGTGGCTTCGAAAATGTGGGTGAAACAACCACAAAAACCTCCATATTTTTCATCAAAATTTTGGTCCCAAGCCTTTGAATAAGAACAACCTTTTCCTCAAAGCAGATGTCTATGAAAGTCCTAAATAATTAACTGCAGCATGCCTTGCTGTGTTCAGATTCACTACCAGCTGCAGGTTGGTATCCCGTGTAGAAAATACCAGCAAGCAGGGGTGTCTGCACCAGTGCATTTTGTGTGATGACAAGAGCACTGGGTAGAACATGTCTACCATCTTCTCTGACTTACTCTTGAAAGCTCCTCCTTTGTTCTAACCACCACAGATCTGCAGGCAGAACCTCCTCTGGCTGGTTCTTCATGCTGAGGGCACCGTGGGGCTGCCTCCATGCACAGGACCTGCTGAATCTGATTCACATTACTACAACCCACTGCATTCTGTTGGTACTCTTGGTAATTCTCAGACAGGACTTGTGACTTGAAAAGGGGCTGCAAAATGCTTTCAACAAGACAACGGTGGGTTTGCCAGCTTTGGGCTTTTTTTTTTTTTTCTTTTTGGCATATAATTGTATGGAATTTGGGTAATAAAATATTCCGGTTGATGGAACAGATACAACACATCTGAGAAGCCATATTATTGCTATTTCTGAGGAAAAAAACCTCCTAGTCAATATGCTGCTTATTGCCAGCAGAGAGGATGGGGGCCCTGCATCTCTCAGGTTCTTGTCCAGCTGAAGATTCTCAGGGTTCCAGTACAACTAGATGGGCTCTCTGGGTGGCAAAGACTGCAAAACTGGTAAGGAGGATTGCAACAGCACACAGGTGTCTTTCAGCTAACACCCTACAAACATCAGCTTCCCAATGGTAAATTAGCAACGAGACCAACTACATGCAAGTTAGATGGGTACGTGCTGAGGCAGTGAGCAGGTCTTCTCATAGCATAGCACATTGGGGGTGTGCTGTAAGAGGGGTTTGGTAGGTGCTCGGCAAAATCAGGAAGTGCAATTTGCACCTCCTTGTGCCAGAAACCAAATGAGTCAGATCCTTAAAGCCTCAATTTTAGCTTTGCTTCTGCCTCCTCATTGTTCTGACTAATACAATGATTTCATACCCAGCTAAGTATGGTAAAAGCCAGCTGCATGGCCTCTAGGTTAGAGCACAGCCTGGCTTCTGCTGGCGTCAGAGCTAAAACACTGCCACAGATTTCAGGGGGGCAGCTGCAGGCTAACTGTAAGCAACGTTATTCACTGCATTAAGAAATCAAATAAATCAAAATAACATTTAACAATACAACACACTGCACTGCTCTCAAAGCATCATAAGTCATTACCATCTCAATTTTTAGCTGTCAAATTTGAAACATCTTAGAGAGGCCAGAAGTTGAAGAAAGCAGGTGCATGTAAGACTTCTAAAATATTAAAAAACTAGTAACCCACCACACCTTCCAAAACAAGAGACTTAGACAGCAACTTTAAATGTAAATCCAGCTCTCTAAACATAAGAAAGAAAATCCAGAAAAATGCTCTGTATTGGTTTCAGCCCCAGATATGCAATTGTAGGATCAGTGTCATTCATATGTATTAACGTGGTATGGACTTGGTGCTGGGTAATGGGCAATTAATGAAACTCATGTCTTTCATGAGACTCTCTATATATCTACTGGCAATTTTCATAGTGTACACATTTACATAATCCAGGCCTCCTTCCAATTTATTTATTTACTATAACTAAAGTATTTAAAAAACCATTTTTTATCAATGGGTAGGTTTTTTTTCCTTTTGTTTGTAAATTAACTTTAATAAATAGTGAATAACAGAGAGTGAAATTAGTTAAAATAATCCAACATTTGAAAGATGTAGCAATAGTTTTCTTTCCCTGTGCTCTGCCACTGAGATGATACTTGGCAATGGGTTGATAACTGTTCTTCCTTCTAATCTCGTGTAAGCCAAAACCTTGGTCTCACAAATGATATTGTGAGAACAGTTATCTAAAACTGCCTGGAGCTCTCTAGCAGAATCAGGCCAAGGGCCTTGATGCTAACCCTGCAAAAGGTAACAAGGGTTTGCAGTTGGCTGTTGACAGAACAAGATTAGATTTGGTTCTGTAAAGCTGCTGTAACTACGGAAAAGGGAGACCTCATCATTTAGCAGTATTCCTAGTTAGTCCACACCTTTTTTTCTCAGAAGGTGAGGGTAAGGTCAATGGTGAAACCCAGAAGCTTCGCCACCTCTCCAGAAGAACTGCAGGGAGAAAGATCGGGGCAATTTGACCTTGACACAAAGGTCAGACTTTGCATATACTTGCTGTTCTGTATCCTGTACTCCCAGAACAGTGCAGCTGACAGCAAGGATCCCTCCTTTCTAACAGATGTCAGGTGTATTTCAGTAAATATCGAAACCATGGATAGGTTTCTGAGCCTGATGTGAACCCCGGAGATTCTAAGGTTTCCTGCCTGCACCTTGTACCCTCCTCAGAGCCCCCAAGGATCAACCTCACCCACCCACCAAGCCCTACACGCTTTTTGGGTCACAGAGCCATCCGAACGGGGTCAGAGGACGGGCTCATTATTTCCGTCTCCTCAGCAGTCTGCTCCCAGTGTGTTTCTTGGCTCCTCTGTGACGTACATGGCATTGTTTGTGGAACAATGTCATGTTTTAATGATTTGCAAAGCGCTATGAATGGTGCATACTAAAGATACTCCACAAGCATTAACAGCTGTTATTCAGAGCAGCAAAGTTTTACAGCATTTCAAGTATATAGACAAATTATGTGTTCAGCAATAACCCGCCATTTTCTATGGCGGCCTTACTTAAATTGCATATCAAAACTTCAATGAATTGGCAACAGCATTTTAAGCATTTAAAACACATTTTTAATCTAACTTGCTGCATCTGAAGTAGCAACCTTTTCAGATGGATTTTGGTTAAAATAAATACTATAGAAACAGTGCAGAAACTTGCCAGGTGTCTGTCACGGGCACCATTCCCGGCGCGCCCCGCCCGGCGTGCCCTGTCACACCAGACAGGGGGTTCCCTATAGGGCTGTGTCCTGGGATACCCTGTGGGGCCGTGTCCTGGGATTCCCTATAGGGCTGTGTCCTGGGATACCCTGTGGGGCCGTGTCCTGGGATTCCCTATAGGGCTGTGTCCCCGAAATACCCTATAGGGCTGTGTCCTGGGATACCCTGTGGGGCCGTGTCCCGGGTTTTCCCTATAGGGCCGTGTCCCAGTGATCCCCTGTGGGACCGTGTCCCGGGTGTTCCCTACAGGGCCGTGTCCCGGGGGTTCCCTATAGGGCCGTGTCCCGGGTGTTCCCTATAGGGCCGTGTCCCGGGGGTTCCCTATAGGGCCGTGTCCCGGTGATTCCCTATAGGGCCGTGTCCCGGTGATTCCCTATAGGGCCGTGTCCCGGGTGTTCCCTACAGGGCCGTGTCCCGGTGATTCCCTATAGGGCCGTGTCCCGGGGGTTGCCCACGCACCCCGCCCAGGTGTCCCCTGTTCCCCCTCCCCCCTCACGGCCCCCACACGGAACAGGCCGGGGCGGCCGCTGCGCAGGCGCCCCCTGGTGGGGCGGGAGGGGCCGCCCTGAGGGGGATCGGGAACACCGTCCCCGCTCTGGGATGGGAACACCGTCCCCGCTGTGGGATGGGAACACCGTCCCCGCTCTGGGATCGGGAGCACCGTCCCCGCTCTGGGATCGGGGGCAGCCGATCCAGAGGCGCTGGAACATTACTATTATTTTTAGGGAGGGTAAAATGCTCCTTCCAGGAAGCCTCATTAATACTAATTATAGCTCGTCATTACAGCCGCATCACATTTCTTAAGAAACGCTGAGACAGGCGGAGCTGCCAGGTCAGAGTGACAGGGCTGGATGGAGCACCGTGAGAAATGGGGCTGCAATATTGGACCCCGGAGACGGCGCACCTGGAAGTACTCCGAGCCTGAAATAATCGTCATCAGGAGCACATTAATTGGGTGAAAACACACTTCAGATCACACAAAAAAGTGCTTCTCAAATGATGCTTATAGAGGTTACTTACCATTTCCTTCCTTAACACGTAATAAAGTTGTATTAAAATCATATTTGCATTCCCTATCAATGCAAGTCCACGGATGGCCAACTGATAAAATCAGAGAACATTTGTTGGTCTGTTCCTTCCCCCCAGTGTGTCGGGTTCAGCTGCAGCGCCCGCACCTCCGACATGTGCCAGGGCCACTGGAGCTCCCGAGTCCTTTTGGGAACCAGGGCGGAGGCCAGAGCCGGCCCGAATGACCGCCCCGGGAGCCCACGCCCTCGCTCTCCCCCAGATAACAATGTTTATTACCTTCTTATTACACTGAAAGGAAAGGAATGAGCATTTGGGAAAACGTAACCCACAACTGCAGGCTGGTGTGTGGGAGGGCAGTAACGAGTTACCCTGCCCAGCAATCTATTACTTCTCTCTCCCCATTTGATAACACAGTGATCGGACAAATGCCTCTTTCACACTTTGCTCCTCTGCTTTTTGTTCTCTGTCACCCTCCCTAAAACAACACAAACTAACCAAGCTGTAAACAGTTTGTCAGATTCCAGAGCCTTAGATTAATTTACTCCAGCCTATCTCTTTCGGGATGAAAGTGTGGAGCTGCTGCGGCAGCCACAAAAGCACAGTCTCGCACATCCCTCTGTCCCTCCTTTATCTCTCTTCTCCACGGTGGAGGAGAATTTTAAGTATGGACAGGAGGCCATTCCGGCATTTCCACCACCTCTCCTGGATCATCGCTCAGTGCACCGTTTCACTCCCCTCTAAGTTTCTGTGCATCTTAAAGCAATTACAACTTGACTGACTCATCGCACCACAGTCCTTGGAGTCCCTCCCTGGTGCAAGAACGAAAAAACTCTCTCTCCTTGCTAGGAGATCTACTTTCTGCTGGCACTTGAGTGAGACAGTGGCAACCCAGAGCCTAACACTTCTTGTCAAGTAGCTTTGTTACCTTTTAGTGTACAAGAAATATACAAACTCAAATGAAATCGAACTGAAATGCTCACAGTGACACACTCAGTGTAAGGCAGTGACTTGCAGGTGGGAAAGCATCTCTCCCTAAAAGATGAAGACTGAAGTTACCTACATGTGCATCATCTTTCAGATACCCTTGGTCTGACAGCTACCCCACCTACATGTGTGAAGTTTTGTACAAGGAAGGGAAAGAAAAGTACTAATAGAGTGAGATAATAAAATCATAAAATAGAAGAATAGGCTAAAAAGAATTTCAGCGGCAGAATTAGAATCAAACCCTCCCCTGAAAATAGCAACAGGAATCTAGCCAAGAAACAATGGTCTTGGTGTATTTTGGAAACTAGAGGTGGGGTAATTATAGGCACATCTTCTTTAATCAGTAGTACATAAGAAGTATTTTCTACTACTCTGATTAAGGACTTACTCATGTAAATCTTTACTTATATAAGCAGTTTGTACTTGAATACTAAATGCTTGGAAGATGTTTATGCTGTTCTTTAAAACTGTTTATTAGGAGATTGAAACAAAGCAGTAGATTGTATCATCTAATTATAAAAAGAGGCTACATGTTGAATCTAAGTATTGTGGCTATCCCCTTCTTTTAAGGTGAACACCACAAATACTGAAAGCATTTGTGTTAAAAAAAAGTTTATAATTTAGATACTTGCCTCTTAAACTGAGGGTCAATCTGGCAAATACCAAGCTGCTCCTGTGTTCACCATTAAGCATGCTGTATCTTACTTCTGAGATTAGGAGTTATTTTTAATCTTAAATTCTGGGCCTTTATCGTTATTTTAGAAAGTGTCTAGATATCTGTAAATGTTTACACACATAAATATTTTACAATCCATAGAATCACTTTAAAAACAGTGCACTTGCAGAAAAAGAATAATATGCAAACATACTGTATTACAATGTTATTCATATGACATTTATCTTGCATATTAAACAGAAATTATGATATATTCTTGTTCAGAAAACCTTTCAACCTCTGACAGTATTATTTTATGGTTTGCATATGGAAAAATGGAAATAAAACTATTTTATTGTCCTCCACTAGAGGGAGAGAGAGCAGCTCTTGTTGCTAGGCAGATTCTGAAAACAGCTTCATTCTGCACCATTTAAAGCAGTGATGTCAAATTTTGGGGGGAAACATTACTAAATATGAAGTAATTTCTAAAATATTAAAACCCTGAAATATAAAATTTTATTTCTGATAGGTTACTTTCTGCAATCCTCACCTCACTTTCTTTAAAGTGGATGTTAACATATTGATAGAAAAATCTAAAAGAAATAGGAAAAGTAACAGAAATTGTAATCTTGAAAACCAGTTACTAATTTGATAATGAAACAAAATACTCTGCATTGTACTTTCCATTCTGTATTGGATGTGAAACATTCCTACAGGTACTGCACTGTCTTCACTGCTTCCTTAGAAATCAGAGCATGATATCTTCCACCCAGCAGACCACCCTTTATCTCAGAACCTCGGAGAAGTTTTGCCTCTCCAAAGACAATTTGACAGTAACTGCTCAGAATGTGTCGATGTTCCCCTTTCCTCTAAACATCCTGATGATCCAGTCCATGATATCCCCTCCAATGATGTGACACCCTTAGTCCTATGGACTTGTGATCCTGCTGGTTTGCAGTTTGTTGTCGGGTCAGAAAACAAGCTCTGGTGGTCTGTGTGCTCCACAGAACGTGTGGAAACTGCTCCAGCTCACAGAAGCACAAGGCACTTGGTGCAGCTTCAGAGTACTGAATAGGGCTGAGTGACTGATACATGTAATGTCATTTGGACAGTGGGCAATCTGTAGGGAGTGGGTACCTGTAGGACAACTGTGGATGGCATACAAGCAAAGACTGAACTTAGAACTCACTGCAGAACGTACTGCAGAAACGATAAAAACAAATGCTGGAAGGGGTTCATCTGTAGATTGGCATAGTAATAATCTACCATTGAACATTTAATTGACCTTGAAAAGTTGCAAATATTTCTTTATATACTGAGATATGGACAAACTAAGCACAAGGCAACAATGCCAATTGTTGTTAGTTTGTGCTGTTACATGTTTCAAAGGAAGCCCCCTGTTTACGGTTCAAAAAAAAGAACTATACAGGGAAATGTAACCCAGGCCTTAATGGAATGTTTAAATTTCATTTTCAAGTTTACAAAATGCTTACAAATCAAAACCCCCCATAAAATATATCTCTATTTTGCACTTCTGTTTATATTTTTTAAAATTTTCTAAGGAACTTGAGGTAATTTAATAATACATTCCATTTCCCTCCCAATGTCTGTTCAGGGAAAACTGTAGCTATTGACAATACGAGTGCTGCAGACTGAAAACAAGCCCAACAAAACGATCAAGTGACATCAGAACAGTTAGTGAGAAGGAAGGAATGACTCTATTTTGGACACATAATGACACTTTTGTACAAATAGTTCTGGCTGAGGTCCCACAGGGATCTCTGTTGAAGAATCTCTGGGTTTCGTTGGCCTAATGCAGATCAGTCACACGCCAGCTCTCCAAAAGAGCCCATGCAGCTTTGGAGAGTGCAACAGCAGGAGAACACTGAGACCCCCTGGCAGCTTCACACAACCTGAAAATACCTGGTTCAAGTACTGATGCAGACGACCTTATGAGATTTGAGGCACTAGTCACACCATGCAATTTAGCTGTGAACTGAGGAAGTTACCTGTTCCAGCTTGGCTGAAACAGCTCTCTATCCAGTGGAGGACAACCTATGTATCTCCTCCTGTCGCTAATCATTGTTTGCTTGCTCTGTTCTCGTGAATCATAACACCATTGCAGTTCTGGTGTTTTAACAAATACGTTTTCTGAAAATATATTGCTTTGGAATTTTATACAAATCAAGTTATTAAAATGTTGATGTTAGAGTTTCATAAAAGCATTGATACTTCATGATCTAGTTATAAATAATGCAATACCTTGGCAGTGGTGCTACAGAGAACACAACGGAAAATCACACAGTTCAAATCCATTTCAGATAAACTCAAGTTTACAAGCACACTCTTTTAGATCATGTTTTCAAAATGTTTAAAGATCAGAGGATTCTTTTGACCTAAATGCCTGCCAGGATAAGCATGAAGAAAAGCCACTGCATACAGATTAATACTGTGATTTGAATGCCACAGAGTGCAGGACTAAGCCCTGGTACCACTGAAATAATTTGTACTAACTAGTTCAGTGATAATTTGACCTTTCTGGAATTTGCAATTAATTTGGTATATTTGCAACAGGTGCAACCCATGACCAAGTCATGCAGTTCTCACTGAATGTTCTGAGATCTCCTACAAGCACAAGTTTGACCCGGAGGAAGTGCCTGCAGTGCGACTGTGAGTCATATTGGAGGCCCCCGAGTCCTCTCTCCTCACACGGCACTTCAGATGTTCAGCCAACTGCAACCACACCCTTAAGCTCACACGTTTTAAACCAGAAAAGCGAGATAGCACCATGTGCAAAACATGTTAGTGTTACAACAGCACTTAGGACTAATAGAACTGTTCTTGATAACATAGTTTATTTTACCTTCTCAATATGTAAGTTGGTTTGTTAACATACAAAGCTGAAATTGAGTAATGCTGCAGAAAAGGACTGTTTTATCACCTCTGCCTTTGTTTTATGAGCAAGTAACATTCCTCCTATGCTGTGACTTTCTGAATCAGGGAAACAACTATAAGGAGTTGAAGAACATTCATTTTCCCATGGATGTCTTAATTTACAACATGGAAACTCAGGTTTGCTGCTGCTGCTGCTGCTGCTGCTGCCACTGAAGGACTTAGGAGTATGTGGGTGGCAGCAGTTCAGTTCAGAAGCAGGAGACACTGTATGTACTGCTACCCACTCAATGTACCCTGCCGGCTCTCTAGGCTCCTTCTCCAGCTCAGTAGCCTGTTCCCACTCACTGTCCCCCTTCATTCTTGCTGCATTTCTCGTGGTAGGAAGAGCCTGCCCCCAACCTGTTGTGTGAGGCAATACTCAGTTTTTCTGGGGGAACTTCTTGAAAAGACACTGATGAAATAGCCCCCCTGCTCTGCAGCAGGACTGTTAACTTCTGCAGCATCCTCATCTGCTAAGAAACATCCTTTGGTCCTTTCAATACACTCCAGGAAACTCTCACAGGAGAGAGAGGGCTTTTTACCAAGTTTAATGACTTTAAACTGAAACAGCGTAGCTTAAGATATTATGAGGAAATTCTTCCCTGTGAGCATGGTAAGACGCTGTCATGGGTTGCCCAGAGAAGCTGTGGCTGCCCCATCCCTGGGAGCGTTCAAGACCAGGCTGAATGAGGCTTTGAGCAACCTGCTCTAGTGGAAGGTGTTCCTAACCATAGCACGTTTGAAACTACATGATATGTTGGTCCCTTCCAACACAAAGTATTCTATGATTCTAAAACATCCTTCTGAAGGATCTAAGGAAATTGGACAGGATCCTTTCCATATCTGTAGCTGCTGTAATGCATGAACTCTGGGAGAGAGAAGAAAGAGAAAAGACAAGTAGTTATTCTCCAAATAGAATTCTCCATGCCAGCAATGATAAAAATGTTGCTTTTTCTTCTATTTCTGAATTCCATTCCCATGGTCTATCCTCAGTCTTGGGTGAATTTGAAGATAGCAAATTAGTTCATTCTTTCCCATTTGAGTAAGACTGCAGCTATCATGGGAGTAGGCGGGAGAATTGCTGAAAATGTTCATGCTAGCTTGGGGTATTGTTTGGGAGCGTAGTTTGTGGTGAATCCACCAAAGATACCAAGGATTCTCCTCAGACAGGCAGTGGGAAAACAAGAAAATATGTATTATTTTTGTTTGGCAGTCTGGAGTTACCAAAATGAAGAGAACACACAAGCTTTTAGGGTGTCATAAAAAAGCTGTACTACTGTGCAGTCTCTGTGGCAAATTACAGTATTAAGTTTGGCTTGTTTTCCTTTTGTCTTTTTTTGCCCCAGGAGCAATCTAACATGCCCTCACAAATACACAGAATTCTTCAGTAACCCGAAGAGGCTACTGGAAGAAAGAGGAGGTAAAATATATAAATGCCATAAATTGTGTCTCCTCCTAACAATAATTGTAAAACAAAGAATTGACCAGATTATTTGGTGATACTTTGCACTGGTTAAAAGTTCAGCAGTTGAACAAAACTGAGGGGAGGATGCTTTTTTTGTTCTGTATCTTGATGCTGCAGCAACCAAGCTGTATTTCAGACTTGTCCTTCCTCTTCAGTTGCTGCAGCACTACCATTTCATGGGAAGCAGGGAGGTAGCTTAATGAAAACTTTAGAGAGGAGAGCTATCAGAAGTAGAGGAAAAATGCTGGGAAGTTAAACAGCACTTTATATGTTCATCAATACACATTTGCAGAGGGATGAATGGTCTGTAAGCTCTCCAGCACAGCTGCCCTTTTGAGCAATGGGGTTAAGCAAGTGGTTAAAGCCCAACATGAGGAAAAAGCTGGAGTATGGTCTGGATGAATGAACTTCTAGGTGAGTAAACCTGGATGGATTGCTGGGCTTGAAGTGTAAGAATCAATGGGTTGATGTTTAGTTGGTGACCAGTACAAGCAAAACACTCTGGGGTCAATACTGGTGCCAGTATTGTTCATTACTTTCTTTGTAACTTGGATAATGACACAGGATGCACTTGCAGCAGATTTTCACATAAGCTCAAAGAATGTTTTTCAAACCAAACAGTGGAGGTTCAGTTGAGAGGCCTTTGAGAAACTGGGGCAACAGAAACCTTATGAAGTTTAATGAGGAGTGCAGAGTGTACACATGGGGTTGGATAGTACCAGGCACCAATACAGGCTCAGAGCAGCAGCAGCTGAAAAGCATGAGGCTGTCACAGAGGACACTAAGTTGGAAATAAGCCAACAGGGTGTTTTCATTGTGGATACAGTGAACCATACACTGAGCTACATTAGGAAGTTAGCTTGAACAGCAGATGAATAGAAATTATTATCCCTCTTTATTTATTGCTAGCGTGTCCACACCTGGGATAATGTGTCCTGTGCCCCAGTACAAGAAGGATGTCAAGAAACAGGAGAGGGGTGTGCAGAGGCCTACAGCACATGACTTGTGAAGAGATGTTGTAGAAGTTGGGCTTGGTTTGCCTGGCAAAGTAGAAAATAAAGGGAGATCTGTTAACAATCTAAAACTATACAAAGTTAATTGAGCTGGATTCTTGCCAGCAGTAGCAAATGGCAAAACAAGGAGCAAAGGTCTGAAGCCAAGTCTCTGGAACTGTGACTGGATGCGTGTGATTGTGCATGGGTGTTGCTGCACAGGAACATGCTGCTCAGACAGCAGCCCAGCCTATCCTTGCAGGCTTTCAAGGGTGGGCTAGGCATGGCTGACCTGAGGAGCTTCCAGTGCAAGGCTGGACAGGGTGTACCCCAGAGATCCCTTCCAATTACCACCTCTATGATGATGCCACCACAGTTCCCCCCCTGACAGTAAAGAAAATTGAGTTATCAATTCCTCCTACTCCTGCCTTCCTCCCTCTTCTCTCCATTCCTCTCTCCCTTTAAGTTACATTATGACATCTAATTACCATTATGTTTAAGGGATTAGTAAAACATCCTTCCTTTTCAGTTGGAGTTACTCTGCTTGCCATCTAAGCATTTTATGCAGTTATGATTTCTAAGGCACCAGACTCTGTCAGACTTGGTTTACATCTTACTTTACTGGATCAGGCACTTTATTCATCTTTGCCAAAAACTGCAGACTTTTTCTGATACTGTAGAACTGTCCTTCCCATTCTTACAAAATGGACTTTTTTCCTTACTGAACATAATTTGTACCCTTGCTGCTAGACCTACACAATTTAATGGTTAAAATTCAAGTAGATCCTTATATATACACCTTCTCAAGAGACAACATAAACTCAAGCTTATAGCCCAGAACCACAGTAACATATGAAGCAGAACTGCTGAAGCAGTATGACACAGCTAAGTGAATTCTCCATCAGATCAAATCTCTGTTGGCACAAGGATTTAGGCACATAGACAGCATGTCAGGTACTGGAGGCAACGTGGGGTAATAGCCAGTCAAATCTGCTTTTGTGGCAGATTAATAAAGTATGTTAGCATGTTAGATAATTCATAAATCCAAATGTGTGTCTCAAACTTAAATAATAATGCTAGTCAATAAACTGCAACTTTCAAGTGTCAAGTCCTTAGCATTATACCTTTTAGGAAGCCAGACTCCAGCCAAAAAGCTAATGCCAAAGTTAAATTCTGGATAGGAATGCCTATGCACTGTTGGGCAAGGTATTACTGTAAAACACAAAGTAACCAGGGAATATGTGTACTTCAGAATGACACACAATTGAAATGCAATATTACAGACTTTTAAAATGGGAAATCTAGTTTTGTTTATGAAGGAGAAGTAAATAACCAAATCGCAAGTTTCTGACACTAATCTAGTTGTTTAGTCTGGAAAAGGATTATTTTTTGAAGACTGTAATGCAAAATAGTGTAAGTTTTATGTAAAGAATGAAGCCATAGCAACAGCCCATAGTCTGCCACCTGAACCTAAGCTGGATAGAAATGTTTCATATTGATATATTTAACAGACTAAATACATAATGGAACAGCATGTTTTTAAATGAAAAATAGATTAAATTTTCATGTGTAAACAGCAGATAGAAAAAAGAGTAGTAAAAGTCAAATAGAAAAAAGAGTAGTAAAAGTCAAATAAAAATGTAGAAAAAAATATATATAGAAAGCTCCAAGCACATACTTTTAGATCCCCTCAAACTAATCCTAACAGATTCTGTACCATTATGTCTTACACACAGACAGCATTAATAATACTATTGAAACATGCCTGTTGGCTTCTCCTCATTTTGTTTTCTTTCAAAGTACTTCTTACATATTCTTGAACAGCCTTCATATATACTACTCTGTGCACTGCTAGGACATCAAGATTCTCTGATGATGAAAATTTTGGGCCATGGCATACAATTGCTTTAGCCTGGGCATATTCACTGCAAATAGTCAAAGCAATGAATGTAGAATGTATATCTCTTTAGTCATATAATTCACAACCAAGGTGTGGATACTGGTCTGAAAAAGTAATGTATTTCTGCAGCTTTTCTCATAAGGGAGGAATGTTTTGGAAACTTACTTATTGGGCAAATAAGGTACCATACAATGAAACTTTCAAGCTTCATTCTTAGGGTGTTTTGGCTAATAAATTGAACCACGACATAATTCATCGGCCGTTAAAGTGGTGATAGTGGCCGCTTTTATTGGACTACATCCTCTACCTCTCTGGGATGTAAATTTCCGGCGATAACCTGTGCAGCAATAAACTTCATTCAGCCACAAGAGTGTGCATGTGAGAGGACTGCAAATCTGCTCCGCCAAACCAGAATTAGCCGGTATCGCAGGAATGAAAGAGCGTGGAGATTTGAAATTGCAGGGAATGGAGACACGGCGGTGCAGAAGACGAGCTGCCTGCGGGGCAGGGGCCCACAGCCCGGTGCCGCACTCCCATGGAAAATAAGCCCCGGGCGGCGAGCAGGGCGAGGCTGAGCGGAGCGGAGCGGAGGGGAGCGCAGGTGGGCACCGCAGCGGCTCCCGGGGGCTCCGCTGGGCTGGGCTGGGCTGGGCGGGCAGGGACGGCGGTGCTGGCGGTGAGTACCTCGGGGAGAGCCGGGGGGAGCCGGGAGCCTCCGCACGGCACGGCATGGCACGGCACGGGCACCGGCACGGGCAGGGAGCGCTAAGCGGCCGCGCCGCCCGCGGCAGAGACGCGCTGGGCTGAGCTGCCCTGGGCTGGGCTGGTCTGATCTCAGTGACAGAGCCGAACTGAGCTGTCCGCCGCGGTGCAGCGCGGGCGGGCGGCGGGGACCCCCAGGATGAGCGGCGGGGACGGCGGGGACCCCCGATCCGCGGCGGGCCGGCGGCAGCGCTGCCGCAGCGGGGTAACTCGCGGTCATCCTTTGTGCTCCGGCGGGCGGGCGGTGCCGCCCTGCCCTCCCTTCCCCTGCCTTCTCCTCCCCTCCTCTGCCTTTCCCTCCCCTCCCTCCCGAACGCCGCCCCCGCCCCGCTGCCTGCGCTGGGGCAGGTGGGGGAGCCTCGCTGAAGCGCTGGGGAAGGCGTAGCATGGGGAGCTCCCAGATCTGTTATACTGGGGGGGAAAAGTACACCTGCTGCCTTCGGGCTGCTCTGCAACCCGGTACGAAACAGAGGTGCGCCCCCTGATGAAAGCTGCCCGTTCCCTTGGCACCGAGAGGAGAAAAACGTGTTACTGTGCGAGCCGCTTCCCGCAGTCCCCGGGGACGTGGCAGAGGGGCAGAACAGCACCGGGACAGAACAGCACCGGGGCAGAACAGCACCGGGGTAGAACAGCACCGGGGTAGAACAGCACCGGGGTAGAACAGCACCGGGGCAGAACAGCACCGGGGTAGAACAGCACCGGGGCAGAACAGCACCGGGACACAACAGCATCGGGGTAGAACAGCACCGGGGTAGAACAGCACCGGGACAGAACAGCATCGGGACAGAACAGCACCGGGGTAGAACAGCCCCGAGGGGTCGCCCGGGGAGGTCCGAGCAGGGTTTGGGAAACAGCCCTCGGGGAGGGGCAGCAGGGCAGGGCAGAGCAGGGCAGCACCCCCGGTCTGGAAATGGAGCTGCTGCCGACTTCATGCAAACTTGTGATCCTGGCAATTAGCTTAACCTTTTAAGCATTTAATTTCCTGGTTTTGTGTTCCTTGCTGGACACCCACGGGTATCGCTGTGGCTCTGACTGGCAGAAGTGGCCAGTGTCCACATCTCCAGTGAAGTCGGTGACAGCTGAAGTGCTGGGCATGTTGGCAAGGTGAGGTCAGACTGCCAAAACGTACAACCAAAATAAATGATGTTTCCAACAATGTTTTTTTCTGTATGCCTTCAGCAGACAAATAATTACATGTGACGTGTCTACTGGGAATATTGCAAGCAAAACTCATTACTATTTATAATGCATTTATGAGTTATCTATTGGAAGTGCCTTTAAAGTTTGATTTTATTCTATAACTTTTAACACCGAGGCAGTCAAGTGCTGGAAGACGTTGCCCAAGTATATGTAAATTTTTTATCATATGGACTTTTTATATCAAGATCAGATATTTTTCAATGATCTAGTCCAACTACAAGGTAGAGAGCCATAGCTCCACTGACAGTACAGGGAAGTTGGGTGTTTTGCTGTTAACTTTGGTCTTATTGCAGCACCTGCATTTGTCCCTAAAATAGCTCATGAGTCAGATTTTCAGAAAAGCTCAGCATCTTTGCAGGCACTAATGTTTGGGCCATTTTTCTAAGAGCTCTGCATACTTTGTGTGCAGAAAACCTAAAAAGCTTTTCTGAAAAAAAAAAGGTTCTTCTCCAGCTGACCAAACAGGAATCCAGATTCTCCTGCCTTTAAGTGCAATCCCCTGTGAGGGCCTGTATTCAAACACTATTACTGTGAGTGAGTGTTCACTGCTTTGCTTGTTGGGGAAACTGGCGTGGCTCTCCAGGATTTCATAATTGCGAAGAGTCCCTTAGGCTC
Source organism: Xenops minutus (assembly GCA_035221455.1). Lineage (NCBI taxonomy): Eukaryota > Metazoa > Chordata > Aves > Passeriformes > Furnariidae > Xenops > Xenops minutus. Next base: position 15,235,626 of record JAWWEE010000010.1, read on the forward strand.
CTCTGCCTTTCTTGAGACTGTGTTCTGCATGAGACTGTTCTTGAAGGTGCTGTGGTGTGGGAAGAAGGTAAGTGCATTTCTCCTGGACGCAACAGGGCATGGGGCAATGAGTCAGTCATGAGGAGGGTGTCCAGGATAATAAGCAAGAATCCAGTTCAAAGAGAAAACATACACATTTTCTGAAGATTTGTGGAGGTTGATACAAACATGACATTAACTTGCATCTACTCAGTCTAAGCCTGATCTATCAGCAAGACTGCAAAGATGAGTGTCATATCTTTGCAACTTGATGTCAATTATTTTTGCTTCAAATAATTTAAAATATGTAAGAGATGTGTCTATTTCCCATCCAAAGAAGAAAATTTTTGTATCCAATATCAGGAGTCAGGTGCCACAAAACCAGTCAAAAGCACAGAAAAGAAAGGTGAGGCCTGACTCCTTGAATCCTGATTCTGAATCTTCAGTTACATAATTTTGTATTTCATTATCTGAGATGTACCGTAATATCCATTATACATTTTCATTTCAACAGAGCATGTGTAACAGCTTGTGATTTTCCTTCCTTCTGCTATTTCTCATGATTTTCCATTAGCATGATTATTCACTGTGTTTATCACCTTTATGCACTTAGTCTTTCTCTCTCTTGTGAGTGGGCTGAATCCTCCATAACTAATCCTATGAACCACAGGAACAGGGGATCTGGCTCCAAGTACATTATTACGAGAGAGTTGAGATGTCATATGTTAGACCTACCCTTTGCAGAAGCAGCATGAGGTATAATTGTAACTGAGGCTATCCCAGGCTGTCCCCTTATGGTCAAAAAACAAGTCTGCACTACCACATGGCTCTAACTTACTCCCCTGCCACCCTTCCTGTCTCAAACACCCTGCAGGACCTCTAGAAAGACCTGTAAATACCCTCCCCATTCTCTCTGTCAGTTTGGAAAGAAAAAGCCTGTAAGGCATTTCAGTATCCATTTCCACTGGCAACCACGTGTGGACTCATTGATCGATCCCAGGGGATCTGCCCGTGCAGTGTTAAATGTGCACAAGTTCGTGTTTTGCCTTGCTGTGTCACCAATACCTTCCATGGCCAAGTTAGGGCTAGTGACAACTTAGTCACTAAAGAGTATCCATCTATGAAAAATTTGTTTGCCAGGATTACAAGACACTTAGCTCCAGCTCACTGTATGAGGCAAATCAATGTGCTCTTGGGGGAACCTGTGTGTCCAAGCTGCCCAAGTTGCACATTATTACCTGTAGTGCTGGGGAGGGTTGGGTGGCACTTGACTGCAAAGGTAACTTACCCAGCAGCCAGGCTGGAGACTCTGCACGTATCAACAGGTGGTCACTGGTGGCTGGGAAAGGAGCAGCTCTGACTTCATCTGTATATTAGTGTGGAATACATCAGGGCCACCTCTCTGTGTTCATCTAGCAATAAGAAGAAGAGTAAAATAGTTTGGAAAGGTAGTAACTTGAGAAGCAAAATGTACTCGTGTTTAAGGACAAAATTTGAGTTGGTAGAGATCTGAGTTAGTCCGTTCACTGCGTGTTTGCAGCAGTGAGGAGCTTTTTAAAATGATTTTTGATAACTTTTTTCCCTGTTTCAACTGCCATGAAGCTAATGTTTCTTTTTATTTCTCTGGAGAAGAAAGACAAAAAATTCCCATCTCTGGTAAATTGTATCATTACATTTCTAGTCTCCATGGAAACCTATGTGGTGCTCCACAGTTGGGTAATATTTCAATCTGTTGCAGCAGAAATCAGATGGAGGGAAGGCTGGGTTCTGCACCTTGCATGTTAATCAATCAAAATGGTTTTGAAACTATTTTCACGTTGTGTTGCAATTTTTGTTTAGAGTAACAACAGACTAAATTGAAGTAATCAAATTAAGGTAGGTATGGCCTGATCCTATGTACACCTATGCACATAACTCTGCCACTCATTTTGGTTCTGATAGACACTGACATTAATTGGGGAAAATTCTTTGGTTTTAGTAGGATTACAAGGATTAATACTATGGAAACTGAAAGTATAATAGCAAACTGTTTGTCATATTGACTCTAATAAAAAGCTTTCCAGAGAGGTAGTAACAATCCCCTTGTGATTTATGTAAGCAAAGCATTTTTAAAATCAAGCACCTTAATTCTTTATCTTTTCCTGTCTTCATTTTTGTTCTTCTGCTGCTAAGGAAGAAATACATCTGAAAACTGGTTTCCTCTGAAAAGATGGGGTAACTTCATCTACCTGCCTCTTCAGGATTTAATTTCTTTACTCCAAGCTTTATGAACTTTAACGCAAGGGCAGATAATCTTAACTGGGACAGCAGAAGGTGATACAGTGGAGAAATACGCAGAGAGAGACCAGTCTTTTTGGTGACCACAGTCAGCCCATGAAGAGTGAGTGTTCTCAGCCACCTAGAAGTAAGTAGAATCTATAGCAATGGAGATCATGCAGCCTACTGTCAACCTATAAATACTCCTGCATAGATAGCCATGATAATAAGGTACACAAAGAAATAAATTAATTGGTCAATTTTCTAAGCATTTTGTATTTGAACAATGAAATCACAATATTCACTTTACAACCGCACTAAATCATGGTGGTGAAACATGATAGTGATTTGTGGTATTCACTGTAAACAAACTGCAAAGTCTGATATTTTTCTCTGTGTTTTTTAGGTATTTACTGCATTTGTTTCATAATAGTGTGGAGAAAATGTATGCTAGTCGAGAGGATATTGGATATGATTTTGGAGATGACTCAAAAGTTGGAAATAAGCCAATTAAGCCTAATCCAAACATCGATGGAGGATGGGCTTGGATGATTGTATTCTCCTCTTTCCTTGTGCACATACTTATCATGGGTTCCCAAATGGCCCTTGGAATACTCAACATGGAATGGCTTGAAGAGTTTAATCAAAGTCGTGGCTTAACAGCATGGGTTAGCTCCCTCAGCATGGGCATTACACTTATTGTAGGTATGATCCAGCATCATTTATTTCAAACCTACACAGATTTTTAGAATATGTTTGCCATTCATCCCTAAAGTGTTTTCTTATAGTTTCCCATTTTATTAGCATAGCTGCCAAAGTTGTCCTGAGTCGCCTTTTTTAAGTCACTAGGACAAATTTTACAGTTTAGATGCAGAAAGGGAACAACAGGGAAGATGAAAGGGAAGTCAGTCAGTTCAGGAGACAGCGTGAGCAGGAAAGGCAGCATGTGACTTCAAGGTGGACTTCAAGTCACACCTGTGGCTCCCTAAGTGAAGATTGAAAAAGCTGTGTTTAGATTTGCCTAAATATTCCACTGAAAACAAAATAAAATGTTTACTTTCTAGTTATTTGTGAGAAAGGCCTGCACTCACACAGCATCAGCATTGGAACAGCAGTTTCAGCCTATTCCTCTGTTTAAACTGTCTGTTCTTCATAGGGGCAACTTTGTGGGTCTTGCAGATATTTGCTAAATATTTGATCAGTTTGTCATATTTTTCTTTCCATGATTTTAAGGAGTAATATAGAAAATAAACTGAATTGCGTGAGTTGCCTGATGTTTTACATTTTATTTAAAACATTAAAGAAGTTAACGTGTAAAACCAGTAGAGCATAAAGAATTAAATAAATAATTTATCTTTTTTTTATTTTATTTTTTTTAACAGGTCCTTTTATTGGTTTATTCATCAGCATGTGTGGGTGCCGCATGACAGCTATAATTGGAGGGATATTGAATGCCCTGGGCTGGATCCTGAGTGCCTATGCCTCAAACGTGCACTATCTTTTCCTTACGTTTGGAGTTACGGCCGGTAAGAGCTGCACTAATCTTTGAAAGTTCTTTCATTTTTCATATATTTTTTTATTTCTTTGAAGGTTATCTGAGTGAGTAAAGAATGAATTTGGACCTTAAAGTTATTCCAGCTCTTCTTTTACATTCTTTACAGCCTGCTATCTTTTTGGAAAACTTAATTATTTACTCAGTGGATAGGGCTTTTATCAATTTCACTGAAGTGAGTGTATTAGAGGACATTTTTTATTAGAAGAATTAATGCACCCCAAACTCTTAACAAGTGAGATTTGAAGATATTAAAACACTGTTGAATTATATGTCTAGCTAACTCCTCTCTTTGTCACAGGAAGAAACAGCAAATGTTTTCTCCAGGAGTTGCTCCACATTAATAAACCACCAGATTATGATAACTGTGTACTTCTTCAAAGCCCATTTTAAAGGATGAAGTGGGTTACAGCTGGTAGGCAGATAAACTTCATACAGCATCTTGCTCAGTCTTCCACAGTGGGATGGGGAGAGAATCAGGAAGGTAAAAATGAGATAAAGACATTTTAGTAGGTGAAGCAAAAGCTGCGTGCACAAGGAAAACAAAACCAAGGAATTCCATCACTACCTCCCATGGGCAGGCAGATGTTTAACCATACCCAGCAAAGCAGGGCTTGGTCAGGTGTACCTCTTACCCGGGAAGACAAATGCCACAACTCTAAATGTGCTCCATTCCCCCTTCTTTCCCCTAGTTTTATTGCTGAGTATGACATCATGTGTGGGTGTGGGATATTCCTTCAGCCAGGTGGGGTCCCCTGTCCCACTGCATCCCCTCCCAGCTTCTTGTGCTCCCCCAGCCTGGTCACTGTCGGGATGGTGTGAGAAACAGTGAAGGCCTTGGCGCTGTGTGAGCAGCAGCTAAAACATGCCTGTGTTATGAGCAGTGTTTGGGCCATGAATCCAAAGGGAGAAAACGAACTCCATCCCAGCCTCAGTTAGGATAATGCACAGGGCTGGATTTCAAACCTAGTTTCTAATAAAGGATATTCAGATTGTATCAACAACTGCCTAAAATAACTAATATTGCTACATTTTTTTACAGTCAAAATGACTGAAGTAATACTTTATCATTTTAATTGGAATTAGATGTCTAGAAAATCTTTTGACATGTGTAAGAGCCCAACCAAAATATGAAAAGGCGTGTGTGTTTAGGCACTTTTCTTCAAAAACAACAGATCTTTAGTGCCTGAATGCACCCCTTCTAGCAGTATGTCTTGTGAAAATATTTAGTTACTCTAAGTTATGTAGAAGAGCCCAGTGCTTAAAGCACTACTTAATTTTATTTACTGTTAATTTCTGGAAAGAGATACTGTTAATTGATATGAAACAAAAATGTGAAAGTTACCCAAGTAAGAAATTAAAAAAATTGTCTTTAATTACCATCTGAGTGACACTGAGCAATTAAGGGGCTTTGAAATATTACTCACCCCACAGGTAACTTGGCCAGTTATGTTTGCAAATGAAGCAGTGTCTGTGTTGTATGTGACAGATGGAAACTTAGGAAAAAAAGGAATTGTTTGCAATACCAATAATAGCTTCAGTACCCTGCATTCTCTTAAACTGTCCTTTCATAGAATTTATAGAAAGCTACCGAGTTTCTATACATAACTTTTGATGCAGCTTTGTGGATGGAGCCCTAGTGGAGAAGTAGCCGGGGTCACTGTGATGGCTCTTCACACCCCAGCCCACAGCCCTCGGCAGTGCTGCACAGGCCTGAACAGAGAACAGCCCTCACACACACGGCTCTGCCTTTCTCAGCTTACAGATATATTGAATGTAACTGAGTAGGCAGGAACATACACACTTTTGCTCTTAGCCCTGGCTGCTTTTCAGAAAGAGTGCACACAAAGCAGCAGACATATGACAGAGATTATATGGAGAATTTAAAGAGGGGTGAAAACTGTATAGCAGAAGAAAATCAGAAGCAGGCTTTAATGTGAGGTGGAGAAGTGAAATGCTGTTGCAGGAGTAATTGTGGCTGGAGAACCCGTGTGGAGATGCCCGAGCTGTTCCTCCCAGCTCCATGAGACACCGGCTCCCTGTCCCCTGTCCCCCATCCCCTCAGTCACTGTCCCCGATGGATTCCCCTCAGCCCTCGCCTCAGCCCCTGCCCATCCCCTCGTGCCCGGGGCAGTCTCTGCCCTGTTCCCTTACAGTGGCTGCCTCCTGCTGCCATCACTGCCGGCTCTCCGTGCTGTGTCCCGGGGATCCCCCCGTGGCTCCCTGTGCAGCCCGTTCCGAGGGGCCCTCAGCTCAGGGGCTCTCCTTGCTCAGCCCTCACAGCCCCCACAGCCCTCAGAGCCCTCACAGCCCTCAGAGCCCTCACAGCCCTCCCTCATAGCGCTCACAGCCCTCACAGCCCTCAGAGCCCTCAGAGCCCTCACAGCCCTCACAGCCCTCAGAGCCCTCAGAGCCCTCACAGCCCTCACAGCCCTCA
>JAWWEE010000010.1:15241988-15270914 GCA_035221455.1 Xenops minutus
GCGCGGCCGGGGGCCGGGACCGGGCCAGGGACAGGCACTGGGGCGGGGCCGGGCACCGGGACAGGGACAGGGGCAGGGGGGATGCGCTGCCGCGGGGGGCACCCAGCCTGGCCCGGGGCTCCTCCCGGGGCCTGCCCCGCACAGCTTCTCACAGCCCCGCACAGCCCCTCACAACCCCTCAGAGCCCCGCACAGCTTCTCAGAGCCCCTCACAGCCCCTCACATCCCCTCACAGCCCTCACATCCCCTCACAGCCCCTCACATCCCCTCACAGCCCTCACATCCCCTCACAGCCCCCACAGCCCCAGCACTCCGTCCCAGCTCCGCAGGGAGGGCAGGGGAGCCGTGTCACCCCCGGCCCCGCTCGGTGTCCCCAGGGCCCTGCGCGGCCCTGACAGACCTGCGAGGGCTCCGTGTGCCAGGGGACTGTGCCGTGCTGTGCAGCCACGGAAGGGAAGGGTCAGATAAACCCATTTCCAAACGCCGTGAGCACCGGTGCAGGCGGGAGCTGATTGCTCACCACAGGCAGCGCAGCCAGCCCGAGGAGCAGGAGTTCTCCAGCGGGAAAGAGGCCTCCCTGAACATTGTGGCTGGGCTTGGGGAGGGACCCTTGTGCAAAATAAAAACCTCTTTGTGTATATGCCTAGCAAAGAAGTAAATACTTCTAACAGGCAAAACAGGTCAGCTCCAGTCATGGTCACTGCTGTGATGTTGATGGGATTCTTTCAGGCTTTGCTGGAATCACTGCTGCTTTTCCGACCTAGCTGTAGTTAGATCATGCTGTAGCTGCATGCGGCTACATTATCACCTATTTAGGAAAACTTTTAAGCCCCAAAACACTCTTCCGAATTCTGGTCACAGTGAATTGGGAAGCATCTTCTGCATACACCCTTTCCAGTCGAAATTCCTCTGTGAGGAATATGCTGTGAGAAGAAAGGGCAACTGCTACCTTTAACGATGTGTTTGCACAGCTCTTAATGCCTTCTGCTTGAAGTATATACCATGAATACCTTGTATTTTAACTACAGGGGAGGGGTTTTCTACAGAATTAGAGATCTGTCTGTGCAGCTACTGTGTGACCCTCCCTGGACTTCCCTGGAGTGCCCAAACAGAACCAGCGTGGAAGCCACCCAAGGTCCATCACTGTGCTAACCCCGTGCTGACTCCTGAGACAGATCACAGTCACTGTGGCATCACAGTTACAGAGCAAGGACAGACACTCAGTGCGCATCTTCACGGCAGGGGGACTTAGGTGAAGGCAACAAGATATGCTCCCTAAGCAGTTTGGTCACTGATACAATCCATGCAGGTATTACAGGCACAGAATAGGGTGTGTCTGTTTGTACCCATATTAACTCTCCCTGATTGGTTGTGGGATGCTTGTGGCTTCCCAGCAGTGTCATGCTGAACCTGAGGTAAAGGTTTTATCTTCCATGTGTTTTAATTCTTTGCAGTAGTTAAGTATCAGTATTGTATTCTCACTGCAATGAGTATTGCAAATTTTGGAAAATACTACATGGCAGAAATGAAAGCTAACATCAGAATTGAATATTTATTATTGGTTTTACCACTATGTTCATACAAAAGTTAGGAATAAAACTGATCTGCTTTTCTCTGCTTTTTACGTTGTTGGCAAAAGGTTCAGATTTATTTAGGGTATGTATTTATTTATTTATTTGTGTGTTTGTTTGTTTTCATAGGCATTGGAAGTGGCATGGTTTATCTGCCTGCAGTGGTCATGGTAGGGCAGTATTTTCAGAAGAGAAGAGCACTTGCACAAGGGCTCAGTACCACAGGAACAGGATTTGGAGCTTTCTTAATGACTGCCTTACTGAAGTACCTCTGCACTGAATTTGGGTGGAGGAATGCCATGTTCATCCAGGGTGCCATCTCTCTGAATCTCTGTGTCTGTGGGGCGCTTATGAGACCACTCTCTCCCAAAAACCTTAGTGAAGAATCTGCTGTGAGAAGTGATAGTGAAGAGAACCAGGAAAAAGCTCCGTCCCATTCTACAGAGACTATAAAATCTAATGGAGTCCTCGGTGAAGAACCAGAGAAAAAAGAAGAGGCAACAAATGAAGAAGTGCTGGAGAGTGTTCAGCACACAGAAACTGGAGGCAACACTAGAAGCGGAAGGAATATGCATGGACTGCGCATTCTTAAGACAGTGAGCCAGCTGACACTTACAGTCAGGAAAGGCTTTGCACTATGGTACTCCAGCTACTTTGGAGCTGCATCACTGTTTACCAATAGAGTATTTGTGGCCTTTATAATTTGGGCTTTATTTGCCTATAGCAGCTTTGTCATTCCCTTTATTCATCTTCCAGAAATAGTCAAGCAGTACAACTTATCTAGGCAGGACAATATATTTCCTTTGACATCCATTATAGCCATTGTTCATATTTTTGGTAAAGTGATCCTTGGTATCATCTCTGATCTCCCGTGCATCAGCACATGGAATGTCTTCCTCATGGCTAACTTTACCCTGGTCACCTGCATTCTTACTTTGCCACTAATGCAAACATATGTCGGCCTGGCTGTGGTTTGTGCTCTAATAGGATTTTCTAGTGGCTATTTTTCTCTAATGCCAGTTGTGACTGAAGATTTAGTTGGAACTAAAAACCTTGCAAATGCCTATGGCATCATCATTTGTGCCAATGGAATATCTGCATTGCTTGGACCACCCTTTGCAGGTAAAAAGTTCAAATTGCTAAACAACAGATGTTTGTATAATAACCGTGTGACTTGTTCTATTACTAAACTTTCCCATGTAATGAGCATGTGTAGTTAACAAAATCCCAGCTGCTCCAGAATGGACTTTAACATCCAGCTTTATATTGTACAAATTTACACATTGCATCTGCTGGGTATCAGCTCACTATTCACACATTGCAAATTACAGTTCTTGGAAATAACTCCAAATCTATTACAATCTATGCTTTCAATGGCATGTTTCCTTAAAATAGTATCATACACTTTTTTTTTTGGTGTAGTATATGCACTATATATAGTCATTCTTCTACCCACATGAAAAAATTATTAGTTCCCAGGATTGGCAGATGTTTGTGCCACAGTATTACACCCAAGGACTGTGGTGTGTGTTTGGGTGTCACCACTCTAAGCGGCCAGTGGATGTGTTTAACTTTGCTTTGCCTTCCTTCAGCCAGAAAGACTTATTTTGGGGACTGCAGTGCTTTACTGCCATCCACAGCAGAAGGCAGAAGTGCATGTATGTTATCCCTAGAGTTACTTAGGTTTGAACAGACATTCATTAGGAATTTTCTTATAGAAAGAAGGGGAAGTGCAGAAGAGATATGGGTACTGATTGTCAGTACTACACCAGACTACAGCGCTCTTTTAAAGGGGTGCTTGTCAGAAGAAAGCAGAAAGAACCCTTGAGAGTCATGGCCATGGCCAGCTGGGGATGGCTGCAGGCTGAAGGGAAGTCCTTGGCAGCACAAGCAGCCCAGAAGAGCGAGAACATTCACACCTTCTGTCCCCACCACCGAGTGAGCCAACATGAATAAGAAGAAAGCTCACTCAGTGCCCTTTGAAAAGCAGCAGTGTTTTCCTCTGCCATGTGTTCTCTCAGCACCTCCCAGTCTGTGCTGAACGTGGCTCTGTGTCTGGTCATTGGTTACAAAGCAAATAGGATGCAAGTGGGTGATGTAAAAAGAGCTTCTGATCTTGTGGTTACATCAGAATGCAACCAGCATGACATGAGAGAATTTTGCTAGTTTGGGTTCTGAAATAACCTTAATGTGTTTTTGCAAAGGAGCTGAGGTTGGAGAGTTGTTGCAGTACTGAGGTTGTATCTCTTGAAAAGTCTTTTATTGGCATGTGAGTCTTTGAGGGAGCTATTGGGAATGTGTTTGCTTGCACATGGCACAGCATTTGAACTAGGCAGTGTTGGGGATTTCACAAAAGCAGTAGTGGGGTGGAAGAACTGATTGGTTTGGGATTACAAAATGTCTATTTTAAAGTCAGACCTCTGACAACTTGTTTAAAAAATGGGTTTTTTTCCTGAAAATATCTCTGGATTTGACTGAAATGTCATGAGAGAAATGTGAAGTATTTTTTGTATTTTCCCATGCAATATACTTGGCTGTCAAGCTTTGTAACAAACCTGTTTTGTCCTTATTTTCCAGGTTGGATCTATGACATCACACAAAAATACGATTTTTCTTTTTACATAGCTGGCTTGCTGTACATGGTGGGAATGATATTTTTACTTATACAACCTTGTATTCAAAAGAAACAACCAAGACAAAAATCTACAGAAGAAACACAAGTATAGAACAAATTCCAGAAGTTTTTTAACAGAACTTTTTTTGTTTTCCTGTTTCCATCGTGTGACACTATGAAGATGGCTTTCTTATGGACACAATCACATTGAGCTGCGCTTAAGTGAAAAGCAAATGTGCTCCATAATGCTAATAAATTATTAGAAACATGCTTTTAAAAAATGAGTTAAGATCTTTTGCTTTAGAACTACCATATACAGTGATTAAAAGCACTGCTAGTCTTTTAATGTCAGGACAATGCTAGTAGCCTTTACCCTTGCTTCTCTTTCAACTTTTCACCCCTAACCACTGGTGAAAATCCACTGACTGCAATGCAGTTACTCCTGATTTACACTAGTCCTGCGAGAGAATTTGGTCAGGACAGGAATGATTTATAAAAGTCCTTCCTACTATGTATTCAGTCTGATAAGAGATTAGTTATGGAGTATAAGAAAATTATTGTATTTCTTGCCTGGCTAGTCACGTACTATCAAAATGCTAGTATAATAATTCCACTAATTTAATGTTTAATTAAAATTACTGTTTTTGTGATACAAAACTGAGGAAAAGTTCTTATGTTTTTCTGACGTGATTCAGTTGGACTTGATGATCCTTACGTGTCCCTTCCAGCTCAGAATATTCCGTGATTCTACTTCAAGGATCTTTGGTTTTATTTTTTTAAAGTATCAACTGCATAATAAAGTAGCCATCCTCAATACATAGGCTGCATTATAAATGCTGTGACACTTAATGCAGCTGAAAGGAAAAAAAAATCATAAATGCAGAAACCGGAAACATATGGAAAATATTATTGACTGGAAAATGCTTCCAGAAACAGTCTGGGGTCTATGGCCCCTTTACCTAATTAGAGGTACTGTAGAACTTCATAACATTGCCATTGACTCCCTCCATGGGAAAGAACTCTACTACAGCACAGTAAATTTTGTTACAATTCATTTAATAACAAAACCCTTTACATGCTGAGCAGTTGTGTTGCTGCTTATAAATGTACACCATGAGCTGACTAAGACTGGTCACATTTGAGAAGTTCATTAACTAGAAAATTAGATGGTGCAGAGCATTGAAAAACTAAAGAACATTTAAAATATTAAAATAATTTTTCTTAACATTAAGCACCTGATAACCAATGCAGGAGGTGTTGTATGGCAGGATGTAATTTTTTCAGCTTTGAGAGGTGAATCTGATGTTACTTCTCCTATCAAATAAAAGCCACTATGTTTTTATCCCCTTAGCTTTAGAAAAGTTTTTTGCATGACAAATCAGGTTCTTAGTTTTAACACTGATATGTGGTGCTGGAATCCCTTACAAAAGCAATTGATACTATTATACTATTGTATTGAAGAACTATTAGGACACAGTTCAGTGTGCAACACAATCAATATACTTATCCTCTTTATAGCTGCAAGGTTGCCTAAGAAAAGGTTCTGAACCACTATGCCTGTTGTTCTGTATTGCAATTCACCAGCTTCTTAGTGGTGCACTTCTGTAACTGTTGGCAGGGACATACTTGAAAATAGATCACTGAAATGAGCCAAGTTACAAAATAAAACCTTAAGAAAACCCTGAACTACTTTGAGATTTAGATCAGTTCAATCATGTAGTAGTTATGTATGGCCTTTAAAATTCACATAGAACAACTGAGGTGGCACTGAACTGCAACAGAGAGTGTGAACACACAGTATCTTCTTAAAATCAGCTTTTTTATTGGAGAAAATGTTCACATAAAATTTCACATCAGTTTCTATGTTACAGGTTTAATGTCTTCTTGTTGTGAATGCTGCTGATAGCTTATTTTAACTGAGCTATCTTTTATCTGTGAAATATATATTGAAGTGATTATTTCCCTAATTTGCCTTTTTTTCCTTTTCTTTATGAAAGATACATACCCTTTATACATAGATCTTCACTTTGCCTTTTGTCAAAAGCAACTTTATTTGCATATTACAGTAATAAATAATATGCTGTTCACTTGTGATATCTGCAATATATCTTTCTATAGAGGTCCTTACTGGGCCATATGGTGGGAATAAACTTACATTACCCGAAAATACACTTTCTGTTCATTTATTAAGTTAATACAGTGTTTATCCACATAATGAAATTTGTATTTCTCATCCTAAAAGAATCACAAAGAAGGTATAATAGGTGTTTCTAAGATCAATGATCACCAAATGCTTCCAGAATATTGGTATATAGTTGTAAACCAAAATAATCTAAATTAGCAAATATCTTTTAAATATTAAAGCACTGCTTTATAAAGAAACAGGATACAAGAACACTGTATTCATAGTTTTTAATCAATTTATAAAATTCAAGCTTTATACTTGACATGTTAGAAGATTGTAAAGTCATTACACTCTTCAAATATGCACTGTTATATCCAAACATTGAAATCCTTGTTTTTAATACTTGGGTCCTAAATGTAGACAGTTGCAAAAGACATATTAATTGCCTGGTAGTTTCAGGGTAACAGTAGTTGGCCTCTTAAATACTGCAGCTGATTGTTGGAGCAAGTCAGTCACACCAGTAAGAACTGCCTTCATCTTACAATACTCTTAAGAAACCATTGTTAGTTTTGAAAGATAGCAAATGTCTCTTATTAAATATGCAACTTGAACAATGGAAGTCAATTAGTTTCAAAAGTTCCTGCATCAGCACCATGAAGGAAACATGTTGTGCACGTGCCATCCTGGCAGAGTGCCTCTAACATGGTGTTGAAGGATTGTCCCCGATGAGGATGATCATCTGATCCACACCCTTAGTCTCCAAAGAAGTTTCTTCTTGGTGACAAAAATATTATTTGTTTGAAGTTTAGATAGTTAATTTAGAAACAATTCAACACACATCAAACTCTGGAAACCAGCTACATTTTATTGACCTATAAATGCTGCAGATTTACCACAGGGGACAGTAAAAGCCTCAGGAATCAACAGCAATTTTTGTGGTACAAAGCAACAGATGCTTCTATAAAGGTACTAATGACAATGCCACAGTGTCTGCTATAAGCCATGGAGCATGGATAGCATATATACAAACCAGAGAAGTTAGAGTAAAGAAGTACAAAGAAGCCACACCTCTTATATTGCTAGTAACTTTTAGTAACTGCTATGATGCTGATTATAACACAATTTCAAGATGCTCAATATATTAAGCATTGTATTATTTGCATGTTTTTCCTCTTTCAATCATCTGCCTTCCCTAGTAAAAAAGTCCACGTGTCTGACTTGATGAACACCAAACCCACACCTTATAACCATTATAACAGTTGCCTCAGTGAAAAATGCACCTTTATTCAGTTATTTTTTTGTTCTGAGCATCTTGTTTCTGCCTCCTCCTTTAGAGCTCTGGTTGCAGATGATGTCTGTGTGTGAAGAATGTTTCCCAGGGCCCTTCCTGTGCCGGCTCCCTCATTGCAGGTGTGATTGTGTCACACAAGTTCCCCACAATAGTTTCCTGTAGCTCACTGTGATGTAGGTAGTTGTAAGAGAAAGTAGAGGCTTAGAATCATAGTTCGGCTTACTCATTGCTGATTACTGTACTGCACAAAATGTGTTTAGACAACACAGAGGCCTTGCATCGAGGTCACCTGCGATGCAAGCTGCCCACATATCTTGAAAGACACAGTTTTAGTTAAAACTCTCAAGACATCAGTGGAAGTTTTGCCCAGTGTTGCCAGTGCAAGATATCTCATGCTCTTCTGAGAAGCTTTTTCTGGTATGATATCGAAGGCCTTTCTGCCACACTAAGAGCAGCTGTAATGCCACATACTCTCCTGGTATGTAGTTCATACAGCTGCTCTGAAATCAGCTAAGCTGGGTAAACTGATGCCAAAAAACTTGCCAGGATGTTGAAATCACATCAGAAATACAAATCTGTTTCCAGGGAGATAAGAGAAGCCTCGGGGCTTACAACAGAAATGCCATTTTAGGAAACTTTCTGAAGTACTGCAAGGATCAAGCCTGTTTCTCAGGAGATACTTCTCTCTTTCATAATGACTTCACAAACAGAAACTAAAGGAAATATTATAAAGAGGAAGAAAAAATTATGGAATTTGTTAGATGACAGAACTATGACAAAAAAATTAGGACGACACTCTGTGTCATTATTTATCATCTACCCATTGTAAATTATACAAGAGCACAGCAGCATTGATTTTTCCCCTGAACATTCCACCTTTCTACATGTGCAATTGCAGAGATTTAAGTGCAGTTGTACTCAATGCAATTGGCTGTTAAGTGGTAACAGAAAGAGAAAAGCAAAAGTCCTGGGATAACTTCTGTTACTGCTGATGGAGCCGGACACCTTGAACTGCTTAACTCGCTGCCTACAGCAAAGCTGTCACTGTCACAGACAGGCAACATCCTAGCACGTTTTAGCAAATGGAGAGCAGGGATTAGTTGAGGCAAAATTGCTGTAGAAGTGCTGGAATGAAAATATGTACCTTTTCTAAGTTTTCCCTAAGTCCCCGCTTGCTTTCTGCCACTCCCCATTCAGCTTTTCCCATGAGGAAACAGACACCGCCAAGTCAGAGACAGCGGAGACTGGTGTTTAGTACCACACGTTCCTATTTGCAAACACGGTGTTCTATAGAAACAAACAGACTGACACACACACAGAGGCAGCCGAGCGCTCCCGGGGCCCGCCGGGGCCCTCTGGCGGCGGGACGGGAATTCTGCGGGAGCCCCTCCCAAATCACCCCCAAACGAGTCCCCAGCCCGCGCTTGTGCTGGGACAAAAACTGGAAGTCCGAATATGGTGTTTTATAATTCCACAGACAGCAGCATTCATATGCATAAATTAGTCCGGGAATGAAAACTCATGTTATTTGTGTAAACTTTTATATTGCTGAAATATATACTTTTATATACTGCTGAAATGAGAGCGGGCATGGCATTACTATTTCTAGTAGGTTATTTCATTGTGCCAAAATCTTATCTTTATTATTATGCAACTTAATTCTTTCTAGAATTTCCTTAAATTCCAGAATATCCAAGGCTTTGGGTTAAACTAATGAAAAGTTTATTGCCCTGCACAGTACCTCATCCTGCTCCACTCACACTCTGCAAATGACAGATGAATTCCAAATATACTAATAAATAAGTTCCTGACTTCTCTTCTATCCATTCTCTTCATCTCCTTCAGTTGTTTTTGTTCCCTTGTTCTCTAACCAGTTGTTTCCCTGTCACAATATCAAGTGTTTTATCTTCAAACTGAAATAAAGCCCAGAACTCAGCAAGCTTATCTACTCCCATCTGGCCTTCATCTCTAAGTCAATGACATGCTCTATTTTCCTGCCTTGCCATTTTCTCCTGTGCTTTCTTTGCACTGTCTCCTATTTCTTGTGCTCACTTAAAACTCTTGCTGAAGAATCTGTACCATTTTTGCAGCCGCACTGCAGGAACAGCAGCACAGCCATGTCCTCTGGAACCGCCAGCACTCTGACACAGAACTGGAAATGTTGGCCCACATATCCTCAAAATAATACAAACCCTGGGAGCAATGTCCCCCTGACACAGTTTGCAGAGGTACTCTGTACCAAACACATGTCCCACTCTCCATACTCACAGCTAATCTGTCTCTTTGAAGTCTTTCAGAGTGTATCAAGTTGTCAGAGAAGACTCAAAACAACTACACCTGGTTTTAACTTCTTCCTAAATTCTCACCATTACTTATGTTTTCACTAACTGCTCAACCCATAACTTGGCAGGCTTCTTTCTAGGCTCTTACAGCACCCTTGGGAGTAAAAAGTTATTTTTCTCTTTAAAACATTTCTCTTCCTATTTTTCATAAGTTAAAATCCTTTTCTCCCCCTACTGGAGTTATTGCAGCAGCCTTTTCTCAGGCTCTGACTGGGATAGAAAATACAATTTTGAGGTATTCAAACACAAAGAAATAAGCTTCTTAGATCATAGCTCTGAACGTATTATCTTTCCATCCCAATTTCCTGACCCTGCACAGACCAGGAAGCTGGAACAGATGACCTCTCACAGGCCTTTCCAGTATGACCTTTCTCTTTTGCACCAACAGATTGCCCCTCATTCTCCTACAACTTCCAGGCTATCCTTCCAATTCATTACCCCTTGTTCAGCACGGAGAGGGCCACCCTTAGCTCCAACGAGCCAATAGTGGCAACTTGTTACTCACTCCTTAAAGTTTCAATTCAACATGTTCATACTACTTCCCATACTTTGCTGAGAGCTGGAGAGAGCTTCCTAGCAAGCAAACATAAAGTCATCTTCCTCTTCTTGTGTTTCTTATCGTTTCTTAATGTGAAGTCTACAAAAATAAATTAAA
Organism: Xenops minutus; assembly: GCA_035221455.1. NCBI lineage: Eukaryota > Metazoa > Chordata > Aves > Passeriformes > Furnariidae > Xenops > Xenops minutus. Next base: position 15,252,586 of record JAWWEE010000010.1, read on the forward strand.
AAAATTCTCTTTCCTTGTGCTCCTGTCTTTTGTCAAAGATGTAAAATGTAAGGAATGGCAGTGACTTTTTGTTTGCTCATGAGTGTAGCATAAGGGGATCCCAGTCTGTGGTGGGAGTTCCTAGACATTACAATAATAGGAATCATAACATAAAGCAAAGGTTTTACATTTGCAATGCTTAATCCTAGAAGTTGTGCATAGCACCCAGCCATGGGCTGCAATGGAATTATCTGGATCATTGTGTTTATTATAAAATGAAAGTTTTCAGGGTAATGACAATCTAAGAGGCTTTTAAAGATCTAGCTTTTACTGCACCCATTCATTTATTGTCTCAATAAAGAGACAATCCTTACTTATTGTCTTAAGCAGACAGATTGATGATTACATTAGGCCAATGAGATGAATCAAAATGAACATGCTGCACAGCAAAGCTTTTTTTTTTTAAAAATTTTTACTGTTTCAGATCTGTGTGAAACTTGAGAAAGTCTGGCAATATCTTCAAGCTTCACAAAGGAAATGATGTACAGGAGCAATGGGACAGGAAGCTGTTCCAGGAAGTCATAGTTACCTCGGCACAGGCTGAGGACATGTTCCAGAACTTTGGCACCAAACACTACAGCAATCTGAACTGGGGAAAACACTGAAACCAAACCCCAGTGACAAAACATTTGTAAAAGCCTGAAATTTCTCACCAATAATCTCAAGTTATTCAGATACATGTTAAAAACCCCCAACAAATCCAAAAACCCAACAGTCAGCTTATTTTTTTAAAAATGTTTTCTAGAGAAAAATAACATTTAACATGAATGTCCAGATCCATTTTTGGATCCACTTTTCCACACACATATATTTTTCTACATAAAGACTGGGCTAATTACTCAGGGAGAGGTTAGTAAAACAACCAAAAAAGTACTTCAGTGATATACTTTGGGGAAAATAATGATGGCTCTGACAGCGAGAGTCCCCATAGTTCTGCTTCTTATCTTATATAGGTACAGTTAGATCAACATGAAATTGAAGACAGTTACCTTCTACAGTGACATGACATTTTTAGACGAATTTCTTTGTAATTTAATACACCACCAAATTCTCTTTCTGTAGGTCTCCTACTTAGTCAGCTACTGCCCATCCCACAGTCATAGAGGCAATTATTTTTGCTTCTATGTCCAGCTTGGAACTTGGCCTTTTGAGTTTAACACTGTTTCTTCAGATCACTTATCTATTTTATCAAATTGCTGTCATAAAATTACTAGTTCATTATAAAACAGAATCCTGAATTCAATTTGCTACACTGCTAATTAACAATCAGCAGTATATTTTGATTTCCTAAGATCTAACAAAATGAATGCAGGCATTCAGATTAGAACAGGATTTTTTTCCCCTTTCCATACATAATTATAATTTAAATTAGAATTACTCCTTTATGTATTAGGAATTTTTTCTACAGTGGGTTTTTTTTGGGGGACTTTTTTTTTGTTTGTTTTTAACTAACTGCAATCTATCTTCTCATGTACATTAGAGCGATAAAAAGACAGAACCAGAATCATGGAAGATGAAACTATACTAACTCTTGGCCAATTTTGATGCAGCAGTTTTCCTTCTGAAATATTTTGTAAGGTTAATTTCAAAGCTCAAGCTGATATGACTACACTTGAAAGAGCTTTGAAAATGACATGATTTAACTGTTAAGATGTTAGGAGGTTTCTCTTCTTTCCACCCCCCCGCCCCCCCAAATATTCCTAAGGTAGCTCTGTAGAAGGAAGCTGTTGCCTTATCTTCCTTCATGGCCTTGGGTAGGTGGCCCAACATTATGCAAGCTTTGATTTTCATGCTGCAAGTGCAGTTTGCTGTCAGTTCTCCTTTGGTTTTTTGCTTTCTAAGCATCTCAGCTCTATATAGTTGGTAATTTTCCTCAAATTCCTTATGCAAGTACAAAATGATCTACATCATCAACTAAAAATGGTTGGGCTGATTAATTCAAGGTGATATGGAAGGATGATCCAAATCTTTACATAGTGGGAACAATGATGATGTTTACACTGTGCATCTAGTTCACGTTGAATATTAAGCAGACTGCCACATGAATATTTGAGTTTTTCTTTAAAATTATTTATTTCTAGAAATAACCATATGATCTGTTTTGGCTGTTTTAAAATATATTTAGCTGTGTTTATTTTGCTCTAATGTATCTGCAGCTAATTATGAACTGTGAAAATCTATTGAAAACAGATTTTTCTATAAATGTTTTTAATAAATTTTCTATGAAAATTTCATCCTGTGAGTGCTGGAGACTATCTGATGACTTGCATTATTTGTTCACTCATCCAGAAATATAAGTAGACCTTTCTTCTCTTGCTCTACACTATCATCAATTAATTTTCCATCACTGCAAAACCATATACAAAACCTTGCTGTACCCTCTTGACTTTACGGAGATTATGAAAAGAAACTAGTAATAAGTTACTTAACTGTCTAAAAAGAACAGAAAACATTTCAAAACAAACATGGATGTTTATAGCTGTATGGTGGTCACTATGAATTTACTAAGTTGGCAATGTTAATTGTTTAAGCACCTTTTAAAAAAAAAAATCCCAACCACATGAAAACAGATAAAATCTTGGGAATGATAACAACAGGAAATACCAATACTTAACAGGAAAACATTCAGTGGCAGGGGTAGGTACCAAATATTTAGCGGCAAACCAGGGGTCTGATGAGGAGATTTTTTTGTATTTGAACACTCATTTGGCAAAAAAATCAGTAAGGATAACTAGAATATTATTCCAGTATATACATTTTTCTACATATATAATATTTGTGGAGAATTAAGAGAAAAAAAATGATAATTTGTGAATACTTAGGAGCAGCAAAGCTCCTCTTAACAGGAGGTGAGGAGGTGTAAAAACATCTGATTGTGTGGAACAGCAAGAGCTGCAGACAGAAATAGTGTCAGTATAACAATATAACTCAGAAACATAGTAATTTATTCTCATAATACTTCTATATATATTAGAACTTTTCTGAAAACAAAACACTTATATCTGATATTACAATTTTTATAAAAAATAGAGGGGAAAACCCCAAATTCTGAGATAATTTTAGAAGAAGGAAGAAATGAGTAAATGTTAGAAAAGAATGGCGACTGTGGCTTTCAATACTTCCTATGGGATAGGAAACATCTGAGCCACTGGTAATACTTTTCAGGAAAAAGCAGGCAGATCTTATTCGTAACCTACTGAAAACACAGAGTACCAGTAGAAAACTGCATGTTAAGAATAATTTAATAATTTGAATCACTGTATCCAGGTAATGTGAAACACATGCTTTATTGTGACATCATATTAATATCAAATGCTGCAGGAAAATCTTACACTATAAGCAATGAAAAAAAACCCCACTAAAATCCTTCTCACTAATATATATTCATATGTAAAATCTACTTTTATGAGGTAAATAAAAAAAGAGGGAAACAAAAAAGTATAAAAGACTACTTCTCTGAAAGCTCAAGTTTATAAAAATAGATCAATTTTGCCACAAATTAAAATATTGTACAATTCTGCTTCAACTAATAGAGCAATTAAGAACATCTACTGCAAACCCCAGCATATTTAAAGACACCTGAGCCTGAGCCAAATTCAACAGGCAGTCCATTTTCTATTGGTTCAGGATACATTCGTTCCTCTTCTAGTCAAAACAAGCAGTAATAACTGGAATTAAAGATTGGTTTTGCTATGGACTGTGAGTGCTGAGTGAAACTTTTTCCATGGTTTGTGCCTATACGCAGCCACTGGAGCTCAGAATGTGCAGTCTTTCCATCCATGGAATGCTAACAGTGGTCACTTGCAGTCTCCCCACCCAACTGCCTAAGGAAGGGTTATTATTTCTAGCAAATTACTTGAAATCAATCAGTTGCAACAGTTATAAAAGGGAAGCAGAAACACAAACCTAACTAACCAACACAAACCTAAACATAGAAATGCAGACCACATTAAATCACCAGTGCTAAAAATCTCTTGATTGTGCTGTAGGAAGTGTTAGATTTTAATAAGCAAAGCATAGGGAATGTGTTGGTCTTATCCAAGACCCTAAATGAAGATATACTCAAATTTATTCTTGAAAAGCAATATATAGTTTAACCCTCTTGCCTATCACCATCCCATTTTCCCAAGATTCATATACTTCTTGGGAAAGCAGACCTCCTTCACCTAGGTGTAAATAACCATGGAATCCCAGAATGATCCAGGCTGGAAGAAACCCTCAAGATCATCTAGTCCAACCATCAACCCAGGACCATCACCCCTAAACCATTCTCCAAGTGTCACACCCAGATGCCTCTTGAAAACTTTTAGAGACAGTGACTCCACCACCTCCCTGTGCAACTTACTCAAACAAGATGATAGTTCAATAAGATGATGTCTACCAAAGCTGTTGATGAGAAAAACAGGGCTTCATTTGAAAATGACACCTTTCAAGTTCCTAATGAAAATAGGATAAATACAAAGTCACATCTGTAACTATTTTTTTCAATGTCTGTACACAACCAGAATACAAGAGCAGTTCATTTAAAAAAAGTAAAAATCTCACCAATCCAAGGTGTTTGTGTGCTATCAGGTCTCTTGAGCTACAAAAGCCTCAGATCTCAGTCCAGTCCCTGCAGGTGCAGTTATGAACTTCTCCATTTCTAGACTAGGTCATAGCTCACCTTTCCTATTCCCTGCAGTTACTGAATTAATGTGCCTTTGGCTTAGTATTTTCAGGACACTGTTTCCTCCATGAGCCATGATCACGATCAACCATATTTTGTGACACGACCATCTCTTAAAGTTAATCCATTACTGCGAATCAAGACTATAAGAAGATGCAGAGCTCCTTGGGACACTGAGTTCCATGGAACTTTGGGGAAAGGCATCATTATTTCAGGTGTTCTCAGTGGCCAGTCTATCTTTGAGGTTTATTTAGTGGTGTCCCCACTGCCTCTGTCTTTGTGGCTGTAGCTCCTGAGGTTGTGTTGCACTTGTATAGTCCCAATTACCTGCTGCATTTGTGCTTACTTGTGTGAAATCCGACTGGGAATCCATTGGCTCATGACATGGCCATAAAAACAAATGTGCTGGCACAGAGCATTATGAGTTATTAGCCATGAAAATATTGTTTTCTGGCCTACTTTTGTTGCTAAAAACTCTGTCTTTTAATGAAACTATCAATGTTGCTGGGATTTATCATAACTTTAGGTTTACTGCCACATCTTTTTGTTTTTTTTTCACATTTTACATTAACTTACATTAATAAATTAATAGAAAGAAGTATATTAGCCAAAGCTATCACATCTTTCATGGAAGTTACTACAGATCAATATTGCTAGGTTTTTCCATTATATGCCACCACAAATTTGTAGTTATTATTATCATCACACTATGAAGAAATGAATAATCAAAAAAATCCTCTTGGGATTCTTTAATTTCTCTAAATCTTAACTGATGAAATTAATTCCTAAGTGAAACGTCCCATCACCTGAAAATTACTTACAATCGTGGAAGAAGAAAAATTAAAAAGGTAGAAGAAGAGAGTATCAAGTGCCATGAGACAAATACATTACTCAGATTCAGGTGTCTGGTTGTGAAGATATTACTACAGTCTCAAAGGAAAGTTATTATAAGAGATCAGACCACGGTTACTTTACCAGCAGCTCTAGGACATGCCTCAAAGGACAATAAACATCCCATAATGCACATAGAACAAGCGTGAAATGTTTTTACAAAGAAAATGCTCTCACCCCCTGCATGCAAATTGTTTATAGAAATAAACACACAAAGACATCTCAACTGGCAAAACTATAAACATTCTGGTTTTGTTTTTCATTTAGTCAGAGCAACACAATTTATCAGGCATTAAACTATGTGGTTAAGTAGAAATACCTATTCAACTTCTCAGGCATTCAAGAGTGGCAGTGTTAGAAGTTAAACTGTGATTTTAACATTTTGTTAAAATCAGAATTAATAGGACAGTTCAAAGCTCAGCACTTAAGACTGTCTGAAAACTCTGGGAAAAGCTCTCCAGAAGTACATGTTCAACTCACATTTTCAGAGACAGAAAATCTGCATTACAAAGCATGCAACTGAGACAAAAAATTAATATGAATAGTAAATTAGGTACCTAAGAAATGATGGAGAATAAGTGGCCCTGACTATCAGTAATTTCCCCAGAGTTCTCTTAAAACATTGCCTGTGTGCTTAAACACTGTGTCAGCTTTTAATACTGACTTTCTTTTCATTGCTGTCACAGCTGGGTCTAGAGGAAAGGAAAGTCATAATCACATTTCTGCCTTCACACAAGTTACTAGCAGAGATCACACTCCAAGCCCAAGTAAGATTCACTTGCTGTTGTAGGCAGGGTTAAAAGAACATATAATTTACTCTTACTAAGATTAATCTGGTTTATTTCCTTCCATTTCATTGAGAAAAGTGAGGATTTTTCACTGTTCTATCTATAGGTGGATTCCTGATACAATGAGTGATAAAACTGACAAATGAGAATATTAGTGAGGTGAACATTTATAAACACATATACATATATGTGTATATAAAAACACCCTCCACAGACCTTTATTTTTTCTAGTGGCATGTTGAAAAGGAAAATTAAAAGCACATTAAAACTTGAGTTAGCTGTCAATATTCACATATACTGACTGAAGAACACAGAGTTATATTTACTATTACAAATCAGATCCGATGACAGTGTTTACATCACTCAACATCAAATTTAACTTTAGATCTCTCTGGTATTTCAGTGATAAAATGTAGATTTTAAAGTCGAGAATTAAATATTTTTAACTCCCAATGAGTTGCATTCACTTTCATCACTAATTTTCACATTAAAGCTCAGATTCCAGATGATCTGCTAAGGCATCAGTCATTCCTGTATTTTTCAAGTCTTTCTTTTACCCTGTTGATATCTCACCTACAGCAACAACAAATAAGTTTGAAGAAAGGCTTAACATCTACATCTGAATGTCAAATATAGCCAGCTAAAATTTATCATTTGGATGGCTGTTGTGGCTAATATATCACTCTAGGGAGTAATCAGAATTGCTAAATCATATTTCTGGTTGCATACATACAAAATAGCTTTGATTACCATTCAGACATATCCACAACACTCTGTACAATAACCCTTATTATGTGAATAAAAGAAAAAAAACATCCTACTCAGTTACATAAGTTCATCCTATTTTACAATACAAACAAAATCTTTATTCCTTTGCAGTGAAACAGTTGCCTCTTTGAAGGCAAAAAAGCCCATATTCATCCAATCTGCATTTTAGAATTTAATATATGAAAAATAAATTACACCACAGAAACATTTGATCGTAGCAGAATTAACTTTTCTAAAAGTACATGCACAATATAGATTACCATGTTGCTAAAGTAACACCATTTCAAATACTAGTGGGAATATGAGGATTCAATGCATAAGTGATTATAAAGCCCTTGTCATTCTGTTTCCGAGATGATTTTACTACCTGGGAAGGCTTTAGAACCAGGATGTTTGCAGCCCGCCATGGGGATAATAGGACAGGGAATGCCGGATTGTACTTCCAAAAGCTCTTTTTATCTCCAGCAGGGCAGGGAGAATCAACATGTAAAGCTACTTCCATTCTTATTTGTGGAAAACATGAGGTGAGAAATAAGGTCAGAACAAAACTGACACACAAATGGAGAAAGAAAAGACATCTTTTAACATGTTGCTCAGCTTGCCTACCCTTCAACATGGTGTGCAAGAATACAGTATATTATAGGGAAAAATCCCATTGTTACAGGAGAAAAGGATCACGGTTAATAGGCTTTCTCTGGGCCTTTTCATGTTACTGTTGGAAGTGACATTTATTTAAAAAATCCCCCCAAAACTCCATTTCTCAGCATGAAAATGCCAAGTGTAACTGAAAAAGAAAATAGTTCTGCCTGCTCCCAAACCACTTCCCAAAAATGATTAACGACTGTTGCTTTTAAACTTTTGAACAATGTTCTACAGATTAAATCTATAAGGTTGTACAGAAAATTAACTGCATACAATTTTAGAAGTCTAATTTTTAAAAAAGCAGAACTACATTGCACCACAGATTACAATGTGTTGCAGTCTGTTATAAAACACATTAATCAATACTTTTCAGTCTGGGATATACAGTGCAACAAAACAAAGTGTATGCAGATAACAGATATCAAATTGTGCTCTAGTTTAAGCAAGACACACTTTTCACAGTAAGCATTCTATGTATTTTTTGTTTAGTATTTGTGTGTGTGAGTGTATATATCTCTAACCTAACTTTAAGTATACATGTGTGTAGAAGAACATATTTAGTCCAAACACTAGATTGGGCATTTGCAAGTATAGACTCTTGAATAAGATTTTTATTGTTATACAACCAAACAAGCTCTAAAATTAAACACTAAGTCAATTCTCTACAAATTAAATACCGCTGTGCATTACAGCAGATGTTTTAACATGGCTATAAAAATTTACTTTCTTGTAGTATTGTTGTACAATTATAAATTCCAAAGCCTTTTAATAGTAATTAAAACAAACCTACAGAGATCTGTATTTGCATAATCCCACCTTCTCTTAATTGTTACCCCAGGAAGCACATTGCAGTAGACTATCTGCCAAAATGGAAAGATCGGGCCAACATGCAGAGGCACAGCAAAAGTAAAATATTCAAGTAATTTTACTGAACACCACTGTGATTTTTCTGAACATTATTACAGTGGAACAAGCTGTCAATAGCACTATTCCATTTAAAAACTTCCCTATGTACAAATACCCAGGAGAAACTGCAATTACCTTGATAATTTGTTAGCAAGTGGTTATTTCAAAGAAAAATATTGCATTGATTTTGTAATACCTATGCATTGATTAAAAAGATGAGGAATGGAAAGTGTTGTAAGTGCATCCTGGTTACCATGGACACATTCCATTCTTGATGTTATTTGGAGGTGCAAGTGTTAAAGCAATTCACTATCACATTGCCTATTCCGTTGGCATTTCTTCAGGAAAAAAGAGAGAAGAGGAAAGGATGAGCAAAACCAAATCTAAACAGCAGCAACCAGACAAGGCTTCAGGTAACAAGTCATAGGAAATTTTTAAACAAATAAAACAACTAAAATGTTTAAGTGAAAATTAGCAAAAAATAAACTATTTAGTAGGCATCTATTGTCAAAATTAATCTGGACTGTAAAATACTAGAAGCATAGTACTATTTGCATAGTATGAGAAAATAATATTTGAAATTTATCATATGGTAAGCCATCTTTTAAGAACGCTGGGCTTATCCTTCCCTTAATTTGATCTATTTTGGAAGTCACAGAAGTAAAGACAAGTCTCATATGACAGATTCGTACTGTATAATGAGAAACCTCTGGGGAAGTTGGACAGACGGTGTGAACTGTGAAGCCCTGTACAAAGGCACATATGAGAAACTTTTTCCTTCCCCGATACACATTTTTAAGATCTCAGATTTCTCCAGACTCAACTGCAGAAACTCAAAATACAGTTTCTCAGATTACAGTTTATATGGAGATTAATTTTCCCCTTCAATTGTTCTCCTTTAAATAGCTAAACATTCATTGAAGAAGGAAGGTGACTCCAGAATCTAGAAAATAGTCTTGTTGAGATTCAGGAGATCTAGAGTCAAACATTCTCCTCTGCCCCAGGTGAATAGCCTAAATTCCCAGTCTTTGTTTTCATCCTTGGATTTGTCCATTGTGTCTTCTACTGAAAAAAAGGTCATGTTCTCAGTCTTAGTGACTTTATCTCTACTAAACCCCTTCTTCCAGATTATTTTATCCCATATTCTATTAATTTTCCATAGATTAAAACAAAAAATAAAAATCTCTGCTTTTCGATGGGTCTTGTAGATTGGAGAAGACCACAAAAATCTGATTTCAAAATTAGAGGATTCAAATACTTCTGTCCTCATTTTATCTCATTTTCTCATCTGTTGCCTGATAGTTTGTAAACCTAGGCTCAACTTCCAAGCCAGGAATTCAAATGCCTTCACTAGGTATGGATTTTTAAATTCTGAAATAATTTAGCACAGTGGAAACTACCAGCTTTCCTGCTTCCAGTCCAGTTCAGTTCATCTTTCCAGTCCCTGTTAGTGTAGCTGCCATTTTACTTACAAAAAGCACTCCTCCTGTCACAAGTTTTTCTACTCTTACTCTACATAGTCGCATCTAATTGAGATATTGATACTGGGGTACTGGTTTTTTTACTTTATAGCAAAGTTTTTCATGCAGTTGCAGCTACATCCAAACTACAGCTTTGATGGTGTAAGGAATAAAGGAAGATCTGAGTCGGACACAGAAATCTTTAGGCTTACACAAAGCTATGCTCATTTTGCAAGCAAATGAAGCTTAGGCTTCTAGGTCACTCTCAAAAATGGGAATTAGGTACCTTGAAATTTTACTCACTTTTCACCAAGAAGCAACCATGTGTTGTGTCTAAACTACAGACTCAGGTAGCACTGACAATGCACAGGTATTTGCAAAAGAACTAAAGTAAAATGCTCAGTAACTTTACAAAGAGCCAGGCGAGGCTGTCCTCATGCCGTGACAGGGCCACACTGAAGCCACGCTGTTCCGATCCCTGGGGGATCAGCTGCTGCAAGAGGGGCACACGCGGCCAAGTGTCTCATGGAAGGCCACAATGGCATACTGGGATCAACTTAAAGGCAAGAATGCAGATCTTGTGGAACTGAAGAATCTGTTAAGTCTCTTTTTTTTTCCTCCTGCCTCCAAACCCAGTGACATTCTTGGTAATGAAAATATTTGACTGGCTAAAGGAGATTATTTTGAGAGTCTTAATTTGGTTAATATGCAAGAATGTGAACAGTAGGAAACGCAGCCTGGCAGAAGGGACCACACTGCTTTCAAGGGTGGTGCTGGTGTGTATCTCAAAACTGGTGACAGGTTTTGACCTGTTTCCTTGGAAAAGAAGGTAAAATGATTGCAGTTAATGAAGCCTTCATTTATTTAAGGTTCCCAAAAGTCTCTGAAGGACAACTTTGTAGGAGTAAGCACAAAATATGAAACACATCTGGGTGCAATAGTGCAAGAGTCCACCAAATTCAAATTAAACTGAAGTAATGCACTGGTTCCATTCCATATTTCAGGCGTGTACAATATGAAATCAAATAGGTACTAGTTCCTGCCTGCTATGTCTGTGAAGTTGGATGCATTTCGTTCTTCTGAAAATTTATTACCTTTCTTCTCAAATTTAAGGTAGGGCTTACAATGTCCCTAGTTCACTGGACAGTTGATTACAAAAGCCTGTGTTTGCATTTGCTATAGTACAGGCAATTATACAAATTACTATTTTGTCTACACTGATAGAATTACATCTCTGCAGGGTAATAGTTTCCTTCTGATGTGCATTCATGAGAAGGAAAAGAGGGTCTCTCTGGCATTTATTAGGCATAGTCCATTTTTCAACTGTTTAAGGGATATCCATTTCAGATATGCCAAAGAGTCTGAAGTGTAAAACCTATTAAGCTCTGCTAAATAAACTGACCTACAAGAAAAAAAAAATAGACCAGCATGTACTCGAAAGTTTGTACAGATTCTTCTTAGGGCCACAACAGTCATCATGTAAACCCACATACCTCCCTTTGCTAAGTCTGCTTTGTTTGGGAGAAAAAAAATTACTATTAATAAATAGCAATAAGTTAAAACAATTAAGTTAGCAAATGAAATACAACAGTGACTGTAGCAGAGTACAGTTGTGAAGACAATGGCACACGGAAAAAAAGATGACTTCCTGGTGTCAAGACAAAGTATTTTGTGAGTTGCTATTAACAAATATTTCAAGTGCGTGAAAAAGAAAACAAAAGTCTCAATTCCAAAATTTTGTATGTAGCAACCAGGAAGCTGCTAATTTCCCCCCACTTCACTCATACTTGAAACATCAACCCACTTAAGGGATTAGCTCTGTCTACATGTGTGCATGACTATCAAAAGCATCTGAAAAACATATTAGTAAAATATAGGAGGAAGATGGAATAAAAGCTTGGAAAAAATAACTGCCTTTTCCTTTGGGGAATGCAGTAATTATGTTTGAGCACAAAATCTGCTCCCTTGCTATGGTCTCCTCCCTTTTCTCAGTTACATAGTTGGTCCATTCCTATTTTAGTATCTTTCCTCAATGGTTTTCCTAGACCTTGCAGGTGGGAGAGGGAATAAATAAAAGTCAAGACACTAAGAAAAAAAAAGTAGCTCAAGCTGTTTGTCACAGCTGCCAACAGCACAGGTGCTTTGGAAGGTAACACATACCTTATACAGACTTGGGCATGCAGATCAGAGAAACAATATGAGAGTGAGAGACAATGCAGAAGGAAGGGGATGTGCTGAAGGGAAAGCAACATTATCAGAGGGAATAAAATATTACTCTTGAGGATCAGAGTCTTCAGTTATGAGCATGATACTTGCCATTTATTAATGTGATTAAACAGACAGACCTAGATAAGACCGCCACAAAGAGATTATTCTACTACTTAACAGAACAAAGGATGCGAGCTAACTGCAAGACGTAACATTCCTTTCTAGATGGATAACACACTGACAGGTTTCATTTAAAACCATTTCTTTCAGTTTTGTCCTCCTTCATTTAGTTTCAAGGTCTTGTTAGAATTTCAGGTCTAATCAATGCTTTAAATGTCTTCTGCTTTGTTTTTTGGGTGGTCTTTTTTTTTTCTAGTTTGGTTAGGGTTTTTCGTGAGGTTTTTTTGTGTGTGTTTTTTCCTCTTTATAAGAGTAAAAAAATCCAAACAACAGAACAGAACAGTCAGATTCCCTGCTATGTGTATAAAAAATCCTCAAGTGTAGCAATGCAAAGTAATTTTTAGGGAATCCGCACCTCTTTTAGCAGGATATGTGCATATAACTGGCAATCCTTTTTATAACAGATGAAGTCTTAGTTTAATAATCCCACTTCTCCCTTCTTGGATACTTCTTATCATCCTCATTTATATACATCTGCAATCAATCTAATCTAATATCTGCTGAAAACTGTTTTCCTATATTCTAATGTGGGCAGCTCACTTGCAGCACTGGCACCTCTTACTCTAAGTTTTGAGAAACATCTATTGCACTGGCCCCTAAAATCTCATAATATTTTTTAAGAACAGACTAACACTATCAACGTGTTTTTCAAAGTTCCCTTGCTGTCTACTTACAGCTTTAATTCTGACTCAAGTTGAAAGACAGGAACACTAAAGAATCCATCACACTGTGCAGGCATTCTAACATACTTGATTCCTACCTGTGTTTCCAGTTTGCAGAAAAAGCTGTGCTGACAATTATGCCCTTTTTCTCCATCACTTTTCGGGTCAGTACTACAGGTAGCAAAGTTGGTTGACTTTTTTCCTGTTTCTTCAAGCACTAGGTTTTTTTCAGTCTAATTTTAATTAGCTGTTTTACATGAAACTTAACATTTGTTACCTTTAGGTTTCAGTCTCATTATAAACCACAGCGGAAGGAAAACCTGCACAATTCAGCTACAGCACCATCTTAGTGAATGCTGAAAACTATCCTTTCATTATCATTTGTCTTGATACTTTGATGTGCACATATATTAAAAACATACATTGCCTTTTCTGTCACAAGTATCTGCTTGTTTTCTTTTGATGCTTTCCAGTTACACAGCTCCTCTTGCCTGCAATCCCCATCTGTTGTCATTCCTTTCACTCTATTGTTCTATCATCCTATTATGTTATTTAGAACTCTAGCTTCAGACACTCTCTTAGGCTTCTGCTTCTACAGTATGATTTTGCCTTTTTCAAAAAATGATTTTGATAATTTTACTGTGCACTAATGTTTGTTCTTCTAGCTCCCACCCTCCTCCAGATAATTTAATTCAGGTTTCAGCCAACAAATGACATTTACACTGGCTGCACCCAGTGCACAATTTTAATCTAATTTAGTGAAGTCCATCCAAAAGGTGCAGGCACTTTTACTTTGGTTTAATTTAGGCTGATTTCAGTTGAATACATATTGATTGAGTTTACACCCAATCAAAATCAAGCAAATCTTTACAATAAGAATCCATAGAGCAGTTTAGACCAGCAAGTTTGTTTAAAATCAGTTTTTAAATTACACTAGTGCATCTTCAGATAAGACCTTTCATAGCCTAGCCCACATTGAGATAAAAATCCTGATCCCTTTCTAGCTTTGTCTTCTACCCTGCTTGCCTTCTTCCCTCCCTTGAACATTTTACTGAGTGCATTTAATTGACTTTTGGTAAGTGAACAGAGCATAAATACATGGTATGCCTACTAAAGTAAATGTACCTGAAAGTTCTTCATCATGAATGCTACTGTGTATATGGAAAATGAAATAAGGTAAATTGCTCTTGGATAATAAAGGCAGCAGAAAAGAAGAAATAATTATTTTCCTAACTTGAAGCAGGAAGAAGGAAAATAGGACAACAGATAAGAACACAAACTTACCTTTGGTGACACAAAAATGGAATTACTCCTTAAGAATCCGAAGACAGAGAACAACATGGATAAGGATGCACTACCTAATGTAAGGCAAGTGAAAAATATGACAAAACCTTCCTCTGGAAGAAGCAGCACTGACAATAATGAGCATGTGACCAACACCGGGTATAGCATGAAACGTTTACTTAATCAAGCAGAAGGTAACTGTGATTGCTTACCTTTTACACTTTCATGACCTGAAAATCATCCTTGGCAGGTGGGACCAGATCAGGCATGATACTTTTGAAGAAAGCCACAAATATTAAAACCATGCATAAAATTTAAAATGGGAGCTTAAACATTGCAATTCTGTGATACTACAGTCTATATATTAAAAACTAGTTACAAGTAGACAAAACCTAACTGAGACAAAAGAAAAAAATACATCTCTAGGCCACCAGTGATACAGAAAAACCAGATTAACAGCAAATAAATAACTAAATAAATAGTAAATAAATAGCAACCATCACACAAAAAAGAGAACCAAGTCTTCTGGGAAGGAAAAAGCCCACCACTTATGTTGCTGTATGTGATGTTTTCTGTAGAGAAGTCTTGATCCACCAGGAAGGAAAGCCCTGGTCTGCCAGCACTGCTAGTGCAACACATCACAGATTGCATTTCAGTTGTCAAAAGCCCATATTTTCCTATGTCAGTTGGGTTCTTGTGCTGGATTACATCTTCAGTTTGCAGCATGATCAAAGAATTCCCAGATCCTTCTCAAAACCTTATGGATAAGAACTAGCAACTGCATCCATCCAGAGGTGGTCCATCATGGAATACGTGAGAGCTACTGTGAGACATCCAAACTATAACACAATGCCACAACATTGCTAAAGCAAGATATTTGAGTTTTGCACAGAAACACTTGACAAGAATATTCATGTTTTTCCAAAACAGCATTAGTTCCCCAGAGAAACTCTCCATTTTCCAAGCAGCTCCCTGTTTACTTTGATGTCTGAATTAGAGACAGCAAAAAAGCAAAGATTTCCCTATGTATTTCAGGCTTAAAAAACATTCTCCTGATAATAATTGCTTAATACTGTGTGATACCATTACCAGGAAAGTGTTTGATTATTTTGAAAATACACTTTTTTAGCATAACAGAGCATTTCCTGAGCTGGGACAAAATGGCTTCCTTCTGATCTCATCAAACTATGCTTAAAACATTTCTAATTTTTAAGACAACAAGTTCTAGTTTTATGCAATTAAAGTCCTCCATACAAACAGCTCATAATAAAAATATCATTTTTTAAAAACTCCTTCTAGAGAAATTTCTGTGCTCTTTTTGGTTTTTAAGAGCACAGTTCTTAACTTTTCAGTTTGAAAAGTTATCAGCTAGGCGATAACTGATATGGCATCTTTCAGGTTTCAAATGCAAATAAAATAGTAGAATTTTTAAAAAGGTTCGTCTCCCACTGATCTTTAATAAGACCTATATTTCAAAAAAATTGTTTTGTATAACATGAAATTAATTTCAGCTCAATTACTATTATAACATCTGTTAATTTCCACCCCTCAATCCATCTGGCTTAAGCACTTCAAAGGGCATCTACTGCCAGTCAAATAGGTTACATATCAAATGTCACCATTAAGACTTACAAAGCCCAACATTTAACTTTATAGTACTTTTTTTTTTCCCAAATGGAGGAGCTATCCTTGCAGGTTTAATAAAACCTGAAGGTACTCACAACTGAAAATCAACCAGCCCACAATCAATACAATGATCACTTATTATGTCTCCTAAAATTGAAATTTTATTGAAAATTATAAGTTGTCGCTGTGTGTTGTTTTGTTTGGTTGGGTTTTGTTGTTGGTTCTTTTTTTTTTTTTTTTAAATTTAGGATTTATAGGAATCATACATGGAATTGAGCTGTTTATTCAAAAAGGTTTTTAAAAAACTGTTTCTTAAAGATTTAAGTGCTGTAGGTCCAGAATTTTTACTTAAAACTAACAAGCCAGAAAACAACTTTATTTTTAAGATTAAAACAATTAATTATAGGATCTTTTAAGAAAATACTGTAGTTCTCAGTGCTCCAAATAACACGCTGTGTTCAGAATGTATTGATTTAATCAGAAACTGATTGAAGATGTAGAGGCGAACACTAAACAATAGGAGCACTGAGGGGTAAAGAACAAGAACATCCATCAGAAGTGTTTGCCTGGTTACTCGCACTGTTTGCTCATCTAGATGGCCTGTATATATTTGTTAGAGAAGCCAGTTGCTGAGCTCTGCCCAAACACACAATTCTGCAGTTGCACACTGGAAGAAGTTCAGCCACCCTGACTGTTCTGTGAGCAGATCATGGGTGGGATATTGCACAGAACGACGGTGGTGGTGTGTACGTGCGGTGCCTTTCAGGGGGCACTAGCTACACATTTTAGAAACATGACAAAATCCTCTGATTAGTGCAGCATTCATTAAATGGTGACAGATGCTGGTATTAATTACATGTTGAGTGGATCATTTTCCCATTACATTTCTTTTGTTACCAGCCTCATCATTCTAGTTATCAGCCTGCCCTATAAGCAGATTAAGCACCAGACTTTATTTTGGGTGGTGGGGGATGTGTCTATATTCCTTGTTTGACCAAAATGAGTGACCAATCTTTCCTACACTACCCCACCATCTGGATCTCTCTCACTGCACTTTTCAAAACCTGTACTTATCATCTGTTAGACAATCTATAAGAAATTTTATTTTGAAGGTTATTTGTGTGGCTATCCTGAGCTGTATTACATTTAATGTTGGAAATCATATGATTTATCACTTGCTTTGTACAAACAGATAACATCTATTGTTGTTTGTGATAAACCTTGCCAAATTATAACTGGCGTATCAAATATTAATTTGGCATTTCAAGACTGAAAAACATGTACAGTGAAAGATAATGGAAAGGCATGCATGAAACAAGTTTCCACCCCTCATGTCAATCTAGAGACAAAAAGATTCCCATTCCATGTATGCACTCACACAAAACAAAAACTATTCACTGTTCCCATGAATTGTAGCAGGATTCCTAGCACACACTCTATGGCCAAGCATGTTTTTCTGTTTAGTATGTTTATTCTGACATGTACACCAACTTCTCCCTCACAACAAATCAGAGCAGTCCTAGATGGGGGGAAAAGAAAACAAACAAACAAACAAAAATAAAAGTTGAAAATGGCAAAGTCATTCATTTGGAAATAATTTCTGCCACAAACCAAAAGGTTATAAATTGAAAATAGACAGAGGAGGAAGACATTGGAATAACAACTAATCAAAGGATCATCTTGAGTCGTTAATGTGATTTTGGTAGAGAAAGTCAAATACAATCCCCAAATTTAAATCATGCAGGATTTTCCAGAAGACATGGAGAAGTAACAATGCTTTTGCACATGACACTTGTTAGGCTTATTAAGAACAGAAAAGTTCTAATGGGAAGAAATGTAGTGAAAAGATACCAGAGCGACCAGGAAACAGAATCTGTTTCAGAAGTGGAAACTGAAAAAAACAAACCAAACCCTATCAAGAGGGTATATTTATTAAATACACTACTACATATATACAGAATCACAGAATATGCTGAGTTGGAAGGGACCACAAGGTTAGCACTTCCCTGGGGAGCCTGCTCAGTGCCCAACCACCCTCTGCGTGAAGAACCTCTTTCTAATATGCAACCTAAACCTCCCCTGACACATCTTCAGGCCATTGCATCGGGTCCTGTCACTGATCCCCACAGAGCAGAGATCAGTGCCTGCCTCTCCTCTTCCCCTCACAAGGAAGTTGTAACTGCAATGAGGTCTCCCCTCAGTCTCCTCT
>JAWWEE010000010.1:15274540-15707856 GCA_035221455.1 Xenops minutus
TCCTCGCGCCGCTGGAAGGGGTTCGGCGGCGGAGGCGGCGGACGAGGCGCCGCTCGGTGCTGCGGCTTCAGCGGATAATTGAAGGGAAGCGAGGCGGCTGCTGCCGGCAGGAGGGAGGCACGGAGCGTCTGCGGAGGCCGCACCGGGACAAACTAGGTACCCGGGGCCCCGCCGCTCGGGCGGGGGGCGCCGGGCGGGGGGAGCGGGGCGGCGGGGCGCTCGCTGGGCCCCTCGGCAGCCTCCGGGCCGGGCCTGTTGTGTCATCCCCGGCATTATCCGAGCTGCCCTTCCTGGCGGCCCGGGGCAGGGGGAGGGGAGCGGCGCCATCCCGGGGCATTGTTGCGGCTGGGGGGAGGGCGGCCGGGAGCGGCTCGGCGCCGCGCTGGGGACTGTGTGTGTGTGTGTGTGTGTGTGTGTGCGGCCGGCCCGGCGCGGGCAGCGCGGCCCTCGCCGCCGAGCGAAGCGAGGGGTGGAAACGCAGCTGACAAAATGGCCAGGCAGTGCCCGGGCCCGCGGCGGGGACAGCCCTCGGCCCTCGCTGCCGGGGCCGCCCCGCCGCGGGCCCTGCGAGGCCGTGATACAAAAGGGCAGTGTCGGTGTCGACACTGCCTTGCCGATTTCGATGCCTTTCCCCGTCTTCCTCCCCCCACTCCGCTTGGCCCCCTTTCCCCTTCTGGCCCTTTCTTGCTTCTCCCCCCCCCCTTTTTGTATTTTTCCCCCTAAAGGAGCTATCGAATATCTTAAAGGAAAAAAATCTTTCCTTCCTGCCCGACTCGATAAAAACGCCAAATAATCGGCCGACGTCCATATTTCACCAGCTTTTCTGGGGGGAGGAAGAAGGTGGGCCGAGAACAGAGTCGCCCGTGGGGCCGGAGCCACGGGGCTGGCTGCCCACGACAGGGGTTATTTTCGCAGCTGAATGGTTTAGCCGATGTTTTTCTTGTTTTCAGTCAAGAACCAAGTTGCCTGGCCCTTGCGTTTGCTTGCATAATGCGTCGCACTTGGAGGCTGATCAAACGCTGGGCTCTGCCTTTCCTGCCTGGCTCTTCCTCCTTCCCCTGCCGGGGGGCTGGGCAGGGGGCGAGGTTTGGGGGCCGCGGGCACGGCGGGGCCCGGCGCTGCCCCCCGCTCCGGGCCGGCCCAGCAGCCGAGGCCGCGGCTCTCCCAGCCCTGCAGGCCTGTCTTCCTGTGTCCAACTTTTTTATTGTTCCCCCTTCCCCCTTCCGAGTGCTCGGGCGCTCCGGCGGCCGGGGCTTCGCACGGCTCGGCAGGCCCAGAGTCTAGACGGGCAACCGGAAAATAATAGGGGAAAGAACGGAAAGTTATGTCAAGGGCTTTGAGGGGAAAACATCGACGTATCGAACAAAGGTCCTGCCTGTGTTGGGGAGAGAGGCCTGCATGTGAGGCCTGATTGTGTCGCATTTACACACGGAGAAGAAACGGGTGCTTGGTACTGGCCTAAATTTATTCTCCAAGTCTGGCATGCAACTTAAGAATGTTTTTAGAGAGTGTGCAGTTTGTCTTGGGAGTGTTTTTATTATGTGTAGCAATCCAATAATAATTTTTATTTGAAATACTTTTTTTTTTCCAAAAGACTGTTCAGGTTTTCTTTTTTTTCTTTCCTGCCTCGTTGAGCAGAAATAATATTGGTCCAGAGCTTCTAACACTGGAATGCCAAACTTTATTCAAACAGGTTAACTTCCACAGTTAATGTATTGTGTGTATTATGAATATTGAGCTTCCTGGTGCTTTAAAGGTTGGCAGAAAGAGGAGTTCAGTAGTTGCCACCTGATAAATTCTAATTGCATCTATCATAATGAGAAAAAGAGGAATTTTGAACACTTAATTTTACAGGATTTTCTTAGGAGTGCTGTCACTGTGGATATACTTTTGTAAGATTTTAAAAACAAGTATTCCTGTGGTTACTTTTGTTTATCTTTGGTATTTTGCTTCTTTTCAGTTCTTTGTCTCTCATTCCTAAGACTAGAGTTCTGATTGTTCAGGGTTGGGGGTTTTTTTTGTGTGTTTGATTTCTGTGATTTCTGAGATTTATTTTTACATGAAACTAAGTTTTTCAACATTTTTATTTTACATATGTATAAAAATATGCATAATGAACATGAAAGCAGTACTTGAAAAATAACTATCTCTTTCCATTGTTTGGTAGCCTATTTAATAAATTCTGATAGAAATGAAATGTGTTTATGAAAATAAGAGTATTTCAGTTTTTGCAGCTGATATTTTAACCAATTGTTATATTTACACTAAAGTTTAAGAAGTTTTCTGGTGAGTAAATTCTGTAAATATTTCAAGTTTTCAGAAGTATATATTTTAAACTTGTAATAGTTTCTATGTTTGTAAAATGCAGCTGATTGTGAATGACTCAAGTCTGCATAATCACTGTTTTTGGTCTTAAATGGAAAGGTAGTTTTTATTGTTTGGTGTATTCTGTTGTGTTAGAAATATAGGTAATTGGATTTTTTCCCTGTTCTTAGGGTCTTTCTGAAAAAAATGTGAGTAGTAAACTTGAATTAGCAACTTTTAAATCTTCAGTCTCCAGATGGTTGCATAGATCAGAACATAAATGTGTCTTATCTTTAACAGAAAAATTGTAGGTGACCCACAGTGTGGCATTACTACTTACTAATATAGCAGATGTACTTCAGTAGGAGTGCCGACCTGTTGAGTAAGAGCTTATGAAAATGGAGTCTTTTGATGTCTTGCAAAAGTTCTTCAGGCCAAAGTGACCATTAGGGAAACAACTGCATCTTCCCAGTAAATGAGTAATCAAAACTGTCATTCCCAATCAGGAATCATACACAAGTTCATTTTTTAATTTTCCTTTTTTTGGAGGGGTTTTGACTGTTTTTCTTCAAACCTAGAAGATAAATATTACAGAAAAAAATCGTAACGAGAACTTTTATTTATAAAGTCATTCCCGAATTTGAGGCCTAAAGCTATAGGCAACAAAGACACTCTATTCCTTCTGCAAGAGTATAGCAAAAACATAATACATTTGGCTTTAATGCCATTAATGGAGACATGATGAATTTTTGTGTGGGTTCTTCATCACTGGTAGGTAGAATTATTTACTCTGTGACAGTCCAAAACCACAAACTGACTAATTTCCTTTTGTTTCTAAGTGATTAAGCTGGAGCCTAAGTAGGAAAGTTACTGTTTGACTAAACTACATGTTTGTACTTAATTTGCAGTGTTAGTCTCAGAACTATCTCTGTTAATCTTACAGGCATTGCTGTATTGTCGAACAAGCTAATTAGTAAGCAGCATGTAGAACACTTCTGATCATGAGTCTGTCTTTTGTCACGTTGAGGCTAAATTATTGTGACAAAGTGTCATCATATCCCAGAGTTGTACAACATGGTGTCCTCCTGCATTGTCAGAAACTTAAGCCATCTCGCATTGGCCTGGTGGGTGATCAGTGTCCTGTTCATCACGTGCCAAATTAGTAACCCACCCTATAAAGCACTTTATGGATTCTCTGACACTCTTTATCAGGCAGTCACTGCCCCATTCATTACTGACTCTGAAGACAGAAATACACCTGTGGGGTATTTTTTTTTACTTTTGTATTTTATAGCGGATTGCCTTTGGGTCAGTAGGTTTATTTTTCTGAAGAAGTAATGCTTAGTTTGAATTTGCTCTTAAGATTTTTAATCTATATATAGTAGCATAACAGATTTATGGCAGTATAAGAAGCAACTTCTTCCTTAGTGTTTTTGTAGCTCAGTTTTAATTTAGGATATGAGATTGGTAGCAGCAAAACAAAGTCGCGTTAACTCTTTCTTCCTGATTTGGTTTTTTTTTCAATTTACATGAAATAAAGTCCTTCTCAAGGAGCAAAACTATTTTCAGACTTCTCATTGGTGATTGATAACGGAAAAAAAAAATGTTTGTATGTAGTTGCTTGTTACAGGATATCGTTTTTTTAACAAAATTATTAAATTTAGAACAGAATTTCAGCAATCTTCCTTAAATAAAGAAGTTCTAGCTGCATATCAAGCGTGCAGTCTGTGTGACAGCCAAGAGCTAAGTCAACCAGCTTCTCCACTTCATGCTTTCAGATACCAGCAATGGTTGCTTTAGTGCAGAGTTTAGTTTTGAGGAGCAATTGTCCTCCTAATCCTGCTATCAAGTTGGTAGAATCTAACTGTGTAAATATGCAGTCATATTCTCCTTCAATTCTGTCTGACAGCTGGGGCTTGAGCACTCAGAACCAATCTGTTTACTCTCACTGTCTGTAATAAGGTTTCTCCTGCAGTGTGCTGACTGTTGTCGGTCTTACTTGACTCATGAAGGTACTCAGTACAAATATGACAGGAAACTGCCATGTCTAAGAGCAGTACATAGTCAACTCTGGAAGTGAAGACTTCTCTATGGAAAAGTTAGGTGTATTACAAAAAAATTCAATCATGGTGATCTAATACTGGACTCCAATATTGAAGAGACATTTCTCATGCATGAACAATGGTGTTCAAGCCATAGTTGCCCTCAGTTGCTCCAGAAGAGCCTCTCTTGTCAAAATTCAAATGGTAAGCCAGTTTGGAAAAGATCTTAATAGTTATTTGCCCCTTCTCATTTGACTTTATCTGCTGTTGAATAAGTAGTTTTTCATTGATCACAACTGATAAAAAGAGCTCCATTTTCTTGAGTAAGGAAGTGTGAAAACAAAAGCAAAACCCAACAAACCTATGAAGGTATGTGTGGAGAAGAGATTGGAAGGATTCTACACTGTGTAGTAATACAGTGCTGGCTTATAGAGTAGGGGGAAAATCCCATTTTCTCAGTGTTTTTTGAATGGTCTGCTTTGATGGTGTCCACAATAAAGTGCATACGCTGAACTGCAAAGATCTCACCTTCATAAAAGGTATGAAAGGGTCTGAGTCATCTTCTGGAATGTGTACCTTGAGTTGTCAGATGCAATTTGGTATTTCAAAATGGAAGCTAAGGTCCCTGGTACTTGTTGAACAAGACAGGTATTTTAAGATCTGAAAGGCAAGATGTATTTCATGTTTATTCTGCTTTCAGAGCAACTTGTTACTGACAATCTTTCATGTATTGCGTGACATACAAATAAGTAAACTTAATATAAAGAAGGGCAAATAGTTGCTAGACTTTTGTAAAAATAGAAAGAATACAAACATAGTCTTTATTTTTTGATGGATGTATGTTTTTTGGGAATAAAGCTGTTCAACTTTCAAAAGGCTGTCTAGTCCCGAGATGGGCATTAGACTCAGTACCAGCAATGTACACCTCCTTTAGGTTTGTGGCTGGCTGTTTGAAGCATGGTTAATATCAATTGTTATTAATGCAAAGCAGTAACTGAAATTTTTCACCTGGATTTTTCACATGTAGCTGCTAAAGGTAAAACTTTTAGGAAAAATAGATCTGTGACAAACTCATGCTCCAAGATGTAGTCTTATGATACCTTTACTTTTAGAAAGCAAGTATGCTGTTTTGTTCTACCTCATCTTTCTCCATGTCTGACTTCTGTCTTACTTGCCTTAGAGCTTGTTACGGTTTGTTTCATTGGCTCTGGGTAGGAGAAATGATCTCTCTGTACTGTGGGTTTTTATGTTCTTGAAGGCTGTTCTATACCTCTGCTCTAGTCCAGGACTGCACAGATGTAAAAGTAGACGTACAGGTAAATAAATGTGGAAATAAAAAATACACTCTTAGATAGTGTCTTCTAAGGTGAAAATTGGGATTTTTTTTTTTTTTTTGTAGGAGGAGAAGCAACATAAATGAGTTGAGGCATCAAAAAAGCAAAGATGGAAACAATGCATAGTAATACTAGTGGTGGTGATCTTCAACATCCCCCATGCCTACCTCTCTCCAACCTTAAACAAAAGGAAAAAATAAAAGCATGTAGCTGCATCCCCCCCATCAAAGTATTGAATTAAATGTCCTTGGTACTGGTGTAAATACTAGTTGCATACTTTGAGTCCCAGAGTTAGCGAGGAGAAGCTGTCTTCCTATACCTGTGTGGAATATGTGGTAGATGTATGTTTTTGGATGAGGTAATATTGTCAGATGTAGTTAAATCCCTTATCTGTTAAGATGTGTCAAATCCCTTATGTAATTAGCTTATTCAGTATAGAGAGTATCCTGTGCTGGAAGGTGTGTGCAAGGTAACTGACTCTTCTGATCACAGGTGAGATGTGCTATGCATTTAAAGAGAAGTAATGAAGAAAGTAACTGAAGGTGCATATTAATAGGCTGTATGCTGAATATAAGTTTGGAACTCTGCCTTCCTTAGAAAGTGAGAGTTTTCTTGTTATTTTGAGGATATACTTCATTAATATTCAAGTTACTGACTGGGAACTGTAATTTCTCCTTAAAACTTCACTTGTTTTGATCTTTGCAGTTGTTTCAGGTGTGATGGCTTGGTGAACTCATCCGTTGTATAGGGATGCAGGGAAGGTAGGAAATTGCTCACTTGAACATGGCCATACAGTCATAGTCATGAGCTGTGTGAACAAGCCTGAGTGAACAGCACCTGAGGAGAAGCTACGTATGGAGGTAGCGAGCTTTCAGATCTTTGAGTTAAACAGCTGGAGGAAACACAATTTCAGCTGAATCTCATTTAATGAAAGTGGTAGAAGCTGCATAACTTTAGCAAACTATAAGCCAGGATTTCAGGTGTTGAAACTTGTGCTTAAAGATTTACTGCAGTGTATTCCACAATGTTTTTCATGTTTATGTGATGACAGTGCATGCTGCCATATCTTACCATGGTAGTAGTCTACCTGTTGTATTTAACAGATAACTTTCTATTATAAATACTGGTAATAAAAATTGAGACCTGCATTATACCGTAAGATTGTGGATTAAAGAAGTTTGTTTCATTCCCTTACTCAGTTACAAGAAGCCCGACAGAAGAACAAATATATGTTCTTCAAATCTCTTGTATGGCAGCTTTCAATTAATATAGTTCTGCTGCATATTTGTAGACTTGCAACTGAATGTAGCCATGTTCTGTGTGAGACTTGACAGCCCCTCAGAACTTTTCCTCAGCACTTTGGAACCGGAATTGGAAGAAGCATGTTAAGAAAAATGCTATTGCACACCTCAGTCTGTATATTTAAATGCTTGATGGAGTGAGTGGAAACTAAGCTCTCTGCAGGTTACCTGAAAAGGAATGATGTATTTTGTGAAGTTTAGTATGTGAAGGAATGGTACCATTTAAATGCCTTCTATAATGTTGAAATACTTGAGCACTGTGGTTACATTTTTTTTCCAATAGCTTAGGAGTTCCTTACATACTGTCTAAAGTGAACTGGAGTTGGCACAGAGTGGGCATTGAAGATACCAATTTTACTGTGCTGTATGCAGAGGAACTCCAAGTAAGCTAGAACCTGAGAACTGTATATTTTAAACTTGAGGTAAATAGAAATGTAGTGATCAGTTGCTTTTTGAGAGTACATTTAAAACAAAAGTTGCCTGTGAGATTCCACTGAAGTGACAGACAAAGTAATCCCAATCTGTCACTTCCAAAACACAATGCAGTGAACACATTTGTTACGATACTCTATGGCTTCCAGAGGTTACCTGGAGTAAAGTATATTCCCTGGGTGCTTTGGGCTTTTTATTCTGTCACAGGCTTGGCCAAAAGCTGTTAAAACTATTCTTGTAGTTTAAATAAAATAGATTCCTATTGGGTAACAAGTCAGTAGATAAACAATGCAGTTGTATCACCCATTTTTTAAAACTCTTTATTTTATTCAGGTGAAGTCTGAGTTTCCATCAGATTGAGATCTCGCACTTTGTTTCCAGCTGGTAACACCTGTAGTGTCACAGAAACACTTTGTCAGCTCCCTCTGATTGTTCTAAACTAGGGTTGCTTCTGTTTGCGGGATCTCTGTTGTTGTGGTTTTGTATCTGTTTCAAATTACTCAAAACCCCATTAGATCTCACCTGTACTATTAATGCAATTAATTTTAATCTTATTTTAGTAGTGTTGGAACATGTTAAAAACTTAATCAGAAGTAAGCCAGGTAGATTAATCTGCATCACAAAAGTGTGTTTTGATCTAAGAGCTGTTCCCCTTCAATTAAGAAATTATTTCTTTCTTAGACTTGCAGATTTGCAATATTGTTTTTCTTCACTGAAATGATATCAGGCTATTTGGAAAGTCAGCTCAGTAAGATGGCAAATCAAAACCTGATAGTAGGTGATATTGCTAATTGATTCAATAGCAGAGTTAAATTTGACTTTCTCTGTTTTGTAACCCATTCTGAAATATCAGTTGTCTTGAATGTTAGTAACTCAGTTACAAAATTTCTCAGTTGCACTTTCATGGTATTCCTGTATTTTTGTCTACTAGTTCTACACAGAGCTCTTAGGAGAAAATCGAGTAGCTGGTTTGGTTTTTTTGGAATGTATTAACTGTGGCATACTCCCCCCTCCCCCCCCCCCATGTGGTAGATATCAAACGTGAACATATGGGCACAGAGTGACACAGCAATTGAAGGATCAAGCTGGATAAACAACCTCTGCACAGACTAACCCTATCCAAAAGTGTGGTGTATGGTTTGTGGGTTTTTATTTTTAAATCCTAGAACTCGCTGCTTACTGCAATAACTTGCTTTGTGGAGGGCTGTCTTCTGCCTCCCCTTCTCCTTCCCAGGAGAAGGTGTAGGGACAAGTTTTCTGTTCTTGGTCATAGCAGTTTCAGTGGTGGGCCCCATGGGACAAGGACAAGAAAAGCTTCCCAAATTGCAGATAATACAGCTTTGCTTCTTTGTAGCGTCTTCTCTGACTTTTACCTTCTGAGAAGGAATGGGTGTTGTGATAACAAGAATGGTGTTTCAGTTACTTCATTAGCAAGAAGGTCAAAGTGGGGGGCCAAGTTTTTTCTAGGAACTGAACCTTTAACAAGATTTTTGTAGTGTCATGTCTCAGTCCTGAGCAACATCTCTCTGCTGTGGGCCTTGTAGAACAACAGAACTTGTTATTTGTCAGTTGTCTGCAAGGACAGTGAATTCTCTCCAGGAGCTTTGTAAGAGGCCTTATAATGTCAAAGGTGTAATTTGCTAATGTTGATATATCACTTAGCTCCTTTGTAGATGGCTGAAAGTTAGATTCAAGTGCATGGGTTGGTTTTGTTTTCATACTTGCATTTTCAAGTCTTCATTTCTCCTGGGATATTCTTTCAGCATGTCCTTTGTCAAAATTTAGGGTCATCTAATTTCCAGCCTGAAAGTTTCTCATAACTCTTTGCCCGCTAACTGTATCAATACATTCCTTTCTTTTTAAGTTACTTTCTTCTGTTGATACTTTACCCTTGGCACTTAGAAAAAGCATTCATAATGTTGTTGTCAGGCTAAATAATAAAGGCTTTATGAGTTAACTCCTCTAAGAACACTCTTCCATTTTTCAGTTGGAATGCATGTCTTGACCAAGGCCAGCTGTGATGGGATAGAGTATTGCAGATAACCATGTTTTTTTTTTAACAAAAGCACTGCGAATTCTTGGTTACTCTGTAATGGTGTATATACCTAAGCCTTGGTTTCTCTTCCATACCTTACCTCTTGCATTCCCCTCCAGTACCACTCTAGGAGGAACTGGAACATGTAGTCACTAATGCTTTTGTCAGCCCACAGGGGCTTAGCCTGTGGAACAGTTTTTGAGTTCAGTACTGAAGTACAGCATCTCCATGTTGATTGGTGTTATTGTACTTCATAGCATTGCTAGTGTCTCACTAGAATAATTTACTGTTCCATATTTTTGATGCATACTTAGTATTTTGAAGGAGGGACAGAGGAAAGAAAAGGGAACTTGTAAATTTTGATAATTGAGGGAAAAAAAAGGGGGGGAGTTTTGAGGGACCAGCTCTGTTTTTAGATAACCATATCACCTGGCTAGTTATGTGGAAATAAGCAATACTTTCACAATAATAATGCTTTCATCTTATTTCATGGTTTCCTCTAATCTTTCCTCATTGCAAATACTTTCTGTTAAACTCATATAATAATGCATTCTATTTGAATGTTACTTAACAGCAGTTGGTTGGTTAAATAGTTTGGGGTTTAACAAAACAGGAATAAAATAATGACTGGCCTCTCTTCTGTGACCCTGGAAATAGCAGCAAGTGTCCTGAGTTCTGCTGTCAAAAAAAATAAAAAATCTTTTGCTTCTGGAGTCTAGTGATGTCCTGTCAATACTGAACTAGGATTTCAAGATTTAATACCATTACAAGTTAAACATTGTTGCCTGCCTTCAAGTGTTAGAAATCTGCAAGCGCCCATAGCTTACAGAGACACTAATTTTCACCTGTTTTTCTCAGTGTTGGGCCTTTGACATTCTGAGTAGCTGTGAATATTTTAAATCCTTCTGTTTTTTAGACATAGCTGTACTTTAGCAAAAAATATTCTTGCTCTAGTGTGTTTGCTGTAGCACAGCTTTGAAACTGGCAGGGTGGCCGCTGTAGTCCGCATCAAAGAGCGCTTGTACTCTTTTGCTGAACTCTGCTTCAGTGAGAATGTTTATCTACATACCTTCAGAGAGTAAACAAATACAATTTTGTGGCACTGCTGACATAGGGAAAGAAGGTAGGCTGTCCTGTGAAGAGTACATGAAAAAAAGAGTTAGTTTCTCAGGAAAGGAGGGAAATACTGGGAACACTGAGGGGATCTCTTTTGAAATAGCAATTTGTTTTAATTTGTTTGTTTTTTAAAACAAAGGGACAAGTCTTCCTTACTGTGTTGTTGTATCGTTTTAGATTGGAGAACTTCAAATGCCTGACTTCAGTGTAAAATACCTAGTTGCTAGTGAAGGCTAACAGGAAGAGAAAAAGTAAAGTGCAAAAGTATGTGTATATGTTCAGTTTTTATACCACTGACTCAAGCTGTATTGTCATAAATGTTACAGCTTCATTCCCATGACAGTTCCCATGGGAATCTCTGTGCTTGTGTCTCTTAAGGGAAGGCATTCTAAAGATGTTAACCTGCCATGCCTAAGCTTTGAACAACTGAGGCAGGGAATTCAAGGGTGCAGAGGTTTGTGCCTGTGGACTCAGGAATTCTACAGAGAGATCACTGAGTGTGACAAGTAGAGGAGATGCAAATTGCTCTATTTTCTTCTGATTCTCGTATAACTCGTGTGAGGCATAGCAGAGTCAGGTTTTGTAAGTCCCTATCTTTGCTTTATGTGTATTTTCTGACTTTGTTGAAAAGCCTCCTTCAGAGGGGTTTGGGCTTTCTTTTGGCAATACAAAAAGCTGGAAGTGACTGGTGCAAGCCCAGACCTGTGGCAGCTAGAAGCAGAAGCCTTAACCTGTGGTAGAATATAGTGATTTAAATGTCTAAGTTTAGCTTAGAGATATCCAAAATCAAGGTACTTTGTTACTACTTAATAGTATTTAAGGTTATGGCAATAACCTAGAGTTGCATCCACTCTTGGTGTGTATTTGCTGTGTTGCAGGGAAGATTGGTGGCCCAGCTTTGAGGTGGAAGTAACTTGAAAATACAAATTTGTGATGGCTGTCATCTAAACTGCTTTGTTCTTTGTACTTGCATAGACTGGAGCAGTGTTAGTGGTGGGACAGGAAGGAGAAGCTGCTGTAGTTTCAGGTTGCTTCAGCAGAATATGAAAAGTTTTACTTGTGACAATTGGTGACACATCAAAGTGTCAGGTTTTGAATTCTATCAACTTGTGCAGATGCAGTCTATGTATTTGACCAACTCCTGAAGTTTCATGTACTGATTTTTTGCATGAAAATGGTCTGCAGAGGCATAAGAATGATGCTTATAATTGTACTCTATCCCTGTACCTTCTGTTGTAAGAGAAGGGGTTTGAAATGATGACACGTTCAAAGGCAGGAACTTTAGATAAGTATATGTAATAGTTGAAACTGCCTTCTGTGAAGTACACAAGACTTTCACTTGGGATTGGAGAAACCAACTTTCTAATCTGTCTAGATGAGCACACTCACTAGGCTGTCTCCCAAGAAATGTAGTTAGGATTTTTAGCTTCCATCATTACTTGGTACTCTTTAGAAGGTACAGTGGAGCTGAGAAGTTGCATAGCGCAGACTGGGAGCTCTAATGCCCTCAAGCCTGGCCTGTTTGTTTTCTCTTCTCAGTCTGTACTGTAACTTCAGTAGTAAGTTAAATCTTGTATGAAGATTATAGGGAAGTGTAATCATTACTAAGGAATGGAGCTGTAAAAGAAATGTAAAAGTGTGTTTGTCTCAGAATGTCATACTTGCATATGTACAGAATGTTTATGCTGTCACTTTAATTAAAGAAGTATCCGTTGTAAAGCACAGACCGCAATGCAACATCTGAAATGCTTTTCTTGAAAGTGAAAAAAGCATGCCTGAGACTTTCAGGCTCTTATCGTGCAGCTGTTTAATGTAATAAATATTGCCATGTTAGTAATATGCTAATGGCATATGCTGTCCTTGATGTATGAAAAAACCAACACTACTGGTTTGAAAAGTCAATGTTAGATGCTTTATACCATCCACTTTGTAATTAGTTAAAATAGACATTTAACAGAAAATAGTTGAAACAGTTTCTTAATAAGATAACTGCAAGTTTAGTGAGCACTGTTTTCTTCAGCTTCCAGTTCTGTGGCAGAAGCTTGTGTTGCACAGATCAGGGTTGCTTCAGTACACAGTATCTGTATTCCAAAACTGTTCTGCCAGGGGAGCCTTTAGACAGAAATTAAACATACAAATGAAGTCTGAAAAGCATAGAAGAAAGACCCAGAGTTAGTGCAATTTATTTGGTGTCTTTGGTAGCTAATGGGATTTGGAGGTGCTTGGCAATAGTTGATGGGAGAAAGATGTATTTCCAAGACTTGACATGGGAAGCAGAGATAGTAAACGTTCTGGGATTAGTAAACACTTCTTTGCATGTTAATTATATGTGGGATTGGGATGTACATGCTCCTAGCTGAGTATCTTTAATTAACAAAACAGATACAGAATTGAGAGGCTACTGCCTTTATGAAATACATTTTATATTTGATATGGTAACATACTGTGCCAAGGGGAGAGAAGGAAGAAACTGCTCTCTTCTGGGCCTACAGGTATTTTCTGTCTGTCTTTATGAGCCAGTCTACTTCAGTTCTTTCTTTTATATTTCCCCAAAATAACTCCATTCTCTGTGTGTTTTATACTCAGGTGTCGTAAAGAGAGTTAATCTACCTGGCACTGTGATGAAGCTACCCTCTCCAGTTAAACGTCCTTTTGTTTTTCCTGTTTTCCTTACTGGTGCATTTTATTAAGTGGCTTATAATAAATAGTAAGAAGTATGATGTGGAGTAATTTTGGAGTGTCCTATGGATATTTTGTAAAGAAAAAAACGCACAAAACCAAGAAGTCTTGCATAAGAGTTAAGTGAACTTTGCTTCCAGTTTGGTGTCATATTAACAGTATGAGATTATTTTAATGTTTGCAAAAATGTCTTTCAGGAGTGTAGCCAGATGGATGCATTGCTTTGCTCCAGTGTATTCTACCAGCGATGTACACACAAAGCACTTAGGAGAAACAGTCTTCCTGTCCTCTCTTTCTTACCATATTCTGTTTCAATCCTAGACAAGGCCAGGATTGATGTGTTGTTTGGGGGCAATAGGCTGTAGGTTTGCTCATAAGGCATAGTTAAACATTAGTGTAGGATGAAAGGTCACCTGTATAGGAGACAACTCTTGAGTATTCCGATTGGGTCACAGAGTAAGTTACAAAAGCCAAGGCTTATCAAATCAGCTATTGCAATATGTAGTTCTCAAATATAATCGTTTTGGTTGTGCTATAGAAAGCTTACAGCTCTGCTTACTCTTTTATAAGTATGTTAGAGCTCTGGAGAAACTGTTCTTCTGATGTGTGTTATGCACTAATCTGTGAATCCTTACAGTACGTCAGAGCAGCAGCTTAGCTGAAGGTAACAAAAGACATTGAACAGATCTAGGCAGCATCTATTGAAACAAAATAGGCACAAAATAAGGAGCCTTTCTTCCAGCTCTGAAGTGATTGTCTATGGACAAGGAATTCAGGCTTTGACAAACCTGGCCATACTATGACCCTACAAAAAATACCTCATTAGTGTCAATTTGTTAATCTAGTGAACTGTAACATATGGGTGTAGTTATATTTGTTGCTTGTGTAAGGAAAGTGGGAGGGATGAGGTAAATATCATTGCTGAGGTAAAGCAGAAAAAAAGGCCTGGTGTTAATTGCACGTATGGGAAGGAAGAGAGGAATTTGTAGCTGACTTTTTTTTGTCTGTATTAAGATTTGGTGATGATGAGTTCTTGTCTGGCTTCAAGTTAAGACTAAGTCTGGCATCCTGTTAAGAAGCACTAGAAAGAGCTCTAATATTTAAATTTGTTCAAGTTCAGTGTCTTAACCCTTTGTATTCAGGTTCTTGGGATACTCCTTTGCCTTTCCCATACTTTGTAATCTCCATGTACAGTGCTTAGTTCCCACAAACTTGTTTTATTTATCAAGCGCTAAAAAAATAAGTATGTGCAGAGTGGAGCAGACACTTGCCAATAAAATGTGCTGTAAAGTTATTTCTTTCATAAAGCTCTGACTTTTGACAGCTTTTTCCATGACTGTAAAAGTTTGAACCTTCCTAAAATACAGTTGTGGAAGCAAATATTATGTGTTGTTCTGTGTAGTTGACATGAAAGAATAGCTCTGAGCCCTGTAAAGTCATGATCCTATCAGTGGTGGGATTGACTTAAAGACAGCTTAATCCTTAGTGTTTAACAGGTGTTTCTTGGGGTGTGACTTCCTTTTGTTCAGTTTTACACAAAACTTCTCTTCTGTTTCTCTATACAGATATTTGGTTGGTAGTTCAGTTCATGATTTCATACAGGTAAATGTCTTTAATTGTGCCTGTGTCAGTAATTTGGTATGTGTATTGGAGCTTGCTCTTAATTACATCCCTGTAAGGTATGATGTAAATGCATACAAAATGCATACATTTTTCTTTGGTCAAGAAAAAGCACATGTGGCACATAATTCCAAGATGTCACTGGTTTGAGCGCTGCCCAGTTTAGAAAACATAAATGTGTTTTAATCCTTTTGTTTGTTGTTGCAGTATTCTTGTGATAGTTAAAGATTCCTATGTAGTGCTGAGGAAGCCGGAAACTTAACCTGTTTTAATTGGATTTCGTCCTCAACAACTGCAATTAAACCACTTCCCAGATTGTATCATGTGGCATAGGAATCTTGCTATGCATTAGGCCTATGACCATTTTTGTGTAGCATTTGGATAGAAGTCTTTGTTCAGGAGGATAACAAAACCTGCTTGACACAGTGCAGGAAAGGAAGCCACAGACATCAGCTGGAGTCAATTCCACATATCAATCAGTAGAAAAAACAAAAGGAAAACTCCTGAAACACTCCTGATTTGTCCCAAACTTGTCTCAATTATATTTTGAAGCTGGCAAAACCTGAGACCCATTCTAGGTAAGCAGAAAACAGATGAGTACTCACCCTTCCACCTGTCCTTGGAAGCAAATTATTTTTTGAAGCTGGTTTTATTTTTAAAGTGTTTCTCTTTAAGACACGCTAGTATAAGTGAACAGCCTTTTCAGGTTCTGGTATTTCTATGTGTAGACCGGCTTAGAGCTGAAGTTGGGTATTATCAAAATGAAGACCCAGTCTCCTCCCTCTTTACCTTGTTTTCAAGGTAGATCTACGTAATACCCTTAGACCTGTAATCTTGGGTTTATCTGTGGTACACTTGTCTAATCTGCATGTACAAGTCAACGATTTTTTGTGTTTCTTCTAACAGCAGTAACTTCTGTGAGATCCAGTCTCTGAATTTCTTCAGTTTAGTGGCTAATTTTTGTGGGGTTTTTGTTGTTTTGTTTGTTAGAGAGGTTTTTTGTTTGTTTTGGCTTGGTGTTTTTGTTTTGTTTTTACCTCCCCCCCTTCTAGTTGTCTAGAAGATTGCAGAGATCTTCTTATGTTAATTTAGACTTTGGGTGACTGAACCATGTTTTACTAGCCACTAAGCTCACTAGGTCTCTGTAATTTAAGACAGCTTGGCAGAAGTTGATTAGGAATTTGTCAGGGCTCAGGCAACCTGCCATGCTGCAGCTTGGGGCTTGTATTGTCTAACAGGCTCTGCAGGTAGGACATGGCTGTGTACCGTATCAGTATTTGTCTTGTGCTGTTACACTTAGTTTTGCTTAAGGGCTGTATGTGCCAGATGCAGGTGAATGGCAAATTGCAAATAAGGCACCATCTGCTCTATGGCATTAGAAGAGCAAAGAGCCTTGGTGTTTTAGTAGGAGGTTCTGCATACAGACTCGATATTGAGGTGTAAATGGAGCTATGCAGCTCAAAGGCAGCTGGGCATTAAGTGTTGGGCAGGGCAGATTGGGAGTGGGTGATGATTTTGGATATGTCTTGGTTTACTTATATGACAGTAATGAAGTCAAGCTTCTAAATTGAAATTTGCACTAATCACTCAACTGATTTTTTTTTTTCTTCCACTGGTAATAAATGCCCCCTGACCCAACTTTGCTGTACCTGTTTACTTGGTCTTAGCTTGACCACTTGTCTTTTAGCATCTCTTCTCATCTGGCAGTGTCACTGATCTGTACTTCATGGAGGATTCTGTACTTTCATTCATGTTGTGTCACAGAAGGTAAAAGCTCCTCATTCAATTTCATTCCTGTTTTCTGAAGAGAATCTTCTCCATTCTTGCCAAGCAGTGTGGTGGTTTTATAATGTTAGTGAAAGCTTAAGCCACCAACCAGGTAGTGACTTCTGGTGCCTACTAAACAAGGATCTCTAGAGAAACTAGAGAAAATGAAGGTTGGATAAGATTTTACTTCTGTTGCTTGTGATGGTTTTTGTTGCAAGTCTGCAAGAAATGAACAATTTCATCAATTCACTCTGGGTACAAACAGCAGTTTTGGTCAGAATTTGGCTGCTGGAAAATGTGTGGTTTGTTTTTTTTTTTTTTTTTTAATTGGAGAGATATGGATGCTTTTGTTTAATTTTAAAAAGGAAAAGAACTACTGTTGTTCTTAATGAGTTGGAACCACACTTTTATTAGCACCAGGTAGCAGAATTGCATACCGAGATTCTCATAGTGTAAACGTTGCTGTCTAGCAGCTTGTTAGTAACAGTAGTTTTGAAGTTCCTGTAGAGGTGAAATCAAGCTCTTGCTGTAGGATCTGATCTGGCAGAGAAATTTTGTTCTGTCACGAGTGCACAGAAGAACTTTGAACTTGTTTGTTCCTCACTTTTTCTTTCTTTGTCATTGCTGTGCTAAAAGGAAAAAGACCTGTCAACAAAGATATGAAACCTGGTTCAGTATTTTGCAATGTTGTAATATTTGCTATGTTTGTGTGTGTCCTCCATGTGGCGTAACAAATCTTGTGTTACTGACATGGCTTGAATACCTCTGGGCTACTTCTTAACCTGAGCTGTCTCTGGCTGACTGGCAGCTATCCTGATCAGGCTGTTCCTTTACTGAATATTACTTGATTCAGAAGTTTCTGGGTTCTTACGCTTTTGATGATCTTTATATTTGTGCATAGAAAAAAATTTTACTGCTGCAGAGTTGACTGAATTATGCAGCAGAACTTAATGTTTAGCTGACTAAAAAGCCAGAATGAAATAGAACACTGAATTCAGATTGAGAAACTACAGGTGTTGTAAACATGAAAATATTTTCTTGAAGTGTTGAGTTCTGGCCCTCTGCCACTGGGAGAGCATTCCCTTTGTTAATGAATTCAAGTCAAACTGTACACTGGAGGAAAACTTAGATTGAACTAGTTTGGACATGTTGCAGATGGTGACAGAGAAGGGTAACAAACTTGATTTATTGAGAGAACAACTACTTAATTATTTGAATTTTTTTAAAAGGGCAAATTTCTTGAATGAAATTGTGAAAAAGTGTTCTAAGAGATTATTTTTATAATTAACTCCATTACTGATAGTCTCAAAAACAAGAGAAATAGTTGCTGTTCACAACACTTTCAATACACAATGTGAATGCAATGTTCACACTTGCATTGTGAACCAAAGTGCAGTCCAAAGAGGACTGCCTTGATGAACAGAAGTGAAGCAAAGCAATGAGGTGGCAGAATTGAGGAGGGATGCCCTCAAGAGAGCATTACATTTTTTTCCATGCAACTCCTTTACTTTTTCTCCTCAGACTGCAGTATGTGGTCTTCCAGAAGAAAGGACTATATGATATAAAGGCTTTCACTATCTCAGTGTTAGGTACCCTCCTTAACCAGCTTGCAAGAACTCAGTTGAGATTTAGTCCTGGTCTAAGTTTCCAGTGCATGAATAAGGTGATTTTGTTGTTCAGTGATGAAATGAAGCAGTGGATTGCTGTGTACTGTGAGCTGGGAACACCAGTTGGACAATCGGACCTGAGATACCTGAGCTTGCCTTTGCATCCTGAACAACCATATCCAGAACGGAACATGAGCAGCATGTTGTTGTTTCCTTTGAGCTATCCAGATGCATGGGCAAGTTCTGCTGTCTAACTTCTGCAGGTGCTGCTTTTTCCCTGCTCCTCCTCTCCCCCCTGCAGAAGATTATTGTGCTGAAGCTTTTTGCTTTTTTGTTGGCAATTTGGAAAAATCCTTCTCTGGCTAATAGCATATGTATGGTCTAAAGTTACTCAGTGTAAAAATGGACATGTGAGCTAGTCTTAAATCTATAGTACTTTCAGAGACTGGACTCCTTTGACATTTACATGCCCCTTTTCTTACTCCCTCTTCCTAGTCCAGCTAACTGGATTGTGCTTTTGAGGAACTGAAGGGGAAGGAGTGCTTTCAGAGCGGTATGTGTGTTTGTCATCTTGGTTGGCAGTTGTCACCTCTCAGAATGAGGGATCTCTAACGTGATCTGAGGTCCTACTATCAGCAGGTGGTTGGACCATATGATTTCGAGATCCTTTCCAGCCAAGGCTTTTTTAATCATTATGACTTTAACTCTTGTACTTCAGTTGAACCCTACATCAAAAAGGCATCTGGTCTGAGGAGAGTTTGCTTCTGTGTGCTGTCAAACTCCACTTGTCTTCCCATTGATACCTTATTGATGTCTTCAAAGAGAATTAGCAAAAGTGATGCAACTGTTTATATCTATAGAAATTCTGTGCCTGAGGAGTTGCAGAAATTTGTTTCTTTACAATCATACATGTTTGTTTTCAAAAGAAACTTCCTTGATACTTATTTATCTGATTTCTTAGCAGTGGGGTAATGTCACAGTATTATGAGGCTGTACAGTCTTGTTTGTCATAAAGATTTTTCTTTGTGTACTGAAACTGCTGTAGTGTTTTTGTGCATACGTTTCTGTGTGAATTCTCTAGTTTTTTGTTAGCATTGGGTAGGGAGAATAGAAAAAGAATACAGGCCAGCCTAGTGCATGATTCAATATGATTTTATGTGGTTTCTGTATCAAAAGAAGTTAATCTGATACAGGTCACCATGTGAGCTTTACTTCGTAAAATGTAGCACAGCAAGTAAGCCATAGTGTGCTCTGGCATCTTTGAATCATATTGATAACTCATGGCTATTCAGGGGGGAAAGACAGAAACGAAAGCAGATAAGAAAGTAAATGGTAGCTTGATCTTCCTATGTTGGAAGTTTGTCATTCCTTAAGACTCAGTGCTTTCATGCAGCTGAATAACCCAGGATCTGTATGAATGCAGACAAAATGCATGCATCTTACTATACCATAGAGCACCTTGCAGCTCATGGGAGAATATAGCTTTCCCTTGTTTTCAAATAGAAATTTGCTGTCGGGAAGAAGGGAGGGATGATGAGAATTTAGGAAACGTTGCAGAAAATTTTTCTAGGAAGTTTTCAGTATGTTACTGTATCCACTCCTTAAATTCTTCCTTGAACTAGTTCTACAACCAGAAGGGACAAGAGGCTACTAAACTGAAAATACAAGCTTCAGCCTGCGTAGAGCTTTGACATAAAATTTATGTTTCAAGGTGAGGACCTCACTGGAAAAAAATTGGTCAGAGTGGATGACTATTGAATTTGGAGAGTATAGTGAGGAAGACTATTGTATCAAAATCAGCTGCACAAGACTGAGTCTAAAGCAACTATCTGGACTAAAAAGTCATACTAAGGCTGGTGAACTAGTAGAAGTAATTGCATGAGTACTTGCAAGTGCTTGCTTGTAAGGCAAGAAAATAGGTGTGTATGTCTCCAGGTAAATGAGGAGAATCTTTTGAGCAGTGAGCAAAAATGAGGTGCAGCTATGAGATCAGTTGAAAATGAAGTAATGTAGTTCTAAAACAATTTAGCAGCTACTAAACTGTAGGCATTGGGTCCTTCAGTTTAGTTGCAATTAAAGTCTCAATTTTTAAATGTGTTGTACACTTACATATTTAGAATGTTGTTTCTATCTTAAATGACTAGATTTGCCACAGAAGCAGCTGATCAAGTAAATTAATGTTGTCTACACTGAAGTAAATGAACGCAAATCTGAAATCTTAGACTTAATATTTTCTGATATGTATGCCAGACTCTGAGTTCTGGCTGGCAAGATGTGCAACTTACTGGAAGAAAATGTTCTGAACTTAAAAGGCATATAAACATCCTCCTGTCTTGTCCTTCTCCCCCCCTTCTTTTGCCTAATACTGACTTCAGGGCAGTATGTCTTTGCAGTCTTGAGGCACTGGATTGCAGCAGAGGTTTTTTGGGGCCAAGGTATGAAAGAGGAAGTGTGCCAACTAGTGTACTTAGCTCAACTCCAAGCAGATAATAAGTATTACAGTGGAGCTTTATAGGCTGAGGTGCTAGGCATATCCTGAAATACTCTGGAAGCTGGACTACAAGAGCCTGAAAGAATTCTTGAATTACCAAGATACTTGCAAAGACCTTAAAAACCCAAACAAAAAAACCCCCAAACAAACAGGTTTTAGAGCTCATGCAAGTAGGTTAAGGAAGCCCTTGTGAAAGAGTTCAGTTCATTTTTTGCAGGTGTTTTTAGTGGTTTGCCTTGTTACACTGTCTACGGCCCCAAAGCCTATGGAAGTTCTGGAGTTCGCTCATTCTCCTTTCCTCTCTGTAGCCTGTGTCACGGTAGCTACATTACAGTTCCCAGGATCCATCGGGGACTGATTAGGCTGTTGAGTAAAAGCTGATGCAGACTTGTTGTGTAGTTGTCCGTGTCCTCTGTTTGCTTCAAAAACATGGAAGAGTGTTAGTCATTTCCTCTTGGCTTTTCCACGAGGAGAAAGGTACAGGCTTCACTGCGAGTTAACAGGTAGTTTTTGTATTGAGTTCCTGTAGAACCTCTCCAAGCAGTATGTTGGCTATACATTAGCTATTGTGTTTGCAATAGGTATGTGAGGTCTACAGAAATTCATTGCTTTCCTGTAAAGTAACAAAGATGACTGTAAGTAGTAATCGAATAGTATTTGCTGCAACCCAGGAATACTATGCAGGATAATAAGCATTGGATACCAATGCTGTTCCGTGACTTCAGAAGGTCTGTTGTGGGTTTATTTGAAATGCTGGCTTTTGGAATTCATCCTCATTCTAAAGTGTCTGCAAACTGGGAGTCATATGGTAACAAGTACACAATAAAACATGTAGTTAAGTTGAGAGTTTTCAATATAGAAGATAATGCTGGACATTATCTTGACTTGACAGATGCCTTCCAGGATAAAACAGCTGTCATTTCATTCTTCTACACAGCTGAAAATATCATGTGCATGACAATACATTGTGCTACATAACTTCTAAGCACAGTCTGCTTAAAATGTCTGGCTCACCCAGTGCTGTGGTTTAACCCCATCAGCAGCCAAGCCACAGGCAGCCACTTTCTCATTGCCCCACCAGCAGGACTGGGGAGAGAATCAGAAGGGTAAAAGCCAGAAAACGTGTGAGTTGAGGTAAAGACAGTTTAGTAGGGAAAGCAAAAGCTGCTCATGCAAGCAAAGCAAGACAAGGAATTCATTCCCTGCTTCCCAAGGGCAGGCAGGTGTTCAGCCATCCCCAGGAGAGCAGGGCCCCATCATGTGTAATGGTGACCTGGGGAGACAAATACCATCATTCCCAATGTCCTCCCCTTTCTTCTTCTTCTTCCCTCCACTTTGTATACTGGACACGATGCCACATGGTCTGGAATATCTTTGGTCTGTTTGTCCTGTCTGTGTCTCCTCCCAGCCTTCCAACTTCCTCACCAGTGTGACAATATGAGAAGCAGAAAAGGCCTTGGCTGTGTATAAGCACTGCTCAGCAATAACAGAAACATCTCTGTTATACTCAACTGTGTTCCACACAAATCCAAAACATAGTCCCATACTAGCCACTGTGAAGAAAATGTAACTATTCCAGACTAAACCAGCACACCTGGACAGGTCAGTGTTAAACTAAGGTTTCCCTTGACAGGGTCAGGATTGTCTGTGCAGTGTTTTTTTATCTGACTCCTATGGTGTGTAGAGAAGCCCATGTTCTGGCCCTGGGTGGGAAACTGTGGCTAACCTAGCAGAGCTTTAAGTGAACACTGCTCCTTACCAAACAAAACCTGCTGGAATGCATTTTCTTATTGTCTGTACAAGGTGAGATGATAGTTCTGTGGTAACCATTTTGTAGTATGACTGAAAGTTTGACATTAGTACAGAGTTTCAACCTCAATTGACCTTTTGCAGAAGGGGACACTGATTATTTTAGAAAATACATAAAATGCATCTCATTTCTTCTAGTAAAGTAGAGAATTTTTTTCCTTTGGTGCTTGAATATAGGAAAACAAAAAGAATACACAACAACATGTAGCAGTGCCTGTGACTGACTTCAGCTGGGCTCCCGGGGTAGTGCTGGGACCTTGGTCAGCTTTCAGCCTGGTTGATGCTGGGCTTTGTTTCTTGCACTGGTACTCTGAAGAGAATGCTGCCACCTGTGCTCTCCTTATGTTGACTAATCTGCCTACACTAGCAAGTTGGCATGATTTCCAGCTCTTGCAGGCTTTTTCTATTCCACTGTAAATATTTTTGTGCTCTAAAGTATAAAAAGTTGTAGACTAATGTTGCCATTTGAAAAGCTTCAAACCTTTATATTGGTGGGAATATTGCCTGATTAAGGAGTTAGAAATAATTGCGAAGATGAAAAGCTTACCTTTGAAGCAGTAGGGTTTGCAGCTTTCTCAACTCTTAGTCATCAGACTTCTATCTATGAAGTTCATCGAACAATGTATTTTGTGGGATTGTGTATTTTGTGCTTTATTTAGATTCTTTCAAGTTCTGAGGCATAAGGTAAAAAAACCCCAAATCAACAAAAGTAAAAGTGATTTGTTAATTAATCCTCCTTTCTGCTTTTGCTGTCTGCTGCTGTGTGGGACCTCATAGTGGAAAGAACATGAAAAACTTCCAAAAAAAGATGGTTTTGAGTCTTATAATATGGGGATTAGGATGGGGAGCAATTTTTCTGCCTAACTTGTATTATTTTATTCTTGGATCTTATTTAAAATATTTCTGGTGCGCTAAGTGTAAACTTCTATGTTGTGATATTACAGCATAACAAGATGGCATCTGAGCTAGCAGAATCCTGATCAATAATTTTTTGTGCTGTGTAGGTGTTTTGATATACATGTTCCTTTGAGTGTGGTATGTGAGGTAATGGTTTGATAATACCAGTTTATGTGCCTGGGTTCTATTGGCATGTAGTAAAACTGTATCATTTAGGGTTCTTTCTACCCCCCAGCCCCACCTTGGTCAATTCTATAAGCCCTTTCAGAGGAACAGAAAATGGTAGTCAACTATTTATTGGCTTTACTGACAGTGCCAAGTCTTGAGATTTATTTCACTGAGGATGTTTGAATTTGAATCTGCAGATGAAGTGTTTTACTGTGAGACTTCTTGCTTACTGTGCTATAGATATAATAGATACCAAATCAGCATATGGATTATTGTGTTCTTGAATTTGGGTTACTTTCCTTCTTAAGGATTTTTTTTCATCTGCCAATACCTTTTTTTTACGAGATTCTACAAAATTAGGAACCATAGAACTGGATTTGCTGGTTGTGGTCCTGTTGCTATGCTCTCTACAGTAAAATATCAATTTAGCACAGGATACAAAAGTCACCTCTTTACTGAGGAATTAAGTGAGGCTTGTTCTTGAAATACCTCTGTTTCTGAGGACTGCAGCTGAGTGATATAGTAGTCTTTCATAAGTAACTACTAAAATAATATCTGTAGACCTGTAGCAGTCACAAAGCAATTCCAAAAGCAGAACTATAAGGCCATCATATTATTTTTTAAGATAATTGTGTGTGCTCATTAATCCTTCTGTCTCAAATACCTTTTCCCACTCATTAAGCTCTCATGAGCAAGAATTTCTTGCTGTATATAGCTAGATCTCTTTTCCTGAATTGTGAAGTGTCTTGCTTTATGTGAAAAAAGTTGCATAAATCTGACTAGAGAAAGAATCTGTTTTAAAAGCAGAGTGGTTAAGTAAGTTCTGTAATTTTGTGAATATTGTTGCTTTTTCCTGAAACTGGCATTGTCACCTCCCACAATGAGAG
This sequence comes from Xenops minutus, assembly GCA_035221455.1. Classification (NCBI taxonomy): domain Eukaryota; kingdom Metazoa; phylum Chordata; class Aves; order Passeriformes; family Furnariidae; genus Xenops; species Xenops minutus. The sequence continues at coordinate 15,299,030 of JAWWEE010000010.1, forward strand.
TTAAAATAGTTGAATACTGTTGCTCTCTATCAAGCATTGAGTTTTTTCCTTAAGGCTGATAAACATAGGTTCTACTAAATGACATTTCTGTTGTCTCAACATAATTACAGAAGCCTGCCAGAAAAGAAATGTGTCATTGTAGAATCATTCAGGAGTTTGTGGTTTGGATTGGAAGGGACCTTTAAACGTCATCTAGTCCAATAGGTCATCTCTGTGTTATATATACACCTAAAAGTGATTGCTTTGTATTAAGACTCTACATGTTCTTGAGGAGAATCTTGGTTTGTGTGTCTCTTAAATAAAAATTGTTTAAAGGTTTTTGTCTCAAGCTTTTGCTTTAACTATAGCATTTTACATTTGCCTCTGGAGGCATGGCAGCGAGTCTTCATGCCATGTGTCTTATGACTCTTTCTCTTTTGTCTTTCAGTGAATGATAGTGTCTAGAAAGGGTATGTCCCTTCAGGAGAGAGGTGCCAATGTCCAACCGGCCTAGTAACAATCCAGGGGGGTCACTGCGACGTTCACAGAGGAACACTGCTGGGGCCCAGCCACAAGACGACGCAGTAGGAGGAAGGTATGACTGTTATCTATGAGTGTGTTTTAATGTATAAAAGCAAAACTGATGTGATTTCATTAGAGAATTAAGTTTCCCACCCTGCAATCCAAGCACTGAAATTTGTGTAAAGTCTTTTTGCCCCTGAAATGCTGTCTGTACTGCATGGGTAAAACTGTGGATGAGTCATACATGTTCAGCTAGAGTAACAGTAGTGGATCTATGGAGGAAAAAAGTGCAACTGAGCTATATTCCATAAATCACAGGTAGTAACAAGTTCCTTCTCCCTCTTCCTTCCCTGATAACAAAAGTACATGGGGGGGGATGACAGGAAGAGTCTGTTACTGGAAATATGGGAAAATCTGTGTTCCTGTTAAAGAAGACTGAATAACTGGTACCACTCTGTTCCTTTTGCACTGCATATTAATCCTGTGCAGTTTTTGAATAATTCAAGAAAAAAGGTTTGTCATCCTTTATTATGCCTGATCTAGTGAGTAAGTGGTTGCCTTTACAGTACAGAGCAAAGATCCTTAAAACTTTCCGGTGGATGCCTATATAATTACTGCCATGAGTGAATGAATCCTGTATGTATAAGTGTTTCTTTAAGTTTGTTAAAATGAGTCTAATGAAGAGAGGTTATAATGTGATGGTAGGCAACATCTGTCTATACTCTACTCCCTCAGATATGTTACTGGTGCAGCTGTTTGAATATGTGTATGTGTACCTTGGGCTCCATTTTTTTCTTTTTTCTTTTTTTTTTTCTTTTGGGATAAGTGTGTTAAAATACTGCAGGTTAGTAGGACTATCATGGTTTAACCCCAGCAGCAGCCAAGCCACAGGCAGCCACTTTCTCATTGCCCCACCAGCAGGACTGGGGAGAGAATCAGAAGGGTAAAAGCCAGAAAACGTGTGAGTTGAGGTAAAGACAGTTTAGTAGGGAAAGCAAAAGCTGCTCATGCAAGCAAAGCAAGACAAGGAATTCATTCCCTGCTTCCCAAGGGCAGGCAGGTGTTCAGCCATCCCCAGGAGAGCAGGGCCCCATCATGTGTAATGGTGACCTGGGGAGACAAATACCATCATTCCCAATGTCCTCCCCTTTCTTCTTCTTCTTCCCTCCACTTTGTATACTGGACACGATGCCACATGGTCTGGAATATCTTTGGTCTGTTTGTCCTGTCTGTGTCTCCTCCCAGCCTTCCAACTTCCTCACCAGTGTGACAATATGAGAAGCAGAAAAGGCCTTGGCTGTGTATAAGCACTGCTCAGCAATAACAGAAACATCTCTGTTATACTCAACTGTGTTCCACACAAATCCAAAACATAGTCCCATACTAGCCACTGTGAAGAAAATAAACTGTACCCCAGCTGAAACCAGTACAGGCACAAAAGAATTTTTTTGTTTTGAAGCATTGGGCTATAAAGTTTAAGGAAGATGAGGTGTATTTCTTATGAGTATAAAGTCCAACTGAAAACAAGTTTGGACAACTGTTGAATGGTAAATGCGGCCAACTGTTCTTCTAAGGAACTTCTGGAGGATAATTCAATCTGAATAGTGCAGCTTCACTTTGTGTAAACTAGTCTACCGTGCAAATGGATAAGCAGATGAAACACAAGGCTTCTCTCCTGGACTAATGTAGCATAAGGAGAGGAAAGTTGCTGCCTTATGTTGCTGATTATTTTGTAAGCTAGAATTGGTTTTGAAGAATATTTCTTTTAACTGAGGCATACTGAGCCCTTCATTCTGTGCTGTCCATTCTGTGTTGTCTGTGAATCTTAATGGATGTTTAAGTTAGGTATTGCCCTACCAGCTCCTTCCTTTTACTCTGAGCATGATGTGAGGTGAATTGCCCTCTCCCTAGAATAAAGAATTAGAGGCAAGTTATTTGGACCTGGGATAGGGGATTCTTCTTCAGATAACTACCATTAATTCAGATTTTATAGCAGAATGCCAGGGAGAAGTTCTACAGTGAGTCAGACAAACTGAGGAATTTTAGGGGTAGCACTGTTCCCTTTCAAAAAAGTTACTCATCCATTGTTTTGGTGCATTGAGATCTGTTACTTACGCTATCACACAGTGATTCAAGATGCAGTTGTCTGAAATGATGGGACTTCTTCCACCCCTCACCAATTATGTGTCAGACTTCCATGAACCACGGTATATTGCACTCTTAGGATATGTTAGACCTTTATCAGAACCAAAGCTCCTTGCTGAAGTAAAGAGGATGCAAGAAGCTTGCAATCCTCTCTGAATTTGAGTCTCTTAGAACAGGATCTCCCCTGCCCTTCCATCTCTGAACAAGCATTTTGGGCTGGCTCAGCATATAGAAAGGCCTGGATAAAGCATGCTGGTTAATACAAGATTTATAATAGATTCATCATCTCTTCTTCTTGTCAATATCTCCTCTTTAGTAAGCTGCTGGGCAGAAATGGCTATTGCACGCAGACCACCATAAGATAGATCTGTCAGGTCCTGGAAAAACTTGTACCTGACATGGAAAGAGACAGGCTCACAGATAACAGTGCCTTTTTCCCTGATTGTCTGTCTTAGAACACAAACTGCAGGACTCATCCTTCAGTGCACCTAGCATGCAGTGGGATAGTGTGTTTCAGTTGTGCTGCTGAGCAAAATGTAGGAGGGGTCCAGAGTTTACAGCTTGATGTGTCATTATACATTGCGGTACTCCAGTGATACACAGTGCTTTAGCTGCTCTATTAAAAAAAGAAAAAAACAAACCAAACCAAAAAAACCCCCACAATTTTACATAAGGGTTTTTTTGGGATGTCTGAGAAACTTAATTTATTTCCAGCCTTTTTTGCATTTTTCTCATCTGTAAAGTGAAACTCTGCAGTTTCAGCTGTAAAATCACTTAAGATAGAACAAACAAACTGCGATAAGACTTGTTTCAATAATATGCTCATATTGTGCAAATAACTGTGAACTTGGGAATGCATCTATGTTAGTATTTTAGTTGGAGTTGGCAGTGTTCTTTTGAAACAAATCAGTCATCCTCACCTGCTGTGTTTTGGCTAGCATCATGGAATGGTCTTGGAGCACTTGAACTGGAATCTTTTTGGATGAAACCGATCTGAAAGTTATGCTCTGTAAGAACAGTTCACGTATTTTGGTCACCTGCGGTTGTAATCTGGTCTGCTGTGAAGTAGACCATTGAAATGCAGAGGTGGTGGATGTTGATCCTTCATGGCAACTGTCTTGTTTTATAGATTTTCTTCTCTTGGTCTGTAGTCCTTGTTAACATAGTTGTACAAAACAGTGTGACATTCAGCCACTTTATTAGATCCACTTTTTTCTTAAAAACAACCTCAACAAACAACAGACCAATACACAAAGATGAAAAATACTCAAACCTCACACAAAACAGAAAAGCTAGTGTTATAAAGTGTATTAGACAGTAATGTGAGTCTGTAGGGGGTTGTTGCTTCATGCCTAAAATTAGCCACAGAGTTTGTAAGCAAACTTAAGGGCCACACCTTCTGAAGTGTTGGAGGTTACTTCACTTTGGTCATAGATATGCAATCATAGCCCTTCGAGCAAGGACAAGTTTTGATACTGTCTGAACTTGTGTACTTGATTGCACTTCTGCTTTGTATAAATAGCTTTCAAAATGCTGGAAATGCAGCAGCTTTTTTCTTAAAGCTTTCTTGTGGCTGAGGTGCCTGCATTTTCAAAATACAAATTAAATGACAAAAAAAATGGGGAGTTTGTGCAGTTTGGTACTCATAATTTCAGACTTAGATGTGAAGTCCAACAATCCAAGGTGAGTGAGTGGTAGTATGGCCAGATGGCCTTGTAATAGCCTTAGTGTTGCCTTGATCTCTTTCATGCACTGACAGGAGCAAATGTGATAGACTTTATTGAGAAACATGTTAAAAAGGAGAGAAGCAGGAGAACGATAGTGCTGCCAGGCTGAAGTGCTAATGCGTGTCCTGTGGTCTTTGACACTCTTACAGATTAAAGGTCTTTTGTTAAAACTTTGTCAGTTTAACCTGTTAAGGAGCTGCTTTTCACTTGCAAGACTTTGGAAATTCCAGACTTGTCTATGGTCTATTCTAAATGCAGAATCTTCCTCCTGCGCCATCTAATATTGACAGATTGGCTTAACCTGGAAGCAGCAATGCAAACCCATATTCTCTAGACTCAGCTTGTTTCATGTCTCTGTAACATCAATACTTGTAGTCAAAATGGGCGGGGGGAGCCTGTAATTGTTTTCTGCTGGAGATTTACAAGCAGTTTCACACTCAGTGCAGTAACTTGATAGGAGCTTTTGAGTGTTTGATTTTTTTAGAGATGAAAATACAAAAAATGACACTTGGCACAAAGACAATGTAGAAAGATGCTGTTTATTTCCAATTTGTGCTGCAACAATGACGTGTGCTTTTCTCTAAAAGAAGAAAGGGTTGTGTGTTTGAAAAGAGATATATAAACTGGTGAACGGTGGTGTATCATCCCACCCATGTTTGCATATAACCAAACTGGCCTTGGCAAAGTTGGAATAATGTGATTCTTCACTTTCTGTGATGTTGAAATAACTTTGTGCTTTGGATGACTTTCAACTCTTGTAGGTATTATAGTTCTTACTGGCTTTACTGCCAGTTTGAAAAGTAGTTATTCTCCTGATTTAGAATTACTGTTACGATAGCACCTTCGTAATTTTACAGCATGAACCCTTGTGTGAAATATCTTCCAGCCCTTCCCACTGAAGGATGAGTCTTTGTAGGTTTGTAGGGAAATAGTAATGATACAGAAGTTTTACTTTGCAGCAGTAAACCAAAGAGGAGTGGGAAGCAGATGCCCTAATGAGAGCTTTCTTTTCATAGGGGCAGGAGGAGGGGGTGGAAGGTACTTACTGGCACTTTCTTAGCTGTGTATCTGCATTGTTACCATGTGTGTTGAAGAATTGTGCCCTGGTGGTTTAGTTCCCAGTGATGCCATAGTACTTACTTTGAATGGGAGCAATTTGACAGTGGTATTGTGTGGTACACAATAAGATCTTTTCTGGAAGTGGTGCAGTTGACGGTTCTTTCAGTTGTGAGCAATACACTGTATTGGTATGGAGTAATGGAAGTAGTCCCATACACTAGAACTTTTTACCAGTGCTGCAAAAATTATTAGTGTTTTATTAACAGCATTACATGACAGTGGTGCTTATCTTTTAACCTACGTATTATTGGTCTTATGAAATCTTTCAGAACAGCAGTATTTAAGTAGGAGATCAATTTGACATAAATGACTGCTGTGCTGTTGAGTTGTGTATGAAAGTAGGATACCTCATAAGTAAATTTTAATGTTTTTTTGAATATAATATATGCAGGTTCTTGTGCATTTGAGATTGAAGGTTGTGATAAATGAGATCCTTGTTGGATGCACATAAGATGTTATGAGCAGAGAGAATGCTATTGTTGGTTGAACTGCTTTTGTTCTGAACAAGATTTGTTTCTGAACCAGTCTTAGTAATATGTTAACTGTTAACAACTTACCTCAGACCTGCGAAAAACTGAATTACATGTTTGTGTTGGTGAGGAAAGCAGGTGGAGTATTTCTGAGGAGAGAAAAATAGGTGTTTTTCCATAGCTGTTTTAGTCTGTGCTATTACTTTTTTTAAACCTCATTTTTGACAGAAGTAAAAGGGTGGTTAGTTTTTGCAGACTTCATGTTTGGAAGCATTTAATAGCTCCCTCTCAGCTGCTGAGGAACATGACTTAGATGAAACACTTTGTTTATTAACTAACTTCAAAAGATGTTGTTTTTAATATGTGCAGAGTAACTCTTTGAGAACGGGTTCTAGTTGGTTCTGTCTTATGGTTTTGCTCAGGGCTGGCGTTTTTCCACCATATTGTTTATATAACACAGCAAGCTAAGTGGTGGTTTGCTTGTCAACTTCTGTGTGTGTGTTTCTCTAAACTTGAGTGTCTGCCTGTGAATTACAACGTGTGTCAGCAGACAGCTCTGCCCAGTTGAGTGAAGCCTTGGAGTGGTTTATGAAACTGTCTTTAAGTTGAGGGACAGGGGGAAGGGAAACAAAAAAACCCCTTTAAAACAATGCTTGAATGTGCAGCAAGAACTCTTTCTGGACCTGCCCCTGAGAATGGAAATGAACAAACACAAGCCCACAAATCCTTACCATTTTTCATCATTAGTGAGGAACTTAGCCTTCGAAAATACTTGTTGCTGGAATGTTGGTTTAAATGAAGATTCTTAATGATGTATTAATGGAAAAGACTAAAGAGCTTTAGTGGTAAGAAAAGCCATGGATTATGGACAAGAGTACAGGTAGCTTTAAACCTGGAGAAGAATCAGTGTTGCAGCTGCCCATGGATCTTTCATAGCACTTGATTGTTCTCCAAGCATTGCTGTTTGTTTTGAGCTCTACAGACTGTTAGCTACACCTTTGTATGTAAGTCAGCTTTTTTAAGGAGACCTTAAGCAAGCTGTCACAACTTCAGTATAAATTGGGATGATGATACTTGCTATTTGGTGTATGGCTCAAGTTCTTTTTCCTTAATCCTGCACTGTCTCCAAGTTGCCAGTCTTCCTGCTATTGTATAAACCTTACAGAAGAGGAATGAATGTCATATTCCTTTTAACTAACATGCTACTGCATGCATAGTTGATACTGTCTTGTGTACCTTTTCTTTGCAAGATATGCAAGGTGAATGATTAAACTTAAAGTGAGAAGTGAGAGCACAGTAGGTCTTTAAAGACAAAAAGTATTTCTCATCAGTTGTGAACTCCCCATTTGTTGCATTTCTAGAGTAACCTTTCTGCTTGAAGTGTTGTTTTTATGGGTAGCTTAATGGATAAAGAAGATAAAGTGAGCAAATGCAAGTAGTCTGCACGAGACAGTGTTCCTGGTCCTTAGGATATGGTTGTAGCTTAATTAGTCCAAACAAGTTAGATGTTGGTATGTATTTGTAAGAATCTGAAGGGTCTAAAGGTGAAAGGGGAGGAGCCTGAAACAAGTGGAAACTCCAGTTCATGTTTTGCATGTATTGCTTTAGCAATATTTTAGTTGAAAAGATCTTCAATTATTGTGTTCTGTGAATATCTAAAGCAAAACAAAAAAGGGAAGATAACCCTCTAAAATACACTTCAGAATAAATGAACGCTGATCAGTTTAGCTTACATAAAAAATGAGATTCCTGCCAAGTGTAAATTATGTAATAACATCTGTTACTCCCATAATAAAAACATTTCAAGGGGAAAATTAAATTTCACGCCTTAATCTTTTGTTGGGAAAAGGAAAATCCAAACACTCAGGATTAGGTGAAACATTCCCAAGTTTACCTTGATGGAGTTTGCTATAGTAACCTAAAGGTCTAACTGCTTCGTTTCACTTGCTTTTGATAGTAAAAGTTATTTCTTACAGTTTGATAAATAAAAACAAAAAACAAACGTCTGGAGTATGGAGAAGATGCTGCTAATTTGATCTTTTCAGACTGTCATGCTCTTAGAAAGATGAGCATGTGATTACCATCTGCGTGGTTACACTTTGTACTTGTTCTCTGTTTAAGTTTGTGTTGAAGTCCTGAAGAGGATGGTGAGGCTTTCTGATTGGTGCTAGACTTTGCTTTGTCTTTGCTGCTGGGTTTCTGGCATTTGGTTGGAAAAAGCTGTTTGAAAGCTTGTGGAACTCTTAGCACTTACACTTAGTGTATTGCCTTGTCCTTTGTGATGTTTGGGGTCATGGGTTGGAGTAGCCACTTAATTTGGAAGTCAGTGTTCTTCCCCTTCCCCCTTAACATTCAGAGATGTTTGCAGAGCTGAACTCAAAGGGCTAGATAGCCTAGGTTAATGGCAAATAAATATAGAATCAGTAGTTCTTTAACTTTGAAACGTGGCTTCTTTTAGCATTAATACTAGACTAGTTTGAGGTTTCTTAAAGGTTAGTGGTGCTTGTATAGGTAGGATATGTGCAGTGGAGTTTTCCTGGTGACAGCTGAGTCAAAAGTGTGTTCTATCTAGGGAAGTGCAAGTGAGATGTCTCTTGCCTTAGCAATTATTTATACTGTCCTGTTCTAAATGCTGATGAGCTCTCTTCCGAGTCTTGCAAATGGTAATTTCAAGTGGTTTTGAAAGTAAATGTGGAATATGTGAAGATATAATTTAATACTATACCATGGATAAAACTTACCTTTGTCCTTCAGTCAGATCTCATACAGTTAACCATTTTTTGCATGCAGCTGAAAGCTGCTTGAAGGCCTCTTGTAGTGGATCTGTGGGAAAACTCATTTCTACCTCTGACGTCACAGGTTTCCTGTCTCATCTGACTACCTTTATTATTGGTGGCATGTGTTTCTTCATTCCTCTTACTTCAGCTGTTACCATACAGTTTTCAATCCTCTCAACTGGTGGATCTGTAGCCAGAAAATAGCTGATAGGGTTGAGCTTTCTTACCAAGTGGAACTGGCTGCATTCCTATTCTGAGCACTTGATTTTTTTTAAACTGAAGAACAAAGATACAAACTCATAACTGTATAAAGACTTAATGAATGGAGTCTTGAGGTAGGTGAGTGTGTAACTATTTTTGAGAAGAGATCTTTGACAGGTTCTCTAGTCATGTGCCTTACTGTGCTAGCTTAATGCTTAAGTGAATAATTCAGTAATCTTGCAGATCAGAAAAATCTGAATTTATCTGCACAGCTCAGGTGTGAGAAGATGTTTTATTCATTTAAAATGACTAAATAATTGTGTGCCTTACAAAACAGTTACTAGTAGTGATTTGTAACTGCACTAGGTGATTGCTTTGAAATGCTGCCTTAATATTAGGAGCTGATACGGAAAGCCTTGTAGCTGTAAATGAGTATTTGTAAATGGCCTGAAAATAAACAGTAATTCCACCTACAGGTCTGTATCTATACTTTGGAATCCTGATAGCTTTCTGTTTTGACTTTCTGCTGACAGGTCACATTTAGGGCAGGCAAAACATAAGGCACATAGCCCTCCTGAGAGTAGAAAATCTATTTCAAAGACACCCAAAGTGCAGTCTAATACTACTTCTGAGCAGTCCAAGGGACACTTTTCTAAAAGGTAATTGCACTTCATATTCATATGTTAACCCGTGTTATCTGCACTTCACAATTGTCTATAATATACCGAGCTCTTATAAAACGTATGACTAATAGATTATTAACTAATCTAGGTATTGCATTCACTGGATATATTTCAGTGTTTCAAATTCTGTTTCTGTTTTGTTTTTCTAATTCACCAACTAAGAGCATTCCATCAGTGATGGGGAGGAAACGATTTCTGCATAACTAGTCCTGGAATACTTGCAAGGTCTTTCTCCCATTCTTCTGCTTCATGTTGGGGGAAGATTGCCCAAGGAGTTTGGAGCAATGTCCAATATGAATTGAAACATGCAATAATCTAAAGTATGCCTGTGTTCAGAGTAATCATCTTGGTATTGCTTTGTCTGCTCTTCATACGCTTCTGCTGTATACACACTGGAACAGTTTTCTATCATGTAGAAGAGAATTTTGCCATTTCTGTGTGTGATTCACTACCTCAATTTCAAGACTGTTGAAGAACTATTCTTTCATTAAGAGCCTTTCTTGAACTAGAATCCAGTTATGACTAGTTATGCATTACTGAACACTCCTTACTCTCTTGTGGAACTTACATTCTCAGACATTCAGATAATACATTCATGGCTTGATTTTTTTTTTTTGTTTTGTTGTTGTTTTTAATCAGTTTGTATCAACATATATAAAAAAGTAAAATCTGTTCAAGTTCTCATAATTGTCTCTTTGGAAGGCAGTGTACTGTGCTTTTATTTTGCAATTTATTTAGTTCCTATGCTAGCAAATACGTGCAATATGATTGTTCTCATACAAGCATGTTGTGGGTTTTTTTGTTTGCTTGTTTCAATGTAAACTTAATCAACAGTGTTTCTTACATGCAGTTTCCTTTATTATTAGAGAATGATGACATGTATCATGCAGAACTGTTAGAACTGTGAAGTTTCCTGAGTTCAACACTAATGCTGTTCCTTCTTACCTCTACAGAGGCTGTAGTTCATCTGCTGTTTTGATACCACAACAAGAAGATCCAGAGAGAGTCAATACTTCAGAAAAGCAAAAAACGGGGCAAGTGCCTAAGAAAGACAATTCTCGAGGACTTAAACGCAGTGCTAGTCCAGATTACAGGAGGACCAATTCTCCTAGCTCTGCTAAAAAACCCAAAGCACTTCAACACACTGAAACTTCCTCGGAAATTAACAAGCCACATACTAAGTCTAAGAGAAGACACTCAGACCAAGAACAGCCGAAGTCTACACAATTGCCATCAACAAGCAAGGCTCACACCAGAAAGGGTGGAGCTGCTGGTAGCTCCCGAAGTCAGAAACGGAAAAGGACAGAGAATCTGTCTTGTATAAAGAGTGGGTCATCAGTTGAATCAACTGGCGCTGAAGAGAAGTCAGCAAAAGTCTCCAAGCTGGCTTCAAAATCGGTGACCTCAGCCAAAGCTGGGTGTAGCACCATCACCGATTCTTCTTCTTCAGCTTCTACCTCCTCCTCCTCTTCTGCTGTTGCTTCTGCTTCTTCTGCTGTTCCTCAGGGTGCCAGAGTGAAACAGGGAAAGGACCAGAGTAAGGCTAGACGTTCCCGTTCTGCATCCAGCCCCAGTCCAAGAAGGAGTAGCAGGGACAAAGAACCGAGTAAAACAGGCGGCTCTTCAAAGTTTGACTGGGCTGCTCGATTCAGCCCGAAAGTCAGTCTGCCTAAAACAAAACTGTCTTTACCAGGCTCTTCCAAGTCAGAGACATCAAAACCTGGACCTTCAGGACTGCAGGCTAAGCTAGCAAGTAAGTTGTTCTTTTGTAGAAGAATAAGCACATATGTTTTTAAATCACATCTTCTAAACAAATACTTCTGTTTCCAAGCTTCTTGGAATCTTCCTAGAAAAATTAACTTTTAGTATGCTCTGCTGAGTTTTTAAGTAAAGCTGTAACTGAAACAATTTACAGCCGATTTTAGTGCAGTCAGTGTTCTGTAAATTTAAGTCGCTTCTCTGTCTTTCAAATTTATTTTAAAAATAAAATATATGCAAAATAATTGGATGTTGTGATGGGGACATACACATTATAAAGCACTCTTGATTATATTCCTCTTGTCAGATTTTTTTCCTCATTTTCTTAAACCTTCTGTCCCAAAGTGCAAATGATAACTGCTGGAAAACAAACAGGTCATGTGTGGTTTCTTCTCTCTTTCAAACCTACTTTCCTAATTTTCCCTTGTGAGAATTTCTGATGTTGCTTTAAAAACAGTAATCTTGTGAACCTACATGTGCCTAGTGCTGGGGATGTTAGTCACTTTATCCTTTAAGTTCTTACAAAGTATATTTTCTTTCTGGTGCTGAATTTGAATAGGAGGTACCATTCTTGGCCACAGTCACTAAGAAATACAGGCTGTTTCCAAGCAGAGCTCCTGCTTGCCTAGTATGTGGATACACTTGTAACTCTGTCCTGATCAAATTTTTTTTTTAAATGAGTTATGCTGCTTTTGTGTACTGAGTGATTTACTTATAGCATGTATTCTCTAAAATTTGATGTAAGAAAGTGGATTCCTAAGCTTGCTTACTCTTGTTCCTTTACAAAGGAATTGTGTGCATGAACTCATACATTGTTGTGCATGATCACAAGTAGCCTGTCCCAACTGGGGCACATCTGTAGCTAATATTAATGCAGGGAATAGGTGGAATAAACAACAGCAACTGGATGTTTTCCTGTATAATCAACACAGGTCAATTAAATCTAACAGGTATGTTTTGGATAACTTTCATGACTATAGAGTGTTGATTCTGGAATGACCTAACCTAATAGATCAAGAATGGCATTGGGGAAGGGGAGAGGAGTTATTTGCTCTACAGCGAAGTTTTGTGTGTTTTTCCTACCAACTCTGAATTTGCGCAGGCTGGAATGAGGGGGAGGTGAGTAGGAGTCAGACAACAGTGGGAATGACCAACAAGTTCTTAGCAGAGTTGGGCTGCAGGCAACTTTTTAGCAATGAGAGAACAGCAGCAGGGAGGAGAAAGCATTTTACCTTCAACAAGTAAACAACCAGAAGGTGAAGGCAGAGAGTAATTTATGTGATAAGTTACAAAACTTCAGGAAGGAGTAAGAAGGGGAAGGGGGAGATGGCGTGGTGTGTGTTCAGTAGCTTGAAAAAGTGTTGAGAATATGAGCCTAAACTGTCTCCACGAAGCCTGTGCTGAGAAAGCCAGTTTGGACTTAACTTTTGGTTGATGGAACAGCTATAGCTATCTTTTGCAAAAAGATAAATTTCAGTTCAACTATGATGTTCAAGTGTATGTGACAAAAAAACAAGTTGTATGAACTGTAGGGGTGTGTAAGTATAAAATGTCACTGGTAAGGGGCACAAAACACAATGAGATATGTTTGTAGATGCAGTGGAGGATCACATTTTCTTTACACAGCATCCCTCTGAGAGGGAAAAAGTACTAACAGGTGATACTAGGAAGTCTAAAATGTCTAATGCCTCTTTATTTTACTGTAGATTACAGCAAAACTTAGTTCAATAAATGCAGCTGTTTGCTGAATATTACTAAGAGTAAGAACTCAGCCCAGAACAGAAGTGTTAAACTGTAATACTTTCAAATAATCTCAGCCTTTTAATAGTGCTCTTTGACAACAGGTTGAAGTGATCTTGGAATCAATAGTAAGTTTGTTAGTTTAGCCTTTCAGGAAGAAAAACTGAAAGCTTTCTGAGTTTGACGTATTTTAACAAAATACTCATTTTGGATAATGTTGAGAAGTGTCATGAAAACATAAAGACAATAAGCCATCAGGGTATGTTTTTAAGGAAGAATAGCTAAATTCAAATTTATAATTTGTACCAGGCTAGTAGCCTTAGAGGATAAGGGAGCAGAAGTAGGATGTCTCACACAAATATTAACACCCTAAAGCTTTCTAAAGCAGTAAGGCAAACAGTGATCTTGATGAAATTGAGGTGTACACCCTTCTGCCTAGAAACATGTCCTTAGAAGTCGTAGTAATCCTGTACAGGAACTGAAAGTTTAAAGTCAGTAGGCTCATATAGGTATATATTATGGAACATGTGCTTGAAGAAGATTGAACTAGGGCTTACAGAACTAGTGGGTGATAAGTAAAAAGCCAAACATTCTAGGAAGAAAAGTGAGAGGAGGGATTTTTCAGGCTAACTTGAAGTCATGCAATGGTTTGGGTTGAAAGGGATCTTAAAGGTCGTCTTGTTCCAACTCCCCTGCTGCTGGCAGGGCCACCTTCCAGGTTGCTCAAAGCCCCATCCAGTCAGTCATGTCTATATAAATGCAATGTTCTTTGCTTCTGAGTGTTGCAGTTCAGGAAGTACAAGAAGAATTATTAGAGGTTGTGATCCTGGAAGGAAAAACACAAAGAGCTGATCTGGTTTACTCTGCTGAAGAGAAGAATGAGGAAAAACATAGTTGCCATCTTTGCAGAAGCTTTCATGTACTGGAGCATACTCTGAGGTTTCTTTTCCAGTTCTCACTGGATAATTAATAGATGTTAAATCCAGCCAAGGTGACTTTCAGAGTGTTAAGCTACACAGCACTCTCTGTAACTGAGCAGCGACATCACTGAATAACAGCTGTACTATATGTTGGAGTAATAAAAACAGGCTAGACTAAAGTTTTTCACATCTGTTTGAGTAGCTGCATATTTCTTCATGGGGGGAGGAGGGCAAAAGAGGAAGAAAAGAAGTTTCTCATTTTACTCTCTTGATTTGACTATTTTCACATCCCTTTCAATCCATATATGTTGTAGGGGCTTTTTAAGTGTTGCAAATTGGGTCATCTTACTGATTATGTAACAATATAAAAACAAACTTAATTATGTTTCCATTATTAGGGAAATCTTTGCTGTCCTTTGTGTGGTGTCTTGTGGCCCTTAGGTAGGAAGAAGCTGGAAAGGGTGGCTGGGACAGTGCTGAGACCAGGGTGACTTAGGGTAGCTGTCCCTGCTTGAGAAATCTCTGCCTAATGCTGTCACACTTGGGGGACTAGAGAGGTTATTGGGATACACTGAAAAGCCACATGAACATAAACACGGAGTGTGAATGGTATATGACTCCTGGCTTTGAGGGATTTGATTGAAGTGAGGGAGAAAAGAGTCTGTAAATAGCTCTGAATTAGTTTATTTGGGATTGTGGAGGGCAGTGCTGGCTTGGATTATAGTTGTTAGAGCCTTGGAGTTGCAGATTTGGGATTGAGGAAGTAAACGGCTGACTTGGAGATACTTGCTTTGATTGTGTGGTGGGCTGTGCGGGGCTGTAATCAAGAGCTGGAGGTGTCTGGGGTGGTACTGAGGGAGAGTAATAGTGGGATATTACAATGACAAGAGGCTGTCTTACCTTCCCTGCCACAGCGCTTTCACCCTGTCTCAGTGAGGGAGGAGAGCTGGCCAGCACAGGAGCCAATGAAAAGTCTGATCCTCCAGTCCTAACAAGTAAATCTCTCCTGATTACCTTTCTGAACTGCAGATAAAGGGTTTCTAGGATATGAACTGTGAAAGTTTGTTTGACTTTGTTTTGACTTAGGTAATACACTCAGACTTAAAATAAGTGATTGCAGTACAGCTGCATTCAGGACTTGTTTCTTTCACACAAAAAATATGCCTCTTAAAAAAAATGCTGACCAGTAAACATACTTAAATGTGAAGTTGTTAAGATTTTTCTAGTTTGATTTCTGTTAGGCTGCGCTATTTCAGGTTTAGCCTGTTTGAGTCTATTTTCCTTCTGACTCATAAACATGAGTGTTTGGCATGCAAATAGGATGATGTCAGGGCGTAAGCAATGTGTCTGCCTAAGAAAGCCTATGCTTCTGCTTTAATTCTGAAGTTTGCTTCTGAAGTTTTGGCAGGTACTGAATATAAACTGCCTAAACCTCATTTTCTTTTGGTTTATTTGAAGTCTATCTCTGTCTATAACTTTTACTAGCTCTTTAAAACAGATCTGAGTTTTCCTTGGTTGAGGGAATTGGGTTAGAGATCATTTAGGTAAACTTGACACCCACAAATCTGTGGGCCCTAATGGGATGCACCTACAGGCACTGCGGAAGCTGGCAGATGTTACTGCTAAGCCACTCTCTATCATCTTTGAAAGGTCATGGAGAACAGCAGAGGTGCCTGAGGACTGGAGGAAAGCCAGTATCACTTCAGCCTTCAAAAATGGCAAGAAGGAGGACCCAGGAAACTGTAGGCTGGTCACCCTCACCTCTGTCCCTAAAAAGATGGTGAAACAGCTCATCCTGCATGTCATCTCTAAGCATGTGAAGGAAAAGGTTACCAGTAGTATTCAACATGGATTCATCAAGGGAAATAATGCTTCACCAGTCTTCTGTGATGAAATGGCTGCCCAGGTAGATGAGAGGAGAGCAGTGGATGTTGTCTACCTTGATTTCAGCAAGGTTTTTGCCACTGTCTTCCATAACATCCTCAGGAAGTGTGGGTCAGATGAGTGACAGGGAACTGGGTTGAGAGCTGACTGAATGGCAGCATTCAGAGGGTTGTGATCAGTGGCACAATGTCCAGTTGGAGGCCTATGGCTTATGGTGTTTGCCAGAGGTCAGTCCTGTTCTACTTGTTCATCAATGACCTGGATGAAGTGGCACTTCAAACGCTCAGCAAGTTTGAAGAAGATACAAAAGTGGGAGGAGTGGCTGACACTGCAGAAGGCAGTGCTGCCACTCAGTGAAACCTGGAGATTTGGGTGGAGAGAAACCTAATGAAGTTCAGCAAAGGCAAGTGTGGGGTACTGCACCAGGGGAGGTATAACCCCATGTACCAGTGCAGGTTGGGGGTTGACTTGACGGAAAGGAGCTCTGTGGAGAAGAATCGGGGGGTCCTGGTGGACAGCAAGCTGTCCATGAGCCAGCAGTGCCCCTGTGGCCAAGGAGGCCAAGGGTATCCTCGGGGGCTTTAGGAAGAGCATTGCTAACGGGCCAAGGGAGATGATCCTGCCCCTCTACTCTGCCTTGGTGAGGCCTCACTTGGAGTGCTGTGTTCAATTCTGGATTCCTCAGTTCAAGGAAGACAAGAATCTACTGGAAATGGTCCAGTGGAGAGCTAGGAAGATGATTAGGGGACTGAAGCATCTCATGTGGCAAGGCTGAGAGCTGCACCTGTTTAGCCTGGGTAAGAGATGACTTAAAAATGCATACAAATATTTTAAGGGAGGGTGTCAAGAATGGGGCCAGACTCTCTTTTCAGTGCTGCCCAGTGACAGGACAAGGGACAGAGAACACAAAATGAACACAGGAAGTTCCATCTGAATATGAGGAAAACTTTACTTTGAGGGTGACAGAGCACTGGAACAGGCTGCCCTGAGAGACTGTGGAGTCTCCTTCTATGGAGTCTTCCTCACCTGGACAGGACCCTGTGCAAGCTGCTCTAGGTGAACCTGCTTTAGCAAGGCAGTTGGACTGGGTGATCTCTGGAGCACCTTTCCAGCCCCAAGCTTTCTGTAATCCTGTGATGATAGCTCTCTATATTAGGGAAATAGTGCTGAATAAACAACTTCAGAGATGGACATGAAATCTGTTCCTCTGAAAGCTCTTCCTGTTTGTTTGTGGCAATATGACTGGTGCTTCCCTTCATCAAGCAGTCATAGGGCATCTCTCATCTCATTTCCCTGAACTCTGGCTGTGCCCTCTTTGTCAGTGAAGACTTGCAACTTCTGGCCTCTTGCAACTCCTATAGACACAGGACTAACCTTCAGCTGGGAAGCTGTGTTGGTCATCCCAAATTTTGATGACAATGCAAGTGAAAGGAAGAAGCCTTCATTATGAAGAAATTGACAGTCTAGCAGTTATGGTACTGGGAAGACTCAAAGGATTTGTAAAAGATTCAGGTGGTAAAATTGTTTACAAAGACTTCTTAAGTCAGATTTTGAGAGAATGGCACTGAACAGCAAGAAAAGAACACAGAAGTCTTTCCTTGCTTCCTTTTTAGCCTTTGAAATTAATAGTGCCCTGGTAGATGCATCAGAGGTAGAGAAGTAAAGATTGTGAAAAATAAACATGCACAAAGATCTGACAAGTAGAACATTCTTTCTTGAGCAGCAGGAGAAAATGTGGCTCAACTCTTCCTAGCACTCAGGCTGTGATGTATTCTGCTGCTCACCCACCAAATGGTAACTGGGTAGCTTTACCTTTTCTACAACTGAGGTAATTACTGAGGTAATTCAGTTTAAAGAGATGGCTCAGCTAGTTTAACGCCTCTTATTGAAAAGGACAACCTGTTTTTATAGCTTCTTTGCCCTACTGTGGTGTCTGCTCATCTGACCCTTGTAAAGCAAGCTCAGCTTGCCAGACTGACAGAATACTAAAAGAAGAATGAAGTGTGTACCAGGTGTGCACTTTGTACATCTTGGGACTGATTTGGGGACAGTAAGACATGAGTGAGTATGCCATATGTTAAACAGCAGTGAGCTCTGCTGCTCTGTGAAACCTTTGCCCTTAGCAGAAATCCTGTTTGGATGTGTTAACTCAACCTTACCTCACTGACAGTGGATGTGTGGTGTCTCACTGATAGCTCATTACTAAGCTGATATGAAGTTACCTAATGTTAAGGTCTGACTGCTTAAAAATGATTTTCCACAGATTTGAAGTAGTAAGTGGTGTGCTAATAAAAAGGATAGAAATGTGTGTTTATTTCCAGTGAACTCAATAACAAGCTGATTTATTCTTCTAAATACGAAGCAAAAGTACATTGCCCTTAGAATTTCACCATAGTGTTGCAGGCTCCGAGTAGCCTACTTTTCCATATGTATTTTCCATATGTATTACATATGGAAAAGTATACCTCTGAACTCAGAGGGGTAAGCATGTTTTAACTGGGGAGTAATACAGTGCTATACCTAGTCCCAGTTAAAGCATGCACTTTCTAGTGTAAAATGCAGCCAGCTCTGAGGGGAATTTTGTTGTATCTTTGCACTTCTAGTACTTGAGACAACTGAGCTATGGCAGGGGTCCTGCTGCAACTGTTTCAAACCATTTTTGTCCTGCATCTCTATGGCACACTTCTTTCTCCTGTCACCACCGTACAAGTCTTTTACTTCATGTATGTAGGATTGGAGTCATTGTGTATTTCTGTTGTACCTACTTCAATTTATGTTTTTGGTTTCAAAGCATATGCAGTAAAAATGCTACTGCTGCTTGAATATTTGAAAAAGTTACATATTTTGTTCTATATGTACAGACCATCTGAAAATTCAAGGGGCTTACCTGCTTCAATTCAGTACTTGGTGGCTTTTAAATACACAAGCCTCTTGTTTTCTTAGGGTTGCCAAGCTTCTTGAGTTGGTAAGCCAAGTGTGTGGTAAATATGTGAATATCAGGTTGACCTTTGCCTGCATGGAACATAACTGCACACAATATTACACGTGTTCCTGAGTCAGACACGTTATAGTGTCTGAAGGGATACCCTATGGAGCAGGTCAGTCGTAGCTTTTCAGATCACTTTGCCTTTTCTGTTAAGTATCCAGTCAGAAGCTGCATAGTTATCATTTCATCCCTCAGTACCACAACTCTGCATTCCTGGAATGTTTTAGGATTAAGGAAATAGGAACCAGTTTGATAAGTACTGAAGTCAGACACATTGCATGTTTAAATATGTTTTATTTCTGCTTTGTTGCCAGCAGAGGGAGCAGTGATCTAATTATCTTTTCAAAATTATTTACATCTGTTCTCATAATGTATCTCTGTTACAAGGTTCTCTTTTATATTATTGGTTTATTGTAGAGGTAGGAGGAGCCTGATAAAAATTTTTAATTTTAGCACTTAAATTACCATTTTTCTGGTTTGGAAATTGCTATGAAATAAATCAACCTGATAATAAGCTTACTGAGGATCATCTGAGAATGTGTTGCGTGGGGGTTTTGTGGTGGGATGTTATCAGAACAATGGCTTTGTAACCTAGAGCAAATTAGTATCGATTGGGTCAGTTTTCAGCAGTGCAAATACTTGTTAATTAAAAACTTGAGAACTCCATTTCCAAAGCCTTGAGGATACACTTGATTATTTGCATCAAAGAAGGCCTTATAACAGCAAGATGGGCTGAAGGGATTAGGTGAAATAGGAACACAAGTAATACATATGGTGGATCTCAAATGATTTTGATTTAAGAGTTATTTGTAAGCCAGGCTAATGTGATTAAAACTGACTAAAAATTGAGGTTGCAACCACTACTGCCCTCCTAAAATGTAATTTCTTTTTAAGGCTAAAGCATCTTCCTCTAAATGTTTGAACATTAGCATGTGGAAATAATACATTTGTATCCCATAGTGTGTAGCCTGTTTAGCATAAGAAAAACTTAGAAGCTCTTCTGTAAGTGTAGTATTTATGCTAGCAAAAGGTGCCTATGTAGTAACTTGGAGTTTAGTTTACTTACTTTAATAAGTAAAAGCCTGAACCTTTCTTTTACTGGCCTAGCAGTTCAGTGTAAGGTGGTGAAAAGCTGATGTGGGCTTACTCTGGTTCTTATGTAGAAGCTGTTCTATGTGGAGGCTTCTTGTACAGGAAACTTTCTTTGTAGAACTGCTGTGTATCTAAAGATTGATTTACTCTCAATTCTTTACATATTACACAGGTCTGAGAAAATCTACAAAGAAGCGCAGTGAATCCCCACCTGCTGAGCTCCCCAGTTTGCGGCGGAGCACACGGCAAAAGACCACGGGCTCCTGTGCTAGCACCAGGTAAAACTGAAGAAATGAAACATGATTTCTGCATGAAATCATATTCATGTCATTTTCATGCATGAAAACTGGCCTTGTCTGTCCCTTACTTGGCTGTTGTAAAAGTGGCTGCAGCTTTGATAACTCTATGGCATTGTGGATAGCACGTAGCATTTGTCTTTAGCAGACTTCCAGTAAGTCCCTCAGCTGTGCAGATAGAGAGAAAGAAACACCAAAGGCAGTGTCACAAACTTTAGTAATCCTGTCATTAGGGAGATGCTGTTTAAACAGGTACTTAACACAGAGTGCTAAACTATTGTCCATCATGACTAGTAAAGCAGACGATTGTTTTGAAAAACGAGACTTCATGGTACCACACAGGAAGGAGCCTGTTTTAATAGTGTGCACTGTTAAGCTGACTCAGCTGGTCAGCATCTTCATCTAAACAGTGCTACATTCAAGTGCTTAGTATACTTCCTGATGCAGAGGGAAATTAGCCCAGAATTAGTTGTTTCAAACAGCTGGTAGATTAAATGGGAGAGAAGAGTTCATGTGTCCTGTGGTGCAGAAAACTTCTGTAGTTGCTTATATTCTGAAACTAGACCTAGGAAGCCTGAACAAGCTTTATTTTTATTCTTATGCCTAAACTATGTTTAATAGTTGCAGCACAACTTCTTTTTCCTCTTCCACACTATAAAAACCCACCACTTCTGAAGCCTTGATTCTGTTGTCAAGTGTGCATTTCAATTTGACTGTTTGCTTTGTAGGCATATGTATTGGTAGTGGTGAAGACAGTAGTGTTTAAAACAGCAGACTTAAATAGGGTCATCCCCTAAAACTTTCTGGCACTGAAAACCAAGTTGAATATCAGTCTTCTTTGTGCTTTCAGTAGTTCAGAACTTTCTTTAAAGATGGTTACTCTTATCATTGGACTTTTCAAATGTGTACATGGTTTATAACTAACGGTTGCTTTAATTTTGCTCATTTTTACTGTTGTATTGTATTGTAGACTGCTGTGTCTTGAAGGGTATGATGTAAGGACCTGGCTGTAATGCATTAGACTCAACAGATCACTGCCATGGTGTGGGGTGGGGAGGGGAAAGAAGGGTTGGATAATTTTGTGAAGATCCATTCTTAAACAAATTATTAGTTTGTGCAATGTTGTGGTAGTGATTTACATAAATGTTATGCAGTCCTGAGTAGATTTACATTAATAAATTCCTTGTCAGAGTTCACGAGGTCTGAAACTTTGTTTTTTGACCCTTTAGTCGGCGAGGCTCTGGCCTGGGCAAAAGAGGAGCAGCTGAAGCTCGCCGACAGGAGAAGATGGCTGATCCTGACAACAACCAGGATGGAGTTAACTCTTCAGCTGCACGAACAGATGAGCCTCCCCAAGGAGCTGCAGGTAAGAAGGAATTCCAACTCTAGAGCATTTTTAGCATAATAGTGATGATATAATGATATCAACTTCTTTGCATTTAAAAATAGTTACATGCATGACATTCTGAAGTGAAATTATTTGAGCTGTTAAATAATTCTGGAGGGTTTTTGAGTGAGAGGCACCTTCCCTTTTGAATTTGAGCTCTTGGCTGTCTGATACATGTTACAGTTACGCTTTTTTGTAGTTTCCAAACTATGTCAAATAAACCAGACATAAGTTTTCAAACTTCTTACTCTTTTAAAAAAAAGTAATTTCAGCTGATGCTACATAAATTATTACCAACTGAAAAGACACCAAACTGTTTAGAATACAGAAGACATCATGTACCTATAAAAGCTCTGTTGAAATTACTCATAAATATTCTACAAGTTTTCTGTTGAAATTACAAGAGTGTCTGTGCTGGAGAAATTTGTAACTGAGTTAAATATTCTTACTTGCACAGTCCTTTTAAATGATAATTTTATCATCTGGTCCTAATTAGTAGTGAGTTCGAAGGTGCTTTCTAGTAATTACGCTGAATGACAGAAAATATTAAGTGTTCTGTGCTTAAAGCTAGCTACATCACTACTGAAAGTCAAAATTAATGGAAACTTAAATGCAGCACAATATTCAATTAAGAAAAGCATGAATTTATTAAGGGTACAGGTAAATCTGTCTGAAATGTAATTTGTGGATCTAGCTATATGTAATTTTTCATTATGTTGTGTTAATTTAGCCACTCTCTTCAGCTTTTGGAAAGTACTGGATCAGTAGACTGGTCTGTTTTAAAATGAAGGTTGTACAGAAGTTACCTGGTGGCAATGTTAGATGCAGACTACACTTTTGATGGTGGAGACTTTCTTTCATGTGAATTTTCTAGCTTTAAAGGCACTGTAACTTGCATTAATCTCTTTTGTTTCTTTAGCTTCTAGTTCTGTTGCTGGAGCTGTAGGTATGACAACTTCTGGAGAAAGTGAGTCAGATGATTCTGAGATGGGAAGACTACAAGGTATAAAAGTTGTTACTAATTTACCTTTTTCGTTGTTTGCAGCCTATAAATAGCCATACCTGCACAAATTCTCTTGTACGTGTAGGGGAAAGGGTGTATTTTGTTTCAGTCTGTGAATGTGTTCCTTTGCTTACAGTAATTCTGAAGTGTAGAGTTACAAGCCTTAATTCACTAAAGATCCAAGAGTTTGCAAGTAGTGTCTGGAGAGGGGGGGCATAGTGTCCCTATTTGGTTATGTGGAGTATGATACACTACTATTGTTTTTCCAAGAGGAGGTCAGGGGAGAGAACTGAGAACTCAGTCTGTTAAGTGTGTAAGCTCAAATATAAAAACAGTTTTTGCAAGCATGTTTTCAGTTCACAGGCCAAGTTAGGCCTACTGTACTCTGCCTGCTTCTGGATAACATTTTTTTTGTGCTTGTCATTGATACCCATGTTGCTGTAAGCTTTGACCAAACAAAATCTAAATGTTCTTAAAATGCTTGCTTTTGTGCTTGGGCTAAAGGACTCAGGTCTCTCAAAATCCGAGAGTACAAACAGGTATAAACTCAGTTTGCATGTCCTGCAACTGGACTAATGATTTTGCTACTACGTTGCAGGTAGTGCTGAGATTATGGTCTCCCTTGCAAATGACAGGTTTTTGGTTAATCTGGATATTTAATGTGAAAGGAGTGTCCAGTTCACTTGTTTGTAGTTCTCAGTAAACATAGGTATGCATTAGGAATATAGAGCTAAATTGGCTTTCACTATTAATGATTGTTTTATTGATCAGCAGTAGTCATGATTGCTACAACAAAAATCAGAATCCCCCAATTAGTTTAGCTGAAGTAATGCTACTGTAAAGTGTTCAAAATCAATCAAAAAAGAAACCTGCTAATCTGAGCAGAGTTCTTCCCTTTCCTGTTCAGCAAATACAGCTGTGAATCTGTTTTTCAGCATCATTTTTTTCAGATTAATAGTGCCATACAGTTCTGAAAATGTGAAGATAAGCTTAACTTACGTAGTTTGAGTTCAGATTTAAAATTACAGCAGTATATCTGCTGTTTTGGCTCTAGACTTATAACAGTTTAACAGACCAGATTTCTTCTGTGAAATGCAAAACTCTGAAAATTCAGCGGGTGACTTCTTAAAGGGCCTTAATGCTCTGATGCATACAAGAATGAGTTACTTTTTCCCTAATGGTCATCCTTTTTGGTGTTTTTTTTTGGAAATTGAGGTAGCTGCAGTCATCTAATCCTAACTCTACTTTCTTAAATTACCAAAATTCTAGTAGTCTTAAATGATAACATCATGGAATTTAAGCTTTTAAAAATATACGTAGAAGCTTTGACAATGGCTGTTATCCTCTGTTTGCTTTTAGCTCTATTAGAGGCTAGGGGTCTTCCTCCTCACCTGTTTGGCCCTCTTGGTCCTCGGATGTCGCAGCTCTTCCACAGGACAATTGGAAGTGGAGCTAGTAAGCAAAGTTTGTCTAATTTGACTTAATTCTTTCCACTTCCAGACTAGTAGAATTCAGCCACTAGTAAATCTAATATTTGTATTAGCTTCATAGTTCAGTATATTTTATGTGTTGGAGACTTGTATGTCATGATAGTGCTAGACCACTGGTCAACAATATTAATTTGCTCATCTTCCTATAAGGAAGAGAAATCTGCTTTAGCCATATTTCTTTCCTTTTCTTTTTTGGGGCATTTTAATGTTCCATTCTAGGTGGGGAAGGGAGGGTTCTTGCCTTTTCACCCCTTCCTTATCTTTTTCTTTTGCATGATGGGCTGCTTAACAAAAGACCTCTCCAACCTCCTTGGGTTTTTTGCTAGCTTTAAATAGATGCTTAAGCTAGCTTTAAAACTACTAGTAGATGTCAGTTCTAAGTTCCGTTGGTTTTAGTTTCAGAAATGTCTTAGGTTCCAGACAGAAGTAATTCCCTTCAAACAGTGTGTCAGTGAGAACATGGGTCCTTAGACTTGTTCCCCCAGGTCTGCATTATGCAGCCAGAGGAGATGTATACCTTTAGTCCAAGTCTGTTTAGCTTCCCAGGAGAGCCAAAGGCAGCCTGTTACACTGCATGCCAAGAGGAGGATGGGGTCTCGTGCTGTGTTGTCTGGGGGGTGTTGGAAAGTCCTTTGCTTTATAAAGGTGGGTGGTGTGGGTTCTGGCACCTGCTGTAGGCTGGCAAGATGGCTGTGGTGAGCAGTGTGGCGACTCCCTGTGCTGAGCACTCTGCACTGGAAAGACAGCCAAGAGTGAGGTTTTGTCTCCCTTTCCTATCCTCCCTTTTTATGACAGGGAAAGGAAATGAAACTACAAATACAGAGGAAAACAAACTGTCTCTGGTCTTCCACTCTGGCAGAAGTATAGCATAACAGTTCCCTTGAACATTTAGGTTTTCTAATATCTTCTTTCCTAATTTTTTTTCTGGACATCTAGGTTCTAAAGCCCAACAGCTTTTACAAGGTCTCCAAGCCACTGATGAAAGTCAACAACTACAGGCTGTGATTGAGATGTGCCAGCTGTTGGTCATGGGAAATGAAGAAACATTAGGAGGATTTCCAGTCAAGAGTGTTGTACCAGCTTTGGTAAAGATTTAATCTCATATTTCTACTGGAAGATATTTA
This sequence comes from Xenops minutus, assembly GCA_035221455.1. Lineage (NCBI taxonomy): Eukaryota > Metazoa > Chordata > Aves > Passeriformes > Furnariidae > Xenops > Xenops minutus. The sequence goes on from JAWWEE010000010.1 coordinate 15,324,333, forward strand.
ATATCTTCCTTAAAATAATTTTTTTAATTTATATTATGTAGTCTTATGTGTGTGTGTATGTCTACCTATCTCATTATTTAGTTTTGAGGGCATGTTTTGCTAAATTTTGATAGTCCTATCAATTCTTTAACAGCTCAAGAATAGGGAATAGGTAGTGGCTCTTTTGAAACTCTTACCAGCATTCAAATTTCAAATGTCAAAGCTACAGCAGTAATTTGTACCCTTTTTTATGATACCTAGATCTAAACTAAGCTTTTCTCTAAGCTAACCATACTTTTTTTTTTTCAAAACCAGATAACACTGCTGCAGATGGAGCACAACTTTGACATTGTAAGTAGTTTGTAATATTTAAGAAACTTTTGAAATACAAAAGTATGTTATCTGAACTTAACCCCAAATATCTGTGTACTTAATAGATGAATCATGCTTGTCGAGCCTTAACATACATGATGGAAGCACTTCCCAGATCATCTGCTGTAGTGGTAGATGCAATTCCTGTCTTCTTGGAAAAGGTAAAGTGAAATCAAAACAATGATGATATAGTGTGAGAGGATTTTAAGTTTTGTTTTAACTTGAGGAAGTACCATTAAGGTAATGGCTTCTTTTCATGGCTTACAAGATAACACATAATGCACAAGAAAAAACCACGTTTAATTTTCAGTCCCACCTTTTCTGAGTAGTGCAGTCTGATCCACTGAGGATTTTTTGTATGGTTAGTGTTGCAAACATACTTTGTAATTATGTGAGCTCTTGTCTCTTGGAGTAGCTGTGTAGCTGAGGTAGCCTCAAACTGGCAGGCTTGCTTACAACTGGCTCCACTGTTTGTGTTTATTAGTAGACACTATCTGTCCCAGTGTTGATGAAGATGATTGTTTTTATGAAGTAGCTTAGAAATTGATTTACAGGCCTTTTTGTTCCCTTGTAGCTGCAAGTTATCCAGTGCATCGATGTGGCAGAGCAGGCACTCACAGCGCTGGAGATGTTGTCACGCAGGCACAGCAAAGCCATTCTGCAGGCAGTAAGTGAAAAAACCTTCTGTAAAATGAAATAAGAAAACACCTTTCTATGACTTTAGCAGTACTGAGAGTGAAAACGTTTGTTTATTTGTAGGGCGGGTTGGCAGACTGTTTGCTGTATCTGGAATTCTTCAGTATAAATGCACAGAGGAATGCACTAGCTATTGCTGCCAACTGCTGCCAGAGTATAACACCTGATGAGTTTCACTTTGTGGCAGATTCTTTGCCATTGCTTACACAAAGGTTAACCCATCAGGTAAGAAACGATTAAAAAATGGAAAGTTCTAATTTTGATGTGAAAAGAGTATAAAGTTGTCTCCAGATACCTAGTTCTTTTCTGTGTATTATTTGCCTTTGCAATGTGACAATTGCCTTGAAGTTTCTATACCATCAAATTGTGATACCCTAATGTACATATGGACCTTTTGTTCTTCATAAACATGCTGTTTGACATTTTATAAAATGAGATAAATAAGGTACTTTAACTTAGAGCATGAATTATAGTGATTTTGTAGTCCTCGTAAGAACTACAGGGGCATCAGAAAGTCCAGTAGTATTACTGTTCTTTTTTTTCCTTAACAAATAACGTGCAAGGTTCTCTCCTATTTTTTTTACTCGGAACAGCTTCAGTTTCAGTTTTTGTGTCTTTTTTCACTCCTTTGACTTTTTGGGATGGCTTACGGCTTTTTAAAAGGAAAGTTCCTACACAACAGTTTGAAGTGATGAATCCTAAATTATGTGGCTTCTAAAGGCTACTTATCCTACAATGCTTCTGTGTTCATAAATGAGCACTTAGAATGACTGGTGCATCGAAAGAGATTTTTTTGGTGATTTGCTTGGTTGGCAGATCCCTGTTAAAAAGATGAAAAACGAGAAATACATTTTTGTCAACAAATGCAATGAAATGGAAGCTTCTAGGTAATGGTTTTGTGTATTCTTGTGCTGTTCTTAATTTTGCCAATGTCATCTTGGTGAAATACTGCTTGAGTCTTGGAAGCAACTTTCACAGAGTCAAATGTCAGTATTGGATTTTACTTCAGAAACAGGAAGCACCATTCTTAGGGACAAATACTGATTACTGCTCTCTGAAGAGAAGCTACAACCCCCAAAAGTAAGCTTTCAGGAAATTTTGAAGTGCAAATTTTATGGAAGAGAATTTGGAGTTGGAATTTGGAGTAAGAGTCAACTCTTAACAGAATAGTTGAGGCTGAGAGAGACCTCTCAGTTATCTAGTCCTTGCTCCCTTGCAAGGTCAGCTAGAGCAGATTGCCTAGGATCATGTCCAGCTGGGTTTTTTGTGTTTTGTTTAAAGTATTTCCAAGGAAGGAGTCTTAATCTCTGAGGTAACCTCCTTCAGTGTTCAGCCACCCTTACAGTTAATGTTTTATTACGTTCAGATAAAGTTTTTCAGTGTTTCATTGAACTTCTAAGTAGAGCTGTTTTCAGAGCAGTCTTTACTATCTTGGTGTCTTTGCATTTACTGTGCTGGCTGTGTTGCATTATACCAAAATCAGACTTTGTGTATTCTGTGGAACAGTAGCCTCCACTCCTGGTTTTTACCTGTATCTCCTGTGACTTGACTTTTCCTTTTGTTTCCTCCTTGCAGAATCCAAAAAGAGTATTATAGATACATTTATTTATCTCTAAAGGTCCCTGAGGTATTAGTGTTGCAAGTGTGGGGTGTTTCCCAGGGAATGTGCAGGAGCACAACCATAACAGAGGTCAGTTTAGACTGTATCAATGAATTTAAAGTTTGGAGCTATGATGTTCTGTAAAATGTGATTCAGTCAGCTGGCCTTTTTGGAGATACTTTATGAATGCCTGAAAATGACAGGATTAATGCAAGTTAAAATATTTCAATTCAAACAAATACTTCTTTTTATAACAGGACAAAAAGTCTGTTGAAAGCACTTGTCTCTGTTTTGCACGGCTAGTGGACAACTTCCAGCATGAGGAGGTAAGGGTGTGGACGGGGGTGGATTTTTGTTTCTTTCTTTCCTTCCTCTCTTTCTCTTGAGGGCTTACCTTTTAAAGACTAATGTTTCCCATTTTTGCTGTTCCCTGCTGAAGAATTTGCTACAGCAGGTTGCTTCCAAGGACTTGTTAACAAACATCCAGCAGCTCCTGGTCGTGACGCCTCCTATCCTGAGTTCAGGAATGTTCATCATGGTGGTGCGAATGTTCTCCTTAATGTGCTCCAATTGCCCTACACTGGCAGTCCAGCTTATGAAGCAAAGTGAGTTCTTAGTCTTTCATATTCAGGGGACCTGTTCAAGTTAATGCCTACAGTCAGTATGGGCCTCTGTGCACTTGGTTATATAAATACTCTGTTCTTTCAATTTTTCTCTTACTATGCTTCCCCTGAGATAGAGTTTAGTTAAACTTGTTGAAAGCTTTTATCAAGAGGATTTTTCTGCCCTTTCCTATCTCTAGTTATTGTCACTGGAGTGCTTATCTAATTTTAAGTCTGTATTAGGTGCACAAGTTGGTCTCATTCCAACACAAGTTGAGTAATTCTTTTCATAATCTCTACCATGTTGGGGAACTATGTGATCGAAGTACTTTTTCTATGGGAAAACATGAATACAAGTAGCTGCTGTGCAGCTGTCTTAGTTGTCACTTGTTTTCCTTACTCCATCTCATAAATTTGGACTTGTCACTTCAACTGCCCTGTATGTTTCCCTCTTTTCTTCTGTGTGCTATATGTTGAATGGTACTTCTCCCCTAGATGTTCATTAGAGGAAAAAAATGCAAACCAAAAAACCCAACAAACCCCAGAGCTGAAAACAAGCACACTTCTTACACTGTTCAGAGAGATGGCTTTCGTTTTACTGTCTGCTGTCTATTCTATGTAGAGGCCAACAGGAAATAGAGTCCATATTCAGATATAGGCCATCTCATGAATAATAATTTTTATAGATATTGCAGAAACGCTTCACTTCCTCCTTTGTGGAGCCTCAAATGGGAGTTGTCAAGAACAAATTGACCTTGTTCCACGCAGTCCTCAAGAACTTTATGAGCTTACTTCTCTTATCTGGTAAGTTTGTAGTCCTCGGTTTTGGGTCTGGTTGGTATGTTGAAATCCTTAACTTGGCTAAAATGAAGGCAAACACTTTTCAGCCTAGTTGGTCTTTATTGTACATTTCTAGTAAAATACTGTTTTAATGTTCTTTACAGTGAACTGATGCCTTGCCTGCCAAAAGAGGGAATCTTTGCTGTTGATACTATGCTAAAGAAAGGAAATGCACAAAATACAGATGGTGCAATATGGCAATGGCGAGATGACAGGGGTCTCTGGCATCCCTATAACAGGATTGATAGTCGAATAATAGAGGTAGTAATTCCACACATTTGTGTGGTGATGCTTTTAAAATATGCGTGCGGTTCTATAGGGAATTGAGTGCTTTCTTTACGTCTTTGAAAATGTCACTCTTGATCTTTCTGAGTAAGAAACACAAGTTTCCTCAAACATCCTGCTGTAGTATTGCACTATTTTGGTATTCTGTCATGCCAAATCACTTACTTGCTTAATCACTGTTCTTACTATATTTCTGTCAGTCACTGTCTTTCCTACTGTGTTACCCCCTCCTCACCTTTCATATAGATCCTATTTGTTAGGGATTTCTTAACTTGAAACTCTTCCTTGGTTTTAGGCAGCTCATCAGGTTGGTGAGGATGAGATAAGCCTTTCTACGCTTGGGCGTGTCTATACTATTGACTTTAACTCTATGCAGCAAATAAATGAGGATACTGGAACAGCACGTGCCATTCAGCGAAAACCAAACCCTTTAGCCAATACAAACACTAGTAAGTACAGCCCAGGAAAAACCTGGGGTCTACCTATGGCTAATTTACATTGGGTTGTGCGGCAGTTTAGTACTTATGGCTTTTGTGGAACATTAGGCTGTTCTGATTTATATGAATGAAGACAGCTTCATAACAAAACTCATACTGATGACATATGTGCTCTTTAACATGTAAACTCCTCCTAGGAACTGAAAATGTATTTAATTGGGCGGGATTTGGGGGTGTTCCTGGCTTGGGATTTTCCAAAACAGTTTTTTCATACTGATCTTTTGTTAAACAAGGACTCTGAGGGCTTTTATTGTTGTACAGAAATGCATAAGCTGAAATAAAAAAGACTGAACTCCTTGAAAGAGGAGGATTTGTGCCTACATTAATGTCAACACTTTGACTTCTGGTTCTTAAAATTATATCTTTTCAATTTAAGAGCTGAATTTTAAATCAGCTTTAATGGAAGAAAGTAATCATCAGATCAGAGGTGCAAAGAACTAAACAGTGATTTGTTGCACGTTTTCTCACAGGTGGACATTCAGAATTGAAGAAGGATGATGCTCGAGCACAATTAATGAAAGAGGACCCAGAACTGGCAAAATCCTTTATCAAAACACTGTTTGGTGTTCTTTATGAAGTATATAGTTCTTCAGCTGGACCTGCTGTTAGACACAAGTGCCTTAGAGCAATTCTTAGGATAATTTATTTTGCTGATGCTGAACTTCTGAAGGATGTGCTGAAAAACCATGCTGTTTCAAGGTAGGTTCATTAACTGTCGTGAACTAAATTAATTTTGAGTTTACAGTTCAAACATGTGATTACTTATTTGAATCATCTTTTTAAGGGAAGACGATACTTTTAAAGCCTCCTGTATTTTCCAAATCTGAAGCTGCCAGGAATGTTTTGTCACGGATTTTGCGGTAGTTGCTGACACTGGGCATTCTTCCTAGGAACTTAGAATACCTATGGCTAGTGGGTTCTATTAATGTCTTACTGTTTCTTCGATTTCTAAAACTTACCTATGAACTTCTCTGAGGGCAAGATAACTTTTGAGGTAATACAATGTGAACAGTAACAGACATTTAGGGCATTCAGGTGCTAAGTTTTATTCATGAAACCTCTCCTACATGTTACACAGTTACACATGAAGTTAGGGAGCTATGTAAAAGGATGCAATTAGAAAATAAACTGAGTGGTTTTTCAAACTCAGTGTCAGGTTCTATAGCACCATGTTTATGAGGCAGGAAACTCCTTATACCATTTTAAAACTTAGTATAAGTGATTAACTGGGAAGACTGTTTCAGTCCTTTTACTTATAACTTCTACAAAAGCAGTGAAATTTGTTTGCTTTCAATCTTCAGTGCTGTGTATGCAAGATGAACTGACTTGATTTGTAAAGAAAAACCCAGCAAAAATAGACAAAGCTAATTCTAATTATCTGTTTTAGTCATATTGCCTCCATGCTGTCGAGTCAAGACCTTAAGATAGTAGTTGGAGCCCTGCAGATGGCAGAGATTTTAATGCAAAAGTTACCTGACATTTTTAGTGTTTACTTCAGAAGAGAAGGTAAATCCTGCTTTATTTTTCTCCTTTGCATCTCTTCAGGTAGTATTTTAAAAATGTGTGTGTGGAGAATCCATGCCCTTTACCCCTCCTCTCCAAATTCCCCAAGCTGTAAAAATGGAATCTTGTTCTTGATTGTTATTTTAAAGGCAAATCTGTGCAAACTGTCCTCATGTGACTAGGGAGGAGCTGACCAAGACACTGAAAGAGATAAGCTTGTGGTTTCTGAGTCTGAAACAAGTTTGTACAGGCTTACTAGATATTAATGAACTCACTTGGGCTGAAGGTGGCTGAAATTACATGGGAAGTTTTACTGACAAAAACCTCAAGAATCTTTGGCAGGAATCTTGTGTTCCACTCCACTGGGGATTTTAGGGTTTCTTTAGCTACTGGTTGTGCTGCTGTAATTTTTTGTTTTTAAACTATGTAGGTTAACTTCTTGGAGAAAGGACTGAACTGCTTTTAAAACTTTGTATTGGTGGGTGGGGTGAGCCAGTACTGTCAGAGTCAAAACAGAGGTTCAGATGACAGACTTGTACGTTTAAAACACCTTTGTTCCCGCTGCTACTTCTGCACCCCCAAACCAACCCACCAAACAAAGATTTCTTCTTTTACAAAGGGGTGATGCACCAAGTGAAAAACTTGGCAGAATCCGAGGCTTTGCTCACAAGCCCCCCCAAAGTGTGCACTAATGGATCAGGATCGCTGGGCACCACCACAGCCATAAGTACTGGCACAGCCACTGCTGCCAGTAACGCAGCTGCCGATTTGGGCTCCCCCAGCCTACAGCACAGCCGGGAGGATTCGTTGGATCTGAGCCCACAGGGGTAAGTGCTCCTTGTGAAAAGCAATGTGTCTGGTGGTTTGTGGTGGGATTTCGTGTTTGGGTTTTGTTTTTAAATCCAGAGTGATATGGGCTGCCATATTATTGTCTGCATTTTGCTGTGGTATTTTCCTCTAAAGAACTAAAGTGGAGTGGTGTTGAAGCTTTCAATGAGTAGTTTTGAATAATTTTATATTAAATGTTTAAAAGAAAGAAAAAAATAAAAGACTAGTGAAGTGATCGTTATGTTGTAATAATATGAAATAATTTGCTGTTCTGGGAGAATGCCAAGAGCAACAGCTGTAGTGTCATCCAACTGTTGAGAACAGAGTGAATCTTTCAGAGCTATGATGTGTGGTTCCTTTCTGCTGGAGACTGGAGAAAAAAAAGAAATCATCCTTTAGTGATTTTGTTGAAAGGTGACCGTTTTGAACACTTGTAGAATTAAAATCTCTTGTAGGAATAAGTTATTTTCATGTTACACAGTTGGCTCTTATTTTAAAGGCCACATATTTGCCACTTTAAACCAGAATTGAAATAGTGAACTTTGGAAGTGTAGGGATTGGGGAGTAGAAATGCCACAAATTGTTGAAAAGGTGCTTTGTGGACTTTAATGAGGGAGGCTGATCAAATATCCAATGTCTATTGGGATTTATTCAGTAGAGGTTTGTGGATCTTTATTTTTTTTTTCTTTATAAGGGTATTCAAATAATAAGCAATGCACAAATTTAAACATGAAAATAATGAGAGACCTCTATTTAGTCTCGCATTTTGCTGCTCATAGTACAAAAGTGACAGCAAGCAAAACCCGTTCTTTCTGAGAGGAGTAGTCACTTTATCCTGTCAATTAAAATAGTGTTCAGGCCCCTTCTCCCAGAGCAAGGAATGTTCCCCTTGCTCTGGGATGGAACCTGTTCTTTGATTCTTGAGGAAGTAGCTGGCTGATGCATCTTAAACTGAGGAGTGTGGGTATATGTGTGAATACGGTGGGAGGAAACATGTTTCTTTGTTTTTAACTTTGGACAGACGACTCAGTGATGTTCTAAAGAGAAAAAGACTGCCAAAACGAGGGCCAAGGAGACCAAAATACTCTCCTCCAAGAGATGATGAGAAAGTAGACAATCAAGGTGAATAATTCTTATGATACTTTCTCTCCTTCTAAAGTAAAGTTTATAAGCTGCCGAAAGTGCTAGCTGTAATTAAACCTGTTGATTCTCTTAACTTTGTTTTTACTTCCTCCAGCTAAAAGCCCTACAACAACTCAATCTCCTAAATCTTCTTTCTTGGCAAGTTTAAATCCTAAAACATGGGGAAGATTAAGCACACAGTCCAACAGTAATAATATTGAACCAGCACGAACAGCAGGAGTAAGCGGTCTTGCAAGGGCTGCTTCCAAGGATACCATTTCCAATAACAGGTACACATGCAAAAAAGTCAAAATACTTGTAATATGATGTTGGCTTTGAGGTACAGCTGCTTATGATGAGCCATCAAGTGACTAAGTAGCACATAACAAAGGAGTTCGGGCTTAACCACAGTTAAATTATCTCTTGAGAAAAAAATCAAGAAATTAAGGTAGAGAAAATAACCTTAGTAGTTTAAAGTAACATGGTGGGGAAAAATTGGAGAACTGAGAAAAACAGTGCAAAAAGTAATCTGTATAGAAAAGAACTTTACTGTGTTGGAGTAAGAGCAAAGAGTTTTTGTCTGTGACTGCTGTTTAACATGGAGAAAATCATACCTGGCTGTATTTACTTGTAATTACTGTAATATTGGTGTATGCAAATGCTAAGTGTGTACAAATGCCTTTTGTGTGCTTCTTTACAGAGAAAAAATTAAGGGCTGGATTAAGGAGCAAGCCCATAAATTTGTAGAACATTATTTTAGTTCCGAAAACATGGATGGAAGCAATCCTGCACTAAATGTATTACAGAGACTTTGCACTGCAACTGAACAACTCAACCTCCAGGTTAGAAATGGCAAACTTAATTGAGTGGGAAGTCATTTCTTCACTTGACTTATGAGTCATTGTGGCTTGGAGTCATTTTTCAGAATGAGTATATAAACTCTGACACTCATCACTTATGATAAGACCAGTATTAAGAAGGGTATTCTTGATTCCTAGCAATATGTCACTTACATAGCAGTTTATTTTATATTTAAAAGTTCCACAATAAAGTGTTGGGGATTGACTATACCTGGAGAACAACACAGTTTGTAGTAAGGACTTCGGGGGCAGGGGGAGGACAGGAGGGAAGTAGTGTTTTGTTAAAATGATAGAAGAAATACAGATTGGGACAAATCTGTGAGCATCTCAGGAACTTGAGCCTTGCTTTTCAGGCAGTTGTGGCCCTTGATAGGTGATCTAAACATGTTGATCTAAGCAATCTTTAATATATGAAAGTTTCCCTCTTCCACTCTCCCACATGGATGTCATGTAAAATGTTTAACAGTCTGAGGAGTTGGGGTTTCTATTTTTTGGTTTGGTATTGGTTTTTTATTAAAACAAATACCGCCTCTGTTTGGAGACTTTTATCTTTCGTGAGACAGAAATGCATTTCTCTTAAAACAGATAAAGTGTAGATGTTGTCTGTAATGTCTCTCCTTGAATAGAGAAGTGCTAAGATTATTTGCCCTGTTACTGGTTGTATGAAGTTACTACACACTCCATACTTACCCTTTTTTCTGCGCTATGCGGTTGAAGGAAAACCAGTGTTTTTGCAGTCCCCAGTACCTGGGTAGTAAAACACTGTCTTACTGTTTTTCAGGTGGATGGTGGGACAGAGTGCCTTGTAGAAATCCGTAGCATTGTCTCGGAGTCTGACGTCTCCTCATTTGAAATCCAGCATAGTGGGTTTGTTAAACAACTGCTGCTTTATTTGACATCTAAAAGTGAAAAAGATGCTGTAAGCAGGGATATCAGATTGAAAAGATTTCTTCATGTGTTTTTTTCTTCTCCAGTAAGTTTTCTTGTTTATTGTTTCGGTTGTCTTTCTTAGTTGTCTTTCTCTCAAATCTTCCTTGAAAAAGATTTGAGAGGTTCAGTGTTGACCTTATCTTAAAGATGGAGTCCAGAAGAAATGTTTTGTTTATGCCTAAGCTGTACAACACTACAATTTTCACATGATTCCACATCTTTATAGATCATGAACTTTTTTAAATACCCTGTAATTACAGAAAATTCCACACATCAGTGGAAAAAAATCCAAAATGGCCAATTTTCTGAATCTTGAAGAAGTTTTGAGATGATTTTGTCTTTTAGGAAGTTGGTATGGAAAGAGTTTGCGTAGTGATCTTTACCACTTGTTCTTTTTAGTCCTAAATACTGCAAGAAACTAGTGCCCTGTTGTTAAAGGAAGGAATTTAAAGTGGAAGAGAGACGGTAGATAGCTACAACTTCCACAAAACTTATTACTCATGGTTAAGGGTGAATGCTGAAAATCTGTAGGGCTATTCAGTTGAAACCAGGAGAGAAAAGTATGTTTTTTGAACAGGTCTTTCATTGTGCGTTGTCATCTGGTCATCCTGATACTGCTGCTACTTTCAGTCAGAACAGTGATTCTTAATTTCCTTTTTTTAAAATATACTTTGTGGTTTAAATTGTTTGATGGATTGATTCAGGGACATAACTAAAAGACTGGACTATATTTCAGCTTCCTGGAGAAGAGCCCCTTGGAAGATTAGAGCCATTAGAAAATGCACCTTTGTTGGCATTAGTCCATAAAATGAACAACTGCCTCAGTCAAATGGAACAGTTTCCTGTTAAAGTGCATGACTTCCCTAGTGGAAATGGAACAGGGAGCAGGTAAGGATTAATGCTCAGGTAACAGCTTTGTTGGAAGCTTTTGTTTTCTAAGACATGTTTGTAAGGACACTAAAAGTTCCAAGAGGTAATAGAAACTTCTGACCCTGTTAAAGACAAAATTGATTACACAGTTGGCTTTCTTACTCGGGGGAAGATTGAATATTTAACCAAAGGTTTGCTTACCATCTTGAAACTTCTCTCACCTGGATTGGAGGTGGATGTGTAACTTGAAGTGCAACCTCTGAATTTAAGCTTTAAAAATTCACGTCTTCCTTGACCCCATGTAACAAACACTGGAAAGAAACAAAATTGTTTATTGCAGGGACACTGGTGTTTTTAGTGAAGTAATTAAACTGCAGGGAGTTTGTATTTCAGTGCCAAACTTTGTTATTCGTGTAGGTTCTGTTCTCTAGAATAATAATGGATTGAGTGATAATTCTTGACTGTCAGCATAATTTAAAATAGCTATAGACCTTCCCTGAGTCTTAAAATAGAATAAATTTGGAATCCAGCTTGTTTGTTTTAAGTAACAAATTTAAGTGACTGAAGACTTATTTCTGCTCTTCCTTTTCTATACTTTTCTTCAGTAAATTAACACTAGCTTTCATTCATTGTATCACAGTTAGTAAATCTATTTCAGTACAAGTTGCATAGAAGTTTTGAAAGTATTTTTTGGTGCTAACTAAAACGAATATGCCTGATTATAGGCATATTCTTATGACTGTGTAGAAGTTAGGAGAGGAGGAGCACTGAACACGAATTTTTTGAAAACTCTTCTTTATAGAAATGCCAAAAGTCTTCTGTGTCTCAGGTACTAAGATAGTGTGGGGTTTTTTTGTCACTAGTGGTGACACAACATCCATTATATTAAAAGTATTGGAGCCTCACACTGTAACATTAATCTAACATTAAAATTCAGATCCTTACTGGAAAAAACATAAAAATGAATACTTGCATTTTCCATGCCCATTTCTGGTCCTTATTGCACTGCAGGCAAACACGGCTCTGAATCTCATGTGGCATCAGCTGCCCCCTGAACAACTTCAGATTTCAAGGATGGTCAGTGTAGACTGTATTGTAATCAGACATCAGGCTGGAATTTCTCTTAATCTGTGTAGCTTCCAGATTTTGTCCAACTTGGATTCTGGTGTTCTTGTAGCAGAAAACTTTTAATCTGTTTATCCAAACTGTAGTAGCTTATTTTTAGAGAAATAGTCTGACAAATAATGCACTGAACAAATGAAATCGTAAATGCATGTATAAGCCTATTTTAATATTAGATTCTGTGTGTGGCAACTTTTTTCACAAATTATTTTGAGTTTTTCTCTTAACAGAGGATCCCAAGCTTTAAAATTCTTCAATACGCATCAATTAAAATGCCAACTGCAAAGACATCCAGACTGTGCTAATGTGAAACAGTGGAAAGGTGGACCTGTGAAGATTGATCCTCTGGCTTTGGTACAAGCCATTGAAAGATACCTTGTAGTTAGAGGTATTTATATGTTATACAATAACTTATGTTTTGCTTCTTAAATAGCTGCTATTGTCAGTGAAGGGTCTGTAAAAACCTGTAAGGGATTACAATGAAGACAAATGAGAGGTACCTATAAATATACCTTGCTCAAAGAGGGGAGACTTGGGCCTGTAGAAGATCTTCCCTTTTCTGGGACAAACTGTTTCCTGTTGTAAGCAGTTCAGTCAAAATACTAACAGAAGTATCATCTACTTTATTATCAGACTGGCTGTAGCATGGCAGGTTAGATGCCAGATGTTGATACTGAATTTTTTTCTGGCATTTCTGAGTCTTACTTGTTCTTAAGTGATGCTTTTTTGAACTGTTTTAAACAGTGGAGTTTATGAAAATCAAGAGTACTAAAGCATTGTCACATTTCATGTGGAAAAGCTAATGAGGAAGTCTTCTCTCTTGCCTCAGGCTATGGAAGAGTTAGAGAAGATGATGAAGACAGTGATGATGATGGATCAGATGAAGAAATAGATGAATCTTTGGTAAGCTTTTGGTCTGGGAGCAAGGGGAGGGAGCAGTGTGGAGAGAGGCTTAAAGAAAAGTTATGCAACAAGTTTCCTAACTTCTCTGGTTTTTTTTGTTCTGTTCAGGCTGCTCAATTCTTAAATTCAGGGAATGTGAGACACAGACTGCAGTTTTACATTGGAGATCACTTGCTGCCATACAATATGACTGTGTATCAAGCAGTCCGGCAGTACAGTTTGCAATCTGAGGAAGAGAGGGAGTCTACAGATGATGAAAGCAACCCATTAGGAAGAGCTGGGATTTGGACAAAAACACATACTATTTGGTAAGTTGCCTAGAGAAATCAGTGAATAACTTCTTTAGTTTCCTAGATGTATATGTCTGTCGTGGTTTTTGTTTTGTTTTGGTTTTTTCCATTCAAAACAATAGAACTTTGAATTTTTTGATGTGCTTGGGATTCTTCAGACTGAGTAAGAGTTCATTGCTAGCTGCTGCTGTTCTTTCTAGCTCATGAACAAAGCTGATGAGCAAGAAATGAGGAATCTTAAATGACACTTGCTAGGTGGAGGAAAATCATTCTCAGTGTTAGGTGGCTAACCACAAACAGTAGAGGATGTGTCTGCAGTCTACAAATAATGGTCAGCTTCATCCTGGTTTTCATAAGGGGTTGCTGTGCAGGTGTATGTATTGTCTGGCCATACTTTGCAAGGAGCATTGACCTATATCTGTGCCAAACATTTCAGTGTTGAGCAGTGTCTCTTTCTAATCTTTAAATGTGCTATAGAAAAAAGCAGACAAAGAAAAAAAACAACCAACCATCACCCCTCAAACCTCAAACCCTTTGGGGTTTTGTCTCTACCTTCTGCTTCTCTCCTTCCAGTTCACAGAGCCGAAGGGTCCTTGTTTTTTCTCCCCCCTGACACACTTTGCTTCTGAGGGCCTACGTTCAAAGGCTGGATCATATCCAAATGCAGTGTTCTTGCCCTTCTGCTTTTAACTGTCATTCAAGTAAAATTCTGGTAATCAAAGAACTAACACTTTTACAAGTGCTTTTGTTTCCATTCAAGTTAGCATTTCAAAAACACTTTTTAAACTTTTGTTTACATTTTAGGTACAAGCCTGTGCGAGAGGATGAGGATGGTAATAAGGACTCTGTAGGTGGTAAAAGAGGAAGAGCACAAACTGCTCCCACAAAAACCTCCCCCAGAAATTCTAAAAAACATGATGAATTGTGGCATGGTGAGTTTGTTACCTTCCTAATATGTTAGATTTCCCCCCCTTCCTTTCAAGAATTTCACAGGAATGTTTAGACACACCATAGTGTTTCTTTCAAAGCAAGCATAGCATAAGAATAGTAGGCATACATTAGTAATTGTATTAAAATTAAAAATAAGATATTTACTGAGTTGTCTAACTAAACTGTTGTAATTAAGTGAATGCCATGACTAATATTACCTTGGGTCCTAATCATTAAATCTTGGGAAGACCTCTAATTGATTTGTTTTGCTAACATGTTCTTTTTTCCTGTTAGATGGTGTGTGCCCTTCGGTATTAAATCCTCTGGAAATTTACCTCATATCTACTCCACCTGAAAATATAACATTTGAAGATCCTTCACTGGATGTTATTCTTCTTTTGAGAGTTTTACATGCTATCAGTCGATACTGGTATTACTTGTATGATGTGAGTAGAGCACTTTCTTAATTGCTTTCATACTTTACACAGATGGTTCTGTCCTCAAACACCTTAAATTACCTTCCCCTGTCTGCTGTCCCCCACCATGACAGAATAATGCAAATTATTGCTGTCATCTTGCCCTGCATGTTTCTGTAACTCCTGGTGAGATGAAGACTGTAAATTCTTTTTGTGGGCTGTATTTTTTCCATGTAGTGTGTTGAGCATACTTCCCATGCTTCTTCCTTCTTTAAGTTCAAAACCCAACATTATTCCTGAAGAGAAAGTGAGTTGTAAAAGTCTACTCAGTCCTTTTTTCATGGCTTATGCTCTGGATGACCAAAATGACAAAGGTGTTTTTTCTTGTCATGAAAAGCAAACTAGAAGTATTAAACAAATGTCTTAACAAAGGCTTGGTGTTTCTTTCAGCAGCTCTCTAACTAGAAATACATTGATTTTATTTAACACAGAATGCAGTCTGCAAGGAGATAATTCCAACCTCGGAGTTTATCAACAGTAAACTGACAGCAAAAGCAAACAGGCAGCTTCAGGATCCTTTGGTCATCATGACAGGAAACATCCCAACTTGGCTGACAGAACTGGGGAAGACATGGTATGTGTGGTTTGCTGTGTTCTGTCTCTGCTTTGGGTGCAGTAGCCTCTTGGCTGGGCAGCACAGGGGCATCATTCATTGCAAGACTCTGGAGAGTGCCAGAGGAGGGTAAAAAGTAGTCACAAAAGTCCTGCCAAGTTACATAGGCGATACAGGGATGGATATTTACACCTGTATTGCATAATTTAAACCACATACTGAGGGACAGACTAACTGCAAAATTTGGACCACTTCTTACAGGAGTTTCTGAGCAATTTGAAGTTTTCTCATTGAAATTATGGTACTTGATTAGTCAGGTCATGTTTTTTCTTCTGTTAAACTGCTTGATAGCATTCTTACCATAGCACTGCATTTATCTTGACATATTCAATATGGAACAAAGGAAAATACATTTATCATTATTGATAAAATAGTCTAAATAATTTTTATAAAGCTATATTCATAATACTTTTTAGTATAAGAGTATGAGCTGTAAAGCTTTTGCACTTGAAAAAATGAGAAAAGAGAATTTACATTCTTGGGTTTTTCCAGTATTCTGAATTACACTTCAAGAAGAGTTAGAAGCTTCTGGAGTTTTTTTTGTGGCTCTTTCACTATATTTCTCTAGACCCTTTCTCATAAGCATTCTAACTAAAACTAAAGCATGTTCTGGAAGGCTTCCTTTGGAGGCTGCTTTTACCACAGTGTGTAGTAAAGCACTGATGTCAGGCATACTACATTTCTATTTTGTTGTAAACTGAATGATAGTCATAGCTGCCACTTGGAACACAGCTAACTAATCCATTGCCCCTTACAGCCCGTTTTTCTTTCCATTTGATACCCGCCAAATGCTCTTTTATGTCACTGCTTTTGATCGTGATCGAGCCATGCAGAGACTACTGGACACTAATCCAGAAATCAATCAGTCGGATTCTCAGGACAGCAGAGTGGCACCACGGCTGGACAGGAAAAAAGTAGGTATATCTTGTTTGAAATGGAATGAATGATCTATTCATTTTCATGTTGTTGCTGAGAATGTAATGGTGAGCAGGATTTCTTGGTGAAGCTTGAGGTTTGGTGGTGCAGTGGGAGGGGAGGGGTGGTTGCTGGGCACTAAAGCGCGGTGTCCTCCCGGAGCCGGCCGCAGGGTGGCAGGAGGGGCCGTGCCTGGTGCTGATCCCGTGGCTCCGTCCTTGCCTGGCGGAATTCCGGGAGCTACATTCCTAGAATGAACACTGACTCTTAGGAAAAATTAGTGGTATGTCCACCTATTAGCCTGTTTTTCTTGATTTTCAGCAGCATTCAAGCAACAGGGTTAGGACCCTCAAGTGCTACCTGAATAAACAAAATTAATGCCCTTGTATTTGGGGAAGGTAAAGCTCCTGTCAGAGCATAATAAAACTAAGCTGCAGCTTTGTTAAATTGAGGAAGTCTTGGATGCCTGCCTTGAGCCTGGGGAGATGTTACCTTAAAATAAGATCTGCTGTATATGCTATATGAGCTTGAATACCTGTGGGGGGAAAAAGACAAGAGACATGCAGAACCAAATTCAAATGAAATATAGCTTCCAACATGTAGGAATCCCAGTGCTGTTGGGGTCTTTATTCAGGTTTCAACATTTTTATTCTGAGTTTTCTTCTCCACATAGTAGTTTGAGGTATATAACATCATGTGACAACACATCTCTGCTATGTTATAGTCCTATTTCCAGATTCTTGGCAAGAGTACTACCTATTAGTTATGCTGACAAATGTAAGGCTTTGCTTTTTCATTTTATATGGAACACTTTAAACAGTTTTCAGATAGAAACAAGAATTATTTTATCAAAGTATAAGCTTACAAATTGTTGAACTGTGGAACTTACTGGCATGGGGTGGAAAAACTTGCATAACTGATTTTTTTTCCTGTTGTAACTGCCTTGGGAGCTGGGACTTACAGACATAATTTCACTACTTAAAACTTCTCTAATGTGTAGCGCACTGTGAACAGAGATGAGCTGTTGAAACAGGCAGAATCTGTGATGCAGGATCTAGGCAGTTCAAGAGCCATGTTGGAAATCCAGTATGAGAATGAAGTAAGTAATATCAATGCAGTCTAATTTAACCCCTTTTTATTGAAGATTAATACAAAATAGCTACAACTTTTCTAGAATGACTTGATCAGATTCTTCATCCTTCACATTGCTGGTGCTACAGAATTTTATCTATTAATTAGCCCTAATCCACTTGGTTGTGATTTTTAGTTGCTAGGAGAAGCTCTTTCTGATCTAAATTTCATCATCAGTCTTATTCTGCAGAGCACATTTTTTTCTAACTCTAAGCAAACAGATGTGTTTCCTCTATAGTATGATCATTAGGCGATTAATACTCTTATTCCACTGTTACTCCCTCTGACATGTGGTCTCTCCAAGCTGCCTCTGTTGTGTTGTAAATGTTGCCTAGTTGTTTTCTAGATGCTTTTTTCAATGCAGTCTTCTTTATAACAAATAATGCACTATATTTCTCAGGCTAAGTAAAGATTTTGATATTCAAAGTGGTGTAATGGACTAATTTAATTCACTTATCTCATTCCCCATCCTCTCCCCTCACCCTCTCTCCCCTGAAGGTTGGCACAGGCCTAGGCCCCACACTAGAGTTCTATGCACTTGTATCTCAGGAACTACAGAGAGCAGACTTAGGCCTTTGGAGGGGAGAAGAAGTGACTTTAGCCAATCCAAAAGGTAATTGCCCTACTCTCTAAACTACCAATATTGAATGATATTGATTTGAGTCTGAGCTGACTTTAGTTACATAAAAGACATCTCAGTTTGTGGTCTGATAATACACCTCATGACAATGTGTGATTATCTTTGTGGGTTTTGTTGGTGGTTGGTTTTTAGATTGGGGTTTTTTGGGTAGGGTGTTATGTGTTGTGTTTTTTTTTTTTTTTTTTTTAAGAAACTTTAGGTTATGGTTATCTGATTACCACTTTCAGACTTGAGTCTAGAATGAAACTAGAAGTGTATGTACTGAACCTTTTTCTCTTTGTTTCTTCCTTCCTCAACAGGAAGCCAGGAAGGTACCAAGTACATCCATAACCTTCAGGGCCTTTTTGCACTTCCTTTTGGTCGAACAGCCAAGCCAGCTCACATTGCAAAAGTGAAAATGAAGTTCCGCTTTCTGGGAAAACTAATGGCCAAGGCAATCATGGATTTCAGACTGGTGAGAATAAAGTAGAAAATACGATTCTGAAGGGGTCAAATTATAGTTCTGACTCTGTTGGGGAATAAAGGCATTAAGGATTTAATACTGCTTTCAGCTCTAGAAGTAAGTGCAGTTTGAGGGGAGGTGGGGAACTGAGCTTTTGAATGGGCAGAGGGTAGTATATGTTGTAGATCTTTACAGTGGCTTTTGAGACCATAGTATAAAAAGGAAAAGCCATTACCTGACATGTGTTGCAACGTTTCTCCAGTCTTCTTTCAAGATTGTTTTGGGCTTATTGTTACTCCAAGTCGCTGACTAATGGATAAGCTCTAAGCAGTCAATTGTGTTTTCTGTAAATTTCTGAGGCAAAACCATTGGGCGCAGTGTTTTAGTGTGTGCCAGAACCAGGAAACAGTACATAGTATTCTAGATCTGGTCGAGAGATAACATAGCAAAAGATAAACCTTTGGAAGACAGTTCAGTACTAAAGAGTTGAGTGCTTTGGTTTTCAGGTGGACCTTCCTCTTGGGCTTCCTTTTTATAAGTGGATGCTACGACAGGAAACTTCCTTGACATCGCATGACTTGTTCAGTATTGATCCAGTAGTAGCCAAATCAATATATCACCTTGAAGATATTGTAAGACAAAAGAAAAGACTTGAACAGGATAAAACACAGGTGGGAAAGTAACCATAAGTACAGCAGAGTGCATCTTCACACATTTGGATTTTATGAAGTAGGAGTAATTCAGAGTGTATGATAAGGCTTAATACTGGCGATAATTACTTCATTCTAATACAAAGGAGTTTTAATGTTCTTGGATCAGTGGCTAGTAATTATAAACCAGTCTTTTTGTTAAGCCTAGCATGAAAAATTCATTATGGGATTCTTCTGTGCGATTAAACGCAGTGTAGGAATGTTTAAAGCTGCCAGGTGTTTTCTTAACTTCTCTTTTGGTTCACTTTGAAAAGACTAACCAACTTAAATATCAGAGGGGGGAAAAAAAATCTGTCCTTGATTCTTGAATGTTCAAAAGGTTTGGCTTTTTCATTAGTTGGTTTAGTCAAATTTTCTTAGAAGTGCCTTTTCTGTTGTTTTTTTTTTCTCTCCTCCCCTGAAGAGCTGTATGGAGAACTGTGTAAACTGTCCTAGTGCATGACCATGCAAGTTCTTTCAGACATACAGAAAAGTCTTTTTTAAGGTTATCCACTCTTAGCTGAAAATAGTACAATTCACTGTGGCAGAGTAGTGCTGAAAGGTCTTTGATGTGGATGCTTTTTCTAGCATCCCATGTTAATAGAAGGTAGCAGTTAATAACCTAATGTATACTCGTGGTACATCTACTTTGTTACTAGTGAAATTATTGCAAGCTTGTGGGTCTCTGTTCCTCTTCACCTCACTGTCTCTCCTTTGTCGCTGCTTTTAATTTCCCAACAAGAGTTTGAAAAACCTGAAACCTGGTGGTTGAAAGCTGAAAAATGTCAGCATGCATGCCAAATATGAATGCCATTAACTGTTGTAAGGAAAAAACATAGCCTAAGAGCCTTAGCTTATTGCACATTTCCGTATCTTGTGGTAGTATTGTCTAGATACATAACAGGCGAGAAGTCAAAGTAACCCCAAAATTGCTAGAGAAAAGTGTACTCCTATGATCTTTCCAGTTTATTCATTAAGCTAATTTGTTTTGTTTGCCTTGGTTTACTGGTATGTATGAAAACTATAAAAGGAAAGTAAGGAGTACTGTAGCAGTTTTAATGGTAATGCTCTTATAGAAACGTCTGCTTAACTATTGGGTAAGTTAATATGAATGAATTGTTCTCACTTGTTTTCACTCCAATTTTTTAGACCAAAGAAAGTCTACAGTATGCATTGGAGGCTCTGACTATGAATGGCTGCTCAGTGGAAGATCTAGGGCTGGACTTCACACTTCCTGGGTTTCCCAATATAGAACTGAAAAAAGGGGGAAAAGATACACCGGTCACCATCCACAATTTAGAGGAATATCTCAGAGTATGTAAAAGCAAACCTAGGGCTAAAGTCTTCTTTATTTTTGCTCCCTGGGAGTTTGTTCCCATATATATTTCATTTTATTCTCATGGACTTGACACAGCAATAATCTTCCTATTGATCACTTCTCTTATGTACTGGTTTACAGAAAAACTGACTCTTATTCAGTGCACCTGATTTGAGAATTTTACAGTACAAAAATGATGTTATTAGAAGGTTAGTTTTTTTGAGCAAGTGGTGTTGTAAGTGGAATCATTTCACCTCTGGACTTTCAGAATATTTTAACAAGTTCCCACATCTGTTAATGATGATGAATGTGTTAATAATAGTGATTCAGCATCTGCTACCCAGTGGCCTTTTGAACTGCTATAATAATGTAATTTTTTTGGAGTCAGACTTAAGAAAACATTAGCTTAGTTGTGAGTCAAAATTAGAGCCAGTAGTGTTTTGTCAAAATAAGAGGCAACAAACCAAAGCCTACATAAACCCTCAAAACAAACAAAAAACACCAAATATACACACAAGAAACCCCAACCCTTAAAAAGAATAGGTAAAGATAAAGCATTGCCATAGTAAGTTGACAGTACACCTGTGTCAAAAGGGACATAAGGCACAGGGAAACAAAAGTTGATACTGCTGAACAAAGGTAGGAAACTGTTTCTCCCTAAGAAAGTGTTGAAAGAAATAGGTTAAAAACAGCCTGGAAAAGAGGAAAGACACAAGGAATGCAATATTATCCCCTGAAGACATGAGTGGGGTGGAAGTAAAGATCATTGTATTCCAGCTAGTAAATAATGCATTTCCTGAGAGGTTGGGCTGCTGCCAGTTTCACTCTGATGACTAAAGTTTTAAAGCACTGATAAGAACACATCTGATGTTTTGTAGAAACGACTCACTAAGAGTCATAAAGGTTCTGCATATCAACTGAGAATTTGCAAAGTTATTCCATAATCCTCACAACTGAATGTTGAACCAGTTGCTGTCAATCCTACAGTTTAAAAAAAGTTACCTATCCAGTTCTCGTGTATTTATTTGTTGAACGCAAGTTCTGATAGTCAAGAATCACTTATAAAATTAAGTCATTTGGATATAAAGCTGTTTCCAGACTTAACAGATGGGCAATACAGACTACTACAGTTTGTTAGAAACAGAATTTGCAGTCTCTCTTTATGGAGCAAAGTTTCAAGTCTGATTTTCATACAGTTTGCAGTCAGTTTTTGTTTTCTTCTAGGTAACTTGAGCTCGTACCAGGGGTCTGATACGCTGAAAAAGGTTTGCAGACAGCTCAGGTGTGCTGTAGTTGTCCTATTGCAGGCCTCTGGCAGTGTAAAGGAAAAGCAGATTGCTGCAGAAAGCCTGCCCTTCTTTTAAACAACTTTTGGAACTATTTTCTTAAAGGATACCTGTGCAGTTTTTCCTTTCCTTGCCCTTACAGCATTGCAGACTTGATGTGAAGGAAATACGAACATTTCAGAGAGAGCTAGTGTGTTCTCTATCACAAGTATGATGACTTGCTGCATTTTAGAAACAGTATATTTAATTTATCAGCTGCCCTGTACAGTTCCTTGTGAGCCCGCTGCCCTGCTCTTGAAAATGTCCTTTTCATTAAAATCCTGTGTGTGGATTAACATTAAAAGTAGTCAATAAAGCTGGAATATTCTGCTGTTGCTTTCCATGCTTCTCTTGCCATCATGCCATTCTACCCTCCACGTCCCTTTTTCCCCTAGGACAGTTCCCACAGGAGCTGCCTTTATCAGAAAGTAGAACTATTTCAGCTATCAGTGTAGTGAAAGACTTTATTTTTTCTGAGTTTGTCCCCTTCTCCCCTGTACAAAGAAGGAGGCCAACTTGCTGCTTCTGAGTTTGTGAACAAAATGTGTAGTGTTTTGCCTAGAAATTTGATCTTCTCTTTGAATCTGCAAGAATACAATGCAGCTTAATTTTGCCACGTGCTCTTGGTCATAAAACATAATCACAATTCTAGGTAAGCAACTGCTGTTAGAATAGGCATAGAATGTTGTGTGTTACAGGACAGCTTTCTGTGCTGCTGGTGCTTACTACCTTCCCCTTCAGCAGTGAAACGTGAAAGTAGGACTCTGTATCTTACCTGAAATTCAGTCCCTTCTGGAGGAAAGCTTATCAACAGATCCTAATGAGCTTCTGTATCTGAGAGCTTTCTGGAGCAAATAACCCTTCAGTTGTTGGGACAGTGTTAAGTCCTTGCTTCAGGGGTCCAGCAGTATCTGTGAGGTTTTTAATCATACTCAGATGCATCCTTAGATAACTTTAATCAGCATCACAGGTCAGAACTCTTAACACATTTTAAAACTGTGTTGACAGCACATCTTTTACAACCAGCCTTCATTTTCTGCTGGAGTTGAGGGTATCTAAGACAAATGTAATCATCAAAAGCATTGACTGACAAAAGAATCTGAACTTGGCATAATACATATTGGTTTTTAATGTAGTAGAGGAATACTGTCTGTGGGAGATTTAAAAGAAATTTGGTGTCGTTTGTGCCATATTCCCTTCCTTCCCCCCCTGCTGATTGTTATTTCAGTATGTGCTGTCCACTTTGGAAGTGACGTTAATATTAAGGGGGTGACTACTGTTACAAAACCAAAACAAAAAAGAAGAATCACACTCAAAAAGCCTAGAGCAGTCTTACTGTTTTTTGCATTATGATTCTTAACCATATCCCAGTAACTTGAAATGAAGGTATTTCCTTTGTTCCCATGTGTTCTTGTAATATTAAGCTTGTTAATATATCAAACAAGCTAGAGTTACTTTTTTTAAACTATATATTAGAAAAGGGACCCATATGTTTCCATGGGGGAAACTAGTATATATCGCCAATAATGCCCTGAGGATTTCTGCTTCAGTTGCTGAATTCTAAATGGTGTAGAGAGAGAACACCTAGGTTAGGCTTCTAAAAATAACTACTAAATGTTCAGATTTGCTTTAAATTATTTTGTTAAACAGGTTCAGTTTTAACCAGCTGTTCTGAATTCTGTTTGGTTTGTTGAAAACCAAGGCAAATAAATTGTTTAAACTCTGCATGACTTTCATGTTTAGGGCAGTCTAAGTTCTGAATTAAGGCAGAGTGAGGCAATGCTGTTGAGCAGCTCTGTGAATCCAAGTTCAAAATGTTGTAACTCCAATGAGCAAATGGCAGAATGTCTGGAGTTGTGCTTCTGCAGCTCTACCCTGTTCAGTAGGGATCATTCCACACTTCCCGGGTTCAAATTGATTTTTAATTTTTTTTTCTTTCGCTGCAGTTGGTTATATTCTGGGCACTAAATGAAGGTGTTGCCAGACAATTTGACTCCTTCAGAGATGGATTTGAATCGGTCTTCCCCCTCAGTCATCTCCAGTACTTCTATCCTGAGGAGGTTGGTGAATGTGTTTTTGCTGATGCTTTTATAACCTTCTGTATCTTTCTATGGGCAGTCTGAACCTGGGTGCAGAGCATTGGTGACAGTCTGACATTTCTAATTCAAGCTAGTAAAACTGAGTGTCCCTGAAATTGTTCAGTGGTCATTTATTTATTGCTTTTATTATGAACAACTCCCTTTTCTTTAAAATTGTTTCCAGCTTTTCTGAGAAACATGCCTGAGTTTCTATATACCACCTTTCTGTGTTGGCATGGATACTGTAATTCCTTGTATTGCAGTACCTCTGAATAGCTATCCACAGATGTGGATGTTATCTGGATGTTCTGTGAAAACAAAGTGTTTGGCTCCTTAACAAATCTTTAGACAGTAAGAAGAGATTCATGTGAAGGGGTAAAGAATAAGGATAGTTGTTCTTGCCTTGTTCTCACCAGCATCATACAAATTTCCTTGTAAAATGCTTACATTCTTAAGTGGACTGAATTGAGGCACAATTATGGTTGTCTGGACTAGAAGAGAGAACGTTTTGTTATTCTTCCTTTAGGGAGTCTATTTGAAGACTGTACATTGAGGGGGTTTTTTTACCTTCATGAACTTAAACCTTTGACTTCAAGAATAAACATTAAAGCACGCTCTGAAACAGTGTGTTAGCCAAGCCTTTGTGGTATTCTTCCGTTTTTGGTGCTTTGCAATGTAAAAGTCTCTTAAAGATGAGACCTGTAGCTACTGCAGTGATTATTCTTTGTGCATCTACTGGTTCTACTTTCTAAGGGTACCAGCACTTTTTTTTTTCCCTGGAACAAATTTAAGGCAAGTAAAAATGGCAGATTATTCTGGTTTATCCAGTGGGTTTTTTACCCACTTGTCTATTTTATGCTATATGTGATGCCCTTCTGTCTTGTCACTGTTTGACATGGTTTGATGCTTGCTTCCCCTTGGAATTTTTAAAATACAGATGATAGTCCATTGCTAATCTACTAATACAGTTGATCAAATTTAGGCCACAGGAACAGTATGAGATGGAGCTTTCCCCTGAAGGATTAGACATGTGTGATCTCAAGTTCTGTTGCTGGTAGCTGTCCCGGCCATTTGAACCTTTTTACAAACCATTCCTAAACTATTACAAAGAACATATCAAGTTCTTGTGTTTATGAATGGAACAGCTACGTGTGTCAAACCTCTGGTGTTACTGAGTTCAGGGCTTTACAACTCTTTGTGTATCCTAGAAGGATGTCAGCAAAACTTCTAATGTTTTGGCTGCTGTGGTGTGTCACCTCTGCTTGGCCAAATGCACAGAAAGAACAAGCAAAATAATTGAAGTACAGAACTGCTGACAGATCCACTTCTGTCTGATGACTGTTCTTTTTTCTTTCAAAGATCAAAGTGCAAGAGTAAGCACTCTGTTCTTTACATTTCTCCAGATTTCTTTTAAAATTGTGGTATTTCGTAAATTTCTCCAGTACAAATTGCTTAGAGGGCTCTGTTTTAAGAGAGAGGTTCAGCATCTCATGTGGTAGTGGATTGTATGCAAAGGCACATTCAGCGAGACTGTCACTGGGGTGAAGCTGCTGAATCCAAAGAGTTTGGGTGGATGGCTTGGTGTAACTGAGTTGGTTTTGCATCAAGCCGTCCCAGAAAGAGGGGCGCTGTAATAATGTTTGGATCAGACTTATCCTGCCTCAAGTTCTAAAGGGGAACACTTTTTCCTTGTTTCATCTATAGTTGGAGCAGCTCTTGTGTGGCAGCAAAACGGACACTTGGGATGCAAAGACTTTAATGGAATGTTGCAGGCCTGATCACGGTTATACACATGACAGGTAACGTAGCATTGGTCTTGTTAAAAAAAACAAAAAACCAAAACAGTAAAAAATACCTATTTAAATAGCTTTGAGTTACTCAAGCTAAAGGAATTATATGAAACTTATTTGAAGATATTCATGCCGCACTGAATATGAATGTGATGCAATTATTTTAATGATAAACAAAATAACATTTTCTTGGTTCTTTTCCCCCCTCAGTCGAGCAGTGAAGTATCTCTTTGAAATTCTCAGTAGTTTTGACAGTGAGCAGCAAAGACTCTTTCTTCAGTTTGTGACGGGTAGCCCCAGACTGCCTGTAGGAGGTAGGTCTTCCTTTTTACATATATGCTATACATGAAATCACTATTAATAATGCATATCAGAGTAAGTGGATTATTTCAGTATGGGAAAGAATGATTAGAAGTTCATACTTGTTCGACATGTCTAATTTCAGAAGTGACTGGTTAGATTTCAGGTATAATTTTCATAACCTTCATGTTAATCTCATGACACTTCATTTGACTCTCCAAGTTTAATTTGTTACGAGAAAACCTATCAGAGGGCAAAAAATAGTTCAAAATTTCAACAAAACTGAAAGCTCCTAATACTGTATTTCTTGGCTAGAGGTGCATTAAGTTATGACAACAAAATGATGCATTGCTGCCTGGGAAGAATAGTCTTTCCTAGAAAGAAGACAATACTAGCATAGTATTTATTTTATTCAATTTCTTCCCCTTTTGAATTTCAGAATTCAGGTGAGAGGCAGTGAGGACGATGGAGGAATTTGCTGTCTTTGCTAGGGACCATTGTAGAATACACATTTTACCGTAAATCTCAGCTGAACGCTTTGCAAGTAAAAACAGAATTTATGCATCTGTTCCATTACTTATAGTTTTGGGGATTTGGGGGAAAGAGTTGATTATTTTTCTTTTTTTTTGCATTTAAAGTACTGGTTTTAGAGCTCTTTTATGGAGAGATGGTGCAGACAGGATTGAGGGTTAAGAGTATAAAAATTGTAGCTGGAGTGAAAACAAATTAGGTTATTGTCATAGATAATTCCTGAGAAAAAACATGTGTGAAGCAAATAAACTCTTAAAAATATTATCATTGGAATAGGGTTTTTACACATACAGACCACAGTGAAAAGTAGAATAGATTCATCTAGCTTATTCCTTGTTTTAAATCCATCTTGGAAAACTAGCCTACAGACAGGATTTTAGGTATTTTTTAGCTTGCTGCATGGCCTTAAAAAGTCATATCCTAAACCTGTAAGCCTGGAGATGCAGCCAGAGGTGCCATGTGTGCCTCTGTCACTGATGGATGTCTGCAGGGTCAGCTGTGGGTTTTCAAGAGGAGCAACCTTATTCTGAATGTCTTTTCTCATGAACAGGTTTCCGAAGCTTGAATCCTCCCCTGACGATTGTACGCAAGACGTTTGAGTCTACGGAGAATCCCGATGATTTCCTACCCTCAGTAATGACTTGCGTGAACTATCTCAAATTGCCGGACTATTCAACTATTGAGATAATGCGTGAAAAACTCTTGATAGCTGCAAGAGAAGGGCAGCAGTCATTCCATCTTTCCTGATCACAATGAAAAATGCAATGTCTGCCTGTTACAGCAAAAGAGAAACTCATGATTCTTTTCTAAATATATCACCTGAGTCAAGGAAACGTGTTACGCCTTCTTGTTGTAGAAAAACGGCTTGCAGATTATAAACAAAGACACTTGGTTGATATTCATTAAAAGCCCCTATGGACTTAAAGTGATCAGGCCCTAAAAGTTGTTGTGACAAGGTTTCTTTAGCAAGTTCTTGTTTAAATTATCATTTATTTGATGAGTGAAGTTTTTAACTTGCTTTGCTGTGTGAAATTTAAAAAGGGATGTTTTTCCAGGCTGGAACAATAAATGTCGCTGTGCAGTTTAATACTGGGCTGTGTGTATCCATCTAGCTAAGTCTGAAGTTTTTCCTCCAAAGACAACTTTTGTACATAAGTACAGAAATTAAAACACAACATGTATTTGACGAATCTAGTTTAGTAGACTAGTTCTGTGTACCCTCACCTGCCTCTAATTTTACCCATCCTCATGTATTGTCTGATGTGCAATTCACTTGGTTCTTTTTGTGTGCAACATTCAACAATTGTTATGTTTTGGTTAGCATGGGCGCTTAACTGCTCCATGCCTCCTTCTCTGATTAAGATAATTTAAATTTTACTGAAATCAAATATATATTGTCAATATAATTCAGCCTTTGTAACTAGGTAGAACCTTTCTTATAGCATAGTTTTACTGTAGTGGTAGGTTATAATGGTGACAGTCGTTACCAGTCGGCGCTCCAGAGCTGTTTACACAGTGATTCAGGCAGCAAAAGCCTCTTACTGGAGGCAAGGAAGAATTATTTCTTTCATGTAGTTGAAGTCCAACGGCTTGGGCTGGCCAGTGTGTATTGTGGTAAGGCCAGAGCATTTCGAATTGATGTAAAGTTTTTTAAAAGACAAATTAGTTGTTTCATTCCCTGTTTGAGTAAACAGTTTTCTTGTTCTTGATCTAAGTTCCTGATTAATTTTGTAGGTTTTTTCTTTTTTTTGGTGTTTTTTTTTTTTTTCTTCCCCCCCAGTGCTAGCTTGGAACAAGCTGTTCAGCCTTTGTCTTTTGACACAGATAAAGCACCTGTAAGCAATGCTCTGTCCAACTGTTTTATGTGCTGATTTCTCAAATCTGCAATAATTTACTTCATCAGGTTAATGTTTTTACCTGAATATAAATAAAAAAGTTTGCTTCACCTTTTTGTTCATAGTTTTGTACTGTATGCCTAAAGCTCAATTGTGTAAATTACTGTAATGCAAGTAAATCATCCTAAGTCTACTTGGCTAACAACCTGCAACTTGTGGATGGTTTACTACTAAAACAAGACCTTTTAAGACCTCCAACTCAGAGGGAATTTTTTTCCTTTCTATGGGTTCAAAAAACGGGCAATTACAAATATTCCTGAGATGTACCTGCTACATAGTTAATCTCTTTGAAAATGTGATAGTTAATTACTTTTATTCAACTTTGAGAAATCAAAATTCATTTCAGTGCTTAGAAATTGTTAAATTCTGGCTAATCAGGCTAGTGTTTCCCCTAAACTAACAAGTTTTCTTTTATCTAGCTGAAGAACTTGTACTTCCAGAACATGTAATGGACATTCTTCCAGTGAACATTCACAGAATTACATGTGCTTGCTCAGACCAGTGCCACTGAAATGTCATAGAGATCTGTCATGAGCATGAGTAGAATGTGAAATCTTTGCACAAAGAACCTGATAACTGATAACTGAACAGTTTTTCCTACCGTATTACACCTGACCGAAGGCGCTTCACACTGTACATACAATAATGGTAGCGCACAGTGCGGCATAGTTTTCACTCAACTTCAAGGCAGTGTTTAAACTATGGACTGGTGTTTAAATTGTTCTGATAACTTGATCAAACTGAGCACAAACAAGTGTTTATAGTGTGTGGATAGCAATTTGTTCATTTTCTAAGGTTCTATATTTTAAAAAAACTGACTTGTGTAAAAAAAAAAAAGAAAAAAGCTAATATTTTGTATTAAAATATCATGTGTATTGATATTTTTTTTCCCCATGTTGTCTCCCTCTAGAATCTGGCTTTCATCAACTTTGAAATTTTGAGGAGCTTTCAAATTTGATACATAGCCTTTGTGTGATTTGCAGTGGGAAAATAAGCTGTTGGTTGCCTATTTCAAAAGGAAGGAAAAAAAAAAGAGTACCTGTGGGTGATGACTTTAGTTGTTCTGGCTGACATTTTCAGCACAGACTTAGGGTTCAAGTTGGCCTGAGAAGTGAATGAAACCCTTTTGGTGACCCTTCTTTTTCCTGCCAGGGGCAGTTTTTAGTGCATTAGAACAGTCTGGCTTAAAGGTGAAGACAGGAAATGATAAGAGTAAACTGAAGAGTCACAGTTCGCCTGGCTGCCATACTTCCTGCAAGCAACTGTAGTATCTAGGAATAATTAAGACAAGTGGAGGGGTGGGGCAAGATGTTAGGGATTCCTCCTTTCAGGAATTTTGGATTAAGGGAAAAGGTCACTAAAATCAATCCTGGGTGTGTGCAGGTGCCAGCTGAGGGCTGTGTAGCCCTCCGAAGAAGACATAGTCATCTTCGTACTGCACTGCTTTGTATATAAGGTATAATAAAAGGTACAATAAGAAGTCTTATCTTTTAAAATAGATTTATTTTTTTTAATGTGGTAAGTTCAACTGGTTTTAGATAACACCACCAGTTACTGTTTTGGATGAGTTTCACATTCTAAATGAACAGTTGCAGCAAAAAACCATTCATGGAGGAAGTGCCATCTAAGCACTGGTAGCTGCTACTGAACTTGTGCAGTACTTTTATTTTTGTTACATGTTGGCTTTTTACCAGAATCTCTTGTGTAGGGAACGCTTATGATTCCCATCTGCCATGAATTAGTGCTCCTTCATGTTCTGTAGAAAGATGTACAGGAATTAATTCTGTGTAAAATCCCCATGCCATTGCCAAACTTAATTGGATATTCAAATTTCCATACACAAACTGCATAATTGAACTGCCCAGATTTTTCCTTCTTTCCCTCAACCACGTCTATCTCCTTTCCCTTCCTGAGCTGTCCTCCGATGAGAACGTGGGTGCCAAAAGGCAGGGGCTGGTGAAATTCCAAGTGTCTGCATTACTTGTGCCCTTTCTTCTGGCCCCTGCTGCAGGGAGGGCTGTCCCACCTGGTTTCACATGAGTCATGCCAGTTCCTGTTCTTGGAGCATCCTGACCCTCTGCAGGGGGCTTTGTAGCAGGACAGAAAAGTCTGCCACACAGGAGGGATATAGTGCCTTGGTTTTAATATGAATGTGCCTCCCTCAAGCCAAAACTTTTCTATAGCTAAAGCTGTTGGCAGAATGAAGAAAAATGAAAAGCTTTGCTGAAGTGGATTAGAACAAAAAGTTTGGAAGGGGAGGCAAATTCTTTCTGAGGGTTGAGCCTTTTCAGGGCTTGCCCCATCTTCCTTGTATTTTCCTTTCCTGGTCTCTTGGATAGCTTCAACTGGAAAACCTCTCTGCTCTGTGATCTTGCGGGAATTTCTCAGCTTAATGTTCCCAACATGCACTGTGTTTTCAATAGCTTTTCTCAGGTGAGTGCGATGGTTACCCCAAGAACAGGAGTAGTCGCCCCACCCCAGTGCAGCAGCACAAGCTGCAGTCACAGTGTTCGATCAGAAGGTTGGTGTGTGTTTATCCAGCAGATAGGAAACAAATTCCAGGGCTCTGCTGCCTGTGACAGAGTGATGGCTCAAGGAATAACTGATGCCTTAGGAGGAATGCCATGTCCTTGTCTTGTGGTGCTGAAGTGTGTGTATTGATCAGGTATCAAGCTGCTTTGGGGGTGAAGGGAGGAACAGATCTTGGGTCTCTTCCTTTGCTGTGTGCATTTGGGGAGTAATGAAATCTCAGACTGTAAATGGGAGAACTAAGCAGAGGGGAAATAGTCACAACACCTCCAGCATTTCCAAGTTACTAGATTAGAGTTTGATAGCTCTAGAACTCGTTTAGCAGCAACTCTTGGAAACCTGGTTTGAAGAGGAAAAAAAGAAAACCACAACAAAATGAAAGAACCAAGAAGACGCAAACCACCCTAAAAGAAGTTCTCCTCTCTGCCCACCAGCCTCCCCAAAGGTGGGAAAAATTCTGAACTCCTGTGATGCTTTCCTGTATTTAAGGAGGACACTGATCAGTTCAAGCTGTAAGCAGCATTTTGGGGTAAAGCAACATGTGTGCTGTGGGTTGGGCTTTTTTTGGTCTTGTCTGTCTGTCTCGTTCCCCCTCCTGCTCCCCCTCGTTTAGTATTAGGCTGTGGCTATTGCTGAGACCCCATAAAAGACAGAAATAGATAAGCCTGGGGGAAAATGTGAGGCAGCAACCACCCTGCCCTCGTGTCTGAGAACAGGAAGAGGTGGAAGGAGGAGGCTTCCCTTTGTGAAGGTAAGCTTACACAATATGTGTTCCTACACACTGGAAGCCAAGGCAGGTTGATGTTATGAGGTGCTTAAGGAAGTTACGCCATCTCACCAGCCATTTCCTGCATTACTTTACTCTGCCCTTAGCTGCTGTCTGAGGTATTCCAGGCAAAATATAGGCCTGGTCTGACTGCAGCTCTGCTGGTCTTAGGAATTCTTCCATGCAGAAGCCTCTGGTGGGCAGGTGATGCAAGTAGTGATCTAGAAATAGCCAATTTAGGAGGTTTACAACTCCTTCCACCTGAATATGAAAGCAGTGTTAGTAATGGAATAGGGGGAGAGACTGCACAATACTAATTCTTTATAGCTATACAGTACTTTTTTTTTGTTCTTGCTACATACATTATATATTACAATTACTGTTTACTGATGCCTGTTTCTCCTTTCATAGCTTAGTTTTGAGTAATCTTGCACGAAAACACATTCAACTGCTTTCTTCATACTAATAACTTTAACGTTTTATCCTTCTGTGTTGCAGCAGACTATTTCTGACCAAATTCCAGTCCTGATGTAATACCACTGATGCCCAGATGTTTCATACCTCTAAGTCCAAAATAAGGCTTTTAATAACTCTTCTAAGAGATTTAATTTTTTTTTTTTTTTTTTTTTTAAATACAAACATCCTTCCTGTCACCCTGGCCTCAAAAACAGATTCTTGAATCCATACTGGATGCAAATGTGCTGATGTTTTTTGCTGAACAAGTCCTTCCACAAATACTTAATGAATGTACCGGATCCACTATGGAACTGGCATTTTTGTTTAGGTTTTAATTTTTTTTTACTACTAAAGACACCTTTGCTTTGCTTATTCCCATTCAGGGGACAGGTATGCAGACTGTGGCTTGGCTTATGCCAATCATCTCTTCTCTCTGGCTGTATTTCTTAGTTCCCTTTCTTCCACCATGTTAACCATAAACTTCTTGTTTCCCAATGCTCCAAAAAAGAGCTGTCATTCTGTCTCCTGTTCTTCATCTTGCACCTGAATGTTTTCTCAGGTTGCCTCAGGCACTCTAAAATTAATCTTTACAAAGGTTCTTTGCCACAATGTTTGCCCCAGAAGTTATTGAGGTAAATGACAATTGCTGTCAATACTTATGGTTTGTTGTGATGGGGGATATTGACTCACTATGCCCCTCGTACTGTGCAGTTTTTCTGCAGTGCCTGACTCTGCTCTCTCTTGTGCTTTAATCGTAAGCAAAAGTGGGGAGGGTTTTCTTGTCCTTTGTACAGCAGCAAACAGAATGTGGCTACAAGAACAGTGTCTCAGAACTGTTACCCAATCTGGAAATAGGAGCAAAAAATTATCAGCTGACAGAGATTTATTTTTTAATCTTATGTGAGAAATAAAAAAAGCCTTTAATTTGATTTTTATCTAAGGGAAATAATAGCAATAATTTTAGTTTTTCAATGCTTCTCAAATGGACTTAGGCAATTCTGGTTAGTTAGTTGTCAATATGAACACTTATCAAAGATGATAATGCTTTTTATGTTATTTCTTTGCTTTACCTATTTGATTCTTAATCATGAAAATGCATCTCTTCACACCTGAATCAATGTGAAGATCAGTATTATATATGATACTATGTAATAAGGTCTTTTACATTTCACATTATGATCATATAGTTATAAAAGGTGTTAAGAAGTCTAGGCTATATTTGCTTTGTATTATACAATATCAACAAAACAGCTTTCCAAAGGGTGAATCTGCACCTCTCATTCAGTTTTTATAGTAAAATTAATCTCAGTACAGTGTAATCTTCTTACTTGGCTGAGGCCTTTTATGAAATTTACTGGAAAATTCAAGTTAAGCACTCGTCTACAGAGCTTGCCTGATTTTTCATTTGCTGGAGCTTTGTTTAAGTGCATGCCTTTCCCCTCCAAGCTGCAGGGATTAGGCATGTTCCATCTGCTGGTGGGTGTGCTCTGTGCTGCTGCTTGTGCAAACGCTCAGTGTTTCCAGAGGCTGAGCTGCAGCACCTCTGCATGGAGAGGAACATGGCAAATGGATGGCACAGGTGATTTCTGCAACATGCTTTTCTTGTAATAAGGAGTACTTAGTATCTTGCCTCTTTGACTATGGACAGTAGAAAAATATCATGTGACAGTGGAAAAGCAGGCACCGCGTGACCTATCCCTTGCTCTGTGTGCAATCAAAGAGAGCACTTTGGTTTTCAAGTTCACAGTTTAGGTATCTTTATTTGAAAATCTTCAGTGAACTTGCAAATACCAGTAACTCAGTTCCTTTGTTTTCTATTGCTGAGGAAAGGAACAATTTTTAAGTGGTCAACACTTTGACACTGTCTTCTGCAAAACCAACCAGCCATCCTCCCAAAAGCAAAAGCTTCATTTCCAGAGATACCATCTAATGCAAAAGTGCCTGCCTGCCTGGCAGAGGTCATTTGTTACACTTGCACACACCAAAAGTGTGTGTGCTTGATTTTCAGATGGCATGCCAAGTACTTATGACTTAGATTTCTCATTATTTGAGCAAAAATAGGGACTCCACTATGTGTATCTCTGCTCTTGAGAATCCTGTAAGCACATTCCTTGAGGTTAACAGCCACAAAAACACAGTGATTATGGAAGGAGAAATGGTGAGGATTCAATTTTTATTGCCACAAAGTGTCCATCTGGGCTACAGCACATTAGTCTTTCTAAATATAGTAACCAGAAGATGTTCAGCTCATCTAAAAGCATGTTAAAAAGGGCTTGAATTTGGTGTAGAATTATCTACAAAGTAAAAATGCTATAAATTACTCTAATAGCATGTAGCTCCTTAATCTGTGAGAAAAAAGAGGTAAAACTAGATCCAGTGGGAGTGTGATGAAACTAGAATAATTCAGATTAAAATTATGATTTCAAGTCTTGAGAAAAATATGCCTAAAGTCTTCATCACTTGTAGTCTTCAAATAAAGAATGGATACTGTAATTTATGCATATTTCTAGTCTGAACATAAAATAAATGAGACATTCTTTATGTGGGAGGCCTCACTGGCCCAGAACTGTCTTTCAATATTACCATTTTGTTTTCATAAGGTTTTAAGAAACAGTGGATACAATATACAGGCTGTCATTACCTCTGACTGTGGACTGCATGGAATAGCAGTCACATCCACTGTCTCTGCAAACAGCACTGGCCCCTTGAATCTCGAGTCTAATTTTCCCTAACTTTGAATTGATGTTAACACCACATGCTGCACAGTGGCCTCCCTTTTCAGGCCAATGAAGTCATACTGGCTTCATTGTTTTCCCATAAACATATATTTATTCTTAGTTTTTACAGAATTTAGAGCCTGATTGTTTCTCTAGCAAGGTTTAGCATTGTGTAAATCAGTAGTTCAGAGTTATAGGATGAGTTCTGTACTTACCTCCTGTCTGTAGACATTAGGCAAGAATCCAGCTTGTTAGTCTTTCAATAGTTTAAGATCTGGGCTGGAGCCTGAGCTGTCAAATTTGGACTTCCCCACCTCAGGAGGATGGTGAGGAAGTGGTAAATCATGACTCAGTTCACTGGAAGCCTTAAGATTCAACCTGTAAAGGAGTTAAGATATTTTGTGGATTCACATTAAAATAAGTGGATACATCTCTTATTTTAAATAAATGCTTAGGGAGAGAATGAAATTGAAGACACAAGCCTTATAAAACCATGTCAAAGAACAAAGAAGATAGAAAAAAGGTGACCTTTATCTGTGAATTTTAACTCTAGTGATGGTGATATTACTGAGGAATAATAAACTGAAAAACTTGAAATGAAGTAAATACCTGAAAAAGAACATTTGAAAGAAAAATGGCATGAAAGAATAAAAACCCCCATAATTCAGTTTTATATTTGCTGGTGAAATTTTGTGTTGAACTTAAAAAAATAATAGGCCGTTCTCTATTGGGGAGTATTTTTACTGCTGCCTGCCCCTTGAGAAACCCAAGTACTGCTCTTTTGTGTCTACAAACTAAACTAAATATCACCTTTTTGTTTACGGCTCAGGAATAACAAAAGAAACATTAAGCCTTAATACCTCCAAGTAAATTACCTTATGACTTTTTTTGGGGGGTGGGAAGTAGAGTAAGGTGTCTATGGATATTTTATTTATCCTTCTCCATGCTAGTGTGTATGGTTTTCCAGTCATCCAGAATATGCATGTCATGGCCTCTGCCATATACACCTTGAAATTAATAGAAATAAGGAGTAATTTACTAACTGGATATAAAAATAGCGTACTCTGATATTTTGATAACTTGAGATCTGGGTCATTCAAACAGTTACATTAATAGTTTCTATTTCAGCAAACTCTATGTGCCTGGAAAAAGAAGTTAAATATGTGTAGCAAACATCTTAAGTAAGTGCATCTTAAGTTGTATGAAACACAATGCTAAACAAACAGTAGTAGTTTCCATAATTCCAGCAATGATTTTCAAAGGGATTTAGCTTGAATTTTGCTGCTATTCAGTAGGGGATTGGGAAGATCATGGGCATTTTTGGAAATCAGTCTTCAGTTGCATGAGTAGGATCCTTCTGAAATTTCTCAAATGACGTTTAAACCCCAGTCCCTGTGGTACTTTGAAACTTGAACTCCTGAGATGCTGTACAGCAGGCACAGGCTGAGGGAGAGATGAGGAAAATGTCGGTCCTACACTCTGCAAACCAGTACCAGAGAGACATGATTTCAGCCTGACCCAAAACAAGAAACAGAGAAGAATCACAGTCCATTCAGAAAAGGCTCAACACAGTAACTTTCTCACCTACATTAACTCCTATGCTAGTAAAGAAAAATGTATCTAATAGCTTGTGGTTTAAAAGGAATTCATCAACATTTAGAAAAAACATCATTGTTGTTATGGGAGATATTTAAAGCATGTAACTTTCTCTTAGGAAATCAGAGAGATTTTTGTTCCTCACTAAATATTTAATCAGAACAGATAAAAAAAATCTCTGCAAAATCTCCTTCAAGCCACTAGGGGATGAGTACTTCTCCATCAAAATAAATAGTTAAGCTGTAATGTGGCTTATCTAAGCCACACTAATAAGCTATTAGACTGGTAATACAATTCAAATCCTAGCAAGTGTAAATGAGGCAGGCAGCTTGAATCCTTATTGAATACTAAGATGAGTAATTTGTTTATGGAAAGTTGACCATAAAATTACTAAAACTATGCATATTGGACCATTATTATGCATAAAATCACTATCTAAATAGGTAAGGATAATATTTTCTGTTTTAAGGTCAAATATTTCCTTATGAAAATGGCAATTATAACACAAACATTGCCTACATATTCTGTAAAATGCTAAGGAAACTGTGACACAGGTATGTACAATCTGACTCACAGCACCATGTGATGTCCTGCTCTGTTGGCTGTGTTCGTTGACCAGCTTATTTTTAAAGTTGTTCTTTTCTGCAAATACCAGGCTGCTCCACCAACAGAATCTGTCTTGAAACCTTATCTAGAATGTTTTACTACTAACACCCCTCAGCCTTAGGCCAGAATTACTGAACCCTTTGGGGGTACAAGAACAACTGGAAAAGAGGGTCACTACATAACCATCTGTTCAGGAATCCTCTTTGTTATGAGGGTTGGTCAGCGGGTCAACACGATTAGCATCAGTCAGGAGAAGGACTCGAGCAGAAAGAAAGATGGGTCGGGTCAGAGAGTAGAAGGGTTTTTTTCCAGATTGTCTGGTTCTGATGATTTGTTTTATAAGACATTTAGAGAGCTGGCCAAATCTTGTTATTACCAACTCTCTGTGACATGCTGTGTGGAAGGGTGAAGTCTCAGGAACCTGGAAAGGGACACGCACTGCTCTTGAGAAGGAGGACAGTGAGAATTACAGCCCTGCTGCTTTAACATCGCGGCAGCCTGGGATACACACGGGTTATTTCAGAGCACTCGAAAGATAACAAGGACACAAGTGGCAGCCTCTGTGGGCTCACCAAGAACAAATCATGTCACATGTAAGCGGGGTCGGCCTGGGCGAGGCGGCAGCAGAGGGAGCCGGAGCGGCACCGGAGGGCGCTGGGGATGGAGGAGCAGCGCCCGCTCCCGGGGATCGGGAGAGCGGGATGGGATGGGGATGGAGCAGCGCCCGCTCCCGGGGATCGGGAGAGCAGGGATGGGGATGGGGATGGAGCAGCGCCCGCTCCCGGGGATCGGGAGAGCAGGGATGGGGATGGGGATGGGAATGGAGCAGCGCCCGCTCCCGGGGATCGGGAGAGCGGGATGGGGATGGGGATGGGGACGGAGCAGTGTGCTGGGGCTGTGGAGACCCTGCCGGGGTTTCAGCTCAGTCAGCTCGTGATGGAGCTGTGGGCCCGGCTGAGGTGTGCGGGGTGACCATGAGCAGTGCTGCGGTGCCCTGCGCTGGGCATGAGACAGGGCTGCTCAGGAGAAATTGCCCCCGCTCCGGCAGCGCAAAGGGGCAGGGGCGGTGACCCTCCTGCTGGTGTGCAGACCCTCCGCCTCCGCTGTCAGAAGGGGGGTAAGAAAACGCCCCGAAAACGAGCAATACTATAAATCGGCTTTTAAAAATCAGCCGTAGTTAACCCCAGCTGAGAAAACACACAGCTGCTTTGCAGTGTGAGAAATCAGAGGATTGATGTCTATGCTTTTCACCTGCCTCGGTCTCCGCAGAACTTTAAGTACCAGCGGGTTACCCCGGTGGGGCAGCAAATGGTCGGGGGGGGCTGTCCTGGGCAAGGAGCGCCCCTTCCAGGCTGCCCGTGGCCCGGCCCGCTCTGACGCGGGGCCGGGGGCGCAGCGCCGGTGCCCGCACAGCCCGCACAGCCCGCACAGCCCGAATGCGGGGGCAGAGCCGCCCCCGGTCCCTGTCCCTGTCCCCGGTCCCGCTGAGGGCGGCGGGCCGGGGGTGGCGCCCCCTGGCGGCCGCAGGAGGCGCTGCGCTCCGCCCGCCCCGCCCCGCCCCGCCCGCCCCGCCCCGCGCGGTGCCGGGGAACGGGGGCCGGGAGCGGCGGGGCGGCCGCTGCCTCCGTGCATCCTCCCGTCCGTCCGTCCGTCCCTCCTGCCCTTCCTCCCTCCCTCCTTCCTTCCCTCCTTCCTTCCGTCCCTTGCCGGCGCCCGCAGCGCAGCGGTGCCCGCACCCTCCCGCCCCGCCGCCATGCCCCGAGCCGCCCCGCTGCTGTCGCTGCTGGTGCTGCCGGTGCTGCTCGCCCTGGCCCAGCGCTGCTCCTGCCTCCCCTCGCCCAGCGCGGCGCCGCCGGGCCGGGACCCCTGTCTGAGCCAGCCCTGCCGCAACCAGGGCACCTGCTCGGCGCTGCCGCCCGCCTACCGCTGCTCCTGCCCGCCCGGGGTCACCGGCGACTCCTGCCAGGTAAGGCGGGCACGGCTCTGCCCGGCTCGGCTCTGCCCGGCTCGGCTCTGCCCGCACCGCCTCCTTGCGCCCTCCCTGCCCTTGGCTGTCCCCGCGCCCTGCGGGCACCGGACCGAAGTGTCCCTGCCCGGTCCTGCCCCCCGTTCCCTGGCGGGCGGTGCCGCTCCCGGTGCCGCTCCCGGTGCCTTTCCCCTCGCCGGGCTCCCCGCGGGGGCCGGGGGTCCGAGCCCCGGGATGATGGGGGTCCGTGCCCCGGGATGATGGGGGTCCGTGCCCCGGGATGATGGGGGTCCGAGCCCCGGGATGATGGGGGTCCGAGCCCCGGGATGATGGGGGTCCGAGCCCCGGGATGATGGGGGTCCGTGCCCCGGGATGCGCTCCCGACCCGGAGCCGCTGCCCCGGGCATGGCACGGCGTGCGAGGGCTGAGCGAGGATGGGGCTGAGCCCCGCCGGTGCCCCCAGGTTAATGGCAGTACTACAGTCCTCGCAGTTTATTTAGCGCTGACTTACTGTAAGGTCAAAAGGATGGTCCTTGGAAGCGGCTGCTGTATTGCATTGAATGATAATACTTAAATCGTGTCCCCAGGGGTCATTTTCCTAGGGTAGGAACGCTCGCTCCCGCGTTCCGGGTGCCTCGTGGGTTGGTTTTGAATTCTGAAGGGTTGGAATGCCCAGAGTAGGGTTGATGGACTAAAACACAGAGAGGCAGCGAGCAGTATCTCTCTAATGCGCTTGGTCACGTTGGGATTTAATGTGATAACGTTACTGAATGTAATTATTGTTACGTGAAATTATAATTTATTTTTTTTGTGTCTAGCATTAAAGATGACAATCTTTGTTAGCATGTTCATAAATTCACGAAAACTTAGTCTTCCCTATCTCCAGATAAGGCAAAGCAGGTGCAGGGACGCAGGCTTGTTCCCTGAATGGGTATATGCCGGGTTACTTTCTGTGAGAGCAGCGTACAAAGGCTGGAGGGATTGGCGACCATGGCTTTGTCAATGCTCTTGCTTGTAAGTGGAGCAGAGAAGCAAATGATTCCAAGTCATGTCAGTCTGCTTTTTAGGCTTTATATTATTGTTTCTTGGTCATGTAGTACCCGAATTATACTGCTGAATAGATGAAAGGGGTAATACATTTACTGAAGACGTATTGTGTAGGTGAGTCTAAAAGTCATTGTAAAGTAGGAGCACAGAGTTCTGTGCTTGCCTTGAAATACCTCAGCAGGTTCACAATAACAATGAAAGTGAAAATATTTACGCTAATGAGATTCTGTAAAATCGGAGAGATGAAAGTGGATTAAATAGATTTCTCCTCGGCTAATTTTAGATCTTGTCTTAGGAGTTTAGTATGTTTCTATCGCTACAGAGAGAGAAAGAGAGCGCTGTGTGTTTGCTTCTGCTGTTGTGAGATCCACGCCTGAACGATTAATGACCCCTTTGAAGACTTAGTAAAATGTAACACTTGCTGCCATCGTACCTCCTGTGAAGTGTTGTGCTTGGGGAACTGGGTTTAATTGTTTTTCGAATAAAGGAGATAGGCAATATGTTCATTGCAGTTATGCTTTTTATTAACTAATAAGAGGAGGCGTATAACGTTATATGTTTTGTTTCCTTTTTATGAAATACTCACTAATGACCCTTTCAAGGAATACTGATAAACAAATGAATGCCACTTCTAGCTTTCATGTCAGCACTTGAAGTATGGATACCTCTGGTATGGTAGCTATAAAAAGTTAATACGCTTTTGAAATGTAACTTTAACTGGAGGCCAGGCAGGGTTTTTTAAAGGCATAATATAAACACAGTATATAGATTTTTGACGTTTTACTAATTTTGTCAAAATAAGGAAAAAATAAATAATGTACAAATGCATTATTTCTTGTGGTGCTCTGTCATTGGCAAACCTAAGAGCTTAACAGATACCTAATGGCTTAAACTTCTCCAAAGAAAGGTATAAAATCCCAGGTTTTCTAATTCAGTGACAGTATTTAATTGTAAGGGTTTAAAAGTAACTAAAAGGATTTTTTTCTTGCATTCCTAAAGGTTATGAGAAAAATATTGACTAAGCCAGGGGATCACTGGAATATATCTAGACACAGGTTTTTGTCTTACTGCTGAAGTTGTTACTGAATAGTTGGACTTGTAGGGAAGAATGCTGAGCAGGGAAGAAAAAACCCCGGAATTATTATGCTTAAATACTGAGATCATGGAAGATAAGTTTGAATTTTTGGGATTTGTGAATTTCTTTGGGAATCGTGCTTCCCTAAAAAGACAGAATTCCTTTCATGTCACTTCCTGTAGTGAAGGCAATGTTTCAGCAATTCTGCTCAGATGTGCTGAGATTTTAGAATGAAGACAAAATGTTCTGAATGTGCCTGTGAGTCAACTGGGCATAGTGAAGTTGGTAATGCAGGAGGATTGCTGAAAGTCAAGCTTGGAGATTGCGCATACATTTTGCTCCTGAAGATTCTGCTTTAACTGGTTTTGATGCATCTGTGGATGTTGGTGCTGGCCTGGGAAAAGAACAGAACAGAGATCACATATACACAAGATACTTCTAAAAGTCCAGA
This sequence comes from Xenops minutus, assembly GCA_035221455.1. Taxonomy (NCBI): domain Eukaryota; kingdom Metazoa; phylum Chordata; class Aves; order Passeriformes; family Furnariidae; genus Xenops; species Xenops minutus. The sequence goes on from JAWWEE010000010.1 coordinate 15,365,914, forward strand.
GCTTTCCTATCACCAAGTGATGTATTTAACTTAGACAAGCCAGTTCCATGATTTCATGTTAAAACTGCTTTAGTAACTCATTATTTATTTAACAACAGAAACTGCAAGTCCTTTTAGTGTATCCATCCCATGCATTATGCATGTTTGTATACCTCACATTATTTATGGTTTGAATATACTTTGCTTTGCAAACTCCAGGCTTGTTTTGTTATGGTTTGTTTGGTTTCACATTGTGAGACATCACTCTGATTTACCTCCATTTCTTTTCATGGCTGTGGATTTTTTCCCACTTCTCTTTGCCATACTTCTAGTGTCTGTAAAGAAGAAATAGAACTACTCTGTTTAAGTGTCTTAAACTTTGGTCTGAGCAAAGAAATCACAAGTATTCCCAAGAAACTTGTAAAAAATTATGGTGAATTCAACTGCGTTTCTGCAGGGATTTGAAATCGGCCAATTCTCAGCCTTACACTGAAAGGATTTAATGAAATAAACTGAATAACAGATAGTAAAGTTCCATTAACTTTATAATTCCTAAATTTTTATTCATATTTTACTTTTAAAAGCAATGTTTAACTTTTATTTCTTATGACTAGTGTAACAACTACTCTGTTATTTCCAATGATGTATGTAGTTCAATAACACTGTTTTTCTTTACCAGGAAAGTTTTTTTGAAAAATTAATTTGTATTTGTGCCTTATGAAGTAATTTTAGCAACATACAATATAAAATAACTAAATGGGAAATGAAAAACATAATGATTGACTTGGTAATTTGCTTAAAAATACAGAAACTGAACTTATCTACTTGCATTGAATTGCATGATGTTTATTTGGTCCCATGCTAGTGCTAATTTAATTAAACTTGATAATTTAATTATCACATGAAGAAATATTAAATTATTGATGTATTTTAAATTACTGTCATAAATGTTTTTTCTGGTTGCTTTTCTTGTTTTTTTTCTTTTAAGTTTATTTTTTTCTTCTTTCTTTTGGTTGATAATTTTCCCTCACCTTTTTACTTTGCTGCTTTTTAATAAGATTTTAGTTATTCTGTAGATAGTGTCAGTAATCGAAAGTAGAAAACAAGCAGTGTCCATGCATACTGAACCAGAATTCTGACTTTGCAGTTCTCTTTTATCCAGTCTGATTAGTGAGGACTGGATGTTTCCCTTCCGAGCATGACGTGGTAGCCACTGATGCAATAGCATTTCTGAGTTAGTGTTCCAGTTACTCTCTTCATAGCAAAGAGTCCTCTTTGGTCTTGGGGAGGATTTGTTGTGTTGATTCTGATGGCTCTATTTCCACACCTAGAGCAGAAAACATTTTTTAGATGTAATTGTGGACAGCTTATTTAAAAGGGAATTTTAGCAAGGTGTAACCTGAGTTTAAAGTAGTAAATGAAGGAGCTGATATTATAAAAACTGGGCAGTAGGTTATGTATTAAATTTCAATCTTAGAATTATTTTTATTTTTTAAAAAATAATTTTTGATTTCCCCTCCTGAATTTCTGTCTCATTGTTTTTCTTCATTCCCTCCTTTTTTTTTGTTTGTACTTTTGAAGACCAGATGAATTTATTCTTGTCTGATCGTGGTATTTCAATGTTTGTAGACTGTACCACAGTGATTTCAGTTTTTTTACTCTGTGACCCCTGCTGTTATTCTTTTTAATCCTGTTGTGTTTGTGTTTCTTTGAATTTATTTCTGTTCTCAATAGATTTCTGCTAATGTGGTGCTTAATGCTGAATGCAGAAATTGAGAGTTAGCAAGCAGCTGCACGAAGAAGCATGATTGTTTCTTGACTCACTGGTCTCATTCTTCAGAGGAAGTGGTACAAATGTCATTGGCCAGGTTATTTCAGGTTGCACTGGACAGGGCTGTGTAAAAGGACAGCTTTTAATCTAACTGCTAAATCACCTTCGTGTCAGGATCCTGATTAATTCCTCACATGATCCTGTTCTCTATTAAATGCTGACATCGCTTCTGAAAGCTCTCTAATCCTTAAATTCCTAATGAATTCTCTAGTACATTTCAAATGCTGTTTTTCCATTCTGTACTCATTAATGAAGGGTATATACTTGGATTGCGTGGCTATTGTGATGCAAGTGTTTTGTGATGTGACCACTCTGCTCTTTTACCTTTAGGAGCAGTAGCATGTATAGTTAGCAGATGCCCTGCAGTTTGCTTCTTTTATTGGATGTAGATTAGCCTCAGTGCCAACATACCATGTCATTTCCTGCTGACTAACTCTGCTCACTCTTGCAGTGCTTTCAAGATGCAGAATTTAAATATTTGCACTGATGAGTATGCTGTGTGTGAGAAGATGCTGTGAGAGCTCAGCTTGTTTTTCTTGGAGAAGAGGAGGCTACTGGGGATCTAGGTGGCATTCTCAGCCACACACTGGGTGGTCATAGAGAAGATAGAGCAAGACTTTTCTCAGACATGGGCAGTGAAAGCACGAGAGGTGACGCACATCTTACAGCAGGGGAAGTTCCAACAAAATCTAGGGAAAAATGTTTCTCACAATGATGGTGGTCAAACACTGGAACAGGCATTTAGAAGAGCTGTGGGACTTCCATCCTTGAGGATTTTTGGCTTGAGCAGCCAAAATGCCCAGCAGCTCTCCGAGCAATAGCTTTGGCCTGAGCAGGAGTGAACCAGAGATTATTATTTGAGTGTCATCTACACACTAACCTTTGTGAATCCTTGTATTGTCCTTTCCGATGTCTTGAAATGCTCCCATTAAATCTGTTCAAAATAGTTCTTTTTACACCCTAGTCAAGTCATTATGTAGTGCAAACTATTTGGTTCTGAAGAATTCCATCATATAAATGAAAGTTTCGAGTGTTGGTTTTTAATAATTTTTTGTGATTAAAGATTGCAAAGAGCTGGATCAGGTGTAAAGTGATTGAATGATAGTAGGAGATATGCTATGGTAAGATGGTTCAGCTTTCCGTATGCAGTATTTTATTGAAGTTTATGTTCTTTGATCTAAGAGAATTGCTTTGCAATAATATCTGCTTAAAAGCCATCATTGTTTTACTTTCCTTTGAAATACCTGTCTTGATGCTGTGCTTTGTGTATTATGGAGCTCTGGAAATCGTGTTTAGTGGAGCAGATTCCCAATCCTCCCCACCAGTGGAGTAGTGTGACTTGACTCAGTATTACAGGAGGTAGAATCACTCCTCTCCTTTTGAGGGCTCCCACAGAGTTTTTTTCATATTGTCCTTTGGAGAAGGACTTGTTTGAGATCAATAATTTCAGAAGTGGCATTCAGCAGGATTTTGCTTGATCATTGTGTCACGAGTCCAGAAATCGTAGAAGATGATTAATTGAAATTAAAATCCCACTTTAATAGGCAGCTATGGGTCTGCTGAAAATAGTGTCCACTTGACTGTAAACACATGTTGGTGGTTTGTTGTTTTTGGGCTTGTTTTTTGGTATTTTCATAGCTCACTATGTTCTTGTTGAATATCAAGTCCCTGTGATATTTTGTGTTACATTTGTGTTCCACAAAACATAAATTGTAAGTGTGCAGTTTTTCAACAATTTTGTAACAAGGGCAATGCACATCAAGATAAACATTTAGAAAGTAGTGTTTGCTTGGTAAGAAAACTGTTTAACTTGTTCTGTTGGCTGAATGTAATCTCTTACAAAGAAGCCCCTTGCACTCCAAAGCTGATTTGTGTGCTGCAGGTGTAACTTGTTGGAGTTCAGCAAAACATGGCACTGCCCTATATTATTTTTCAAGTTCACCTTGGTTTGTTTTACAATTATACAGGCTGTAGTAAGTGTAAGAGTTATAGTGTATTTTTGGTATTATATTCTGCTGTAAACCTGAAAAAAATAGTTGTAAACTCTATAGAAAGGTCTGGAATAGATACATTGTGACTAGGGATGGGAATATCAGGGTTTGGTGCTTGAAATTCTCACTGCCTTGCTGAGTCACACTGGGCAAAAACCCTTACCACCTTCTTACTTACAGTTTTTTTCTGTATAAATTCAGCTAATCCTGGGTGTTCAAAAGGTTAATTTGTGAATATGTATGAAGGCTCTAAGAATGCTGAATGAAAAGCACTTTATACGGAAGCATAGTGATGAAATGCCACACTCAGTGGCCTATCAGGATATATTTAAATTGTGAGGGGAAAAAAAGCCATCTTATTAAAAAAAAAAAATAAAATCAACCATTTTGGCTATTTCTGTCTCTGGCAAATATTCAGGCTAGCAGTTTACAGATTAATTTAGTTTCATAATGTTTTTTCCCACTGGAAGCAGAGCAATAGATCAGTATGATCAGTATTTCAAAGACTTCTGTAGCAAAGGTGTTTGTGAACAAGGTGCTCTTGAGTGAGGTAAGAACAGGCTTCAATTTGACTGTGAAAGTAGGATTGTTATACTGAGATAAGGTCACTGAATGTTAATGATTTTGAGAACTTTGCTGTATCTCATGTATTAGTTACAACAGCAGCTGTATTGCCAGCTTGAGAAGACTTTTGGGTAGCTGTAGGAACAATAGCTTTAGAAAAAAAGAGGAACAAGATATGATTCCTTTTCTTGACAACAAGCTTCTTTTTCAGTCTAGGTTGCCCTTATCTGGTCCTTTGTACTGAACCAACTGAAGCTTGTTGACAAGGGTGCAAGAGAAGGAACAGCTCCAGTCAAACCTGTGTATTCTAAATAAACTCTGATTCTTTGGGAGGAAGACTGATATGTTTTGGTGGGGGTATGTGGTATAATCCTCACTGAGTGCTCAAAATGCAATTTAAAGATGTGCAGATAATGTCACAAGGGAACAGAAGCTGCTGTAGAATGCTGTTCCCCTCTATGAATGAACAGTGCTTGGTCCCCTGGAGTCAAGTTCACGTAACTTTCCTTACAAGATAGAGAGGGCAGAAATGGATATCACCCAGAGAAAGATCAGTGATTAGTAGGCATGGGATAGTTTGAACAACCTGGGAGGGACTAGTTGTTCACTTTTATGCAGAGACAAACAAGGAGAGTCTGAAGGTAATCTTGTGACAAGGACAATCCTTAAAAAAAATTATCATGAATGAGACAGTTAAATTCTTCTGAGCACCAGGTGTTAATCAAATAATGTGGCTAAGGAAGATCTGTGAACAATTTTTTGTAATTTTCTAAACTTGATAAATTGCTGTGATTGCCCTTGTTAGTTGTGTTTGTCAATAAGAACAGTAACTGTCACCATGAACTACATGACAGTTCCTACGTTTTGCATTCAGCCCTAATGGTTTGTGCTTTAAATTTGCAAATCTGTAAAAATTAATGAAAATTTTATTTGTACATTTGTTTCAAAGATTTATCAGTTGTATGGTTTCTTCTGCTGAAGAAATAGGCAAATTATTAAATACCTTTTATCCAAATCAAACCAATGAATGATACTCTGTAATGGCAAACCAAACCAAATTTCTTAGGTTTCATACACACCTAGCAGCCTGTTAATAACTTGTGATTAACTGTATACTTGTACTTCTATTGTAATCTAATATGCAGGCAAATGCAGCATTTCTCAGGCAAACTGAACATTAAGCAAAAGGAAAAAGGACAGGGAAAAGTCTAATAATTTATGAGCTAAACGCCTTTTGTGTTGAGATTCCTAATTCTGCTGTCTGGTGGCAAGAGAATTGTTTTCTGGCATTTATGGTCACTATGGAACATCGAGGTTGTGTTCTTGTGTGGAGAGATCTGAGAAAGTTTCTCATTTGAGAATGTCTTTGAATTTCAGTGAGTTGGGTTACACGAGGTTTACTGGCATAGGTGAAGTCTGTGAGATCAGATACTTGATTAATTCTTTTTAAGGCTACAGCGTTCTGTGTGCTGATGGCATATGTGACAACTGAAGAAAATGGTGCTGAGTCCCCTGGGAAATTAACATGTTTAATTGAAGGAAGGACAAATTGACTTAATTTACATAACTGTAATAGACTCTAATGTTAAAATCTCTCTAACTATTTTCTCTTAAAAATAATGGAAAGGTACTGGGTTGATGTTATAGAAGTTCTTGATAATCTTTCTGAGGGTGTGTGGGGGACCTGGCTTCAATAGAGAACGTGAAAAATGTGGAGCATCTTCAGAGGGCTGCTTGTGACTCCACTGTGATACCACTTAAAGGTGCAGTAAACTCAGTTATTTCTTTGCTTAAAAAAATAATAAATATAAATTTAGAACTAGTTATTTCAGTAACCATTTGAGCGTCTGTTTCTTGAAATGTAGCCAAGAAATGTTCTAAGGTGAAAGAATGCAGGAGCAAGGTCAGCTGTGCCACTTGCCTCCAAAACACCTTTCTCCCCAATTAAACAGCTTCCTCTGCAACATCAAATTTTAACTCTTTCTGCAGGTGAGTGGGAAAGGATGAACTAATAGTTACAGTCATTGTGCCTTTCACAAAGGCCTGCTTAAGAACAGCATGATAGATTTATCAATTACAGGTTTGCCCTCTGACTATCAAGTCCTGCCAGCAGTAGCAAAGCAGGGCCCAAACTTCACTGTGTTTGATTTGGGAACACAGAGGATTACATGTTAATGTAACATGTTAGTGAGTGATTTATCTGTATTTTATGTTTATATGAGACAGCCCATTGAAGGATACTCTGGAATGAGAGCTGTGCTAGCAAACCTTATCAAGTGCCATATGGCAAACACAGGTATAGCATCTTAGTTGATTTCTTCATGATGTATTTGCTTTTCACTTTTTAATCAATACTGCAGCATCTTCTAACTTGGGATTTCTAGTTCTGAGGACATTTTTCTTTCCCAAAATATGGTTGCATCCAGTTCTGTTCTATATTCCCAGATTTTTCTAATCTCCTTGCCTATGGTGTGGAAGTAGACCCCACTTGGAGGTGGGACCTTTACTGCAAGCAGCTATTGAGCTCTGATTGCTGCTGGCTGGTAGAGGCTCTTCCAAGCTTCTTGACAGTTTAGAAGGGCAATTCTGTGAAGCTGAGAGGCCTTGAAAGCTTTGAGTTACCCTGGCATTCTTATGGCTTTGAAATTCTCTTCTCTGAGTGGGGTTCCAGCTCAGGGCTTCAAGGTGCAGCATTCCCTGATCTTGGAGCAGAGCACCAGTGCTGCAGCTGGGAGAGACAGAGCTCCTGTCAGAAACACATCTGTGATTTGGCCTCCTCTGCTCAGAGCTGCCAGCACAAAACTCATTTCAATCAATGAACTGTCATTTTCTGATAACCCCCATGTTCAGCCAGAAGTTTCTACCAGTTGTGGTGTCTGAGTGTTTAATGGTGTATTGATTTAAATGTTAACTTTGCCATTATCTAATCTAATTTTGGAGATAACTGTAAAACTTTAGAATATCAATTGTTGGTCTGCACTGTTTATTTTTCTCTGTCTTTTAAAAATAACACAGGTGAGGTTGTCTGTTTTTCGAGGGCATTGTAAAGGTCTTAGGTTGATAACTGATCAGGTTAAACTTGTATCCCTCATTTCACAAGAATTTGCTTTCTTTCTAAAGACAATAATGTCAAACTCAGGGAAACCAAAGTTAACATAGAAATGAGCAGAAACTAATTTGGTTGCAGTCACTGAATTGTGGGATGAGTGGAATAATAAGTTGTTCATAGTCCCTTTAAACCTCATGAAGTAAGTGGGATGAAGATGAGTATGGAATATGATGTTGTGTGTTTGCCTTTCTTTACTTAAGACATGAAATAGAGACAGCATTGGAAAAAAGAGGACAAAAGTTGAACTTTAGGGATTGAATGTTAATTTTTTATAATAGATAAGCTGAAATATTTGCCATAGACATTCACAATAGAATGAGGAAATCAGTGCATTCTGGCTTAATCACAAAGCACTTGCATCTGTGCTCTGGAATTTTACACTTCCAGAAGCTTTGCTGTAATGTACAGAATAAGCTCTGCACAAGGGAAGTGTGCTGGTTTGGAAAGGAAGAGCCAGCCTGGGATGCTGCTCTGACACCCATATTACAGCACTGCTGCTCCTGAGCCACAGAGCTGCCCTTGCCTTTGACCTTCACAGTGGCTGCAGTAACTCTGAGGACACTAGCTACATGAGTGAATAGATACATCAAACAACCATTAGAAGGCAATCTATCTGAAATAATTTCTATGTATATTTTCCTGGTTTTCCTCCACTTTTATCAGAATAACATCTGTTCGATTCCCTGGTCGTTTGATGCTTAGGCATCTGTTCAATGCCTAAGATTTTTTTCACTGTAGCTGCAGGAATGTAAATTCTGTAGCTTCTGTTGTTGTCTTTTAACTCTGAGTCACATAAATGAAGTTAGCTTCCAAAAACAGTTTTTATTTTCTTCTTAGACAAAGAGGATTTAGATCCTGAAAAAGTCTGATAGCTTCTTTTCTTGCTTGACTTGCATTTCAGTGGCATTGTGGGATTTTCATTTCCGTACTGACAGTTCTTTAGGTATAAGTAAAAGGATAGTTGGTTTGAATTTTCTGTGCCTCAGCTAGGTGAATTCACAAAATGTATCTCAGAGAATTTGACTGCTGGCCTTTTCTTCAGCATCTGCCAGTATTCTAGGTCCGAATAAATGAATTAATGATGCTGCATAGTGTTCCAGGTGTCTTTAGCACTCTCATGGGTATGAAAGCATTATGAATTTCTCTAGTCCTATTGTATGTTATATACCATTGTTCATGTGGATAACAGAAACCCAAATTATTTTTAGTCATCTGTATGGATTTCTGAGTTTTGCTTCCTCTTAGAACAGCATTGCTCTATAATATCAAGGCAGACATCTGGCACAGGATTTCACCAGAGCAGGAATAGTAAGAAGTAATTTTTGCCATCAAGGTATGAATTGGAATATATAAGAAGCAGATAATTTAGGGAAAAAATTAGTAAATTTTCATTGCTGATGACTTTCCAAATATAATAATGATATTTATTCTCCTTTTCTTTTTCCTGCAGCAAATCTGATTTGCATTTCCATAGTGAACACTAGAGAACCAAATAGAGTGATTCACTTAGTTTTCATTTACTCCTATTAGACAAATTGTGGACTTATCATAGGTAAAATATTATTGCTGAGCAGTAGTGACCTCAGCAATGACTTAACAGAAATATTTTCTAAATTTTCAGTGCTGAAGAATTTAGTAAAACCTGCTAAACACTTGACACATTTAGTAGATTTCCCTACTTTTCACTAACTTCTTAACCCTGTCTTTTATTTATGAAATTTACTTATTACTGTTCAGTAATATTATTTCAGAATGGTATTTAGGTCTTTAATTTTTTAGATCTTATTTCCTCTTTGGCCAATAACTATTATGGAGGTCACATACCTTTTTGGTAAGGTCATATTGCATAGTCATCTACATCTCTTCTTAGTCCAGATCAAATGAGAGGATTCTTCTAGAAAAGAAGTTTCTCTAAAATTCCTTTCTGTGACATCTGTTTGGGAGTCAGTCTTTATATGCAAATAATTTTTGCTTTTATTGATCATATTGAGTTTCTGAGGGACTAAGTCCTTTAATGAGTTTTTCCAGTTGTAATTACAGTGTGATAATTGTTCTACTCATTCTGTTTTATTCTGGAAAGGTATTTCTGGAGCAAATAGGTGGCTCCTACCAAGGTAGCTGAGGGTGGGAATTGTGTTTTAAAATCCTGTGAAGCACAGAGGCATCATTGTGAACAAATTTGTCTTCAATATTTTACTGTAAAAGTAAAAATGCTTTGTGGAAAATCAGGTGACAAAAGAAGTCTTAATGGTGTTGCAATTCATCTTCTTCCTCTGTTTCAACTAATCAGACCTTATAGCAACTTTCTTATCTTTCTGTACTTGTGATAACTCAGTGCAGTTTGATAGTGTAAGTAAAATGTGAGATTCCATTTTTGTATGGTTTCTGGAATAGATTTGGAACAATCTATTGTTGAAGCTGGGTAACAATAGCTTCTTCCTAGAGACATTTAAAATAATTATCTACAATGATGCATTGGAGCTTAGGAGTTGCACTGGACACCCGTCATTAGTGTATATGTGTAAATGCACCATAAATGCTGGGCCGGGTGTGGGTTAGTTTTGTCCCAGTGGGTGGTGGTGCTGCTGACGCTCTTCCAGAAGGTCATTTCTCCAGGTACTCTGAAATGGCTTGATTTGAGCAGTGCAGGTCAGAGGCCTTGCTCTGAAAACTTGAGCCCTTTGCTGTGCTGTGTAGATGTGGCAGGCACAGTTTGTCCCAGCTGCCCTTGGCCTTGATGCCTTTTTTTAAAAAAAAAAAAAAAAAAGTTTTTTTTTTTTTCAATGCTTCCACTGTATATTGCTATAGGGTGAGCTCTATGTTGGATTCTATGTGAAGATAAGAGATATGACTCGAGATGAATGAAGGAAGAATGAAATAAGAATCTGTTTTGCAGACTTATTTAAATTCCTAATTAAAGACTGTTTCCATTGCATTCAGCTGATTGTGCATTGGATCAATGGGCTGCAAGAGTGATCAATATCTGCAAGACCACATTATTGGTCAATTCATATAAAATAGCTCTGGCTACAAATAATTAGCAGAGGTAGGAAAAAAAAAAAAATCTGGTTTGCACCCTGCTTGTTCTTCCTTTTCTCCTGCCTGATGCGTTAACCCTTTTTGATCTAAGGGTTTGGAAACTTGGGTTTTCAAGGCTTGGCTTATAATCTGCCCATAGAAATTTCCTCAAATTTTTCTTCAACACCAAAAGATTATGTATCCCTATAATGCTGGAAAAAGATATGTTCACACTTCACTTTGGAAGTTTCTTGATCTTATGAGAAAAATATAGACCTTCAGACACTAAAATGAACTTGTATTTTTAATTTCAAATATTACAATCTTTCTTGTACAGTCTAACAATATGGTGACCTTTTATAGCTCATAGAGATGTTCTTCAGAGCTGACAGGTACTGTAGTTTTATTACCTGCTGATAGTAGTTTACTTTCATTATAGTCCATATCACATTTATTCTACAAGTTTTTTAGTAAATTGTCCAGCAATCTGGTGGATTTTGGTCTTATGTTTAGTTGTGCCATGGTCTTATTTGGTCCTCCTTTTTATTTAGGCTGTAATTTACCTCCCCCCCCCCTTTTATTTTTACTTTTCCCACTTTACCGTGTCACAGGATGTTATTCTAGTGAATTGTTTATTTAGTGTGTCTTAATTTCTGTGGAGCAGTTCTGTGTCCCTGAAGTGCTCCCTTGTGAGGACTATAACCTTCTGGAACACTCAGTGGTGGTTAAAACTCTTCTCATTATAACTGAGCGTTTTCCCTCACAAGCACACCAAATGCACATTTGGTTTTTACTTTATTGCAGGTTTTTGTTTGTGCACCTGTGGCAATGCAAAGATCTGCTTTCTTTTACTAGCCTTCTCCTTTCCTTGTCCATGTTTTTGGGAAGTTTGTACAGAAGGGCTGGAACTGGAGCGGGACATCTTTGGACAAAACCTTTCTTCTGCCAGTAGTCACTTTCCATTATCTCTTATTGGGGAAATAGCATACTCCACATGGAGGAAAGCTCCGGGGCACTGCCGAGGATCATGTGGAGTCACCTACATTTGCCTGTGTAGGGCTGAGCTTTATTTAGAATGGTTAATGCTGATGAGGAGCTAACAAAGCTCCTGACTGCCTGCCAGCTCCATGCACAATTACCCCTGTCCCTGGAGTGTGGTGCTGAGGCACTGCAGCTGACGAGCAGCGCAGCATCCTGCCAGAATTAACCCTGCTGAGCCAGCTCCAATGTTTTCCCCATCTGTAGTCTGCTTATTTTCCACCCTGAAAAATCTGCTAACAACTAGAAAGCTGAATGTAGTCATCAAATTGTCCACATGAAATTCCTCTTACTTTATATCTGAGCCAGTTCTAATTTTGCATCTTAGGAATTTCACAGAATGCTCTTTACTAATTACAGTAACCTCCAGATGCAGAAATCTTTTTGTGCTCCTTGTTCCCTGGCTGCCAGGTCAGCTCTCTATAAAGTTTGATGCACATCCAGCTTTCTCCCTGCTGATTGGCTACAAATTGCAAGTCAATATTTGAATGTCAGCAAATCACCTTTTCTGGACTTGGCTGAAGTCAAGAAATGTTTCTTTTACAAATAATTTATATATAAATAATTACTTATTTACAAATAATAAATGGAGTGTTTTGGAAAGAGAAGTCCATATTTATGTCCATTTCTCCTTGCCGCTCTGGCTCCTGTGCCATCATTGACTTCTGTGTCTTGGTCTGCTGCAGAGCAAGAGCCTTCCCAGGAGAATCTCATGTGAAAGAAGTCAGGCTTGGCACATGATTGCTCTGGCAGCTTCATGGTTGGTGGATCAGACACAATGTCTGTGGAAAAGGGGGTCACTGTCAGTCCTTCAACAAGACCTCCTCCCTCCCCTTCTGTGTCAGTTCAGGCCTTTGACCACCTGGTATGACCAGTAAAAGTGTCCATTAATATCAGTTTTGAGGCTGGTGCCCTGATAGACTTCTAGGTGTTTATTGAGCAAAATTACCCTCCCATTTCAGTAACTTTTAGTGTCTATGAGATTGTGCTAAAGTATTTTCTAGTTCAAGGTCTTTGTCTCCTCACAATTAATATTTTTTAAAAAAGTTTCATTCTGAATATGGGTAACTAATTCTTTACAAGTACCTGTTTATTTGGCTTGTAAAATATAAAAAATTTTTTCATATTATATATAATTTGTATAATAAAATTGTTGCATCACAGTGAAAAGCACTGAATGATAAGCATTGTTCAGTTTATCTTGAACCATAATTCAGCTCTGTGTCTGAGGAATTCAGAATAATATTATTCCTGTAAAAAGAGTATTATTTTATACATGTTTGCCTTTTGCATGGAATACTGAAAGTAGTAGTATTCTTTTTGTTGTTGGGAGTAGATCCATATGATGATAAAAAGTGAAAAAACTAATGTGATTTCCCCAAAGAAATGCTCCTGCACTGGACACATAAATAGTGGGCACTGTATATTCTTGTGCTCATTTTCTTTGGGGAAATTGGTGCTGTCTTAGCTGAGTAGTTGAATGCTTAGTTGATTTTTTTTTAAAAAAAAATGAAATAAGCTTTCTCATTTGTAATCCATCAATAAGCAATAAGCAATAGAAGAATTGCTTATAAATGCTCTGGTTATATAGCCATCCATAAAGTAACTGTTCTTGCAGTCTTAAAATATGCTTGAAAAAGCATTAGTTTCATGTTGATAGTCCAATAGTATCAAAGTGGTGCCTTGTTTGTATATTAAGCTCTAGGATCGTGGGCACATTGTACACACTTGCTTTTTTTTAGAAGACAAACAAAATTATTTTAAACTGCATGAGTCCAGTTGAGAATCAGTGCTTTATTTCACAAGATTTTCGTGGGTTGCAAAGCAGTGGAGACTAATCAGCACCTCTGGGTCTTAATTGTTCAAAGCATTCATGCATTAGCCAATGCACTTGCAAAGCAATTAAATGCCATCAGTGTGAAGTCTGTTTATGCAGTTTCATTGTAAAATCTGGCGAAGAACTTAAAATAGTAAAATCTATTAATAGAGAAGATATATTAGAAAGGCTTAATAATGTGGAACGAATCTTTACGAAGAGGGATTCCCAAAAGGCACACAGACCTTCAGGTATTGCCTAAGGAAACTGCTACACACTAATATGGAGTGGCCCCCATCACTTCTTGTGGACTCACCTTTATTCGAATTTCAGCCAGGCTGTGGTCCTTGGTGCTCCCCAGTAGGGCGGGAGCACTGGTCCTGTTTCAGGTGTCTGAGGGACAGCTGCTGGCACTGTGAGCAGTGAGCCCTTAGAGGATTCCACAGCAGGGCAATTTCCATGGCTGAAGAGAAGGACAGGGCTGAGAGCACTGTCAGCTCCGTGCCCATGGAGGGTGCCTGGGCCAGCCATGCTGCCCCGTCCCGCTCCCGCTGCCCATCCTGCTCTTGATGCCCACCCTGCTCCTGCTGTCCCTCATCCCGGAGGGGCTGCTCGCTGCTTAGTGACTGTGGGCGATGTCCTGTGACCTTGGCCTGCTGCTGCTGCACAGCCACTGTCCCCGGGGAGCCGGCAATTGGCGGGGATGAAAACACCTCGCTGCTTGTCAGAATCCAATGATTAGCAAAAGGTTTCGCTCTGGGAAATGTTTTCATCTGTAGCACAAATTCTCGTCTCATTGCAATGCCATCTGCATCCTTTCTTTCCATGTCCTTACCAGATCACTTGTGTTTTATAGCTGTTTGAGATGTGCACAATTAGTAAAGCAAAGTTTTTGCCACTTTTTATGTTAAAATAAAATAGAAAAAGGTTTATCACTTTGGGAAATGTGGAGCTAGGTCTGGAACTTTTCTAATTTGTCTGTGAGCAGGAGGCAAAGTGTTTTTTTCCAAATCTCTTCAATTGTAAAAGCGGTAACGATAGGTCACTCAGATATTGCTGCATGCAGGGAAAGAAGTAAAATACTGCTTTTCTTCTACAAATGATTGAGATTTCAAATGCTTAACCATTTAATCTTCAATCTGCTGATTTCAACAACGCGAATTTTTGGCATATGTGTGACTCTCTGCAGAAATAGTTTCTTTCAGCCTTCCATTCACCTGGTGATCTCTTGCAGTAAAGAAAGGAAGGGGGAATGAAAAGAGGGAGGGAGGTTTATTTACACAAAGGAATTGCTTTGCTTACCATGGTGGTACTGCCATGTGTGGTAGCGCTCAAGTGAGATGAGGAAGAAATGTCAGTTTAAGAATTTACATTGGCAACTAAAACTTAAATAGTTGATTAATTTCTGCAACAGTAGCTTGCAGATGTCTCTGCATCTGTGTTCAAAATGGGTAAAACTGTTTGTGCCTTTATATTCAGATTTACCTTTATGAAATGAGATACACAATTTCTGCTTTGGGCTGGAATGCCAAGTTAGCTGCCCACTTTCCTCATCACTTTATTGGAATTCTGTGCTGCCTTTAAGGAGGAGGAGGTATTTGGCTGCACTGCACTATTTCATGTTGTCATGGTAGTTTCTGTTGAAAACCACCAGCCATTAGTGTCCATTATCAGGAAAATAAGTTTTCTAGCTTGCACTTCTTTCACCAATGCTTAGGCTTGTGCAGATGCTGGGATGCCAGTGAACTAGTTCTTTGATGTAATAAACCAAGCACATATTTCCAAGACATTTCTAAAAATATGAAATCTTTTGAAGTTTTATGACAGTTGTAAGTAAAAATTTTTGGCTTGAAAGCTGCAGTGCTTAATGACTTCTGTGCTTGAAATTATGTAGAGTTTTGTATGGCAAAAAAATTCATAAATGAAATTGTCGGCAGCATATGCGGTGACACAATTGCTATTCCATTGTGTTTCACATGGCACAGCTTTTTATGTAAGGAATTAAATCTAAAGGGCTTACATCTACTGGAAACAAGATTATGTTAAAAACAGCAAACAGGATTTCTTTTTTCCTGAATTATAGGAAAGCCAATTTTCTGATTCTGAAACCTGGTCTTAAGACTTTTCTAGTTCAAACGTATTCTTCTATCTTGATGGCTCTTTTCTCTCTCATGCCAGTGTGGTGGTACAGTATAGTGCCACTTCTGGTATTTCCTGCTTTGGATGATTTTTGACATTTTGTTTCTTCCATATTTAAGATGCTGTTGTGTGGTAATTCCTCATTAGTCTCAGTTTATTTCTGGATTTGCTTATCCACCTTGATAATACTTGTAAATCTTGCACCATGTTATACAGAAGATAAAAAATACTAAGAGACATTCCTTGTCTGGTATTAAAGCAATGATGGTACTTCTAATAACTCTAGAGGTGTATTATGTTACTCATCTCTTTCTGCCCTCGGTAGTGTTTGAGTTTCCTTTTTGTAAGAGATGCCTCAATGTTATTGAGGTAGTAAAATTTGCATTTTTGTTTTGTTTTGCATTTCTGATGACTGTCACTGCCTTCATTGCTTCAGGCCTTTAGTAATAATGTGTTGTTCTTTCATTTATTTCTTTGCTTTCTGCTTTTTAATAGGTAGGCATAGGATTAAATTTTAATGTTCTTTAATAGACATGTTTGACAAGCACAGAAGTTAATGAGGTAGCAACAAATGTTTTTAATAAGTTTTTAACAAGGTATTTACATGTGGTTTTAGATCTTGCAAGTTACATTAGACCTGACTTTAATATCATATTTTTAATTAAAAAAGGAAGTTTAAGGAGGGTGTGTTTGGAAGCTAGGGAACATTTTCTGCTGTGGGGTTTTGTTTTGGTTTCATTAAAAAATAAATGGTCCTACATATAAGACTCAATAGATAATGAATTCTCAATTATGGATTGTAATTGGAATAAAAATGAAGAACTCTGGCATTATGGAGACATTGAATCCAAATGTATGACAGTCAGGACTAGCCTGTATTTCGTTCAGTAAAATGTAAGTAGTTACTCCTAATTATTTTGTAGTCATAGGAAAGAAAAAACCCACAACCAAACAAAACCCCCTCCCTACTTTTTCTTACCAATCTGCTTGAAAACTTATACTGAAAACAAACTTTGTGCTGACCAAAAAACTGCTTTTTAGATGATTTTTGTTTCTTACCTAATATTTTAGTACCAGTGAGCCTTGTTTCACATTGAAATCTGGATAATTTTGATGGCACACTTTTTTCCATACTCTTAAAAGAACAATGAACATCTACTTGGCATAAAATAGCAGCAGCTGGATAGACAAAATTGTGTGCTACAGTGAAAAGAGAAATAATTTTGTTATCAGGATGCGAAAAAGAAAATTTAGATTAATTTTTTGTTTCCTAATTTGACCATCATCATATGGATGACACATGGGTTTCACTGATGAGAGAATTCAAATTCAGGTATATTGGAGAATTCGTAATAAAAAAAAAAAATAACAATTTTTACCAATTTTTTGACTCTTTAGTGTTGGATCTTTTTATTCCTAGGGGTAACTGATGGGATGCTGATTTTAATAAAGGATAAAAAAAGGCTGCCTTCTAACTTGCTTTGTTTACTGGATGATCTGTGCTTGACAGGGTGGAAAACAAGTACACACAGAAAGATATTTCTCAAATATTTTTGCTCTGTAAACCATACTCTTCCAACAGGAAACTCTTCCAACCCCTTCCACGCAGTGATTTTTATGTTGCTGTTACTGCTTTCTGCTCATAGTTCCACAACTGCTAAAACAACTTCTAAAGTCAAACAGTTTTGTTACTGTCCTTTATTGCAACCATTTTTGGGTCGAACATAAATAGTGTCCTGGTCCCAACTCAAAGAAAGGAGTTATTTGCTTTAATGGTTAAAGCTTGTATAACAACAAACAGCTTATAAATAATGTACTAATGTTGGGCTGGTGAAAATTTAATTCAGAGAATTAATCTAATCAGCACTGCAGTGCTCAATGTGGAATGTTTGACTAGGAGTCCAATCTAGTATTGATATTACAAAAAGTAAGATGGGACAGGACTGAGGAAGTTGCCAGAAATTGTTTTTAAGCAAAATCTTCAGAAGAAATTGTTTTCAAAAATCTCGTAATGGCCTGTCATAACCAATTAATTTTTATTCTCCTAGAAGGTGTATGCACATTTTAATTTTGTGTTGGAATTGAATAAAGGAGCATCTTGTCACATAGCTTATTTTCTGAAGAACTAAGTTCTCCCACAGGGGAAGAGTTCATGAGAAGTTCCTGAGCTGGGAGGCTCCTGGGCAGAGGTTGTTAAAGCAGGGTTGGCTCGTTCCTGCTCATGGAGCATGCGGAGCCTGGGAGGAAATGGGTGTCTCCAGTTACCCTTCCTATCAGACTATCGGCATTTGATTTCTCCTGCATGGATGGGGTCATATGTCTGCATCAGTTAACTGAATGTTCTAATAGTGGAAAAAACCGAACAGAATTCATCGCTCTTGCCTAATGTTGGCAGGAGTTGTGGTGGTTACCCCCTATTAATTAAAGAGTAGCAAAGGGAGGGATTACTTTGTGAACTTTCAGCCCTCAAAAAGGGGATATATGTGTTTTTATATGTAAGGAGTTAATGTGACAGCAAAACTTTTGGACTTTTTTCCCCCAATGTGCATTAGTATTCACCTCTATCTCTGTCTTCTTTGTTCAGCTGGCTGTTCATTCTGGATATCCACTTTAGAGTTAGACAATGCTAAATGACAACAGAGAAATGATTTAATTAGGTAAACTATTGGCGGTAACAACATGTCCTTCAAACTGCTTGGTTTCTTCTACATTTCATGTAGGCTCTAGGAATATTTAGTTTAAAAATAGAATTTATTTTTATTTTTCCTCCTAGAGCTACTGAGTTCCTCTCCCCCCCACATAGGTTTTTTTTTTGTGGGTTACCTGAGGTAATTCTTGAGACATTTAAGCTCCAAATATAGAATGGCCACAACAGAATTCCAAATGAAAGCTTTGAGTGTTCCTACATGTTTAATTTAACAGCTTCTCAATTTAGGGTCACATGTTTTGGGTTCCAGCTAGTTAAATTTTTAGCAGTCCTTAAGGATGTAATATAGCATACAAAGCTCTTGCATTTAGGCTTTGTTATATGGTAGATGTTCCCAGGTATGGTAGTTGAAGGGCAAAATTTGGATAATTTTTCCTATGCAACCTTTAGATAAAACTTCTGAGTTATAAAACTGCTTCTCTTGGATGTAGACTCCCTTCCAGATAGCAGTAATCAGTGAAATATATCCTTCTTCGCTCAGATAGTTTCAGCTAGACAGTGTAAAATACTCTTTAGATCTCTTAGGCTCATGTTGAGAGATATTCACATTGATTTAGCTGGTGAA
This sequence comes from Xenops minutus, assembly GCA_035221455.1. Classification (NCBI taxonomy): domain Eukaryota; kingdom Metazoa; phylum Chordata; class Aves; order Passeriformes; family Furnariidae; genus Xenops; species Xenops minutus. The sequence continues at coordinate 15,384,671 of JAWWEE010000010.1, forward strand.
GGGTTGGAGTTTGCATAGCCTGTCAAATGTGGGTCATTTAAGTTGACTGTGATAACCTCCCTTTTAAGGTTGCGACCTTGCAGCCATGGTATCAACCAAGACTATCGTTTTCTAGTAATTCTGCTTATACTGGTTCCTGTATGTTTTTGTTGAGTCTAGAAAATGAGCCATGAATGGGGATCCTGCTATACTTGTATAAACACAGAAGGAAAGAACGATTCTTGTGTGAAAGAATTTCCAGTTTGTCAAAAAAGGAAATGGATGGTGTGACATGGAAACCCAACAGTGTTTGCTCCATGGTTGGTTTATCACAACAGTGCAGAAAGAAGGAGTGTTAAAGGCTTGGTTAATGTGACATGAACAAGAAATATTTGTGGCTGTCTTTGGAAATTAATGGGAAAACTGCCTGTCTCCAGCCTAATAATCCTCTTGCCCTATCTGCCCTCTCCATGTCTGCCTGCAGCAATAAAAGCATAGGATTTGGAAGCAAGAGTTCTTTTTAGTAGGATTATATGAAATTCTCATAAAATGAGAACGGCAGAACTTTACAGACACCATTTAAGTTGAAATAACTATTTGAAAACCTATTATAGAAGAGTCCTTGCACAAAGAATATATTAGTTTAACAAAACCTATTTGAGTTAACCTGGCATGACTTCAGGAACCAGATTCGATGGGCATTGCAGGCGTTCTGCTAACCCTGCCTCAGTGGGTCATGGTTGCTGTCTAAGCATAGTTTTCTAGTTATAAAAATTTTTTGCAAATGTAGTTGTTGGTGGTATTGTCCCTGTTTTGGCTAATACATGTTTTGCAAAATACAGAACAAAGTTGCTGTCCCACTGTAAATGGGCATCCTTCACTCTCTCTCTCTACTTTAATGAAGTGTCTTATGTGACATGAAATAAAGAACCAAATTACACAGCCTTGAAGTATGACAAAGCAGACTTCTTTCTACTTCAATAAGGTAAATTAAAAAAATATTACCCCTCCAGAATACAAGAATTTTATTCTCATCTAAAAGATTGTATTATTAATTTGGCAATATTAATTTTTTACTGCAAAGTTTTACAAGCAGCCTGAACTTTTATAGGGTACTGAAAATAAGCTCCTTGCTAAAGGGGGTGACTGTGGTTTGTGAGACTTTTCTATATTGCATGCTTTTTTAACTTGAGTGCTTTTATCTCATCTTTCTTACTCGGACATATCTTCAGTGAAGACCATCCTCATTATTGGAGCATGAGAGCATCTTTGTTTTGGCCACTGTTCTGGAGCTAATGTAGGTCTTTTCTGGGAAGTGCAGCACCACTCTCCCAGTATGAAACACTGTTGTTGCTTTAGAGAGAAGACAGAGTTCAATCAAGATTGCTAATGATTTTTGTTCCATTACTACACGATAGTCTGTTGAAACAAGAGGTATCCAAAAAGTGCCACAAACGCAAGGAAATTGAAGAAAAAAGTTAAATATTAAAATTTATGTGGTATGCTAGAGAAAATAAAACCTTTCTTCAAACCCAAATACGACTAGAGGAGCATGACTCAATGTGCACGCTGGCAGGAAGGTCGGGGGGATAATGCATGGGGTAGTGATGAGCTGCATTTACAGCTGCTGCCTTCCCAGATCCATTTTCTGCTGTCAGCTGAAAGATGAGGAGCCCTAAAGGAACTAATTCACAAGCACTGCTTTTAATGTTGAGCTGTTGTGTTGTCTGCTCTTCACATGGGACCCAGTGAACTGCAGCATGCAGATTGCAGTGTTGCTCATTAAATTTTAGGAATGTTCATTTCATATATGTATTTATAATAAGTTGTTCCTGTTTATAATATGAGACAGTGCCATGCTCAATATAATATTATAAGGCAACATGGGAATAAGTAGTTCAGATCCTGAAAATACAAAAGTATGTTTGAGTGTCTTCTAAGGATGCTACAGCCTTCTTAGGAGAGGTAGCCAGGAATGTATCTGCTGTTGGAATCAGTGGAATTGGAGCACCTACCAAAAAGGAATGCACATTTTTCATTCATTAAAAAAAAAAAAGTTGTCCTGCATGTCCCAGTCCTGCAGAAGTTCTTTCTGCATTACAATTCAGTGTTACCCTTGTATGTCTGCAGATGTGTTTGGAGGCACTGGTAAATATACTGGTAATTATCTTTCTTTCTGAAGGGATGTATTTCTGAGAGTTGCAGGTATAGGTGCAGGAGGGTTACAGCTCTCACCACATCTGTTTATAAAGTATATGTAAGATGTCCTGTAATTATTATCATAAGTGTATGGGTACACTTCTTTGAAGGAACCAGGAAAGACTTTTTTCCCTTGTGGTTTTTTTATTTCACTTTTTTAAAAACATTTACTAAGGTTACGAAGGGTGCTTTGTGATTGCAGCAAAAGTGAGGAACAAACAGATTTCTGAATCAAGTTAATGAGTTAGCCGAGGTTAATTGCTGCAGTCTAAGTGGATTCTAGAAGAGTTTTTAAAAATATTTATGGTAATTACAAATTTCAGTGTGAGATGCAGAAGCACCACTGTCTTGTTTAAACCTCCTTTTCTTACTCAGGAACTTCTGAGTTGTTGTAGTCCACATTTTTTGAGAGCCTTCATGCTTCTAAAAACATTATTGGGGAAAAATCACTTCTTGGTCACAGAGAGTAAAAACTACATTGCTTTATTAAAATGAAGTTTTTGAAAGGCTATTTTTCTGGACCAATATTTTATATCTGTTAATAACAAGAAATAGTTGTATCTAGAACAATTTGTCTATGACCTTTTTTTAAAAAAAATTTAAATAACTATAGAACATGTTATGAAACCCGTGCTTCCACGTGCAATTTAAACTGAATTATGTTTTTTTTGTAGGCCCACTTGCTAGGCAAAAGAGCTTTTAAGTAGGAAAACATAAAATAAAGCTGATAAATTTAATCTGATTTGATTTTTTTTTTGAGGCCCAGAAGCTTGGCAATGTTTTTTCAGCACACGTGTAGATCACATTTGTATTGCATGGTATAAGGCTATGAAGCAAAATACTTGTCGTGCCTGTTTTGGCTGAAATTTGATGTTTTTCGGTTGTTCCTGTCAGTACTGCTTTGTTCTGAAACAGTGAACATGTTAAAATACCCTTCAAGTTATTTTTTTTTCTTCTTTTAACCCCAGTTATGACCCTTAAGCATAGATTATGGACAGGGCTCAGACTTCTGCCTAAGTCAATGTTAGATAACAAAAATGCTGCTGTTTTCCTTTACTTCCTGATAACCCAAAGTGTTTCGACATGGGTGAGCTCTGTGATGGCTTCTGAATGGAAATGCAGGTAATTGGAGAGTTTATTGTCTGGTGTACTTAACTCATATTGCTACACAAGTAAGAAGGCTCATGTTTATGGACACTTAAAATATTGGAGGTAATCTGAGAAATTCTGACAAATTGCTCACTGCTGTCAAAGACCTGCAGGTCCATTAGAATGGCCAGAACAGGAAGAAAAGTATTGATTCTTTTCTCCTTACCTCAGGTAAGCGTAGTTTGGAGAGGTTTCATCAGAAGTTCCTAAGTTTCCTTCACTGAATTACACATGGAGAAAGTCACCTTTGGGGTAGCCAAAGAACTCCTCATGTTAAAGTCCTGTCACGAAGGAGATAAAATGTAGGCAACAAGACTGGGTGCTTGTGGCGTCATAAACACTTGAAGATCAACATGTTTGATGCATCCAAGAAAGTATTTCCTGCACACTGCAGGTCTCAAGGGTACTCCAGATTTCAAGAGAATGAGGGAGGATGTCTTCCCACTCTGCTTTCAGTTTGTAGGATGAGGGTGAATGCTCACAGCAGTTTTATGTGCTCTCAGACCGAGTTTGCTTTGTGTTGGGCTTTGTTTGTTCTGCTGGCCAGTGCTGGCCCACCGGAACATAACATCTTGTCAGAGGGTGTGTGATTTGGTCATCTAAGTTCATCAGCTGTTTTTTAGATGATATCTGTGTATGTTCTTTCTAGAGTTCTAGGAATTCTATGGATTTTCCATGATTAGATTTACTCATTAATTTCCATTTGGTGTATGAAGTATCCCCTCATGTACTCACAAATAAGGTCAACAGAAGTTAATTATTTTTTTTTTGGTTCCTCCTTTTTAAGCACATGATATCTGTGAGGAATGGTGTCCTGAATGACTGACTGGGCTTTAAGTGATCTTTCCACATTTGTATGGGCAGAAAGAGGTTAGGGGGATAAAAGTATCAAGTTGAGATTTTTTTTCCCCTAAATCCTCTTTATTTTTATATAATAGAACTTCACATTTTTACCAACCCCTGCTTTCAAAGCCCTGGTGAGGACAGCCCATTTCTGTCTTATTTCAAAGGAACACCTTCCTGCTTGAGTTAAAATCTACAGGCTCTTGCTACAGCTGTGCCTTCAGTTCATCAATTACAGCCAGTTCTGGGTGCTGCAGAATTCTGATAATGAGACTTTGCCATTTTATATAGGTCACCACAAGGACCCAAGGACAGAAATCAGATAAGAGGAAGCAATTGGAAAGAAAATGTGAGAATTTAGTAACCATATCTTTTAACAGGGAGCTAATTGGGTAAAACTTTTAATCCAGAAGTTTGATTAGCAAAACCTCAATTATCATGTTAGACATTATACTTTGTGGCCTTTCATTTCTGGATGAAAGTCATTTTGTGAGGCTCAAAGATTCAAGCACTTGAAAATGCAGAGGTTCACTGTGCATACCGGGTTTATTCATAGAATCCAGGTAAAACAAATGTTAGTGAATATTTAACATTTTTGCAGGAATAATCACTGTCCAGAAGACCACTCTCATTTTAAGCATCTTCTTGTTGATGTAGAGATGCAGTATTTAACAGCCAAGGATATCCTGCAGTGTATGAAAAATCTCTGTACAACCAAGGCATTTTTGGCTAGCAAGTGGATTAGTATCATTAATTTGTAGAGTTTTCTTTGACCTTTGAGAAATTTCAAAATTATGATGATCCACTTAATAGAGGATCCAAATCAAATTCAGCTGATCATTAGTCACATATTGATGGTAGCACTAAAAGGCCAAGTCAGGCTTGGATTAAACTGTGATTTAGCATGATATGAATACAAAAAGACATTTTGGACAAGTCCAGAAATTTATTCTGGTGTAATTATAACCAGCTGATACACCAATGAGGGGAATTCTGGTGTGTGTTTATGTTGATAAAACTCACAATTAAATGTTTGTCTTCGTTCACTGGAAAGAAACTGATCTGAAGAATGTACAGGATTTCAACAAAGGAAGCAAAGGGGATACGTGAAGATAAATATGTTTTGGATGTAAATATTGTATGCAGGGCCCACTATCAAGTCTTTGCTTTGCTTTGTTTATACCTGTAGTTTGAGAATGCGTGGTAACCTCCAATGCTCTGTATGACTTCTGGCTTATCCTTCTGAAAAAGTTACTGTATCTTCACAGTAAGTGGAACAATATGTAAATCTACTTCTATTTATAAAGAAGTAAATATTAAAAAATCTCTAATTTTCTATGTCTTGAAAGATACAGGGACTCTAAGTAAAAAACCCCTTAAATTTGGAAGTATTTTAAACTGGAATACTTTTTGGGAACAGATAGATAAATAAAAAAAAAAATATTTTTTTTTTTTAAACTTTTTGCCTAAAGTTCCCTTAACCAGCATGGGATTTGCTACTGTTCCATCTTACCTCTAAGAAATGCTTAGAAAACTAAGCTGTGTTTTCTTTAAAAGAAAATTGATAAATGTAGGCTTTTTATTTCAAGGACCAAAATAAAATTGTGCCTAAATGTTGTTTTGCACAGTCAAAATTTGACAGTATGTAATAGCAGAGTTCCAGCAAGTGCATAGAAGGGTACCCAAAGACATACTGGAAGAATTTAGCTTGGCGTGGTGGAGGAGGAGCAGAGTGGGGAGTTTTTGTCTTTTGGCTGAAATAGGACCAAAGTTGTGCAGTGAAATTGGTCTGAAATGAAGATTTTTGAGCTCAAGAACGATGTCCAGGAGCCTTTCCTTTAGAGTGACATGTTCCCTAGTTACCAAGGCACACAGTAATATATTCCACTGGTATAAGAGGCTTGTGAAAGGAGCAAATCCCTGTTGAGTGGAACAAGCAGTGAAATGTGACTTTCTCCTCTCGTTTGGTGAGGTGGGAAGGGGGAGGGTGAACACGAGGTGAGAAAGGGAGCAAGGATGGAGCAAAGCAGTAAAAGGGCAACTGTAAGACAGAAACATCTCATCCTGAGGATGAGTCTCAACCACTCTTGCCCCTGGACTAGCAGTGAGACCATATCTGACATTTGTGTGATTCACCACCCTTTTTTTGCCTTCTCGTGCATAAAGGTAAAGCCACATTTCTAAAGCAGTGAAGCAGATTTCCACTGTAAGTCTATGAGAGCCCTTATCGGATGGACTGACACTAAATGACAGAAATGTGGTCTAACAGTCTCAGGCTGAGGGCATCTTTTTTGAATGCCATGTATATAAAGAGAAGTTCTTTTATAGTATAGAAAAGAGGGGCTATAGCACCATGGATCTTACAGAGGCTATTTTTCTCTAGTTTAGCCCCCCACTCACCTTGCTATCTACTGTGTTATTATTTTGGAAATCATCTGAAGGGTGCTTCTGTCAGAATGGAGACTCTGAAATACATTGCTATACAAAATAACAAAACATGGAAAATTTCTGATGCATTTTTGAAAATGCTTGCAATTTTTAAGGCAGGTGACAGTACTAAACACTGAACAAAGTGATCTGTGGAACATTTTATTTGGTAGAAAATTCAATCTTTTTGATTCTAACTAGGCTGTTCATGTATTTAGTATCTACACAAGTAATTTGTATTTTAGCTGTTTAGCTTTCAAAGTTTGCTTTTCCTCTCAAATGTTTGTTAAAAACAACCTTAATTGTTGTCTTTCAGTTTATTTACTCCTAACTGTTCCATCCCTAATGCAATTTCATGATGCCCATGCAAACTGTCTGGTGTTTGGCTTTTGGCCTGGGGGTAAATATTGATTGTAAGAAAAATTAAGGATGATGTCCTGTTTGGTTTGATTTTTCACTGCAGAGATTGGAGAATCTGCAGTTTTAAGTGGCGTGCAAACTGATACAATTTCTGTGATTTACCAGTTGTGTTGACTTTTTCATATCAGTTTTGTGAGACCAGTACTGTATTTAAAGAATGTGAGATGTATTTACTAGGATTTCTGTCCCCAGCCTCAGGGGTGTTCGCATTGTTAGGTCGTTTCTGTCCTGCCAGCTGCTGTGGGGAGGAACTTGTCAAATTGTGACAAATTATGGAGAAAAAACTTGATGCTAAATCGAGGGAATTTCTGTCATCTAGCTGTGTGTGTGCTTGTATGGTAACTGTGGAGTGTCATGCATTGCTAGTCGTAGGCTGTCAATATTTCTCAAAGAACATACACTCTGCTGGCTTGTCACATCATTAAGTATCTTATCACTCGCTTTGTCAATTAGTGGCTTCTTCTGTCTCAGGCCTGGATTGTTTTTTATAGTTTTTAACTAGTAACTTTAGTTCAATTTTCCTTCAATATAAAACTATTTGATACTAGTTGAATGGGCTTTGCAAACAAAACTAACACATTTTGCTAGGTGAGTTTGATATAGCTGGAAAATGCAGACAAGCTAATCCTTGTACCTAATTGAACCATTCAAAGGACAAATTGCATAGTTTGTAGAGTGTAATTGGATGTAATATGGAGTAATATGCATTTTTTGGCAAGAGCTCTTTATAAGAAAAAAATTACAAGAAGAAAAGGTTGAAGTGTTCTTTGGAAGCAGAACAGGGATTGATAAAATTAGTGTAAAAATGTTCAGAGCACTGCATTTTCTCATCTGGGGTAGTAAATCTTGGCCATAGGAAGACTGATGAGGATACAGAATGTGTCTACTGGGATGGAGATAAAAAGATAAGTTTATTTTTGGAGATAGTTCTATAATAAGCAGAGCAGATAAATAGGTGAAACAGATGTGGTGGCTTTTATTTAAAAAAAAAAGAGGAAAAGAGAGAGAATGGAAAAAGAACGAATCCAACCCCAATATGATTGTGCTTTGTTTTGCAAGATCATTGCAATTTGAAATCTAATAAGGGTCAGTGAGGAAGAGACATATTAAATCAGCAAGCATAATTTTCTTTAAATAAAAAAGTACAGTTTCAGTAGAGTATATCCTAAATTGTGAATATAAGTCTAATTTCAGCATTCTAGAGTGCATTTTTGGTTCCAAGCTGATTGTATTGTGGGACAAGAAAACACTGCTAGTTACCAACATATGGAAAGTTATTCTAAAGGAAACAGAGTAATTATTGTAGGCATTTTTCCAGATGGTTTGTCATCTAAAAACAGCATTGCTTTGCTTTGCTTTTATTTTTCTGTCTTTGCAATCAAAGTGTGGGCAGAAGGAATGTGCCCTAAAGAAATTTAGGATGGGATAGTGCCATGCTTCAATCTGCTTGTAATACCAGCCTTGCAGTTTCCAAATATTTACCTGGCAGATCTCTGTACATGTTTGTAGTAGAAAATGGTGTTATTTTTTTATGTGCTAGTTACACCAGCAAGGGATTACAGTCATTTCTTGTTGTCATTCTACTGGCTTGTGAGAGAGGAGGTTTCTATGGTTAGTTGTTCAGTGAATATACCCACATTTTTTAGTTGCATTTCACACAAAAAGAACACTGACTGTGTTGCACATAAGACTAAAATCACAATCCAAGGAGGTCATAATTCAGGCAGTCTAAAGGTGATTTCTCTCCTTTTTATCAAAATTCAAATCCTATTTGAGGTCATAAATTAAAATGAAATTGCTCATTATTTTGTTCTTACTTGACATTTTTGTGTGCGAGAAATTATTCCTGAATGTCTTCATCAAATATGCAGTCTGTTCAAGTAATGGGTAATGGGAAAGTAACAGAAGTGTGACAAATCAAGCTGGAAATATATTGGCAAAGCAATGTGACAAAGCTGGTTCACCAGCCACCTGCTTTTATCTTACCTTTCAGTCTCTTACTGTTCCCAAATTCAATACTAATGTACAAGACCAGGAAGATCCCTTGAAACTTCTCTGGCTTGCAGGATTCTCTTTTCCCCCTGGATCTGTTGAGGGCCAGTGTGACTGCCAGGACTGGGCTGGCATTTCACAGGAAGGTACCTGAAAGTCCCTACATTCCAGTAAAATTCAGCAATTCATTCCTGGTTAGCTGGTTTTTGAACTTAAACAGAAGTGAAACCAGTGGAGAAAGGCCAGCTTTGAGTATAATGAAGTTTGTATTTTGTGTATACCTGTGTTTTAAACACACGTGTTCTGGCTAACTCTTTGTGCAGATGTTGACACTGTGGTTGAAACAGTCCATTTTACTGCACACATTGTTAGGCTTTCTAGGGCTCTGTCCCTTTGTTCCCCTCGGTTTGGCAAAAGCACATAGTGAAGCAGAATTCAGTCTTGCTGAAAGCACTGAGCACAATGAGCAAAATTTTTTATCTGATTATCTGATTTACTTGGGAATTTAATGTTTCATTTACTCTTTTTTGTTCTTACTATCACAGGAAATCAGTGATTTGGCAGAAGGAGACCATAAGAATAAGAGTAACTTTTTATGTACTGTATCTCTCCATCTTTTAGACTTCAAACATAATTTCAGTACTATTTCACAAATTGAGACTTATTTCTTTCAGGGACTAAGACCATGAAGATTTAGTGTGTATCTGTTTGTCTTTTGAGACCACAAAAGGTATTTTGCTTTTGTCTCTCTCTCTTTTGTTGTGTTTTTTTTTTTTTTTGGTTTTTTTTTTTTTTTAAACCTTTTCTTTTTCATTTCAGTGTGTATTTGGTCCTGGAATTCCAGGAGGTATTGATAGAGGGTGCATGTGATGAATGATTATCAAAAATTGACTGGAGTTTGTCTGAAATGCAGGAACTTTAGGGTAATGAGTTGTTTACTGCCAAGAGATATTGATCCTTCCGGATGAGCTTGTAATTAAGCAGCAGATCATTTGAGCAGGGAGGGAAAATTGTATGGATTTGGTAAACTAGCAAAGCAGATTCTGAGTTTGTAAGGGAGTAATGTTTTTTTTCTAGCAATTTTTGGAGAGTAGGGTTGATGTTACAGGCCTAAATATAGCAAGAAAGCTTTTGGACTGATTTGTAACCTGAGTATCCTAATGTAGCCTGCACAATGGAAAAGGGATTTTCTTCACATATTGGTGGTTTTCCACCAACTACACTTCCTTTCTTTCATTTTCACCAGGCAAAGTAGGTGCATGTATGAAATCTGTCTGAGTGTTAATTGACTTCACTGTCAGAGGTAAACTGTGAGCTAAGAAGTCCACACTGAAATCCCCTTTGAGGATATATCACAGAATATTCTGAGCTGGAAGGGACCCACTATGAGAGAGTTTCCCCCTGCACAAGTGCCTGGATATTCGGATGGTGGTATCTCCAAACAGGAGATTAAAGAGATGTTGGGGGTGCCTGTGAATGTGGCTCAGTTCCAAGGTAAGTTTGATCATCAACTGGATTAAAAAAAAAGATAAAAATAGAAGGATGTAGAAATCTGCAGTCTTTAAGGGTGTAATTGGAGTAGATTTCCCAAGATGGTGCTCCAATTATATTATATTTCAGCATTTACAGAGAACGTACAGAAAATTTGATTAAGAAGCAGTAGTGGTATGATGAAGTATTTCATAAGAAAGTTTTTTGGAAGGTGAGCAACAGCCTCATTTTTCCACAACAGGACTAGATCATCATTATCTGATTGTTTCTGTTCCAAAATGTAGGTCTCAGTAGTTCTAAAAATTCTTTCTACTGTGTGCCCTGCAATATAGATTTTTGTATTCCTCCTGCATATTTACCTGGTAATTAAAAGTAATATGATGATATGATATACATGCATAAATACCATTTTTAGAATTCCAACTTTTTTCCCTCCTTGTCTCTTTAGATTATCATTTCAGAAAGTAGTGCTTTAGTATTCCAAGTATTTTGCAGCTGAATGTTTCAAGAACTCTCTGTAGTGGGAGATTTTGGGTTAAAGACACAGTACCAAGTCTAGCAGGTGTAGCTGACTTATTTTTTAAATGTTTGCATATTCCTGTGTAAAATACTTGTGTTCTGTCCTTGCAATACCAGTTTGATTTTGAGGGGCTAAAAACTGTAGCACATCTTCCTTCCTCTGTTTCATCTGCAACTTAGTGTCTTGGTGCAAATGAGAAAAGAATCCTGACCCCGGGAAAATATTAGAAAATCAGACTGATTCTGTAACTAGATGTTTTGATTAGTTAATACTTCTGTCTCCTGTACTGTCAAAATATGTTTATGTCTGTCCTGGTCAACTTCTCGTAGCTCCTTTTGTTCTTGCTCTAGACTCTCTGCCAGCATTTATTTCCTAACCTATTTCAGAGTTTTCTCCCTTCTACATTAAATAAGAAATAACTTGACAAAAGAACTTTTTATTTAGATTTAAAAAAAAACACTCAGAAAATATTTTAATTCAGTCTCTAATTAAAGAATAATTTCCATAATGCAAAAGGCACATAAATTAAAGGGAAGAGGTTTGCCAGGATTAATAGCAAATCACATAATGATTTTGGAGGTTTTTTGACTTTCAGTAGAATCTTGAAGGAATATTGTAACCCTGAAAGGTCTCCTGTGTATAAAGAAGCAAGCAAGAAGCAAGATAGATTAAGAGAAAATAATTTACTTGACTTTTCCTCTTGCTCTCCATATTTTGGTTATCCTTTTAATTACTTAATTAAAACAATTTTTGAACCAACTAACAGTGAGAGAACAATGACTAATGACAAAATCTATACTGCGGTGAGGTTGTGTTGTGTTTTACCATTGTGCAAATACAGTGTTAAGAATCTACTCCTTTGCACTTTCTCTCCTCAGAGGGAATGGCAGTTCCCTCTGTCTTAAAATATCACGTAGCCTGACAGAATAGGATACGTAGGATATGGCACAGCAGGGATTTAATGAGCCATTGTTTTGTCCATCACCAGAAGCTTCCTGCAAGGCATGCCCATAGCAGTGGTTTAAAATTGTTACTTTTCTTTTTCCCATATTTTTCCTATCTTTTTTTTTAAAAAAGTTTGTTTTAGTATGAACAAATTTGCTGAAGGTCAAGGACAAAATGCTAAGGCAAGATGTGTATGTGTAATTTCCAATATAAAAAATGGACATTTGTCAAAAGGAGCTATCTCATTCCATGATGTAAATACATGAGTGTACAAATTGCATTTTATGTCATGCTGGATGGGCCCCCAGAGATATGCTATTGTGCAAAATGTACTGTACTGTTCTGCTGTTTGTACACTCAGTGTTTGGCTGCCTCTTCAAATGTATCCTAAGCCACTATTTTTCAATGCAGTTACCAGAGGACAAGGAGCATTTTTCATATTGTGACTAACACTGGTATCAGAGCTGACCCTGTGAGCGTCAGCGTACGAGTGGCTCACTGATGCCTGTGACGAGGAGCAATGTGCTGGGTGGTGACCCCAGAAACAGCCTAGAATTCTTTTAGACTAGCAGGAAATAGTCCCTTGAAATCCTGTATCTGCTTCCAAAGGACATGAGTGCTTTGGCCCCTGCAAACATGATAATCTGGAGGAGAATAATATCAGTAAACACTTCTCCTTACCTCTGGAGTGCTCTCAGACACTCTTGTGTGTCTTGCCATCCATTATATCAAAAATTGATATAGGAGAGTACTTTTCAAAAGCCCTGATGTTTGGCACAAAAAAATGAACGGGTTTTTTTTTAAGAATTAATGGAAACTTGCAAAAAATTAACAGAATGATGCAAGCCTGCCTATAGGACTGTGATTGATGAAGGGCAGCAGGAGCGATATGCAGCAGGCAGAATTCTGCTGCTGTTGCCTTTGCATTCCACAGAAAGCCTCCCAGAGCTAGAAATCCCTGCCCTCACAATTCCTGTGGGGAATGACCATCATGTATTGAACATTGTGCAGCGGAATGGACACACACAGACCCTCAGAGGGTCTGTCTAAAGCTCTAAGGACAATCAGTTCTGTCCTGGAATAGAGTGAGAATAGAGCCCTGTGTCATATAAATAGGAAATGACACAGGGTGGCAAAGCAAATGGGAATCACTGTGAAAGGTGGGTTTAATATTTTGCTTCCTATGATGAAAGGACCAGAGAAAAAAGCAGATAATGTCACTGTATCAGTGTATAAATCCAAGGTAAACCCACATCTCTGGTATTCTTCTCTCCAAGTCAAAAAGGGACAGTGAATGATAACCAAGTGTATGAAACAGCTTCTGAATGTCTAGGACTTTTCTCCTGAATCTCTTTTTCAAACACACTTGTGAGAGAAGTCTCTAAACTCATGGCTGATGTGAAGAAGAGAGAAACACATTTGTTAAATATCACATAGTAAGGAGCAGGGACATACAATAAAGTTACCAAATTTAAGTCGGACAGAAGATCTACGCTTTGTTATTACCATAAAGGTTTTTTAGGTGCCATGAAGCATTGCTGAGTTCAGAAAATGATAAATCTAATTCGTAGCATTAAGCCATTAAGAGACTGCACTCAAACAGCAGATTTGAAGCTATTTAAAGAGATTAATAATGGATTTGGAGAAGTAAATAATATGGGAAATGACCTGTGACACTAAGTTTCAACTTGTCTGCATACAGACTAGTTCATGAGGATAAACCATCAAAATAGAGATTTGTATAAGTGAGAGAAATTGTAAAATGGTATTATTTAAAGAAGACTTGTTTCCAGAGTTTATAGTGGATGGCAATTGACAGCGTGCACACAGTGTACTTAGATGACAGATAGAAAGTAATTTGATACATTTTCTCAGAACAGAATTCATAGAAGAGCTTATTTAGGTCACCCCCCTCCTTTCTACAGTGATAGAAAAACGGGCTGTAAAGTATTGTGTCTGATTTTGCAGATTCAAGTGTTTAGACCAACTGAAAGAGACACTTAAGCAAAAGAAATCCTATAATGATTTATACCCTAAAGGGTCAGGGTCCTTTCATGTGTGCCCTTTCAACTAGAGGGGACACAAATCCTGTCATTTCTTTTAGGAACTGTTCATTAATATTGCAATACGTTTGGTAACAGAATAGTTTTAAGTGATCATGATGAGTTCATTGCTGGGCTGAACCTTGTCTCATTTCACCAGTTCTTTGTGTATCTTTCATGTTGAACAGTGAGTATGCATGACATCCTGGAGACACCAGTAAGAAGGTCTTACAACAAACATGTTTCTGCTTGATATCTGTGATGTGACAGAAAAGAAGTAGTAAACACCCTGAGAGATAATTCCCCTGTTTGTAAAGACAGGCTTCCTGTAACTTGCTTCAAGAGGCCAGAGAAGGCATACAAGTGTCTCAGAGAGGCTGGCTGCACTCCAAATTCTTATTTCCCTAGACCTAGAAATTTTAAAAGTAGTTTCCTCCTTGAATTGTCCTACCAGGAAGCACAGTCCTCTGCACTGAAGAAATTAAAAGTCTGTGTATATAACTAGAAGTTGTGAGAGTGATCGAGTAGCTGAAATTAAAAGAAAATAATCACATTAGAAATGATATTAGAAGCATTGTGTTGGCATAAGCTAGCAAGATAAAACCCTGAGCAATTTTTACTGGATGGCATGGGAAAAATGATAATCCAGTTTATTTTAGTACCAATTTTAGAAGGTCTTTTGGACCACAAGATAAATTTGTTTTTAAAATAATGACCCCAAAAAGGTTGTTCTACTGACTGGGCAAAACTGCTATTTCAGATGAGACTAAAAGAAGCACTGCCTCTCAGCACTGAATATAATGACCTATTTTATGCATCTAAAGGTTGGCTTATCCTCAAGGTTCAGGCACAGGCTGCTGTTTTCATCCCTCAACAAGTTACTGTGTGTGAGCTGCCATGAAGGAGCTGAGTTCACTCAGCCTGTCAGAAAATGTGAGATACAACCCTGTAGTTTTAAGTGCTTTCACAGGGGTGGAGAGGGTGAAATGGATGAGTGCCAACCTGAGGAAGTGATGGTGTTGAGGCAAAGAGGAGCAGAGAAATTTTGGGCTTTTATCTCTGTCCCAGCATTGTTCAAATATTTAATCCAATTACTTTTTGCTGTAAAATGGTAAGGGATTAGGAAGTGGATGTTGATTGGAAACTCTTTGGACATTGCTCTGCATGTGCAGACAGATGCTTTGTTATGAGATAAAGATGCCACCAACCCTGTCTTAAAATTGAAAACCACTTGTGACCAGAAAACTGTTAGGTTTCTAATCCAGTAAGGAAGAATGTGAGCCCTTGTCTGCTGTAACAAGAGACCTGAAGGCTGAGACTTCACACGGGCATCCCTTTCCATCGATTCTCTTTAGGTGTCTGTTCTGCGCAGTGTGTTTAAGTGCATTAATTAATTAAGTGCATTTAGTTCTTGGTGTAACCCCCAATAACCATATAAAAATGTAGCTGAGTCTTAGAATTCTAATCCTGAGCCCAAATGATTAAAAGCAAGTATATATTAATATACAAAGGAAAGAGCTCTTAAAATAACAATCATGGGGAGTAACATTGTCCTGCACAGCAAACCAGAGTGCCTAGTGGAGAATGTGTTCATGTGGCCACTGTTTTTTTCATCTTTCAGTATTCCTCCAACCAGAAGATGTTTTAACTTTGGATCTGGTGGGATGTTTTCACTCACAGCCTCGTGTGGGCCAAAAGCTGTGAGAGTAGCCAGTTGTCACAAGTCCTGAGTTTTTCAGGATTTCATGCAGTATTGATGGTTTGGCTGCCTAGTTTTATGCACAACTCACTGTATTATTCAGTCCTCCTCTTGTTCCTGCAAGAACTGTGTGTCTGTTTCACTGTATCTCAACTAGAAAATGTCTGAAGCCTTAGACTGGTAAATCAAGAAATGCCATTAGCACTTGAACTAATGAAGTCTTACTTAGGTGAAGTTGTGTCTTGAGGTTAATTGTTGTTGATACCAAAGAAAATGAGAATGCTGTTGCTGTTTCTCTTGCTGAACTTTGTAAGGGTGCTCTGTCTTGTGTGTAATCCCCCGTGAGCTGATACTCTGCACTTTCTATCAGTTAGAACACTTACCTAGGCTTCATCCTCTATCTGGTTACTTGTTTATGCAACAAAAGTAAAAAATCTGATAGTTTTTGAAATGTCTAGAAAATTATCAAATCTGGTTTGTTCAGTGGGGTCAATATTTGTAAGGGTGGACAGACACACAGGTCATGTAAAACTTGGCATTCCTCTAGAGGCTGTAGCACACTACTGGCTTTAAAACAGCTAAAATTTTAGGAATTCAAGATCATCTTACTTTCAGTAGGTTAACTCAGTTGTTTATTCAGTTTTGAAAATTCCAGTAGCAGATTGTTTGGGATTGTTTTTTTTTTCATAATATTTGGACTGTATGCCTCCCTGGTCTAGTCCTGATCCCACCATAACTCAGAGTACTCATGACAGAACTTGAAGGTTTTGAAATATTATTAGCTTTAGATTAGACTGTGACCCATATGCTTAACTTTAAACTTAAATTCGTTGGAATTAATAAATCTTTTGTTTAAAAAAAATAAATCTTTTGCATGTAAGTTGGAACAGTTGCTTGTGGCTGTTTTTTTTAGAATTCTAGTTGTAATTTTTTAGGTCAATGACTTCTAGAATAATAAAGCATCATATGTACTTAATTTCAGCTTTTCACTAGTTCATTCTAGGAAAAAAAAAAGTATAAATTCTCATATCATTACATATCTTAATGTCCTATCATCAAAATATTTTGTGCACCCTACTGTTGCTCAAGAAAAATTCCTTCTAAAAAGGGAAAACAATATTAAGAATAAAGACACAATCAATAATTCTTTCACTGTGTGATGTTTTAATAATGAAATAATGGCATAAGATCTCAACAAACAAATGTGTTGTGCCACTGTAACAAATGGAGGGCTTTGCCTTCAGAATCCCCCCTAATTTTGCCATGAGGTTCCATCTCCCCACTGTCCTGTCAGATGCCAACCCTTACTGAGAGTACAATGAGATGGAGCTGCAGAGAAAAAACTCCGTGCTGATCTTCACATGTCTGTTGGTATTTCTTAGGTCCTTTGTCTTAAGTAGTTGACCTGTATCAGGATTGATATCCTGACTTCATTTTGTTTTTTGAAAAGTGTCTGTGCTAAGGATGGGTGTTGCTGAAAAACACAGGATGTTTTCTTAGCTTGTCTATTTGGAGTGTAATATTAAATCCATTATATTAGACAAATATAAAACAGTTTGAATGTCCTTTCACAACAGAAAAAGGCAAATATATATTAAAAGGAAAGGATTAAAAAATATCTGGTGAGAAATGCTGAGAAAAAAAAATGTAAGGTGCTTCTCAGTAATTGTTTATGTACATGCTGACATCTGACAGTTCTCCGTGGTTAGTGTGAAGCAGATATTTTCCTTTCCTTGAGGGATAGGGAGGGGATCTCAATTTACTTTGCTGTTATTTCAGTATGCCTTGAGGTAGGGATTTGCCTGGGGATAGGTAGAGCAAAGCAGTTGATGTCTGGTAACTTATTACACAAGGGTAAATTAGCCATTTGCTGGAGCTCTGTTTTTAAAATCTATCATGCTGTTCAAATTTTGCCTTGTTATATTTCCTGGTTTTTCAGATAGATTTAGGCAGCCATGCTTTGGTTTGCAATTAAACAGATAATTTCTTTAGGCATTTTTTTGCTGCTTCACTGAAGTAAAAAAAAAAATGTTTTATATCCCTTTATTACATTCACTGGCAGTTTCATTAGTCTGCATATTCAAAACTCAGGGAATGAGAATTGTAGCTTGGAAGGAATCCAAAATTCTTACTGTTAATGGTGTTTCAAAGAATCATATTCTGAATGATCTGATAAAGGTTGCACTTTATTAGTTTTATTGATGGCTTTCATGATGGGTTGGGGCATTGAGTTGAATTGCCAAAAGAAAACAATAAATGTTTACTTCTAGAAAGAAGTTGCTTACATTGTATTTTCAGTATGACACAGTTCTTGGCCTTCTAAATCTTGATTAATTCCAATCCTGTCTTACAGCTTGTAGTTAGTCCCTCTTAATTGAAATGGACACAGCTGCCATATTGATGTTTTATGTAATATATAAATGTTTTCTCCTGCTTACACTGGTTTGAGGGATGGCAGAGAAAGCCCTGAGTGCCATGGCTTCCAGGACCTCTGTATAAAGTGGTTCCTGTAAGTGTGTGGCTGCCCATTCCTCCCAGTCCCTGCTGCCAGGGCTCAGGCTGCTGTAGCTTGTTGCCTACGGGCACCTTGTCGTATGAAGTAGCACCGCGATGGCACTTTTCCCTTGTGACAACTGGGACATTCCAATGCCTGTCTGGACTGCCTGGTGCCTGATCCGTGGTCAGGCACCCTGTCAGGCAGGGTTGGACTCTGACCTGGTACTGGTTCACGTGGGGTGAAAGAATTACTTGTGGACAGAGTCCTTAAACTCAAAGGAAAGTGCAGGCAGTTTTACGTGCCAGCCATCCAAGGTGGCGGTGTCTGTGTGCACCGTGGGGCTGGTGCGGGTTGATTTGCACATCCTCATGTGGCTAAAAGCTCTCATTCTTCCTCGCTCCTGTAAGCAGAGTGTCTTAGACACTGGTTTTATTTCTGTTATATTTGGCCACAGTTGGAAAATTAATCTGTTCTTCAGCCTACTTGTTTTCAAGTCCATCTTATTTTGAGGAAGAATACAGTGCTAAAGATATGTTATGAAGATGATTTTTCTGTCCTTTCTGGGTTAATTAGAAGAGCTGCTGTAATTGAGGATTTTTTTCTTAACTTTACAGTTTGATGGATATTTCTCTAAACACTTCTGTTCATCAGAGCAGAGAAGGGTTCAAAAGAAACCTGAATTTCTTGATTATATTTGTTTGTATTTCACTGTTGCTTGAGAGTTTCTATCTGCATCTGTCTCTGTGCTTCCCATCCTGAAAGAAAAAATTGCTTTCTAACCAGACAACTCAGGCAGTGTGAGAAGGGAAGCGTAATCTCCATGTTGCAGTTGGGAAAGAGGCAGAGAGAGAGTCTGACTGTTCTCGGGTGACACAGGGTGTCTCTGGGAGAGCCAGAAAGTGTACCCAGATATGTTGCTCAAGTCCTACTGAGTCGCAAGACAGTCTTTTCTCAAAACAGAACAAAATGCATTTATTTCATATACTCATCTCAGTGATTTTTCTGTGGATGTTTTTTGGAACTTCTGAGGTTTTTTATTTTTATTTCAATTCATCTTCTTTTCCTTGCCTTTAATGTCCTAGTTTGAACTAATATTTAATGTGTGATAGAATGGGATTTGCAGCTTCACTGTGTGAAGGATTGAATGAGAATGAATTTAAATAATAGTTTGAACATAATTAAACCACTTTTTCAAAGAGATTACATTTCTAGATAATCTTTATTGCCATTGCTATGTAAAAGATTTAAATCTGTTTCCATCTCTTTTTCATAAATTGATGCATATGCAAAAATAGATGATATTTCAGATGCGCTTGTAAGGGAAAAACCCTTTTCCCCCCCTCCTTACTGTATTAAGAGAGATAATGGCTTAGACTGTAGGTTTTAATTATTTTCTTTCTTAAGTATTCAGAAGTTGGTAATTTCTAATTGGTGTGTCTGATCCTGGGGATAAGTGGTGGATCTTCCAGGAGACCAGTTGTCTGTTTTTGTATTGAAGAATTTCTTCACCAGTGTAGGTGGCAAAATTAGTTTTACTGATTTATATTTCTCTTAAGAGAACACATGAAGAAACTAGCTGTCTAAATCCCAACCAGCTAAAGTCACTTTACATATCTAAGAACCACAGCAATTTATCCTGTAAATGGAAAAAATTTCTCTCTTTAGACTTATCATTCTATTTTTTGAAGCTCTCTGAGGGATCTACCTGGGCTGTCTCCAGGTAGCACAAGTAGAACCACTTTGAAGAGATTCTGAATAAGCATCAAGCGACAAATTGGTGTCACCACAAGTAGTACTGGCAGAAAGAACTTGCAGATTGACATCCTGCAGTGTTTTAGCTTAAGCTGAAACCTTAGGAAACAACTAGACTGGCTGGCAAATGATCTATGTTTGTGAGTGTGATTCTTAAACAAGCCCAATGTTTATACCATATTCAGTCTGCCTTTGGAAAATTAACCATGATATGAAGGGCACCTTGGTGTGCATCTGCCTTAGGATTCTACTGGAAAAATGCTCCAAAGATTACAACTATGCAGACATATGGAATAGCTACTGTGTGCAAATAGACGTTATGCTGTTCAGCTTGGCTTGGTCAGCTGCAGCTGGCTGTGCCTATTTAGTCAACAAACGTATCATGAAAACAGAGAGACTATTAAATGGAAAACTGGGGATGAAATCAAGAGACCTAAATATTAAATATACTTTCTTAATCATGCTTATTGAAATTTTGCACCTGGAATTTTTTTTGGTAGTGATCATACTGTGTTAGTATTTATGGGCTGTAGGGATACATGTTACTTGCTTCCTCCTTTTCTCCATGCAAGTCTCTTAAAATACCATGAACTTCACAAGGAATGGCTAAAAAAAGGGCTCTTTTAGTTGTGTACTTGCAATATACTGATGTTCAGCTCTTACTGATGAGACTAAGGATAGTTCTTTCTTTCTTCGTTTTCTTCTTGCCTCTTGTTGTGAGCTTCAGTCCTTTGTTGAAGGTTAAGCCTTGAAATGTTGCTACCCTTTAATTCTGATGTAGCCATCAACTGTGTCAGGGTGTTTCTCAGATCCCTTGGCCAACCATCACAGCCTCCCTGGAGAGGACTAGAGGAACCGCTGACACATCACAACCAACACAAATTAATCAATTTTATTTGCCTATCTCTTTTTATCTGCTAATTTACACAGAAGACTTATGCATAAAGGACATTGATTTGTTTTGGTAGGCTTATTGAAAGACAAATGAGCTTTAGATTTACTACTAAGAAAAGAGAATGATAAAATCCTCTGAAGTACTTCATAAAACTAAGTTCTGGGAAAGTTTGTGGCTGAAGTTCTACATCTTACACTCATATTTTTTTATTTTTTTAATTCTTCATCTGAATTAAACAGTATAAATTGTTTTCCCTTCCACATGTGTGGAAGGCTGGGGGTGGTTCTTAAAGCACAAGGTGTTTTTCAGTGCATGGCAGGGGCAGCACGAAGCAGGGCTTGTCATGAAGCACATCTGTTTCCAGCCAAAGGAGCTCTGAAAGAGTTTACAGCAAACAGCATGTGTCACACAGCATTTTGTATTATTTTGCTTGTAAAGTGGAGGGATGTATTCACTAACAGGAAAAAGTGCCCTTTGTGATTGCTTGAAGATGTCATTTTTCTTTCTTGTTACTAGATTTGCAAATAATAACTTTAACATTTTAGGTGTGACAAGAACAATTAAATTATTAACAAAAAAATGGGTTAATGTAAATTTGGATTTATTGTGAAAGCATGAGTAAAGAGCTTATCCAACAATGTCTTTGAAATTCAGATCTAGTCCAAGAAACTAGAATAGGAAAAAACTGTTGCAAACAATTTTTGAACCCAGCTTTGTTCACATGTCAACACTTTTTATCTTCAATACTCTTAAAGGAAAAGGAAATTTCTGTGAGTATCTCTGGTACTTGGCAGTGGAACAAGCTTAAAATATAACTGACAAACCATAGAACAGAACTAGTTTTTTTCCTTCTTGGAAATTGTTCTTTTCTGTCACTTAAATATTATTTCATGGAGAAGAGATCTAGAAATTGTTCCTGGAGAACTTATATATTTTGTTGATCTGCAGGAGAAAGAGACTTTAAGGACATAAGCCCTTCTGATCATAAAAATCCATACCTCTTTGCTACTTGATATATCAAATTTATTGATAGATAAAATTGCTATATAGTTGAGTTTTGAAGATGAAGGAGAGCTAGAGCTTGACCCTGATGTCTAATGTATCACCTGCTATGTAGGACATGTGTCCCCATGTAAAGTAAATAACATTCTGAGCTGTAACCAAACAAATATGTAATATAAATAACTGTAGTTCTTTGTTGAGAAATATAAAAAGCAGCATTGCTTATTCAGGGAAGCACTAGAATATTGGGTAACCTTTAGGACTGGAGCACTTGGGTGAAATTTGCATTTAAAGACTGAAGAAATGTCTGATTTCAGTGGTGGGTTATCCCTTTGAAATGAAGGCAAGTCAAGGGAACTGCCTGTCTTGCTCAAGCGATGAGGGTGAGCCAGCAGTGTGATTTAGCTCTCACTGAGGCCAACATTTCTGAAGTGTTATCCAGGAAGGTGTTTCCAGGACAAACAAAGGTATTGATGTGTTTGCAAAAGGCAGTGCTAAGCTTGGCAGTCCCGGGTGCAAAAATGGGCACGTGTGTGCAGGGAAGGGCTCGGCCTCGCTGAGGAGACTGCGCAAGCTTGGCTTCCTTTCCTAGGAGATGACCCTGGAGAGGAGCCTGGACATGTTTTCTATAAATACATTATGGATGTAAAAATCAATATCGAAGAGGGAAGACACTTAACCTGAAAGTCAATGATGACACAAAAAATGGAGTGCAAACTGGCTGTAGGTAAATTTAAGCCAGAAATTAAAGGTATGCAAGCCTAGGACAGGATTTTTCCTACCTCACTGAGCTCAGCCTTGACCTGTGCTACTACAAATGCTTTTTTAAGAACAGGCACATTTTTGCCTTGCCCCTACTTTCTAACTGGGGTTATAAAGTTTACACCACCAAAATAAATAGGATTCTGAAACTGGTGTCCACAAAGTGAAGTGTCGGTAAAAGGCCTGGCTGTTTGACATTGGAAGATGTGTCCACAAATAGGGTTGTGGGATGGGGTTAACCCTGACCACACAGAGCTGCTTCATGACCTGGTGGTCTGCACGAGTTCTGGGCCCCATTCCTGTTTCTGTTTCTCCCTGAAATTTCCAGATGTCTGTTGTTTTCCCTGCAAAGGTTACTCTTTTAAGACTGTTTTTGGAAACTCCTGATAAGGAACAGTGGCATTGTTCCTGTTTCATGCTTATCTCTTTGCTTGAATGTGGCAATAGTGAATTAGCATAAATGGTCTGAGCAAAGTAGTTAATATAGATTAATTTGTATTCTTCTTTAATCCTTTGAATTTACCTCCTTGAAGATACATCAAAGATGAGCTTGGTCCCATAAATATGTTTAGAGGATAAATACAGTAGGGGGAAAGAATCCCGTTTTATGGTATTCTTAAAACTCAGAAATAAATCCTCTATAATCAGTAATTGACCTATATGATATGTTTTTCCCAGTTTGTTTCAGATCCTTGTGCCAGCAACCCGTGTCACCATGGTAACTGCAGCAGCAGCGGTGATGGTTACCTCTGCGTGTGCAGCGATGGCTACGAGGGAGCCCGCTGTGAGCGCTCCTCGCACAGCCCCGCCGCGTCCGAAGGGGCAGAGCCGGCCCCGGCGGGGCAGAGCAGCCCGGCCTCGGCCACCCTGGAGCCCGACGTGGCCCTGCCTCGCTCCAGAGCCACCGTGACCCTACCCACGTGGCAGCCCAGAGCCGGACAGAGGCTCGTCGATCTGAAATGGGATGAGACAGAGGTGAGAGTAGTCGGGCTAAAGGAAACCGCACAGGAAACAAAGCGTTAAAGTGGTATCGTTTTGGGGTTGTCATTTGTGCGTGATTTCGTGGGTGCCTACGTGAGAGAACTGCAGAGATGGTCTCTGCCCTGATTTAATGTGCTAAACACAAAAAACCCATTTGATACATGTTACAGGTAATGGGCTTAAGTTGGCCAATGCGTTGTGTGAGGTGGTGCTTTGAAATGGAATAATATTGTTTCTTCCAGGCACTTGTATGATGCCATGTCTCCAAACATCACATAAATTTAGGCAAAAATAAAGGCTAAAGCAATACCTTTAATATTTTTTGCTATTTATAGCATGTAGTTATATGTTGTTTTGGAAAATACATGTTCCTGAGGTGTTAAGAAAACATGGTTATTTAAGGATTAAAGTGGTAGGTAGAATATGACACAGTTCACAGCTCTGGAGATACAGTGACAGTGGTGGAAACATTTAAATGTTTAAACTTTTAAACGTTTGTTGTAACTCTTACAATCTCAAACTTACATCTGGCAAAACTAGAGCTGGAAAGCCCGCAATGGGTGATCCTTTGCTTTCCACTGTTGTGTACACTGCTTTTTTAGTAATGCTTAAATGTCTTGCACAGACTTTAGTATCTGCAAAAGTTAAAACAATTGTCAAACTTTACCTAGTTACTGTTAAAATAATGACCAGCTTAGCACCAAACACTGGGGGTAATGAAACCTATTGATGAAGAAATATTTCAATTTTTGTAGGCAAGTGTGACATCTTTTTCATATTGAGAAAAGTCTTGTAAAGTCCAGTTTATTCAGGAATAAATAGGTAAAATGTCAGTTGTATCTCTTTTTGAAGTGTTTCAATGAGTTTGATTCTCCTGAGGTGTTTCTACACACTATGTAATGTCAAAGTGAACAGGCATGAGTTTAATCCTTGAAGAAGTGTGTTTGTCATCATTCTTTGCTAGTCCAAATGAATTTGTAGATGTTTTTCCTGTAACATTCATTTAAATCAACTTTTTGAAAGTAGAGTCAATCTGTGTAAAGTGTATGTGTGATGGGTTATGACTCTCGGGTTATATCTGAGGTGTAAGTATTTTAGGGCTGCATTGCATTTCAGTAGGAGTTCTGGTGGTCAGTGTCTGGAGCACAAAGCTTTATTTCTTGGAATTCCATCTCCTCTATCTCTTATTTTACAGTAGAGCATATGCCAGGCACCAAGGATGGAGTTGGGAGAGAGCACTGAAGCAGAAACAAGCAATGATCTGCTCTTATTACTTAGCTGAAATGCAGTCTCATCTCTGCATGGTTGCTCCATATGTCCTGATCAATTAAGGGCATGCTCTTCCCTCTACCAGATTTCCCTGGTGTGTCTTCCTCAATCTGTGGTCTGGTATTGTATAAGTAAACATTTTTGCCTGGTTTGCATTTTAGGTAGATTCACTAAGAATTTCAGTCAAACAGATTGTTCACAAGCAGGTATTTTAATAGCTCAAGTTCACCCTTCTGCATGTCTTCTATATTCTTCCTGAGAAATACATGTAGGTTATCAATTGCAATTATTAACACTAACATGGAAAGTACTTGCCCTTCTGTTATAAAATTGCTTGTGTTGATATGTTTGTAAAACATTGTGATGAGTCTTGTGTTTTTCACAAGCTCTCTAGTGTGGCATAATGACCTTCTATCTTGTTCTTTGGAACTTGCAGTGAGAGAGATGATTATATGAAACAAAGGGATTTCACTTGCTGATTCAAGACATTTTCTATGATCTATATTAAAACAAAGAGAGTTGATTTGCCTGAAGGTTTTTGTTCCAAAGCCTCTTTGGTGGAGGCTTCAAAAGTAGAAAGTTAAGTGTTAATAAGAAAAATGCTACCTGTCCTCATAGCTTTAAGAACTTTGCAAAGCATGGTCCTTTCTTGCTCTCTTAAAAGGAAAAAAATAAAGTAACTGTAGATTTTGTATTGCAAAAATGTACTGTTTTGATCTTTGGTGAGATTCAGAGGACAACAAAGGCTGCTATTATTATGTTATTGTTTGGGTTTTTTAATCTTCCAAGATTCTATGTTTTGTAAATTATTCTATGCTGATACTGCAAGTGAACTAATGTTTTTCAGACTCATTTTGTCTCAGAGACAAATTTTGCCAGAATCTTTCCAAGTGAAAGCTCTCACCATCTTGCAAGGATGAAGTTTACATGGAAGCTTTTCCAGGAAGTTTTGAAACCCAGAAAATGAACACCTGAGAGAAGTAATCTGTCTAGGAGACACATGATGTGTATTTACAGCTGGATGTGTTTTCTGTGTTCCTCAGATCCCAGTGATATATTTAGCACTGCTTGCTTGGATGAACAGGCTTGGTAGTGTCTGAACCAGTAGACAACATACAGATGTCTTTGGATACAGTTTAATTTCTTTGAGATGTCTGGATATAGGAAATTAATCTTTTCCTGATATGCAGATTAAGGAGTAAAAACACAGACAAGAATGTTTCTCTCAGTTGGTTTCTTTAATATAATATGAAGTTGTCTTTGTGCTCGGCTGTTGAAAGAGAACTCTTTTTCCTGCTTGGGCCCATTAACTTAGTCCACTTGCAAGAGAGATCCAACTAACAATCCACTTTTCCCCAGTTCAATCACCTTTTGTGTTATGGTGTAGAAGGGATATATATTAATATATATCAATAGGAAAAGAAAAAAGAAGCCATCTCATTAATCCACCTCAATTAACAGATTTTAAAAAGGTTTCTGTGTACAAAATCAACTGTAAAATTAGCAGTACCATACTCCTGTATATGACGTTTCCATAAGAGATCTCAAATTCTTTTCAAAGGAAATCAGCAGTTTTATTCACATTTTACAGGTGGAGACACTGAAGCAGAGAACAGTAAAGGGATTTGCCAGGTGCACAGCCAGGAATTAGAATGCTGAGCACGTGAGTCCTAGTCTAACCTTCTATTTATACTGCAGGTTTGTGCTCAGACTCAAGGTTTTGGAACTGGTGATTAGAGGCTACAATAAACTTGCAATTCCCCTTGCAATGGGGACAGCCATTTGTTTTATATGTGTCCTTAGTCAGTAAATTATAAGCCTTTAAAAAGAATTATTTAAACTTTCTTCTAGGATAAATCTGTAACTTCACTAACTCTCTCCTCTAAAATATTTGTTTGTGGTACTTTCCATAGAAACACCATTCTGATAGACAATTTGTTTTAAGCATCTCTGGATAGGTGACACTCTTTATTATATTTGTTTTCAAAGCAAAACCCTAAATGTCTCTAAAAGCTCAATATGCTCAAATAAAACTTATGTGAAGTACACACAGACCTTAGTTTATCATGGTCCATTGCTACATGATGTTTGATAGATAGTCATAAATACTAACTTTCCTAAAATCAAAGCTTTTTTAGGGACAGAAATAGCCTTTCAGGAAATTCTAGTGAATGCAATTACATCAAGGTATTGAAGGCTTTCTCATGTGAAGTTATACTGGTGTGTGGGCTCAGGACTTTGGGTTATCCAGAACTGTCTTTAAAAAGTACATGGATTATTAATTCCTCCTTCAGGAATCATCCTGTCTTGAAGTCTTTGAGAGTCTGAGGAGAAAACCCCCATCCTGATGTGCTTAGTCATTTGGGGTCAGCTGTCCCTCTGTGTTCCCCCAACCATGTGCACCCCAGCCTACTTGCTGACAGGGCAGTCTATGAAAGAGAAAAGGCCTGGGTGCTGTGTAAGCGCCATCCAGCAATAGCTGAAACATCCCTGGGACCAACCCTGTGCTCTTCACAAATCCAAAACACAGCACCACACAGGCTACTGTGAAGAAAATTGAATCCATCCCAGCCAAAACCTCTACAGACTGAACATCAGATTTTATGAAGTTGCCACTGATTTTGGTGGCCAGCTCGAGAGCAGAAGGCAGATGGTTAATATGATAACCTAGGTAATCTGTCTGAGAAAGAGTCATTGGGAAGATAACCTACTGTGCCTGCTGCTGCATCTGCCTCATGGTGTAATACTGACATTGTTAGCCTGTGACAGAAATACAAAGTTTTAATAGTGTTATCTAGAGGATTGTCACGCATCAAAATGCACTGAATCTTCTTGGTGGTGTGATTGCTGACTCTACAAAGTCAGAGCAGAGAGACACAAACTGCCAGCAGTAGAATTCGTGGTGTGGATGTGCAGCCTTCCTTACATCACATTTCAGTGCTACGGTAACTGCTAAGCCTTCTTCCTTTGGTACTGTTTTTGGATCCAGTCTGTCAGTCTCCCCTTGTGTCCTTCAGAGACTCCTACTCTGAACACTTTTGCTTTTCTCTCCCACTGGTGTGATATGTTAGAAGTAAACCTTAATTTTATTTCTGTTCTGGTTTTCTTTCAAGCATTGTCCCATATGAAACTCGGGAGGATAGAAACAAGCACACCTGTGTGGAGGTTAAGCTGCCTGACACCACGTTTTCAGAAGCTGTAGTTTTTCCATGCTGCTGGAACTGCTGTTTTTGTTTTGGTTTTTGGTTTTTTTTTTCCTCCTTTTCTTTTTATCTTATTTTTTTTTTCTGAATTGAATTTCTGTGCCAGAAATGATCCTGCTTTATTGCTTGGCATCTTGATTACAAGGAGATAGTAATGGATCCCCCCCTTATGATTCTATTATATTGCCCTTTATTTTCCTACTTCTCTTTTCCCTTTTAAATTATTTTCAAAATCTATAGCTAGGATCTAACCTTTTTTATTTCTTTTGCAAATTATTTTTCTCTTACATAAGGAAGACTGCCAAACATGTTATATTTCTTAAAAAATAAGGGATACTTCATGTCACATTTAGAGGATTGAAAGAGAATAAATCCTGGAGGCTCTATTCTGATAGAAAAGTAGTTATATGTTCAGAAAAGCCAAAATTACATGTTACAAAACTCGCTTTATTGAATTGAAAGTTAATATGAAATCCCTTGGAAGAAGATTTAAAAGAACTAACATTTACAAGACCATTCCTCATAATGCTTTTAGTGTAACAGCTTCTATCCCACTGAAGAACTGAAAGGTTGTCTCCCTTAATGACCATATCAGTTTTCATGGGGCACCACCCCAGAACACAGCTTTGTTTTCCTCAAAGAACTCTTTCCATTAACATAATGTCTTTTCTAATAAGTTTAAAGTTTTAATCATAGTTTTTTTTATTTTCTTTGCTGTAGGATGAGCTTGTAGCCATATTTTTTATTTAGTTCAAGAATGATATGTGCGCTCATGTATTCTGTTTAATTCCAGACTAATTTGCCCCACTTTGCTCTGGCTGCAAGACCATGCAGATGTGTTTGTTGCCCCATTAGGAGGTAAAAAGAGGAGAACAGCCTTCTGAGATGGAAAAACAAGAGATTAACCAGAGAGAGCATTCTCAGCTAGCTCAGGAGGAAAGTTTCAATCAAAACCACACAGGTGTCCGTGTGTGCACAAGTGTGCACACACATGCACGTTTACTTATTTGTGTAACCCTTGGGAACATTTACAAAATGAAACATTTTTATCATACACTGGAGTGGGGTTTAGTGAAAGCTCTGGTGTCACTGAAGCTGCAGTAACAATTTACAGCAAAGACCTAAAGGGCAATTGGCTCATGGAGTGAATTTTCCCTCAAAGCACCATAGCGTAGGTGAGGTTGGAAGGGACCGCTGGCCATTGTCTAATCCAGACTTCTTGCTCAAAGCAGGGTCAGCTAGAGCAGATTGTCAGAACTCTGTTCAGCTGAATCTTAAGTAACTCAAAGGATGGAGAGTCCACAAGATACCTGGGCAGCCTCTTTCAGTGTTCGGAGGCATCTGTGAGATTTCAGAAATATTCATTAATATCTTGTTAATCGGGTAGTGAGGAATTTCTAGGGCTCATATGAGTTTGGTCAGACCACTTTCAGGTTTGAGGAAAGTGTGGCATGTTTTGCAGGAAGTGAAAGCCTCCTGCAGTTCTGTGACCCCAGGGGTGAGGCACAAAGGAAATGCACAGGTGGTGCAGTAGCAGAAGGGCTGTATTTTGCACTGCTCAGGATTAGTCTGCCCAGGTTGATAAGACCCCTTGTAGAATTACAAATGTCTGCTCAGCTTTTCAAGAAATGTTCTATGAAATTTCATATACAATACCTATCTTTGAAGAACTAATTTCAATACTGAGAGGCTGCATAAATGTGGACTTAGTGTCTGTAGGCTACTCTTCTTAGCCCTATTGAATTAAAGTCTAGTATACTTAGCAGGGTAATAAAGGCACTCACATTAAAATATTACCTTGGGATTTATGTATGTATTTCAGCACTTGTTGAGTTAAGTGTATATCTCATTATTCTGTGTTGTGTAAGGCAGGAGAGTAGCTGTACAATTTGCACTATTTAATTTCTTCAGAAAAGCTGTAATCTGGAAGAATAATCTGCAGCTCTATTTTTAGGTAGCACACCTGAGTTTCTTTGCAATCCCATCTGTGCTATTGCTATGGCCTGGTAAGGAAATGTAGCCAGTCACTGCTGTCTTTTTAAGGCCCAGGTAGAAATTGTAGGAGTGATTCTCCTCTCAGCATTTCACTCTTGCTTTCCCAAATAATGCTGCCCTTTTATCTTTGTAAAGCCTTAAGGCATTTGAAGGAGAAATGTAATTTTTATATATGATGTTATCTTTTAAAACCCAAGAAAATTATTCAGGTGCAAAGTTATGGAACATGTATGTAAAAAGGAATTCTGTATTTACTATCAACAATTTGATAATAATTTTAAGCTCTAAGTAAGGTATTCAAGAACAGCTATTCTTTGTTGACACAGGAGCTTATCTTTGTAATTGGCTCCTAAACATTCTTCAGGCTCTGGCAGGGCCATGAAGATTTTGTTTTCTTTGGTGACTATTTTTAAAGTAGCTGCATCATCTGTGTTATAGATATGTCTGTTCCCCAAGGAATTTCCTTGCTGTCTTAAAGGTTCTGCACTATTGAGTACTTCAGGGGAATTTTAGAAGGGTTTAATGTCATTGCAGTTATGTGTAATTTTTTTAAAAGAATATTTATTTTTATTTTTTGGGACTGAAAATTCCAAATTGGTTTAATCTTCTGAGTGTCCTTTCTTATTGTGACGTATTGGTCATCTTTGCCCTCATTCTTCAGTCCTTCAGTTTTGCAGAGAGCTCTGTTAAGACATGAAAAATACATACTTAAAAATATTTATACAAATTTCTCACAGCTTTGGAAAAACTGGGCAAATTTTTTCTTAATTCAGGTGTCAAAGCTGTAATTTTTGTCTCCATAGTATTTGCCTGAAATAGGACACTGCTGGGACCATTTTTTGTTCCTTATGAGAGCTGCTGCTTCTTCCTGTGTTGTTTTTTTTTTTTGTCTGATCGAAGTATCAGGGTTTTTAATATATAAAAAAAAAGAATATCAGCTGTTGTAAAACCCTGGGTTTAGTGTCCTACTGGTTTATATGATTATTTTATCAGAGTCTTAGGGCTTGAAGTCAGGCCCAGTTACAAATGGAGTTCCTAGATAAAGACATCAAACATTACAGATCTCCTAATAGAAGAGTCAAAATTGTGCATTTTGCCTTCCACTCTTCTGATTATCACTGCAGTATTTCCTATGTGTGCTTCTCCTGATGAGTAATCCTGAATACTGGTGTGATTGCAAGCTAAAGTTTTTTGTTTGTTTGGTTGGTTTTTTTGATTTGTTTGTTTTTTCCATTTTTTTCAAGGTCATATCTCAGCTCTTGTTATTCAGCCACTTTGTTCAGCTCCTGCTTCTATATTTTTATGTTTTGGGGTTTTTTTGAGTTTCAAGGACATCCATGCCCTTTACTTCACGAACTTCTAATATTAAACAGTAAGTTAAATGAAATGCATAAATGACAATTTTCCCACTTGCGTTCAAGGTAATAGAGGCATAAAATTGTAAAACTACAGAAACACTTTAAAAGTGAGTGTATTTTTAGATTGTGTGAGAACAGAGATGTTGATTTTTTTTTTTCCTTTTGTTCTAGTAGAAATATAGATTCTCAAAGCAAATGGAAGTTTAAATGGTGCTATTTTTTCTGTTGGCACAGGAAGAGTGTTAGCCAAACTGACTTTGAATGTGTTGTGCTTTGAAAGTTAGCTCCGTAATTTTGACTTCTGAGATGTAAAACTTGTAATGGATATTATTTTTTTTCAAAATTAATTTGAACAATTGCAATAAAATGACATCTCACTTTATTTTCATAAACTAACCTGCATTCATGTTATATGTACCAGGGAATTCAACAATGAATTATGAAGTCTAGACATTGGGCAATCATTCACGTTGGAAAATGTCAATACTGAGTGTTTGTCTTGCCTGATTCAAAATAAGCTCTGAATCTCCTAAAAAAATTTTACTGGCATCCTATTCTGGACTTCCATTGTTCAAGTTTTTGCACGTGTTTCATATAGAATGTTAATTTGAATTTTATTTCAGCTTACAAATTGGATTCTGGCTTTTTCTTTGATACCAAATTAATTAATGGGCGGGTGTCAGGTTGCATTTTTGCTTTTTCAGTAAGGTTGGTCTAAAATGCTTGCACACATGTTCTTGATGACTGCAAAAACAACGTGGCAATCTCTGCCCAGGAATTTGAAGATTGACCTGGCTTGTTTGGGTTTTTTTTACAGTGTGATATTTCCTAGGCAAGCTGATGAAGATACAGGAAAACTAGTTATTTAAAACTACTGATGATGTTAAGTGATAGAAAGATTCAATTACACCACATAAAATATTACTTATTTGCAATAAATATATCTTTGGAAACATTACTGATTTTCAAACTGCCTTTAGGAAATTACTGCTTTTGAAGGTCTGAATAATTAAGGAGTCTGTCTGCAGTTCCTCTGTGTTGTGCAACATCTTTTATGGTGTCTTGATCTAGTTAATGAAGTGACTGATTTCTGTGCCTGGTGGGCATCACTGGATTTGGCAAACACATCCTTTCACTCTCAACTGTGATCATCATTTTTTTCCATCTGAAAGCACTGTTTGTCAAGAAACAACTTTTACTTGGAAAGAATGGTGATGGGCAAGTGGAAGAGGGTTTTTTAAAGGAAACCTGTGCCTGGAAAAAAAAAACATTTCAGTATAGTAGAAAGACATTGTATGTGCTATTATACTAAATCCTCCAAGATCACTTAAATTAGTGATTTAATATTTCTTGGATGTGGTAAGTGTTAGAGCTTTATTTAGTGTTTTAAAAGACCAGAAACCTATTCATCTTTTTCTAAACATGTTTGCTTTTGAAAGAAGATGCCTTCAGAAGTCCAGACTTACATGCAGGAATTTTTTGTTAAAAACATAAAAGGATAGTTACATAAATGTTGGCAGCAAAAAGGTTTTGGTGAATGTTTTGGTCCTTCCTGAGGATTTTTGAAAGATAACTGCTGGACTAATTAGTGTCATTTGTAAAAGAATTCTTGCATATTTTCTTCGGTCAGATCTTCTCATTTGGTGTTAAATAAAGCTATTTTTGTTTTCAGATAACCCCAGATGTGGCTTGTGGAAATGCCAGTTCCAATAGCTCTGCTGGAGGCCGGCTTACCTCCTTTGAAGTTCCACAGAATACATCAATAAAGTAAGAATATTCGTTACATGTGATGAAGCACAAAAGTGCTTTTAGTCTCATTTGACTGGATATTTTTGACAACAGTTTTTGACACAGGCAGGTTTGTCAGGTGGCTAAAAGGCTATGAGGGAGCTGCAGCCAGACTTCAGGCATCTAGCAGTGCCATGACAGCTCTTTGCTTGGCATAATTTCCCCCACATATTTAATGTTTTAGAAGCTGTAAGCGTGTAAGCTGTCTTTGGGCTATCATAATGGAACAGAAATTAGGGCAGACGTGTTGAAGATATCAGTTTGGAGGAGATATGACATTTCCTTTCTACTTCATGCAGTGAACACTTTTTTAACCCCTTACTTTTTTAACCCCTTTAATCTCAAGATGAACTTGCTGGCAGAAAGTGTTGTCGTGGACTACATAAATGCCTGTATTTTGTGCATTTGTATTTGATTTCTGGGTTATTGCTTTGGGTGGCATCATCAGCTGTGAAATCTTTGTGTATGTCCTACAAATCATGTTTCTCAAAAATCTGAATTTATTCTGTTACTCACTTTTCGAACTCTTGCTCTTTCCATCACATACTCGCTTTGTTAGTTTTAATTAACAGAACCTGACTTCCTAGAAAGATCTGATTCTGTCAGCCGGGATGAGGCATTTTCTTATTGGAAATTTCATTTTAAATCAAAATCTGCCAACGTAGTTCTCTGGCTCACAGCTTTACTGCAATTTTAGACTTAGATTTTCCCAAAATAGCCGACTTTTCTCATACTGTCATCTTATCTTTCAGAATCCCAGGTTTCTGTTAGAAAAGGCCATGCTCACAGGAAAAAGCAAACTGATGCAAGCAGACAAGCTGCAGACAGTTTGGAGCAGGCACTGTTAAAGTGGGGGCTGCCCTGCCCTTCCCACGGCACGGTGAATTGTGCTCATTCATGAGCCCTAAGCCTGAGTTGGGGAGGTCTGTGAGTGTGGCTGCTCTGGCTGGCTGGGGTCTGAAAGCCAACAAGTGTCTTTTCTTGGAATCAGGAAAAAGCTGGCATTTGTGGATTCTAAAGCTCTATTTAAGACCCTTGATGGAGGGACCCCATTTTAAAGGAGATTTCAGAGTGCACAGTCAGTTTGGATCATTTTTTACACTGTGTATATTTAGTAGTGTTTTATATCTGGGTAGATTAAGGCAGGTCTAGGTCTATATTTCATTATATTTCCCATGTTAAAGGCCCAAGTAACATATCTGGTTCAATGGCTACCTACAAAAGGAAAGTAATTTTAGTTTAATAAGTTTATTTTGATTTGATTATCAGGTGTGACCTGAACTGGGAAACTAGTTGCTATCCTGTTCTAAAAGTGAGTCAGCAATGGGCTTATTCTTAAAGAGAACCCAAAGTACTGTAAAAGATTTTCTTCTTATGATATCTAGTTGCAATATTTTTCAACTTATGTCACTCATGATTGCAAAACTTTGCCTTTGTTGTTTTGAAGTCAAACCAGAAATGGTGAAGGATAAACTGCCTTGTGTTTGTAGCAGAATTGAAATAATTTTATTACAGGAAATTGTGGAACTGAACTTCATCTCTACATATTTGGAGGTCTGTTTTCTGCAACAGAGAATTATCAATTTTTTCCAGTTGGGCGTAGTTGTGTTTGGATTTTTGGAGGACTGTTCAAACTCATTCTTTCAGAGGAGATTAATGCAAATATTTGGGAACTTGCCAGAAACATGACAGGTTTTTATTGTTTCTTTGTGGAGGTGAGTAGGAAAAAATACATCCTGAGAGGACAGAAACACTGGCAAAATAGTGCTCCCTAATGGAGCGGATAGTGGACATGCTCTAGGACACCCTATATCCAATCTGTCAGTGTTCAGGAAGACACCATGGACTCAGTGACCTTGGGAGCATTACATGACTCATTTGATTTAAAAGAATAAACTGTCCTGTACTGTATCTTCGATCTGGCATGTCAAACAAACGGGGATTTCTACAAGAGTCTGTCTCCCTGCATTGAGCGAACCGCGAATGTTCTTCAGCAAACAAGAGGCCTGGATGTACCTGAGCTGTAGAAAATGATGGCATTGTAGATGTACAAGAGGTACTGCTCAAAAAGGCATAAATACAAAGGCTCAACAAGGATCCTTTGCTATGATGTGATATTTACGTAAAACTCTTCTTGGGCATTAAGATGGTGACCTTCAGATACTCGAAATTGGCACTCTGTATGATTTAATCTGCTATTACATATACAATTATGCAAATCTTACAGTTGAAGCATTTTTTAATTTTGTGAACATGCTAAAAATCTGCAGGGCTTTTCCTAGTTCCAGGCTTACTAGATTTAAGTTTTCCTTCTTTGTTGATAAGCTTTCGTTCTATAGTGGTATATTTCCTAATAACACAATCTTCCCTCAGTGTAAATATTCTCATGATTTATTTCCTTAGAATAAGGCAAGATGCTACTGCTTCTCTCATTCTGCTGTGGAAGGTCACAAGCACTGGATTTAAGCAGTGTTCACTCATCGATGGCAGAAGTGTCACTCTTCTCCAGGCACTGGGTGGGCTGGTTCTTTCTGAAGAAATGCTTGCGTTAGGAAACAACTACTTCATTGGTGAGTAAGGTGCTGACTTTCTGTTCCTCACCTCTAGGTGACAGCCGATGGTTTACCCAGCATTTAGAGGAACAAAAGAGTAATTCCTTTGCTGTGGGTGCTGCTGAAAGATCCAGATGTGGTATTGGGACCACGTTTTAGACACTGGTTTGGTCAAACCAGACAAGAGGCACCCTAAATTTCTACACAAGTGGCACCATTCAGTTTAAAATCTAGATGGTCATTTTTGCCTGATCCCTTCAGATGATGCCAGATACATGTTCTATTTTAAGGACTGTAAAGCTTTTGGGGTATGCTACAGTATATAACTGAATGCTTGAGGTGTTCCTTTGTCAGCTATTGTCATGGGATATTTTGTGAAGAAGCCTAAGCCCATATACAGAAAATTGAAAAAATGTATTAGAAGATCAGATTTGCTATTATATTTTAACAGTGTTTAATTGCACTGCTCTTTTATTTTCTAGTTTTGCCTCTGTGAATATGAAACCTTAGAAACATGCTATTTGTTTCACTGGGCAATTAAATGTTAAGCATCTTTGTGGAAGGAGTGTAATGAAAATAGGCTGATATGTTATTTTTAAGTGTATGGTAAATAATACTGATTTAATGCAATATTTGTGCATAGATGCCATAGACTTAATTGAATTGAGATTTCTGGGCAGATGTTTTATTATACCAATGACATGAACCCAAAGTTATTGTAATAAAAACATTTATTATTATCTGCTTGAAATGCTGTATATCTTATAATGAACTATCAGCTGCCACAATTGTTCTTCAATAACTTACCATGCTCATACATTTCAAATTAAAAGCACTCTGATGTAGAAACATTGGGACAAATTCCAAATGTGTAGCTAATACAGACAACCCCAACTGCAGGAATAGTGCCTTGTTCTCTCCTTTCTGAGCCAAGATACTGCTTGAAGGTTGTTAGTATAATAATTTAATTCTTGTCAGCAGTGGTTTCTTTTAGTGATGTTTATTTTCTTCACATGATTTTCCAGTTTAGTTTTTTTATTATTCCAAGATACTTAGTTGTAGGCTTTTTTCTCTTTTTCTTTTAATCTAGTTTTGCATTTAATTTCTCAGAGATAAAGCTATGCTTGTGTATCTTCCTCTGGAATAAATTTTTTGCATTTGCCTTGTGGTAGTTAATGTAGGATAAAAGCATCCTGAAGACAGGATAATTTGTAGCTTTTATACACTCGTGGAAGTGCCCAAAGGCACATCTTGATTCAGAAACTCCTAGAGAGAGGGCCTGAGTTACTCTGTGAAGGCTCCACTCGACTGTGCACACCCTACAGTGGAGGCTGTTAATTTAGTAACTCAAATGTATGTGCTGTTGCTCTTTCATAGTTTGTCTTGTCCTCCTTGTCTCTGTAGCTGCCTTTTTGTCACTGGGATTCTTACTCTGAATTTTGTATTGGGTGCTGGGTAACACAAGGTGAAAATGTACCTTTTCCTTGATGAATATAAAATGGGGTCTAGGTCACAAAAATAGCTAATTTCATGCAGTACAAGTTTTCTGAGGCCTCTTATTTTACTGCCATGTGGCTTTCGATATTTTCTTTGGCCTTTCTTTTTAATTTCCTGATTGTGAAATTCTTTGTAGAATTTCCCAGTTGCTGCAGTGTGATTTGATTTATGTAAAGAACATGAATCATAAATGTGTTTTCATGAAGCAGCAGGGAGGCTCCAGTAGTACAATGAGTGAATAAAAGTGTCTGAGTGCTTAGTCAAGATGAGTGAGGTTATAGTGCATTTGAATTTTTATAAATCCTATTTATTTTAGC
Source organism: Xenops minutus (assembly GCA_035221455.1). Taxonomy (NCBI): domain Eukaryota; kingdom Metazoa; phylum Chordata; class Aves; order Passeriformes; family Furnariidae; genus Xenops; species Xenops minutus. The sequence goes on from JAWWEE010000010.1 coordinate 15,422,245, forward strand.
AAATGGTTGGATTAGCTGTAGTGCTTTTGGTAGAAAATGATTATGAAACATTCCTTCTGCATATCATTCAGTCCTGAGGTGTTGCAACTCTTTACTATCAGATAATCAAGTAATGGGAGAACTCAACTGTTTTATGGAGTGAATTATTTTATGTTGCCTTAATTTAGTTACAACTTTTCCCAGAATTATTTTCTTTATTAAAACACTTAAGCAAAAAAAGGGTGAAATATTAAAGCAATGAAGAAACTGAAACATGAATTTGTTGGCTGAAGAAAGAGAAAACAGAATAGCCTCTGAATGTCCTTCTCAATTTTATGGAAATATTCTGCTTAATTCTGTCATCAGTTTTTGTCCAATGAAGTGTCCTGGGTGTAAAACTTAAAAAGTAACTCAGTTATGTGTTGTAAAAAATGCTGAATGTTAACTCAACTGAAATCCATAATTCTGCCAAGGCTTATAGAAAAATGATTTAAGCTTTACTTCAGATTTGAGCCAGATGTATGGAAGTGGTCTGTGAGTCTGACATGCCTAACATGTTTTTAGGTTTCAATCATTTAGTTTTCAATAAGATCACATGAATATGTTTTTTCCTATAGACAACTTTCCATATGTTTCTTGATATACATGACAAGCTTATTCTAAGGTGCAATAAATGAAACTGGGTTATTATATATAAAAAAGCAATAATGTTGCATGTGCTTTTATTGATGCTATTTAAGCTAGAACAATAGAAGGCCACGAGATACTGTAGGATGTTGTCAACAGAGTCACACAGGAAGGCTGTGCACCTTGACAGTCAAGATACTTACGTCATATGATTTTCCCCTCCTTCCCCACTCTTTTTCTGTTTATTCAAGTGAGTTTCTAAAGGTTTCTTAATTGGTGAATTCTGTACAATGACATTTTTTTTTTAATCTTTTAAAAGTTTTCTAATTAGAACTGTAAAAGAAAAATGGAGAAGACCTGGGTGGTGGTTTTGTTGGATTTATTTTTTGGAGGGTGCATTTGTCTTTTTGATCTACATCTCATTTGAGTCACTTTTGAGTCACTTCTCCCTGTGTTGCCTCCAAGTTTTTTTACTCAGCAGGGTACTTTAATTACCTCTTGCTAGTCTTTCTGAGTACGTTATTTACGTCAAAGATAAAACATTTAGGGAAATATTCTTTGCTTTGTGTTACCTTGTGGTGACACAAGTTTAAAGTTGTTTGGCCAAGATTGAAAAGACCCAGAAGTCAGGAGTAATGTGCTGATTTGCTGATCCTGTGGTTCGGGGCACAGTGTCTAGAGGTTGGGAAGAATGCTGTGCTGACAGCTAAAAATAGGCACGTTCAGCACAGGCTGCTCAGCCCGAGACAGGACCCACTCTGGGTGAGAACCAAGGGAAGAGGGGGGCACTCTGAAGGAAAAGGGCACTCTGTGTTCCCTGATGGGCTTATGAAATGGCTGCTGCAGCTGCAAACAGGCTCTTGCAGTGCAGGAAAGGAGTTTTGCTGCTGTGATTGTGCAGCGTGGTTATGTTGTTAATTCACAGCATTTATCCTGGTGAAGTAAGGCCTGGGAGATGGCAAAAAGTGCTACCCTGAAGACTGACTTTTACCTTCTTTCCATGCTTTTATCAGAGTATTTTTATTTTCTCTGTAAGCTTTGATACTACACACATCAGTCTTCCAAAATAATTCATTATGTTTTATTAGAAAGTGTACTTATTAGCCAATGGCAAAAAAAGGCCAATATGGTTCAGGTTTTAAAGTGAAAAAGCCCCTCAAAGTATTGACTCGCTCACTAGTTTAAGTGGATTAGGAGGAGGATGAAGCCCATGACATACCCCAAGGTGGCTTTTAATGCCACCTTACTGCTAGGCAATCACTGCATGGTTGGTCTGTAGTACAAGCCAGGTCAACTTCACCCCTGGTCACCTGGTCATGGTTTGCAACAAAAGAGTTTCATATGATGCCAAGAGTATTTAAAAATTTTGTGCCCTAATCCAGGACGTTAAAAAAGTGTATTTAATCAAGGTTATTTCTGAATAGGAAATGTTTTTAACATCTATACAGAAAAATATCTCTTCTGTGGAGTGCTATGGATGGGTATCAAGATTTGCCACAGAGATAGTTAGAAAGTTAGATAATTAGAAAGTGAAGCAGGAGGGAATTAATAATATCTTTGTATAAGAGATGGCAATTAAGGGTTCAATATTTAAAACTTTAATTTATGGAAAGTCTGTCTGCCTTTTACAGCAATAGGGTTATAGATTCATACTATTTGTTCCAATATTCTTTGAAGTTAATGAGTGATTCCTGCATAAACTATTTATCATATTCATAAAACAACTCATTGGTATTTGTTTTAATTGAGGATCTTCATATATTGATGCTAGCAATAACATCTCAAAATGAGTTAACTGCAAGACTTTGCCTTGTTAGAGTCACATACCTATTCTACATTGCAGCAACTTGAAAAATTGAAATCAGATGAAATACATTTTACAAGTCTGCAAAAATGAGATAAGAGTTCCCTGCTGCACCGTCAGTTGGTGCAGGAGTCTCCCAGGCTGAAGTTCTCATGAATGCTAATGGGTTCCAGCTCAGGGTCTCTGTGCTGAGTTGGAAGTGCTGCTTCTGTGTGTTCTGGTGGGAATGTAATCCACTCAGCATTGTGCACTTCTTGCTTTCAGGGAATAATATACTGGATTTTGGAACATTTATATATTTTTCTATACGAGCTCCTTGCTAGTGTGTAAGATTTACTAACTTGATTAAATAATAGCTCTTTTGAGAAAAATAGTGCACTAAAATTTTTCTTTAAAGAATAAAAATGGCCTTGCTGTAGGCCTTTGAAGGACATTTTCAGCCTGTGTGGCAGTTCTCTCATAAATCCTCTATGACTTTTTGCATGCATTTCTTTTATCCAGGCATGCAATCACACTCTGATTGAAAACTGGAATATTAATTTTGAGAAGAATGGCTGGTATCAAAATACTGAAAAAAACAAACCTAATATATAATAAAAGCATTAAAATACTTTTTTTTTTTTTTAAATACTGGCATTTTAGAAGTTTTACAGTGATTGTAGACCATCTGTTTCTTTTCTGAGTCAGTTAATGTACCCTGGTGCTAAATTAATATACCTGTTCACTAAGGTAGCAGTTCTGTGCTTCAGGTGTGTCAAAAGATACACCTGAGGCTGAGAGACCTGCAGTCAGTCAGTTCCAATTTCACACAGTTTCCAGTCTGCTGGGAGCACTGGTACAGATACACCCGTGTGGCTGTACAGATAGCAGGTTATATTTAACAGTCCACTTAACAGCTCATAAACAAAATTACCACAGCTTCCCCCCTCCAATGAATTTGGAGATTGAGGCATAATTTATAGAATCATAGGATATTCCGAGTTGGAAGGGGCCCACCAGGATCAGTTATCAAAGTCCACCCCCTGAGCCTGCCCAGGACCATCCCTGAGTCGCACTGTTTGCCTGAGAGTATCATCCAAACACCTCTTGGACTCTGGCAGGGTTGGTGCTGTGCCCACTGCCCTGGGGAGCCTGTTCAGTGCCCAGGCACCCTCTGCGGGAAGAACCTGTTCCTGATATCCAACCTAACCTTCCCTGACACAGCTTCATACCATTTTCTTTCTCATAGCAGTACAATATTGCATACTGTATGATTATTACTTAGTTTTAAGAAGTGTTTATTTGGGGGAGTTGGGCATAATGTCGAGTGTGAAGCTGGCAGTGCCGACTCTGTGCAAGCAACCTGTTTCCTTTCTTTCTCCTAACTACATTAAAAAATGAAATTATGTTTTCAGGTCTCTATCATGGCTGTTAGGATATAATTTCTGTTTGAAAAAACCTGCTTCTCATTAGCTTTCATGATAAAATGTTGGAAAAATTGCTTTTCTGCCTTGATGTGCCCACTGCTAAAGCTGCAGTGATGGAAACCGTTTCAGAAAACAGTGAAACAAACAGTTGGGTGTTATTATTTTGCCTTCATTTTCCCATAGGTAATATGTTAAAAAGTTTGTATATCTATAATGTAAAAAAAAAATTGCTTACAAATAAGTTGAAACTACTTGCTTTTTGACTTTGTGCTTTGTTTTGCACTTCCATGATGCTGCTTCAAAAAGAGCTTTCATGAGATATTGTTACATTAGCTTTTGAGCTTAGTGTCCTCTTAGAAAATCAGAGGAAGAAATTTAGAAGCAAAATTTCTATTTCTCGGATAAGACCTTGCAGATAACCAAGTAGAAGGTTTAACATTTATATGAATTAATACTTTTATCTGAATAGAAAATAAATCCTCCAGCACAATCTTTAAATTATAATGCTTATTTTCATCACAGGAAACAAAAAAACTGATGCAGACCAGCCATATAATCGGGTTTTATCCAAGATGCCTAACTTTTTAGATCAATACCACTAACTATTTTAAACTCTACTTACCAAGTATTTCAGGAGACTAAATGAAACCCTACTGCCCTGCACATGCTGTGGGTGGAGTGTTCAGACCCTTGTGCTGCTCGGCCGATGTACAGAAGTGTCCATGTGCATGACTCTCACCTCGCTTGCTGGGGCACTTTGGTGACAACTGCTCCAGCTCGAGGGGCTCTCCTTTTCCAGTGTGCCATTTGCCTGGAAGGGCCTTGTTGTCTGCAGTCTTGAGCATCCTGGGCAGCAGAACATTTCCCTGGGGTTCTGGGCACCAGAGCCAGCCTTGCAGAAAATGGCCTTTTGGTAAACAATAGCAGCAGCAGCAGAAGCACAACAGCAAAAAAAGTGCAATGAAGTGTTAATTTCAATGATTTCTTTTTTAAAAGGTGGCCTTATAAGGCAAAAAATAATGCATTTAGTTGAAATCTGAACCATTCTGAAGAATGCTGTTGGCCTATATAAGAAAGGGTATTAAGGAATGGTATTTTTATAAATGCGCTAAAATAAATATCCTGTACTTTGTGATCAAGTTGAATGTACCTCATCACACATATAAGTAGATGGGAACATTAAACTATTTACATGGTATTATCTTTTAAACTAGCATTTAAATAACTTTTACTCTTTAGATTAATCTTTAATTGGTAAATTATCAAAACTAACTTTTGAACTCTGCTATTTCTAACAAGTAACAGTGTGAAATTATTTTTCTAGTCTGTCTTTGGAGGTTCATCTGCTTGGTGAAACACCATTTCGTTGTTTATTTAAGATTTCTCTTTCTTCAGATATGACTTTTGTGACCAATTCACAGTCAAGATATTTGTGTTCCATTGATCATGTGGTTGTTTGCACTGGGAGATCTTGGACAGACTGCTTAACCAGATCTGTGAAATAAGGGTACCAGTGCATAACTGGGACATTACGCACTATACCAGTGTGAAGACAATGAGGGGCACATTTTAATAACACTTGTAAAATGCTTTGAGACTATAGATATATCTAAGTGATACCTTGAAGTCACTATAGATATACCCTAGCCAATGTTGCCATCCCATCTTCCACAGCTCTCCTTATTGCAGTCCCAGCTGCATCATTTGTATTCCACCACACTTAACTGCTCTTGTGAAGTGTGGTATCAGAGATTCTGGTGGTCTACATTTATGCCCAAAATAGTTCCCTGCCAGCTTGGCAGCATTGTTGAGACGCTGACAAATAAGCACATAATGGGAAATTGTGATACAGGAAATCTTTTAGAAGATTAGCCTTGTCACCCTTCACTGTGCTTCCACCCTTATTTTGGACTGTAAGCAGAGTCCTTGAAGCTGTGGCAGAAGGTCACGATCTGAGCTACTGTCACATCTCCTTAATAAGCTGTATCCAAGTGGCTTTGTAAATGTACTCTTGCTGGCTAACTATTTCATAGTTCTGTTATGGGTTGTGGTCCAGTAAAGCTATTAATTTGGGTAATTGTTTAAGTAACAATGAAATTCAGAAATTGCTATTTGTTAAGAGGAAATGTAATGGAACGTGTTTGGGGATTTTGTCTATGCTAAGTGAATTCAACTGGTTTGCTCAGTTCATAAATGAATTTAAACTGCCAGTCCTGCAAAACTAACCTGCAGCCTGAAAGTCAATCTGAGTTCTGTTTCTTCCCAAAGTTTTGGTAATAATTTTCTGATGCCAAATTTTGCTTTCTGTTACACCAGTGTAACACTATCATTGTCAAACCACCTCTGGTAGAATTGCAGCAATGTTACTGAGAATGGAACTGGACCAGCAGCACGCTTACCTTTAAGGGATTGTGCCTGAGAAGAAAGTATATGCTTGATTTTTAGAAGCCCAGGCTGAGTTTTCAGTGTTGGTAGCAAAAGAAGAAAGCATATCTATTTTTAAACTGATTGTGACTGTGATATCAGTTTGGAGAAGGAAAAGAAATGCCAACAATCAGAGAAAAATTCTTTAAGTTTGTTTGCTGTGAATTTTTGGAAAATTGAGTATTTGAAAGAGTTCTTGAACTGACTCTCACTAAAATCTTTATATACTTTCAAAAGCAATATCTGACCAAGGCTTCTGTGGTAAAGCACAGTAAGCATGCTGATCTATATAGATTTTGGGAGACCTATAGCACCTATAAATAGTGCTATTTGTGGACAAAATAGCGATTTTGTTATTGCAGCTGTATTTCCGTATCCCCAGATGCTGTGTTGCCTAGCAGCATCATTAGAGAATGATCTCAGATGTTGGGAGTGGTGCTGATGGCTCTGAAGTGCTGCAGCAAAGACTGAGAATGGCATTGATTACCCGTTTCTCACTTCTTGTTTTCTGCTCATGTGTGCTAATCATCCCCAGCAGACTGGGAAAGGATTCCTGACCCATTCCTCCAGTTCTCTGGAACTCTATTGGTGTCAGGGCCCTGAGGGTATTGACAGGCCTTAATGACCCTGAGTATAAAGATCATAGAAAGGGGGATAAATGTTTGTGCTTTTGCAAATCAAAAGCAGGTCTTTACTACTTTGAAGTGTAAAGGTAAATTTTAAGAATTAAAGGCATCATGAGAACATCTTGTTATGCTTTTTTTCAATTGGTAGGTCTCTAAAATGAGTTGAACATGACTTTTATGAACAAGTGAAAGATTGATCTTGCTTAGATTTGCTCCGTGAATAACTATTGGAGATTGTGATATGCAGTGGCCTAAGAGAGGGAAATTGGTTTATCTAGTTAAAGTCAATTTACTACTTGATCCCTAGATCCAAAAAGACACTGAAGCTTGGTACTGATTAGTATAGACTCCTGTTCTCATAGTAATTTTCATTGTCTTGAATGTTTGCTCTATCATATGATATATGGACAGTGTGAGTGTTATAGACATGAAATAATCTTTGGATAAAACCTGGACATAAAACATTTTAGGAGAAAGAATTAGAATCCAGGTATCCTTATTTATTTTTTTTTCTTTTTCTGATGAGTACTGTAATCAAAATATTGTTCTCTTTCTTTCCTACCTTCCTTTCTTTAAAATATTCTTAGGTCTGCAAAGTTCAATGGCCACAAAAGAAAAGGTTGAGCATATTGGCCACTCTTGATTAGCTTGCTGGGTCACATTTTTTCCTGTCAAGTGAGAGATATGGTCAAACAGAAAATTCCTCTTGACTATTTTGCACTTTAGGTTAATTCCATGACTTTTCATCATCTGTGGATGAACTGTCTTGTAGTTTCTATCCTGGACCACTAAAGCTTATAAACTATGGTTTGTTATACCCTGATGGCAGCGGTGTTGTCTCTAGAAGCTGAAATCTGCTCTGGCAGTATTGTAGCTTCATTATGTGACTGCATGACATGAACTGAAGGTGTGGTGCAGGCACACCAAGTGCTGCTGCTTTGCTCCTGAAGGACTGACACTACCTGTTTTTCTTTCACTTGAATATATCTCGGTTTCCCCTTTTCCAAATAAAGAATATCTGATTCTACTGTACACTGGGAATGGGGTGGGGAAATTATGTCACCTTATTCTAGGGCCCTTTTTTGCTTTCCTGCCCATTTTGACTTACTGATGCCTTTGGTGCCAGGGCTGTATCCTGTGCAGGGAAGCTGTAGGCACTTAGTGTCTTTGAGAACTTCACTGCTTTGCAAAATGTTGAAGTTGGCTACTGACCCCAAAAGCTTTTGGTGTGGGAAGGTGTTGAGAGAGAAAAAGAGAACAGATGGAAACTGATAGACATCCCACTGCTGTCTCATTTCCTTGGGAAACCAGGCTAAAAATAAGTTGAAAACTTGAGGACTGATACTTCATTGTGAGCGAGTGCCCAATCCCCTTGGCAGTCATTCTCACTCATCCAGCAAACCTCTAGGTGGACTGAGAGACCTATATTTTTGTGAACTGGAACTTTAATGTAGGAAACTAAAATGATAATCTATTATTTCAACCACAGGTGAATATCTGTTGGAATACATATATTCTCTGTGTGGAATACAGAGAAATACATTTGAGCCAAGGGCAACAGACAAGCATTTTTGTGTGGCAGAGCATGGGGTGCACACCAGGAGTTAGTTAACCATTTGTAGTGAAGTGTTATGCCTTTCATGAACGTTATACGCACTAAGATAATGATCTTAGTTGGTGGTCTGTTAGGTTCAGTCTTTCTTATTTTGGCTTTCCACTGTAGACCAGTCTGCAGACCTCAGTCTGCTGTGCTTAGAAGGAAGATATTGTTCAGAAATGCAGCTTGTGAAGGGAACAAATCAGTTTGTGTAGTCTAGGAAGTCTGCACTCAATGTTCAAGTAGTGGTAATCTGATTGGCATGATATGATCTTGCTGAAAGCACCTGGACATAATGCTGACACCTGCCATCTTTTGTTTTGACGTCATTCCTTATTTTTCATTCTTAACTTTTTTGATGTGAGTGAAACAGAATCATATGTACTTTGTGCTCCTAGACATAAGTAGGTGAAACTACCAGGGAGCTGTAGTGTATTTTACCACACATCCTGCCAGTGAAATCATGCAGGCGTTTCTCTATCAAATGTGTGTGCACAAAGCCTGAAAATGCCTCCTCTGCAATCTGAATGACTACTCATGTCACATTATGATTTATTAGACGTTAGTATTGTTTCCATAACATTACTGTAAATAACACAACCCTGAATTCTGCCACTAAAAATGCTTTGATGCCATTATGTTGTAACCAGCTTTAAAAAACCAGTAAGCTTGAGCTGAGCAAAATTACCTTTTGATATAAACTGCTGTAATGTTTTTCTCCAGACCTGAGATGAAGGTAGCTGTAAATATGCTTCTGAAATTATTCTCCTACCTAGAAGTTAAAAATAGAACTGAAAACTCACTCTAGTTCACTTGCTGTTGTGGGAATTGGGGAAGGAATTAATTGAAGTGCTGTGACCTGAGTTAAGCAGAGAGTTATATTTAGATGGTCAGACAAGCTTCTTTTAGCCTTAAAACCTAGAGATCTCAGAAAGTTGTGTACAACTTCTGTAGAGTGAAAATAAATATCCATGTTTGTGTTTTTCTAGTGTTTGGAAATTAGGTGAGATAATTAGGAATTACAGGAAAATATGTGGCAGTCCGGTGAGGATAATGATTTTTTCAGTGGTTTGCCGAAGGGCTTTTGATACCAAAATAGTAACAAGATTCAAAGTACAAAGAAGGTTGATTTAATATTTCTTTAGGGAACTGTCCTGAAGAATATGTAACAATCTGCTTCAGACAAGCAAATGTGAACCCAAAGACATTTTCTAAATACCACATTCTTCCAAGCATTCACATATAATTGCAGGACTGCCAGTGACAATTGCATTCAGTTGTTAAAGAAAACAATTTTGGCTGCATCTTTGAGCAGATGGGTAAAAATGGGGTATGTATTGAGGCCAGAATAAATTGGCCAGCTCTGAAGAGGTCATCAGATTACAATAATCCTCACTAGCCAAAACAGACCATTAGACATTTGGAACTGTATCCAAAACACTTTTTTTTTTTTTTTTTTTTGAATCTGATCCATTAGAATATTTAGCTAACTTGTAAAGGCTGTACTCAAGCTGATGACATCTATATTGGACAGGCGATTTTTCTCATATAGGGTTTAGGGATCTTTTAGGGATCATAGAAAACTAATTGCTGAAAGAAAGCAGCATTTTGAAAAGTGAAGTCTGAAAATGAAGAACAAAGAATGGAAGTCTTCCATATGATTTGCTGTGGAATCTGTAGAATTAGTCATGCTTGACACTTTTGTATGCAGAATGTAAGTAATGCTTCGCAGCTGTTCTGAAGGAAAATTCACTCAAAGTTCTGAGTGTTTCATGAAACTCTTCTTTATTCCTGTTCATAATAAATATTTTGTTGTACTATTTTTTTCTTCTGCTTGACTAAATGTTGTGCTATTTCCAGTCTATAATGCAAGAAACTAGACTGCATCTTTGAAGCTCCTTAGAGGCTTAGGCTGTAAATGGATTTTAGAATTTAAAGTGGAAAATTTTAGGAAAAAACATCCTGTGTCATACGCTTCTTGCATCTGTTTACTGTCATTCTTTTTAAAAGTAAGGATATTTAAATTTTTTTTTAATCCATTTTTTTGCTGACATTCTCTCTCTATTAATTTCTAAAGGAAAGAATAATCCTGCAGTGGTTCTGTGCCTGTAACGTTTCATACTGGTACTACACTCTTAGACCCTTTGGAGCCAACCTACGCTAAGGATAATGAAGTCAAATTTGACAATTTGTGGAAGAATCTTTGGTGTTTTTTTTTCTGTGTATATTCTGCATACAGTATACACACTCTACCAAACTCACCCATTTTCTGTCAGTGCACATTTAATCTGTCACAAGCTCTCCAAACAAAACAGGGACACATGGAAGGGCTGTAACCCGGGAGTCAAATCCCTGGGCTGGAACAATGCAGTTGGAGCACAAGGGAAGTACAGGAGCAGAGTCTAAAGATTTAGAAAAGAACTCTGACTTCATTGTGTATGTCATGGGCTGTGTATGTGCCCTATTTTCTCTTTCCTACTGTATTTTATTTTCCAGACGTGTCTGTTAGGAGGATGCTGATAGTGATGTTGTTAAGCTCCAGTGTGTTTTAATAGCTTCCAACTCTCAATGGTTTTAATTCCATGCAATTATAGCTGCTAGCCAGAGATTCATGAGTTTTCCTCTTCCTTGTCAAATGTCCCCTTTTTCATGTTGGATTCATCTCTACCTGCTATATACCCTTTAGAGACATCAGATCAGACATTCAATAATACTTGCATTGCAAATACACAAAGAAATATTGTCAAGTTGTGTATGTGTATTCTCGTGACTTTCATAAAAACAGAGCCAAAGCGAGTCTCCATCTTTTACCAAAGCATTGAATCTGTGTGCCTTTTAGCTCTGAAGTAAATTTTATGAATTCATTTGAATGTATTTCTCCACAAAATTTGATTTTGATGTTCCCTGTCATTGAAAAACTTAAAAAATTATATTTTTTAATGTATCAAAAAGATAGCAGGCATAAGCATTTGATTAGTTGAGACCTAGAAAATGATTGCAGATTAGAGCTCTGGAAGTAGATGTGTTTCAGCATTCTGCCTTTCTTCTATTAATCAATATAATGAGCATTTATCTCTAAATTGTATTCTGATTTCTATTTACATGCGTTGAATTCAGATAGGTGTGTATTAAGTCTGAGCAGTGTTGTTCTTAGTTGACAGTTTATTTCAAATCAGTTTTATTTGTTTGTCTAGCTGGAGAGCATTAATATGTATCAGTGTATTTGGTCATATAGTAAGAATCCTTTTTTTTTTTTTTTTAAAGGCTTTTTGAACGATTCAGTCACTAAGTGCATTGTGGCTCTACGCTTGACCGTAGTGGTGAAAGTCAGTACCTGCCTGCCCGTGGGAAGCCACTCGGACAGCCTGCAGTGCTCAGGGAAAGGCAAGTGCATCACCAAGCCAGAGGAGGTAAGGGGAACTCACTGAGACCTTCCTGCAGGGTGGCAATTCCAGGACAATCTAAACACAGGGTAGATTGTGCTGGGGCCTCTGACTGTGTGCATCCCTGGCTGATGTGTCACAGGCTTCTGGAGCTCACAGATGTGCAGAGATAACAACAATGTATGTATTTGCTATACATAAAAATCAAGCACTTGAAGAAAAAACAGATGATGCAAAGGTTCATACCCTGCCCTGGCAATAAAAACAATTATTCAGGTTAGGGATAAGGTAATTTGTACTGCATCTTACTGTCACGATAGAAGAATGTTTCTTTGTGAGAAAAGGACCACGTGGTGGACACCTGGGATCTCCAATGTCCAGACCAATGTGTTCTAGTTTAAGTCTTCAAGCTTGTTTTGGTTTTTGGTCTGATTTAATCTGGTGCTTATCTCTACACGTCTTAATAACTGGTCACTCCGAATACACTGGTCAGTGCAATGGAATTACCTGAGTGTAATTATGAGGAGAAACAGAACAAAGTAATTTGGTAATGCTTGGAAGTTTTCCTGCACATCTTTCTGCCTTACATAATACTACACTGAGAGCTTACAATGTCAATTCCACTGGCCACTGCGGATTTTTTGTGTGAGTTAGTAATATCAGAAAATAAGAACCAAATCTGTCAAATTTGCAGTCTGTGTTCTGCTTTTATAAAACCAGACTGGCCTACTGTGATTTAGATCCTGTATACTCTGTTACTTTCTATATGTGTTTTTTTTTCATTTCATGGAATAAAAGTAATTTACTGCACAAATATGCACAGTTAATCTTTGGTTTTATTAATATTCATTTGGGAGATAAAAGCAATAGTAACTGTTGAGTAAATATTAGCAGCTGTGAGCCTGCTCTGAGCACAGAAAATTTGGCATATTTAGTGAATTCACTTTTAGTTCATCTGCTACCGTTTTCTGATTTAAATTCTCAATAAGCATGTTTGATAGAAAAATGGTGTTCTGAATTGTAACAACAATAATTAAATTGCTACAGTAATCTATATATACATGGCAGTGCTAACATCTGGAATAATTATCTGTTTTATTCCTTAAAAATGCATTTTATAAAATGCTTGAGGTAATGTATGACCATAATTATTGCAAGATGTTTTTAGAAATAAGTGCTACTCTGCTCTACCAGCTGGCTCGTATCCAGATAAATTATTCATTCAGATACAGTGTTCTATTTCATAGACCAGTTTAGTTTTTGTGCTTTACTATATTTATAATTTTTATTTTATAAATTCAGCATCTTGTTCCAAACTTATGTAAATAGTATGTTCTAATTTTTTTATGGATGACGTCAAATCAAAATGTAGTCTTCTCCCAGTTTTTGGTCAATTTGAGAGTTAAAGCCTTTGATAAAAAGCCTAATTTGGTATATTTTCATGGTGTTTGCCCATTTTTCTGACTAATTTCTTTCTCTTGTTGCATGTCATATGTCACAAAATAAAAATAAATAATTTCCTGTATCTATGCTGAACAATTAATGTTTTTCTATATTAAGGAAAATGCATATATGGCCTTTAATAATTATCCATGTGTTATAAATCTTTAAGACATGGTAAGAAAGTAGAATTTCTTTTCAAAAGAAAAACAGATTGACTTCATGGCAAAAAAGAGGATCAGAAAAAGATTAACCAGTATTTGTATGTCCTCAGTTGTAATCTTGACCTTGAAAAATTTGCGTTAAAACTGGAACTGTTAGTGATAAATGAGCCCCACCTTGTGCACACATAGTATGCACAAGGTTCTTTCCCCTGGAAATTATTTGAAAAATTTAGGACTGTTCTTATCTTTCCACTATTCTTTCTCTGAGCCTAATAACAGGAAAATGTATTAAGGCAGTGTTTTTGATGTAACATGCACTAGGCTGTAGTTGACCAGCACCCTGTGGCTGGAGCTCTGGGACACACAAACCATGTTGAAATCCACTTCTGAAGAGGTGTCTGTCAATTGATAGCAGCCAGAGATCTGGAATTAGCAGGATTCTCAGTATCTCTAAATATAATATATTAAAAAAAGAAAATTAATGTAGATATATTTCTATAAATATATCTAAGTATATTTTCTCTCCAAATAAATTTTTTCTTTAGAAATGCAATTGCTTCTATTTTCATGAGTTCCAAACTGCTCCTGAATTTTCTAGAACTTGAGCAAATGAGGAATGTCCCCAGTGATCTCTGGAGTGCCTCAATCCTGTGCCAGGGCACCTGCTGGGCTGGGGGAGCACACTAAAACCTCAGCTACAGTGACCAAAATGGAGATAATTTGTGTCCAGCCTCCTACTCCAGGGAGAATAAAAATTCCATGTTTGTCCATAGTGTTTGTTTGGATCAATGAGCTTTCCTTTCCTTGCTCTTTAGCCTATTAGTTGCCTAAAAGAACTTACTCTCAGCCGAGAAACCAATTCATGCCCAGCATAAAATAAAAGTAGAAGGTGTGTATTTCATCCAGTAGAATGTTTTTGCCATTGTTTAACTCAAATTACATGAGATATACCCTAAAATCTCTCAGTGATTTCCCTAACAATAGAGCGAACACCTGCCAAAATTACACACTTGACATGTACAGCCATTGTGTTGGTTTCCCAGGACGCACTTCTCTTTGCAGAACTTAAATTTTAATTTTCTCTAAGTTTACAACGTGCCCTTCATAATTTGCTGTTTGTTTTTATCTATAATTCATTCTGGTTTGCGCAATCTAGTCTTGCTGGATGCAAAGCAACTTCTTAGAAGAATGCATAAAAGACCTAATACCATGAACAATCTCAGAGCTCTGCTGGCTGGAGTCATTGCTTCCAGTGCCAAGAAGATTTATGGTTGTCTTTGGGGTTTTATGTACTTCATAGTTTTATTTCAAATCTAGTTTAATGTAAAAGAATGTAAGAACACATCTGCTTAATGGGAAATGTGAATGTAATTAACAATCTGCAGTGGTATAAGCACAGTGGCAAATTGTTATCTATGGAGTGCATACAGTCATAAACAAATGAATGCTGGTCTAACCTGGGGGTTTTACAGTGTTTACTCATTCCTTACTGGTACATAACTTGACTTCTACCCAGCGAGATACTTTTTATAGAGTGGAGATATGAAAAGCAAGGTTTTAATGCAGAGTTTGGTTTTGAATTATTGTCGCTTTTGAAAGTAACATAAAATTCACCACTTTGAACAAAGTTCTGTGAGGTGAGACTGAGTGCAAGCGATGCCTTTTCCTTCCTTTGTATGAACTCTGTACCTCTGTTTTGCTGCCATGCTTGCCATTTGTCCACAAGGGAAGCAGGAATGTGTCAAAAGTATAACACTGGTCTTGGCATCATCACAATATAAACACAACTTTCAGACTCGTATACTCAGTTTTACACCAGAAGAAGTTGTCCTCAAACCAGTTAGGTGTTAATGCAGGAGAAAAATCTTGGTATTAACCCCAAGGGCAAAGGTTTGTCTGGCAGGAATTTCTGACCTGGTGTAGGATTTTGAAGTGAACTTTGGCCATCCATTCACTTTGAATGCCACAATTTTACTTACATATGGGGATAAAGTTATTTCTTTCATAGGTTGCTCTGTTCCATAACTTCTGCTCTCCCATGTAAAATATGGAAGAGCTGACTGTGTAAATGTGAAAATTTTATTGCTAAATTTAGAACTCATGAGATTTACACAAAAATAATTGGCCTCTGCCTGCACGGAGAAATAACATATTGAACTGAATAACAATGGTTTCTGTGTCTTCTCTGTGGGTTAGAAGCTTTGGGGTAGATATATATGATTATAATTTGTAAAAAGGAAAATTGTAAAAACCCTTAATGTACACCTGAAGGCAAGCTGCCTGCATATGGACTTATTTTCCTAAGTACAATATACTCCTAAATACAAAGTATGTAATTATCATACAGCGTTTTGCTTAAATATTATAGCAACTCACTGTGAGTTGTAATAAATACTGAAAGTCTTTCTCAGCAAGAAAAAGAGTAGACCTTAATTTTGTTCTGGTCATCTTAAGAGTTTCTTTAGTTAAAAAAAAGTACTCATTACTCTGCTGACTTAAAATAGGAAAAAGGTATTAGATTCCAACTATATTTATAGTATTATATAGGTAGGAGAGTAGGAGATTGTTTAAAAAATTTATTTTATTGCCATCCAAAATTATATATGATAGATTTGCACTCCATTAATCAAGTAAAATGTGCAGATGAACTGTTCATTGACAGTAGATGGTTTTGGAGTTCTTAAGTAGGGGCATCAGTACTGGTGTTGGGGCAGTGTGGAGCTGCTTCTTGACTTAGTTTTCCTCAAATACGCAAGTACCTGTTAGTTGTTCAGGGGAAAAATAATAGTATCAGTTGGGGGAAGTGCCAATAGCACCAAATCTTCTCTATAGAACAACTTGTCAGCATCTCAGAACTCTGCTCTGTCATTAGGGTTTCAGTTTGAAGTGTTACAATGCTTTTCTTTTGCAGCTTTCAAAACCCATTTTGTTAACTACCCTTTATGGTAAATGGACACCTATATCAAACTCCTAGAGAGGTATCTACATTAGCTGAGCTTTTCTTAACTTCCTATTTCATCAATATTGTTGAAGCAGTGACTGATACGTTGTTTAAATACATTGTTATAATGGGATTTAATGCAGGCAGAGCCACCCTGCTCGTGTCTCTGTAGGCAGCTCATATGAATTACCTTTAAAGTAAGTTACTGTGCTCTGTGAGTATAATAATTTTTTGCTTGCCTGACTTTCCTTTCTGTTGAACTGCAGCCTTGTTTGGAAACCTGTCATTTCTAATATGTGAGATATCCAGAGCTGTTGTGTGAAAGAGGCTTGGGTAAATTCCAGAACATTTATAGACTGTACACTTAGCAAGGACTTCTGGCACTCCTGATAAGTAACATACCCATCATTTTGAGTTTTAGAGACTTACCATATCGATCCTTGGATAACTCCACCACTGAGCTATTTGTAAGGAAGATTGAAATCTGGGCATACTGAGTGAAGTTTTTTATTTACATGAGGATGCTTATTTTCTACTTGAGCCACAGCTGTTTATTCATATGAAGCAAACACGAGTGAAAACAGAAGACCCCCCTCTCTCTGTCTCTAGTTCCATGCATGGTCTGTACTTTGCATTACAATGTTTGTGCATGGGACAGCTGCGTTCCAGCCCTAATGATCTAGCTTGGAAACATGTGAGAGTGAGTGATGTTGCCATCTAGTGTTTAATGAACAGATTCAGGTAGATATTTAATCTAAATCTATACTCCAGGTGAGAGAACTTTCCTTGCTTCCTTTTTTTGAGACTTCCCTTGGCAAAGTTACTGACATAAAGTTTTTTTAAATCTAATTTTAATTATTTTATTGCTAACAAAAATGTCCATAACTTGCCTTTTATAGGTATTTTAAACCTTCAGCAGGTGTATAGTCTTGATTTTTTATTAAGCAGCAAGGTTTAGAAAAAGTAATGATTACATTCAGAAGATGACATATTTTAACAAAACTGAAGAGGGGTGTTAATGCTGAAGCACCACTGAAGTGACCCTCTGGGAGCCAGTCTGCCCTTCACTTAAAGGGTGCATATTTATAGTAGGACTTTTTTCAGTAAATCTGCACATTACTTATCCTGACAGTTATTTCAGCCTATAAATCTAATTTCTGGAATGGAAGAATGAATTTATAGTGATTTAGCTATTATGGATCTGATCCCAGCCTCTTTGTCCAGATGAAATGATTCGACATCATTAAAAATTGTAGCTGAAGAATTAGTGCAGGTTTAGTATTTCAAAAGAGTAACTTTGAGCAGTTGATGTATTTATGGCAGCTATTGTTGGGATGAACAGGAAAACCAAACATCTTTATTCAGCAGGTTATTAAATGGAAAGGTAATCTTTGAAAATTTCTTGGGAAGTACATACCCTGTTTGTTTTTTAGGCAACATTTTTCTGTGAGTGCGAAGATGCCTATAAGGGCTCAGTGTGTGAAGAATTTGATGCCTGTCAGAGCCAGCCCTGTCAGAACAACGCGACGTGCACCGACGTAGTGCAGAAACACGACAGGAGCAATTTCACCTGCAGCTGCCTGCCTGGTAGGTGTTGGATTCCACTTTGAATAATGCATTTCTGCCTTGACACTCCACGCATATCTTTTGCAGAGCAGTGAACTGTGCGACTTCAGATACTTGGGAAGATGGAAAATCCAGCAATGTGAGGGCAGGTTTTAAAAGGCTGCGGAAAATTCTTCATCTGAAAAATGCACACATCTGAACCATAACCTAATGAGTGATTGTTCGTAACTAATAGAACTTTACCTATGAAGAAGACATGAGCAAAATTTAGTTTACATCAGCTTTTTCTCAGAAAGTTCTTTTTTCCCAGTTTTCAGATTTTAAGGAAATGTTAAAACTAGCTGTTCAACACACATGCTTTCATAGTGACTGGTAAACTCTATGTATGTTACACCAATCAAATGGGAGAAAAGTCTCTCCATGCTATGCAGCTCTTGGACCATCCATAGCAAATGTCTCATTCAGATGGCTCAATCATTGTTAACTTCAGTGGTTTGTGTTTCTACTCATAGAATTTATGTAAACACATCAAAAAATTGTCAGGAAAACAGTTTTCATTTAACTTTAAATTTCTAAAAAATATTGCATATGGAAAAAAATATTAAAGAAAATGGTAAATAAGTGTTTAATTATCATAAATGTCTCCATAGGCAAGTTCCAGAAACATTTGTGTGTGAATCTGATTGTTTCTCAAACTCTGATAGAAGGAAATACTAAATATCAGCACAAAATGCAGAGGTGTAATGACTCTTAACAGGCATCTCAGCAGAAAACTTGGGGTTTCCACCTTCATGGTGGTTGCTTAGCTCTGCATTCCCAGCCCTTCCAACATATTTGCTGTGATATTCCTGAATCATATTATCTTTCAGATGAACAAAACATGCCCTAGGGATAATAATAGGATAGGACATATTTAGTTTTGTAAGTCTGTCATAAAATATTATCTCTGATGAGTTTTCCTGCAAGCTGTAATTACAATCACAGGAAGCCAGAGTCTTGTAGCAAGGAAGTCAGATTCTTCAGAGCAGCACTTGTTTCTGCCTTTCTGTGCCACATTCTTTTGGTTACATGTTGAATTCCAGGGTAATTTTCAACCTTCACAAACTTGGTAACATTCAAAGATGGAAAAAATTTTAAATGAGTCAAGCATATTCAATACTGTGTTATGATGGACAAAAATAATCAGCTGAATGTGAGAACTTGAAAAACTGTGAAGCCTAGAGATGGAAGAAATCAGTGGATGTATCTCCTATACTCATTGTTGGCTAATTTGAGACCAGTTAGAATTACAGAAAATCACTAGTTTGCCAGTGTGAGGCTGGAAAGTGCCTCAACGTGGTCCAGAGGACCTGCCTTATGAGACCACAGTTCTGGCTTTCAGCCTCATTATTTTTCTCCACTTTAGGTGCTTTCATAGAATCATCTTAGAACAAACAAGTGAGTTTCTTTTCTAGGTTTTGCATTGCAGAGAATAGGTTTATAATTCAGCACTCTATAGCATATAGAAGTGGAAGATACAGAGAGCGGAAATATTATAGATCCTTTTCTGTAGTAATGCTTAGCAACTACAAATATAACAATTTGTAGACAGCTCTTTTATGATGATGCCAATAGATTTGAACAGGTATGGGTATTGGCCTGTCCAAAAGACACATATGTTTTAATTTTGATTGCATTAAATGTAATTATTTAATAAAAGTATGATTTTTTTCCCCTCCCCCTATTGTTTAGTTTGAGGTTTTTAACCTTCTTTTCCTTTTTTCTCCCTGGCATCAGCAAAATTCTAGTGCAGGAACGTGCTCTGTCTCACCTTGGTCTTTGTCTTCCATACCTGTTCCTAGCAGTGTATTAGCAGTGTCACCTCGTCACAGCTTACTAGTCTTTAACACCAACCCTTGAGTTAAATGTGCTTCTTGTGGAAGATATTTACAATTCTATGTAGGATTCCTTAAAAAAAAAAGATGTGTCTGTGTGTAGCATGTAGTTTCTTCTTCAGTCATGCATTCAAGATAGTTTCTTGGAGGTAAATAAAAATTAGAAAAGGGGATGTGTGGTATTTGTTAAGGAATTAAAGTTTGGAGTGTATAGTGATTTAGACTGTATTTTTAAATTTGTTCATTTTCTGGAGATGTGTTACAGACATCAGACATATGGAACAAAGCAGACTTATGGTCAAATAGTACAGTACACACAATCTGTAGCTTGTGAACTTATAGGAGCTTATTTGGAGGAGTTTGCAACTGTGCTGAGCAGTTCTTCACAGCTCCCACTTAAAATAAACACTCTTTTTGAAGCCCAGAAGTAGGAGAAAATGACAGTCATTCAGCATATGCACAAATAATTCATAGTGTCAAGTTCTCTTAAAGTCTTGGTAAAGATTGTTGACTTGAGATTCTAAATGCATTTGAAACCCATTTCAAAATGACTTATTTTTCTGGTTATATGGGTGCTGATGAGAGCCCAGCACCTACCTCCATTATACTAGTGCTGTCAAAATATTGCTATGGGTAAAACACAATTGATATACTCTCTAGATTTCTGCTACTTATTTATTTTTCTCCAATGAAGTATACATTTTAACTAGAAATCTCATTTTAAAAAATTCTGAAGACTGTCCTGGATTCTGTCACTTATTTTGGTTAATTTTATTCAAGAAAAGTAATGTTACTCTTTGGATGGCTAGTAATAGATTTAGTGGTAAGCCCTCATTTTTACCCTACTTTCTGAATATTGTGTGTGTGTTGTAGGTTACACTGGAGACCTGTGCCAGTCAGAGATCGATCACTGCATCCAGCAGCCGTGCCAAAACGGAGGGACCTGCTCCTCCAACATCCATGGATTCACTTGTCAATGCCCAGAAGGTAAACAGCAAACACCTGTCTAGCACCTTGTACAAACTGGTGTTTTGTGGGCTATACTTAGTCTACATTTTCAGTTATATTGATGGATGTATTTAAACATCTTTAAAATTGTGCTTTAGCCCATATTGTAAGCAGAAAAAAATATCCGGAGGAGAAAACCTTGTATAATCAGGAATAGGATATGAAGCATGGTCAGAGCTGTGTGTTTCAGTGTGTATGTGGTGCAGAAATGTTCTTTCCTTCTACAGTAGCAATCAGGCTCCAGCACTGTGAGAAAGGTGAATTTGAGGAGACTTAGGATGTGGTCTGATTTTTATGTTGTCCACTAAAGGATGCCTGCCTTGTAGTTATTTGCACAATTCTGCATATGGGTCACTTGGCTCAAATGTGTATCAGAGTAGTAACTCAAAACTAAAGGAATTATTTCAATCCCCCAAAGTTTTAATTCATTCTCCTTTTTATTTGGGCATATTCCTTTCTTGACATGAAAGCTTTTCATTGATTCTCAGTGGTACACTCTGTAAATGTAACTGTGTGAGATGAGGACACCCTAATGCCAGTGTGTGCTTGTGTAACCCTGTGCTGACTGCAATGACAGATGTCTAAATTGCGAATTAAAAAATTATCAGGAGTGGAAGCTTTCAATTATGAAGCCTTCTATTAGTTATTTATAATTAAGATTAGAGCTGTGAACTAATTATATTTCTGTCCTTACTTGATCTGTGGATGTTGCTTTTGTTCTACCACCACCTTATGCCTGCTCTAGGGGTGCAGGACTTTGATAACTGCTCCAGTAATATCTACTTGTCTAATAATGAGATAACTTGTAATTTCTTTAGACTGATTCCTTGCTTTTCTGGTGTGTCATGCTTTAACACTTAACAGACACTGACATTTTGACAGCAGTGCAGATCTTGCATTTTGGTAGAATTTTGAAAATCGTTTCCATTGTAACTGATAGCAGAATTCTGCAAGAAAAATATTAGGTGTTAAGCTTGGTCAATAATTTTACTTTCATTTTCCTTAGAAAATCTGTTCAGGAATCTTTAAGGATGCTGTACAGGAAATTATCTTTCCAATAATAAATGGCAGTAAGAACAGCTATTGGGATTTTTGGTTGGTTTAGCTCAGCCATATTTGTTTCTCTCTGTGGCATACCTTAATTGCTCACTCCTGATGCCCTGTTAATGAACATGCTGTGACCAAGTCTCAGCTTCTCTCCTATTGCCATTTGTGGTGCTGGCCATGGAATGGGGTTTCTGGTGTGCTCAGGTCCCTGGATGGCCACGTCACCCATCCTCTGCTGTGATGCTGTGGCTGGGACGCGATGCCTTGCTCTGGGTGCCCTGCTCCCCGTGCTCTGCTCCCCGTGCCCTGCTAAATGGCATTTGTGCCTTGTCACCATGGGGGGCTGTGGCTGCTCTCCGGCTCAGGGAGCTCATGCCAGTGGCAATTAGCCTGTGAGGGGAGTGTGAAAGCTGCCAGCTCCACTTGGCCCGCCAGCCCTGGCACAGCCACCAGCAGTGCTGGTCTTGCAAATGTGCCTGCTGCCTGTGCCAAGGGCCCCGTGCTGTGCCCTGTGCCATAGGGCAGATGTGGAGCACAGGGAAGGGAAACCTCCCTCCATGTCCCTCCAGAGCCGTTCTGCCCACGGAGACTGATGGAGAGGTTCCCAATACGCCAGTGCTTGCTGTGCAGCATTCCCACTGGGAGCAGCTTTTTTCCTGCAGGAGAACCGAGTCACTCGCCCTTCTCGTCTCTCAGTTTGCTCGTGTTTGGCTCTCTCTTGTTTCCTGCTCAGTCTTATCGCCTGCTTTGTTCCTTGAATATTTATCTTCTGCTCCTTTCTTTTCCACTGATCCATATTTGTGTTTGATAAGTTTCCAATTGTTTCTGTTGAGTGCTCTGCTTTAAATAGGCTTATTTTGGCACTGTTGTACTTAGTGTTTAGGCTATATGCTTAGCTCTTTTTCATTCTGGGCACAGTGGTATCATTTTCTCAGTGTTTTGGTCTTTTTGGTTTTGGTACTTCTGTTCTTAATACGTGTTTTAAGCCTGTGCCCCTTTTCTGCTTGGAGCCTTGAGGTTTTCTATGGTTTCTGGACTTTCCTTATAGACACAGTGTGATTTTTGACCCTTCCAGAGGAAAGAAAAAGCCAAAACTAATCCTTAGGAACTTCAAGAAGTACCTCGCTGCTCCTAGGCTTTGTTGATAGGCAAATATGCTTTTTGGGCCATCTTTCTGAAACTTTCTGTGCAGAGTTACCAGTTTGCATTTCCCAGTATAGTTGCCATGTTTCCAAGAACAGTCATGTTGTAGAGCGAAGATAGAATCAGGGGAAAAGCTCAGGTTGCTCATTTATAGGTCTGACATGCTCACATGGTACAAATATTTCTAAAACCATTGGCATAAGAAAAAGATTTTACTGATACACACTTACAACTGTTAAAATCAGATTTTGTACATTGACCTACACTATTTACTAATGCAGAGAAAGCCTTTGGAAGGGATAGAGTGTTTCAGAAATTGCTCTCTGGACTGTCCAGGGTTATTTCCCTTAGGAAGACTAGTTTTATATGCTCATTGTCTGATTCTTAGTTCCTTGGACATGAGAAAATCATCCTTAGGTTTATGGGAACAAAGGACATCTTGTTTGCATGTTCACTCTTCTTGTGTGAGCCTGTGATGGCTCATCAGCCATCCCAAAGATTCTCCCTGTTGCTGTTGGTTCGAGGAGCAAAGGTGTCCCCTGAGGTTACGTGGCTGTTCCTGCTCCTGTGTCACCATGAAGAAGGGACATGTTGGTGCAGAGCCTGTCTGCAGGGGCTGGGCTATTGCTCTGGACTAGCCCACTGGCCATATTAAGTAACAAGGTTTGTTCTGGAAGGTCTGCTAATGCCAATGAGCTCAAGAATTCTTTATTTCTTGGAAAGAAAGAAAGAGGCAATTTAACAAAATGTTGCCTAAGTTTGGTAATGGCTGTCCCTTGATCCTCCTTACTTCCCTTCAGATGTTATCCTCTCATAGAAGCATATTTTGAGAGCTTTTGTTTGGGTTTTGAGGAAAATTGGTAATTTTTGTAAATACAACAAAGGATAGTTAATTGAAAATTGCAGATGCAGTAACTTGCAAATTTGCTATTTTTAGCATGTCTTCAAATTTTCCATTAAAAAACCCCCTATCAGCCCTCCAGTTTTCTAATTTAAGGTCTCTTGCTCTGCTGCTATTCTCCTGCTGTGCTTAATAATCATTGCTTGTTGAGAAAAGACTTTTCTTTATGTAGTGCTAATTCAGCACTCTGGAGAAGGGTAGCCAAGGAGC
Source organism: Xenops minutus (assembly GCA_035221455.1). Classification (NCBI taxonomy): domain Eukaryota; kingdom Metazoa; phylum Chordata; class Aves; order Passeriformes; family Furnariidae; genus Xenops; species Xenops minutus. The sequence continues at coordinate 15,446,385 of JAWWEE010000010.1, forward strand.
TTCTGTATGTGTAAGAACTACAGACTGCAGATATAATGTGATTAGGCAGAAAGGGATAAGGAAATATGGGAAGTATCACAAAGGGAAAAGAAGGAGATGGCAGATAAAGGGATGAGATGGAAACAATGAGGAATGATCTCGAGATGGTGCATTTCTCTTACAAATGATATCTGTGGTTCATGAAGGAAGGATGTGATAACTGACAGAAGGTGGGATCTGAGGCACTGACAAAGCAGCCTATCTCAGATGTGAACAAGTCATGATTATTCTTTAGGAAATTTTGCTGTCTTAGGAGTCCTTTAGAAAAGAAAATTTCATTATGCTTGCAGATTCTGTTTTCTGTGGGATGCATTGTAGGTTTTAATGTCAAAAATACTGTTACCTGAAGTTGTTGAGTCACCTATATGAAAGAGAAAATTCTATTTTACACTCAAATTTATAGGGAAGAAGCTAAGCAATACTAAGGACCGAAGAATTTCTTTTAAATTTTGACAGTCTGTTATTTTGAAAAGAATGTTTGGAATCTCACTTACAATGGGGTAGGGATTGTCTTAAAAGTTTCTTGGTAATAAACATATGTTTAGGAAATATTACCTTCAAGTGATCATGCAAAGAAATTTCTAAGCATTCTAAAAACCTACATATAGTAAACATGTCAAGCTGAATATGAATATTTGAAATTTATATTCAGAATGATTCCATAAATCCTCTGATTTTCTTCCACTTCTTGTAATGTATAATGTATGACTGTGTTGACAGTAACATTAATACATTTTATTGGAGCTGATTGGGGTATTGATTATCAATTTATAGATTTGGTTACTCCATTTTCTTTAAGTTACTGAGAAGTTATGTATATTTCTAAAGTCCCTTGAAGTGGAAACAAATATACAGAGAAAATAGGGGAAACATAAAACCCCCTGATTGGCATAAGCAAATGTAATTACATTAAATTAATAAACAAATTTTATTAAATTACTAAACACGGCATGCATTCAGCTGGCCAAGCACAGGAAAGTGGCTTGGGTGCTTGGGCTTTGCTGCTGCTCAGTGTGAAGCTCACCTGCTCTGACAGAAGGGGCACAAATATTTTCATTCAGGTTAATATATTTTTGAAAAATAAGCATCAGCAATAATGGATTTCAGAGTCATCCTCTAGGAGAAGACAGTGAGAAAACAATGCTTAGGATTAAAAGTTTAATGTATAAGTTACCTGAAATTTATGTTTTAGGATTGATTTTATTTTACTGTTGAAGTTTGATTTGACTAGCTGTAGGGAACTACTGCTGGCAACACACTGAGCTGAGTGTCCTGAAATATCTGCAGGTATTTCTGACAATACTGGAAAGCAACAAATTTATGAATGCTCTTATTAGAGTTTCTGTCATTTCAAAAAAAGAGTTTGACAGCTATAGAAAATGCTGAGCTGTGATTCATATGTGTGGCTTTGCAACAACAGCTAGGAAATGCACATTGTCACCATGAATTTTAATTGAGTGGGAGAACAGAAGCTATTTGCCTAGATTTAGAAGAGTTTAAGTTTCAAGGTCTTCACTTTTTTCTGTCCTTCATTGTTCATGTAAAATCCTTTTTCTCTAGTACATCTTGCAGATGTGATTCTGATGACTTTAGGTTTACATGGAATAAACCTTTTTCCTCTCTGGGTTCCAAAAGTGGGCCACACAGCTGTTGCAGATGGAAGATTTCCCAAGGTTACTGGCGATTAGAATGTGGAATTCTTCATGTTAGCACAAGAGAGTTTAATTTACCTGAAGAACATTTTGTTGTTAATTAAAAATTTTTATGGCTGTTTAGTTTCTGGTACTCTCTACTAATCTAATGTTTTTACCTGGCACCCTCCCTAATTGCTCTTACTCTAAATAGATTTCTTAATACTTGAATGGGTTTAGCCTCTATTCATCTTTATCCATAAACACTTAGCAAGGGTGATTTTCAATCAAAATCTTACAGCTACATTTTAATGATTTCTTGATCCTTCTGATCGTACCTTTTTTCCCTTTACAGAACTCTGGTGAAATACCATACCTTTCTATTTCCTCATGAGACAAATTTCTGTAGGGAAAATAATAAATTGCCTATATTTCTTTTAGTGCTTATCCCTGTACTTCAGATTTAAAGGCTTTGTAATCCCAAGCACTAGCAATTCACAGACTTAATTTTTCACGTTTTTGTAATGCTTGAAATTGGGTGTGACATGACATTCTGACAAGTTAGTTGTTCTGCAGACTCTATAAAAGGCAGTTCTACATTGTCTTCAGAAAATGTTTAACTTCCTTGACTTGCACATGGCTCTTTTGCTTTCAACAGCAAAGTAATTAAAGACTCACCATGATGAGTTTTATCTAGAGCTTTTCTGTCTCTGAAAACATTTTCTGATCTACTTTCCATCACTGCCCTGGAGGTCTGTTGCAATTTATAAAGCATATCACCTGACTTAGCACTGTTATTCTTCTTGACAACTAACCAAATGGCCTGATCTGTGTGAGCACAAACACTGTATTGTGGTTTTCAGCAGAATAAATATTTTCTAAAATTGCCTTTCTCCTTTACCTTCTGTGTTATTTCTTTGGTAAATTTTGTATTCAGATCTTCCAAATCACCAGTAGTGATTGCAGTGCAGTCATGCCCCTGTTACACCAATCCTGACCTAGATGCAGGATTAGGTTTGTGTTAGCTGGTTGAAGAGCAGTTCAGGGGAAGTTTATCTGCAGATAAACAATAGTGATTTTTTTTCTCTCTGCTATTTGGTTCTGTTTTCAATCAATACACCTCTGATTTTTAAAGTTATTACTTGCTTTATTTGTTTTCAACAATTTGTATTGGTATGGATTTAAGTGTAGATTCAGAAATGTAAATTAATAGATTTCCAGATTTGCCACTTTGAGTATTTTCAGATATTTAACTCATACTTAAGACTTAAGCTTCCAGAATCAACTGAACACATTTCACAGTGCAGTCAAAGATAGCACAAGGGCAACATGTTTTGGTGTATTTTAAACCTGCATATGTTCTTGAAGTGCTTTGTCACTTGAAACATTAGCCTTCTGCCAGTAAGCTCCTGTTTGTGGGGAAGATTACTGCAAAGGTTGTAGTGAAGCAGCATTAGTGTCTTTGTGTGACCTCAGATCCTCTTGATCCTCCTCGATCCGGTTTCAGAGTTAATGCAGAGGTTTCACTGGGCTCCTTGGCTGATCTCCTCCTGGTAATAGATAAAAGTCCTTGCTGGTTCTTTTAAATCTGACCAAGATTTTATGATAACAGTCCAGGCTTTTTTAAATTTGCCAGTGAACCCTTGCTGGAATTAGATCCTTGATCTTGGGGTTTCTATGCTTTGCAGTTTCTGATGCTTAATTATCACTGACAGGAGTGACCTCTGATATGGGATTCCACAGTGTTTTTAAGCTCTCTGTTCAGCATTGGTGGGCAGGTGGTCCTGATGAAGTCCATGAAGCAATTCGAGCCATAGGATGGCAAAATGGAGAAGGCAGAAGGGTCTTGCCTGTTCCTTACCTGTGTCCTGCCAGACCCGCTTTTCTTTCCTGGTCTGTTCCTCAGTTGTATGTGATTAAGCTGCTAAAATTTTAGTTGGTAGGTCCTCTCCCTCTCCCCATTAGTTATTAAAATTGCATGCATATCAAAATGCTTACTCATCAAAACCATTTATTTCTTTTAGGTTTTTTAGGAATGACTTGTGAAGACAAAATAGACCCTTGTGCGTCATCTCCCTGCCAGAACAATGGGACCTGTTATGCAGACAGACTTGCCTTCTCCTGCAGTTGTAGTCCTGGATTTACAGGACCTACATGTGCTCAGCTAATTGACTTCTGTGCCCTGAATCCGTGTGCACATGGCATTTGTCGCAGTGTCGGAACCAGCTACAGATGCCTCTGTGTCCCTGGTTTGTACAAACACTTACTTGCCTTGTAAATCTCCCAGTATTTTTATATGTAGCTTCCAAATATAGTTTTAAAGTACTTTCTTTGTTTTTTAATTTTCAGTCCGTAAAACACATTGAACAGATGTTTTATCTGTTTAGAGTAATGATAGGAATCTACACATTACACATTCCATTTGGAAAATCAAAAATTGCAGAGTGAACACTGAAAATACCCACTGAGATCCATATGGCTTGGTTAATCACTATAGCTGTATTACAAAACCACAGCCTGCAGGATAAATCTATGTAAGGTGAGGTATTGGTGTCACTGGAATTACAAAATTTGGTAGGGAGAATGGAAAATATAACACATCATTAGGGAAGGTGTAGAAACAAATGAGGTGGCTGAACAAAGGTAGAGATGTAAAAAAATTGGTCACTCCAAGGGGTTTAGTCCTGCCGTCCATGTTTGCATAAATTGTCTCTCTCCAGAAGTTCCAGTGGTGCTGCTCAGGTGGGTGCAGTGAGGAGGCTCAGACGGTTGTATTTCCTTCATTGTACCAAAGTAACAGAATATTGGGGTGCTCATAGCTCCCTTTATTCATTTTAGCAATGATATTTAATAGTAGCAGTTAGAAGGAATGATATCCTGTGCTATACACATCCACCACTACTTAAGCACTTGCAGAGTGAAAACCAATAATCTTTGTTGTCATTTGAATAGCTTTGGCACCTTTTTCTTTTTTTTTCTTTCTTTCTTTTTTTTTTAAGGCTGTTCCTATAAAGCTGTGAACTTGAAAACTGAAGAAATTAAGGGGAAAACAAATTTGCAGTGAACAGATTATAAACAAAGCAGTGATGTTGGATAGTTAGTAGCTCTGTATATACATAATGCTGTGACATGCACATTGTTCTGCGAAGTTCCTTTCAGAAAAATACCTTCTCTCTGCTGCTTTTCCATGTCTTTTGGGAAACCAGTCACAATTCTTCATATTTCTTTCTCAATCAGCAGGATGTGCAGGTATCCTGCCAGTCTCATATTTGTGCATACTTGTGAATGTGGGGATTTTATAATGAAATCTACTAAGGCAGGATTTTTAGGTGTCAGATGCTATTTAGAGACATGGAAGGGACCATCAGAAGTTTGTTTGGAGGTACTCACAAATGAATGGATGCTAATGGAAATTTGTAGTTGGATTTGACAGATTTATAGCTAAATTACACACTTCTTTATAAAGGAGAAAAATATCAAAGTGAAATGCAGACAATACCATAGTAGTGTTATTATTCATTTGTTGACAGCACTTGTGAATTTATAAATACAAGATTATAGGAATCTCATGTAAAAGCTTTAACCATTGAAACATACTAATGTATTTAACCACAACAACAAGATAAAAAAGCAGCCTCTATTTTATGGACAGTTTTTCAGGAAGCATCCTCAATTCTTCTGCTTGCATGCTTGCAACTTTTCAGAAACCAGAGGGTAGGTAAATTTTTGTGGCAAGATAGGTCCAGTTTAAGTGATCTCAAATGTTTTCAGCTCAAATATTTCTGTGAAAGGTGTGGGCAGTTTTCATCTCAAAAGAAGAATGGTATTCTGTGATGCAGAAATGTATTTCCTAATATGTGGTTTGTGTTATGTATTTCAGGAAGTGAAGATGATAATTCTTTCATTACAAATATTATCTTTCTTTTTGAAATGTAATATATTTAGTTCTATGTCTGACAAAGTATCTTTTTGGTTGCAGGTATCTGAAATTGCCAAGTGCTCCTTTCCTATGTTCCTTTTTAGAAATGAGTATTTAATAGTTTAATATTTACTCCTTCATTTTGGGTATTCTCCTCAACCAGCCCCCCAGAAGGACTAAACAGCATAGGGAATGAACAGGGGAAAAGTCTGAAGTTTTAAAAAAATCCAGAAACACAGAAAAGAAGTTCTCAGTGGGTAGGACTGTGAGAGTTACTTGGTGGCATCAACCTAATCCTGGATTGGCTGGCGAGTATTTTGTTAACTGGTTTGGATTCAGAACAGAAAACTGCTGTTTTCTACCTATGGGGAAAAACAACTGAGATGCAGAACTGCCTAATGCTGGACAACAAGGAAAGTGGTCAAAATGATTGATACATTTTTATCTTAAAACACCTTTTAATATATGGCTGAAACCACAGCTGATTGTTAAAACCAAAGATTGATCATGAGCATTTTTAACGTTACCAGTTCTGTGTGTGCTCTGGGAAGTTCTGAAAAGAATTGTCAGGATTTAAGTGCTTGGAATTGTAAAAATCAGAACATAGCAAGAGATACTCTACCTGTGTAAGTAATGGGAAGATAACTCAGAAATTCAGGTTTCTGTTAAGTTAGTGTGAAAGATTTTCTTCCAAATGTCTGTTGTGAGCAGTGAGCTGCAGCACTGGGAGCTGTCCAGCATGATGCCCCTTCCCCAGTCATGTATAATAGAAAAAAACAGGCATTTCTCTTTCCAAGTAAACCAGTTTTTATGTTCTTCAGCACATTCTTTACCTGTGGTTCAAACAATGAAAAGATAATAAATATTCTTGGACAAAAAAAACCCTTTTTTTTTTTCCCTGCAGTTTTTCACCTAAACCTCATTAGAAGTTGATGGTTGGGTTTGTTCGAAGGTTTGTTCAAATTAATTCTGTGTTTCTCAGGACCTGGAAATAGTCCTAGACCTCCCATGTTATGGAAACTTATTTTTATTTAAATAATATATGTGCACTTAAAAGTTAGCCAGGTGAGAAGCCAGAGAGGTTGCATCCAGCACTTATTTAGTTGAACTCTTTTGTGTTGCTCCATGTCTGAAATCTGAATAACAGTTTCTTTTTTCCAAACATATGGGCTGCTGTAGATGTCACTTTTAAAACTAGCATTAATTGTTCCATATAAGGATGGACATAGAGACCAAATTATGTGAGCTTGTCATTAATCTATCAATAATTTAAAAACTTGTGTAGCTGATTTCAGAGGATTTTTAAAGATCTGCACCCAAGTGGTAGCAAAATAAGAATAGAGAGAATAATTTTTCCCCTTGTTTTATACCTTTTCATTGTTATGAATGTACCTTTATGGGCTTTTTTGAAGTCATAGCAGCAGGATTTGACCAATTGTCTGCAGGTACTTTCCCCATGAGTTAAAGGGATAATAGATAAATGGAAGTCAACTTCTGTGTAGATCAGCATTTAGGAGGCATCCTAGGACACACTTTGCAGGTGGTTTGAGTAATTACTGAGTATAAGGCAGATAAGAGCAATTAAATTTGAGGATTCCTTGCTTGCAAGTCCTAAATCCCACTCCCTAAAGTAGCAGGAGAGGAATGGTCTCTGCCTCCTGATCCTGAGGATTTCTGGCTTGCAGGCTCTCAGCATCCATGTGCCAGCTCCTAGGCTACTGGCCTCTTTGTACAGTGGGATTTCAGACATGTCCCTGAATTCCTATACATTTTATGTATATATATATATATATAAATGGAAAGTGTATTAAATGACATTTTTAGAATTCTCTTCTCTACTGGTTATCTGATATATCTGAAACATATGGTTGTAAAAACTTTAGAACCTGCCACTTATATTTTTGTGTTCAGCTCTAGGAGGCCGTGCCATGTTCCCTTTCCTTTTTTTTGGCTTGTTCTTTTTATTTATTTATATATATTTTTAGGTATTTTTATTTGAAGTATTTTATTTTAGATATTTTACAGCGGATATAATTTCCTGTTACAGAAGCAAAGTGCTGCAGAGTTTTGCTTATGTGTGTGACCTGAATGCCATCCTTCCTTTTATGCACTGTTTCTATTAGCAGGCACAGTGTCAGTTGGATTTTCATCTGTGTTACTTCTGCCTCAGAAATTAAACAAGAGAGGAATTTTAAACAGTTCCAATTACACCAAGGTCTTAGCAAGTCTCCTTGCTTGGCAGGCAGTTTGATTGCCATGTTTTTTGGGCCAGGGTACAGATTTGGAGCTGCACAATTTGCAGAACATACACAGCCAGGCATTTACTATTAATTTTTTTTGTGTGTGTTGGCTTTCATTGTGGGTATCATTGTAAATAATCTCCATCATCTAATAGCTTGTACAGGAAAGTTAATTTTTATAACCTAACTTGGAAGGCAGTCTAATACTTTTGAATGTCTCTGTTTCCAGAATGGCTGGAAAAATGTGTAAGTTATTTCCAGGTCGAACTTACTAGTTTTTCAAATGTCTGCTCAGGGGCTCTGTGGAATGCCTTTGTATTGTGTGTATGATTTTTCAATTGCTCATGAAGTCTTACTTTTAAATCTTTAATTATATGCCTACACACCTCAATTATTAATATTTACCATCTGACCCTTCACAGGTGACCAAGAAATGCTGAGTATTTAGACATTAGATTCATAGTTTGTCATGTGTTTTCACCATCTGGAGCAGCCCTCTCTTTCTCTTGTTCAATTGCTGTATGAGCTCAGATCTGAACTGAACACATTTATTTCTTGACTATATAGCATGCAACTCTCTGTTAGTGAAAAAATCATATGTATGAACTGATGCTGACCCCTGCAAAACAGGGCTCTCTTGTGTTGTACCCCATTAGGCCTTCCCATAAAGGTGGGATTTTATGTTCTGCTGCCCTGCTTTGGTGAAGTGTTAAGTGTGGATAAGCTCAGGGAATCACTGCTGAGGAGCAAGTGTCTAAAAAGGCTCAAAGGCTTTCAACTTTGATCTTTATTGATTTATAAAGGCATGGTAAGCTCCTGCCTCTCTTTTTTTTTTAACCTGGTGGTGCAGATATTCTCAAGAGGTTCCTCTGCTGTATCTTTTGCTCTGTCAGCTGCTCCTGAAGGCTTTGATAAGGCCCATGGCTTCTCATCAGCCTGTGTGACACAGATTGCATGTTCCCTTTCCCATTTTCTCCTCCTGCAGTTTTTAGCAGCCACATGCAAAGACAGTGCAGTTTAGCATGTAGCTCTCTGAAGGCCATGCCAGACAGGAATATAACCTGGGCTCTTCAAGGCAGCCTCCCTGCTGCTTAAGAAAGATGAAGAAGAATTTGGTCATCAAGAGGAGGATGGCAACAGATCTGTTTCTGCCTTTGTAAAGACCCATAGCAGAGGGACAGTCATGTAGAGGGAAAAGAGGTAACATAGGGACATCTCTCTTTCAGGGTTTTTTTTAGGTTCCCTGCCCATTCCCCAGCCTCTGAAAAGAACAAATCAGAACAGGACCTCACTATCAAGTTCTGCTTGAGTTCATGAAGATGATGTTAGTGAAGGCTTTTCCAGTTTCAAGTGACCTGGAAAGAAGTTGCCCTTTTTGAAGCTGCATTGCCTCCTGTGGTTTTTTCCCCTATTTGGGACACAGTAGCTGGAGAAGTGTTGTTAATGTAGGAATTGTTTCTTTCTTTCTGAATGTCCACAGAAATGTTACACACCACAAAGGAGCTGTGTTTGGCATTGGCTGTGAACATAAAAACAGCAGAATTGTAACGTTACTAGAAAGAGAGGAAGCAAGTGCACCAGAATCTTTCATTATTATTTATGAAAATTCCTCTATTTCAATCTAAATTCTGTTTTTAAAAAATAAATTACTTATGTAGTCTTTTTGAAAGTATATATCTGAATTCAGTATGCTACATGCTTTATCTATCAGTGTAATTTAAAAGCAGCAGTACAATGAGAATTGCTCCTTCAGGATGGTGGGGTGAGCTCCCCGAGAGCAGCACAGCTGGCCCTGCGGTGCTGCTCCCACCGCACACCTCCTGCGTGCCAGCGGTGCCAGCACAAGGGACCTGCGGGCACCGGGGGGAAATCGTGTGTGGGCGAGACCTGCCCTCTCGTGGAGAGAGAAAACATCTTCCCTGGCTGTGAGCAGTGTCTGGCAGCGTGGGCTGCCTGCAGCCTCGGGAGGGGATGCCTTAGTTCGTATGGATTTTGGAAACCAGACAACTACTCCATCACAAATTCCTTTTGTTTCCTTCAAAAGGGAGAAGTGGAAAACGTTTTTTTCTGAAAATATCTGTTTGCATTGGTGTTAAACACTGGGAATTCCCTACTGTTTGTCTTTTAAGTGTTCTGATTTCGGTGGTTTGTGTGTTGGCTACAAATCTCACTGCCTAAGGGTATTTCATGGAACCATGGAACTCTGTTACACTACACCAATCCATGCTGTTACTTCATGTGAGTAGGCACTGCTTTGACCTGATGCATTTTGCCTAGAAAGTAATTTCAGCTTCTGTTAAGACAAATGATTGTATGACACACTAAGTAATAAAAAAAGTGCTCTTTCAAGTGGACTAACTCCGTTTTTCTACCTCATGATACAAATGGCTCAGTGGCTGTTAACAGGTCTTGCAGCTTTTCCCTTCTCCTTTCTGTGTCTGCCTAATCAGGCTGCAATACCTGCCTGGCTCAGGAACACTGGAACGATGGAAGTGCCTTAATGCTTCTGCAGTGTTTTGACATTGTACAGCTTTAGAGTTAAAACATATTATCATTCTAACCACTGTTCTACAATTATCACCTCTTTGATGCAAGGATCCAAGGGAGCTGGGAGGTCCATCAGTATTCCTATATTCCCTTTTCCAGCCAGAGTGTGGGTATTGCTGGTGCTGCTAGCGGCCTCTGCCACCAGCCTCCATCCTTGCAGCCCCACTGTGGGTTATCACAGGTGCAGGGGCTTCACTCAGAACATTGTGCTTCCAATATTTTTGGGGTGATTTTCACCTGGGGAGCAGATGCCTTTAACATCAGTATCTTAATATGTACCTGTGTGTGCATTATATTTAAATGAGCAAGCGTCTGCCCACAGTCCCTAGTTGCCTAATTGTTAATTTTACTGGGAAGTGTTTCATAGCTTGTTTTATTTCCTCCTCATGGGATTTAGGTTACCATGGCCTTTACTGTGAAGAGGAATATAATGAATGCCTCTCTGCACCCTGCCAGAATGGAGCCACCTGCAGAGACCTCGTCAATAGCTACAAGTGTGTGTGCCTTGCTGAATACGAAGGTAGGATGGGTTTGCCTCTTGGCTTTTCAATTGTTCTCTGCGTTTTTTATGGTAGGTTCTGTTACAAACAGAGATACGCCACAGCCTCCTCTGAGCAGAAAGAAATCCCTCATGTAAAACTGATGGAAACAAACTTCAATATAGATCTTGATGCCATGAGCTTTATCCAAATGAATAGTTCAGATTTATTTTGCCTGTGAGGAACGCATGTCCTTGTCTGGGGACAAATGGCTTCTCTCTGTTCTGCTGTTTATAAGATATGTTAGAAAGTGATGAGTTTTTAGAAGAAAACATAATTATAAATAGACATTGTCATCAGTTATTGTTAGGAGCTTTTACATGGAGAGCTTTCCAAATGATTTTTTTATTCATTTTCTTCAGTGAAGTGAGCTAAAAACAAAATAATAATAAAATATTAGTATTTGAAATAGATTAGCACAAAGAAGTAGAAATAAGAGTTTTATGTTGATTGTTCATTTAGAAGACTGTAAAGCTCAGAGAAAATAGGAGGTCTGTGACTGCTTTCTCATGTTAACTGCAGCTATTCTTAGACATGTTCAAATGGAATTGCTCTTTGGAATTTTTAAAGTAATTTACAGAATAGATGAGAAGAGTATCTGTTTGGCTGTACAAAATCTTATCTCACAGTAGATTTCAGCTGTAAACAGATTAACACATATCAGTGGTGTGTGACATGTCCCTCTGTGGAGGGCTAAAATGATACTTTTTTGTTGTATTCTGCTTTGAATCATGCTGTGAGAATGTTTTGAATGTAATTTTATATGCTATTAATATTTTAAAAATATGTATATATTTTACACTGACTATGTTTTAAGGAACATTGCTCTAGCATTTTCTCATTAAGCATATCAATCCTTATCTGTGTTGATAAATAATGCTCACTTAACAGCTGCTTGAGGCTAAGTATGTATTTCATGCTGGTGGTTGCAGTGCTCTTTGACAATAGATACAGAATTCATCATTTTCGAGCCTTAGTGAGGGAGGAAATGACCCTCAGCTTTTCATGACAGTTTAAACAGCATTTAACCACGATGTTATGATTTCATCTTCTGTTCCCATCCAACCTGTACTTGCAGCTGAAATCACGGTGTGCACAGCACATTATGCTTTAAATGAAGGCAAGGGACCTGGTCCTGGGAGCGCTTTTGGCTGACTCCTGAGCTTTCATCCTTCTAGTACTCCAGGTGCTCAGGAACAACAATGAACAGGGCTCAGGTACCCTGGTCAGGATGCTTTCTGGGCCATCAGAGACTCCCTTTTATCACCATTAGCCTACCTGCAGTCCCCCCTTCTGCCTCTTTGTCCCCTGGCTGGCAGACAGACAGACAAGAGCTGTTACGGCTGCTCGGCACTGAAGTCTGTGCCAGCAGGGACCTGTTTGCTCCTGCCTGCAGCTGCAGGGTGCTCAGCCAGAGTGCTCTGCCTTTTTGCTGCTAACACTACAGAAGTTACCAAAATGATTTTGGCAGGTCTGGAGTGACCGAGGTGTGTGTTTGTATACATATATATATATTTAAAATTAGTTGCTCTTGTATATATTTGTCATTTTCACGATTGACTTGAGATGGTTGGTTTTATGTGACTCATGTAAGCTTGCCTTGCTCTATGTAATTGAAGTGTTGAACATTAGAGAATTAATTTCACTCCTTTTAGTCAGTCAGAGTCTACAAATTCAAATTCACAAACTCCCTGATTCCAGTGCAACAAAATTGGTATTCCTGAAAGAGTTTAGGAAGGAGTAAGGCAGGATCAGCTGCACATCCACGTTTCATGTTCACAAGCAACATAATCGGTCACCATCTTATTATTAAAAACATTGTCCTGATGCTAAACCTGTATTGCAGTTTTTAGACAAGATAAACAATATGACACTATGTTTCTATTGACCATCATAGAAGGTTTTGGGTTGTGTGTCTTTAGAGTGCAGGACTGTAAGGACTTAGGAACATGAATCATCCTATAAAGCGAAGAATCTGTGTGGAATTTTGAAGTGTTACTACATGGAAGCATTCAGAACCCAATCCTGCTCTCCAGCCTGCTGAAATTCTTCTAAAAAGTATAAGAATGAGAAAGCTTGAAGATAACTTAGGATTTTAGCTAAGTAGTCACTTTGTGGTCACTTTGGATTCATTCCCAAGAAAAGAATGGCAATAAGACTTAGATTTAAACTTAGAACTCAAATTATTGGATAAATTTAAGGAGGTATTTTAAATATAAGTTAATGTCACTGTAGCAGATACATAATAAATGAAATGCCACTAATCATTCATTACTCACGTGTGTGTTTCAGTGCCATCCCTGCACTGATTAGATCATTCATATGTTGATTTTTCTAGTTTTATCTGAACAGTAGATCCCAGGAAATTGCTGCTTGCAGCAGGGGCAGTACAGTCTCTCTCCCCGGCCCCAGGTGGGAATGTGCTGTTTCATGGTCTGTATACCAGATGCAGCTTGCCCTGTCTTCTGCAAGGCAAAGCTGCTGAATCCACATAGCCTACACTGAGCATGAAGGAGTGAAGGTAGTGGCATTGAAGTAGAGCCACCCAATTATTTACTCTTAACTATCCATTTGAATAAATTAATTTCTTTTTATTGCCTTAGTTATACTGCTCATTTTCTTGCAAAAGTTGAGAGAATCAGAATGCTTATGTGTATTGTTATTACATAAAATTCATACTCAAAACAGTTATTGTTTACATTTTACTGAAGAATATTAAGTAGCTGATCAGATTATGCTTTACTATACCATTGTTTTTCCATAGATATCCAGTAGTTCTTAGCAGAAATTGCCTTCCTCTCCTAGCCCAAAGCCTATGTGTGGGAATAGTAGAGAGGAGGCATGTGTGTAAAAAGTGTAAAAAGCTAGTATAAAATACATGACTTTAGTCTTATGATGTTGGCCTAATAAGGACAGGTTTGGAGACTGCACATTCACCCAGGTGAAATCAAGTTATTGCATGTACTGATTTCATACTATCAGCATCAGTCATGTTAATGGTAATTACTGATTTTTCCTTTTCAGGAAGGCACTGTGAATTATACAAAGATCCTTGCGTTAACATCAACTGTCAGAACGGTGGCACTTGTGACAGCGAAGGTCTAAATGCTACCTGTGTTTGTACACCTGGATATGCAGGCAAGTGATTTGTATGTTATGCAGAATGTCTGGTTGTCAGTGTTCACTGTGTCCAAAAGAAGACAAATACCAAGTAAGACTGTGTCTCTTCAAGAAACAAATTAATTTGGATTTTGCTGAATTGCAGTCAGTCTAGTGAGAATGAAAAATTCTTCATACTACTTACAAGTACTTTGAACCTTGTAGCAAAAAAAGCCTGTTACTAAAGAGCCTTTGCTAAGCTAACAGCTATTTGACATGCCTTTTGACCTCACTGAGACTAGATTGCATTTTAAAACTATCATTTTGAAGACTTCCAGGTAAGCCAATATACTAATTGGACACTGTTGAATCTGGAAAATGTTTTAACACTGACCTTAGTTACTGTGTGCTCAAGAAACAACTTATTCCATTACCTTAATATGCAATTGCTAAAAGCCCTAAAGTGCTTGTTATGAATCAATTTACACTTTCAGAGTCCTGGTAAGAAGCCCATTTAATCCTTTGGCCTTATATTTAGGCTGACATGATTGGTGTAATCTAAATATCTGCTGTCAAGATAATTTACAACTCGATGCTCTGTTAGTCATGTAAGGTAATATCTAATGTGATAGTAATAGATAAACCCATTTCTAGCTGTTTTATAGATCAATTTGTGCTTTTTGATCTGTGCTAATTAGAGGGAATTCTTTGGAAAAAAATGAACTTTTCATTGAACAGTGTCTGTTTCTCAGAGGCACCGATTATCTATGTCATTCTATAACATGTCAGAATACACATGATCAGCTGTTATACTCCATTTTCTTGGGACAGCAAGTATATTTAGAGAAATGAGACACAGAGTCTGGGTGAGGTTCGTCAAGTCCCTTAGTCCTCAGACTTTGTTTTCACCTAGTTGAACAAGGATAGTACTTCCTTCTTGGAACACTTTTGGTGTTCTGAGAGTAAAGATGCTATTGCACTATGAAGTGTTTTGCAGCAAGGGAGAAATTAAATGAGTGACGATGCACTTGCTATATCAGGCACCTGCCATATATAGAACTTTGGGTTTTGTTGGTTTTTTTCCTATGCAAGGTGAAGAATGTGAGATCGATGTAAATGACTGTGACAGCAACCCATGTCATCATGGTGGAACTTGCATAGATCAGCCTGGTGGCTACACCTGCCACTGTCCTCATGGATGGGTCGGTGCAAACTGCGAAATACGTAAGTTTTGTAGTTCTCTAAACATTTCTAGACATGATATGCTATACGAAAGAAACATATTTGTCTCTACCTATCTGCACAAATACTCTGAACCATCTGTAAATTATCAAGATCATGTTAAATTAATTTTATTTTAGGCCATAACACTTCAAAAGGGGCTATGAAAGTTAAAAAAGTCTGTTTCTGGACACCCTACTTTGAGATGTGTTGGACTAGGCTGTCAGAGATGCTGTCTCACAGCTGGGCACTAAACAGTTTGCCTTTTAATTGTGCTTATGCTACAGAGCTTCCTTTCAGGCTTTGGGTAAAGTGTACATCCGTAGTACTGGAAGCACGGTCCTAACAGAGTTGTTTTAGCTTCTGAGCTCCTGCAGTTCTAGTGAGGTTTCAGCAAAACACCTTTAAACTTGCTTACTTAAGGAAACCAGTTCTGTGTAATTGTGCTGTGACTTATGTGTGCATTCTCTTACCAACTCTTTCAGGAATAACTTTTCCAACCATAGGCCAATTTCCACCAAATTTGTTAGAAAGGAGAAGGGCTCCAACCAAAATATTTCAAAACAGCTTCAGTGTGGTCTTGCTTCTTAGTTTAGAGAGAAGTTTCACTGTAAGTGTACCCTAATGAGCAGTGGAGAGTCCATGAGAGGCAGAAAGTATGAAGCCCAACTGTGGAAGAGTTTAAATGGAAATTAGGCTTCATTAGTTTTGCTGCTCACAGAGCTGCTTTGTATTTCCCTGATGTCTTGTTCCAGGGCTGGAAATGTTGTCTTTACTCTATGTATTTAACTGCTTGAATGCTCTGGGCACTGTGGTCAGAGATCCCTCTGAGTCATTATACAGATAAACAAGTTTGTTAGCACAATTAATGGTGCAGCGATAGGTCATAGATTAATAAACACAAGGGCTGGAATAAAAAAATGTTTTCTATATCTCATTTATATGAGGAGGATATGAAGCTTCTATATTTTGCTCTCTAAAGCTTTACTTAAACATATTGATTGCTTTTTAAAATTGATTCTGTTCTTGATATTGTTGATGTTAGTCCTTACTTTAAACCAGTAAATTCAGTTTCAGTGCTTCCTATTGTAAGGAAAGACTGCAGAAGACCATTGCTAGCTAGCCCAGAGATGGTGACAGCACTGTTGTTGTCTCAGTGAATGGCAGCCACACTTCCCTGTGTGTACAGAGCCAGCAGGATGTTGGGAGCACAGTGCTGGGTGCTGTGTGCCTTATTGCTGATGCTAAAGGATGCTCAGATGACCTGCTGCTCACAAGGCTGTTTCAGTGACACCTGAAGTTTATCAGCAAGGCCATATAATTCTGCCTGTCTTAGCTAATAAGTAGTGGACTGACAGACAGATGAATTTTCTTGGAGAAAGCAATAATCATACTGGAAACACACTTCCTGGAGTACCTTGATGTATTAACGTTTACGTTTCTGTTACGTTCTGGAATGCCAAAGGGATACAAAGGCTGGCATGCTCTCTGAGCACTACAGGTGTGCTTTCCAATTCAGTGGTGCATGTCCTGGAGTCCTCTGAGTGTCATGCTTTGGTCACTAAGGGTTTGGCTGTTTGCACCACAGGTACACAGTGAAGGGCATACATAGGTACACATAGAAGAATGAAAGAAGCAGAAGAGAGGGTGGAAGGAGACTTTTTCACTGTCCAGCTACTCAATTATTTCTGCTTCCCCTTGCTAAAAATGCAAGTTGTTTTATCTTGTGACTATGACAGGAAGTAGGGAATCATCTGGGTGTTAACTGGAATTAACAACACTGCAAGGCTGATTCTCAACCAGAAATGTTAGGCCTTTTCTTTCCATCTCAATGTGGGGAGAATAAATCATATAGTATTGTTCATGGCAATTGTTCTCAATTGAAGAGTTTGAAATGACTGTGTTTTTTGTCCAACAAATGGTGATAGCTAGTAGAGTGCATATATGTAATGATAACAATAACATAGGAGTTATAAAAATGCAGTATAGAAAATTCTGGTTTGGATTGGTCTTTAGGAATGAAAACAGGGAAAAATGTTTTTATAGCTACAAAAAATATACTTTGAACAACAACTAAGTTTAAAATTAGAGGGTTACCAATGTTTTTTCCAATAAGCTTCATATCAGCAAATATCTGATATTCCCTTGCTGTTAAAGTTACTTTGCCATAGCATCAAAGTCAAACGAAGTGTTATGGGACATGACGGTGCCTCACAACAGCCAGATGTAAATATGGATGTGCAGCCTCTCTAACCAATGCAGTGGCTTATACACAAAGCTGTGGAAGCTTTCCTAAAGAACTTGGATTTTAACAGGTATATGAAGGATTCTGCAAACACAAAGGGATTGAGTTTTGAAGAAATCACTTTGCAGAAAGGATTTAAAAGCATTTTGATCCACAGATGTAGCCATGGGAAGATCTTTGTACTCTCTGTCTTTCCCTGAGCTATGAATTGACCAACCAATGGGAACCCAATTCTAATCATATCTGGAAAGGCCAGATCCAGCTCTTTTATGAACAGATGCAGCACTTCTGATCTCACTGGAGCTGAGACAATGGGGCAGTGGAGTTCTTTGAGCTCTGAAGTTTGAATGTATTAGTAAATCTGCTTCTGTTCGTCTTTCCAGTTCTCCTTGTCATATTTATTATATTGTTTCAGTAGTCTGAACATAGAAGTTAATAATGTGATGGAAATTAAAGCTAAACACTGCATTCTGGCTTCCTTTGTATTGAACCATCCCTCTGAATGTGAGAAAAAGACAAGAAGCCAAGCCTCAGCCTTCTCAAGAGGTGGCCAAACTGATGTTTGGGAGTCGT
The DNA here is from genome assembly GCA_035221455.1 of Xenops minutus. NCBI lineage: Eukaryota > Metazoa > Chordata > Aves > Passeriformes > Furnariidae > Xenops > Xenops minutus. The sequence goes on from JAWWEE010000010.1 coordinate 15,464,438, forward strand.
TTGACTAAATAGATCACATTTTATCTCTTGTCGTTTTCTGTTACTAGTCATGAAGGAGGCTGTTGGTACTTAGTCTTTTGTAGAACCACCCTCTTTACTATTAATAGTTCCCCATTTTTTCACCAGCTGGTTTAGCTGCTTGAAGTGACTACTCTAACAGGATTTCAGGGTTATCCTCTTGTCAAACTGCTCTCTTTAATTTTTGAGTGTTGTGTATACAACAAACTAGACATGTATGTTGCCTGGATGAACTGTGATATTTAGTATATCATCTTATGGTCCTTACCAGTGTTAGCAATTCCAATTAAATAGGATTAAATTGGTCTTAATTATAAAGAGGATATTCTTCCTTTCAGAACAAAATGCATTTGCCTAAAAAGTTAATGGAGCATTCACTGTAAAAGTGCTTACAAATGTCTCATATGAATTCTCTAATTCCTGATGGTTATTTGTTAATATCATTACCTTTGCCACTTCTGTAATTATTAATGTAATTACTGAGGTATGCCAAACCATGTGGTTATTTGAAAACTAACATTATGAAGAATTGCTAGTATAGACTGTGAGGTGTGCATTGAAATGTAATTCTTAATTTATGAACATTAATGTAACAACTGAAAATACTGTGATTTTGAGCTGTCATATGTTCTTTCTAATCTTTAGAGTATACACTGTTAGTTTGTATTTTGATCTGGTGAGGAAAAAAGGAGAAAATTTCTCTCATCTTTGTCATCCAGAGTTGGAAGACATGGAAACTGAAAGAGAACTGTCTTGCCATATATCTGCACACGTTAGGTATGAATTGGGCTCAGTCTGACAACCTGACAGAAACCACTGCATGTGACAAATGTGCTACAGAATAGAAATAGAAACCCTTCCAAAACTGCACAGGGCACAGCTGGATTCTCTCCCCCATATCCCGACTGGGCAAACTGCAGCAACAGCACTTTAGAAACATTTAATCACAAAACGATTCCAGCTCATCAAAACTTTACTGCTCTCGGAAGAAGATAATACAAACAAGCAGCCAGCCCTGTAAAGCCAGGTCACGTTTGTGGACAAAAAGTCCAAGCAACTCAAGCTGAGAGGTGCTCTGGGACAACCTTTACTATTGTAACAAAGAACAACCATTTCTCCAAACACTGCCCAAGTGAATGCCACTTGTTACAGCTTCATGCTTTCTCACCACCTTCCTCTAATTTTTTTTTTTTCTTGTACATTCTCCTGTATTTCCACCATAGATGGAGATTTTATTCACGGATGCCACTAAACTGGTGATTTCAACTCAGGTGCTCGGATCAATTATCTGCCATCATCAACATCCTTGAGAGGTGGCTTCTGAGGATACCTGAACTTTCCCAAAGCATATGCTTGGTAGCCCTGTTCCCAGAGTGTTTGTGATTAAGTACAGGGAGCTTCTAAACCAGAGCAAAGCAGAAGTACATTTGAAAAAGGAACAGTCACCTGCTAGAAATAACTTTTGCAGAGTGTCAGATTTCTGTAGTCAGTATGATTCAATTCTGTTCCTGGTTTAAAATAATTTATGAGACCATAGGCTTAAAAGACTGCCAAAACCAAACCCTAGAGGAAAGTATAGGTTAATTAAAAATACTTTGACCCATGCTAGAGAAAAACAGATCTGAGGACATAGGCAATTGGTAGAAAATCTGTTTGGCATTCATAGGCAATAGTTTGGGGATCAAGAATATTTATACAAAAGATCTGGAATACATAAATACAAGAAGCCGCTTTTGTATTGGATTTGCTTTAAGGTCTGCTTTGAGGCTCTCAGGGAAATTATACTTGAGAAAAGACTCTAGTGGGCTCTCTACTGCAGGACCTCATGGGATGCCCTCTTTGTCCTTGAAACAGTGGTCTCTGCAGTCTGGTGGGGAAAGGCATAAAAAAAGCCTGCATTTTAAAATAAAAAGCAAGCATGTTTAATACATGTTAAATAACACATTTTGGTGGAAGGCTGCACTATTAGACCAAACTGCACAGAGAATTGGTGGGTTCCTAGAAGCTTTTGCATAGAACCAACCTGTCTTTAGAGAACCTACAGTATAAAATAACACAATGCAAGTGTAACGTGATGATTTTCCATGACTTGGGTTATATAGGAGATGGAACTAGATAAGGGTTCCCATATGACCTGAAAAATCTGCAAAAAAGGATGAGTGAAGGTTCAAGATAATATTCAAATTTGTGGCATGTTAGGCATAGGTGATGTATCAGTAACAGAGCCTGAGAAATTATGTATCCCTCTACCTTCATAAGTGAGCAGTATTGAAAATGAATGTCATAAAATAGTTCTATTCAGCAGGATGAATATAAACAACTAATTAACAATAAACTTTTATTTCTTATTGGCAGATCTGCAGTGGAAATCTGGGCATATGGCAGAGAGTCTAACAAACATGCCTCGTCACTCCCTCTACATCATAATTGGGGCCCTCTGTGTCGCGTTTGTCCTGATGCTGATCATCCTCATTGTGGGAATATGTCGCATCAGCCGCATCGAATACCAGGGCTCTTCCAGGCCAGCCTATGAAGAATTTTACAACTGCAGGAGTATTGACAGTGAATTCAGTAGTGCAATTGCTTCTATCCGACATGCCAGGTTTGTTCTGGGGCTGGTAATTTAACAGAAAGCTGTTGCAGTGCATAATTTCAGCTCATGCACAGTCCACCTGACTGCTGTTGGCAGGGGGTGAACGGGCGGTTTCGCTGGGAAAAGACAAGATCACTGGCATTGCTTGTAGTTCTTTTTGGATCCCTAGTCTGTTCTCATCTGAAGTGTGGTAAGAGAGCAAAACTCCTTGAAAATAAAGGGAGCCATTCTGAGTTTATTTGGTGTAATTGGTGAAGTGGGACAGATGTAGAGTTCTTACGCTGTCAGATCTGTTCGGGATGTACAGCTTCTTTGACTGATACACACAAGCCATATGATCAGATAGTAAAGGCACATTGAATCTTGTGACTAATTTACCAGATTATTTAGTGAGACTCTTTTCACATCACTCATTTTTGTGCTCCTGTTTGCCTTTCCTACTTACTTTCCTAGAGATAGTAATATTTTAACTTTTAATTTTAATGGAGCACTTGTAACCCAGGGCATTTGGTGTCAGAATTATACTAAACTTGAACTGGGAGGGATTTGAGAGCTGAAGTGTAAGCTGTTTAACCATTGCACTGATATAGCATTAAATATGCCTAGCTCTCTGCCAACAATTGTGTTTTAAAATCTCCAAAGGAGTTGAATAGAATTAAAAACGGCTTTCTTAAAATCCAACCTGGATTTTCTTTGGTCTAAACTAGGCTGCTTCTTTCTTACTGCTCTCCAGGCTGTCATGAAGAATAATCTATCACTCTTTGTATCACTTGTGCATCAGGTGATGAGGCTCCCTCCCCCCGCCTCCTTTTTTATAATAAAAACGCACAAAGCAAAACAACCTTTTCTTCCCTAGACTTAACCCATCCTTCCAGTTTCTCCTCCTGGATCATGTCAGCTTCCTTTTTGTCTTCATAAATGGAGTAATCACCTCCTGTATCTTATTTATGGCATTCGAACTTGCTTGTTGGTTTTTGGTTTTTGTTTCGGTTTTATTTGTTTTCTGTTGTGTTTTTTTTTTTTTTTTTTAATTTTGCTTTACACTAGTGACAGATTTTTTACCGTCCCAAGATCCTCTGTGTCATTTTGTTTCCTAGTTGTTTTGTTTTTTCTGTGTTTGACATCTCTCTTAATAGGGTAGAACTTCCATTTTCATTGTTTCTTTTTCCCATTTCTTCGAGTTGTCAAGACAACTTCAAACTCCAACAGAGTGGTTGTGTGTGTTACCATTAAAATGCTCTCAAATGATGGAGGGAGCCACGTTCCTGTGCATTGACGTGGAGGAATGTGTGCATGTTGGTTGGTGATTGCTGGTAATTCATTTTCTGAATGCTCCAGTGCTGTTTCAGTGAAAGTTAAATAGGTTAAATTGCACCACCACTGAAGTTGTCAAAGTTACCTGAAATGGATGAGGCATTCCCACAGACTCAGTTAATCACATCACAGCTTTGGGCAGTAGCTCTTTAAAGTGTTCCAACTAGGTTTACAATAAAACATTTGTTCATTGTCAAAATGCATTAGTCAGTAAATATTTTAAAAAGAAAGATGTGTGTAGTTGTTTTAACATGGTGATAAAATCAGTGTTAAGTTTTCCTTTAGTAGTAGAGGATGGAGTTGCTTTATGACCCATAAAAGGCTTTAGAGCTTTTTTATTTGGCCTTCTGAGTGTCTACATTTATGTACTACACATCTCCAAGGGTGGACAGCAAGGTGCAAAATCATACTGTTCATCTTTCAAATTAAGCACCTCCCTGTCTCCTGCAGCAGGCACGAGTGTGTCAGTCCCCTTCAGCTGCTACTGGTTCAAGTTGTGCTTTGCACTTCCCCAAGGGCTGCAATTCATCTTCTGAGGAAGTGTCAAACACTTGGGTTTTCCTACTTATGTCTGAAAGCAAATTTGTCAGCTTTCTATCTAAGTGTACCAGCAAGACAGGATCTTTTCAGTCTGAATTTGGCTTGCCTTTTACAGTTTCACTGGCAGATAATGAAAATTCTAAAAGATTTTCTGTATGAATCCTTTCAAATCTTGGAAGCTGGGTTAGTTCAGGTCTTTATCGCTACTGTCTACATTACTGAGAATGAAACTCTGCTTATTACTGAAGGCAAAAGTTTACAAAACCCCAAGTTATCATCAGGGTAAAATAAGCTTTGAAGAAGTTTGAAGACTGGGATAGATTCAGGATGATTTTTCAATCCATATTATGCAGTTAGAAATTACATTTTTGTCAATAAAGGGTTTCCCTATCTTGGAAAAGGTGTTTCTACTTCATGCGAATGAAAATAAATGTTTTCATTCCAGGTAATTCTCTGTGTCTCTCAGAGACTGGGTGCCTTATAAAAATCCAAGATAGAGTTGCCAAGTCAGATAATTCACAGAGGTTTAGTGTGAAGATTGTTGTGTTTATTTGGGTTGCAGAAAGATATAAACCACTGCTTTGCCAGGAAAAGGAGCACAACTTTTATAGCTATTTTTGCATCAACTCTTAAATCTCTCTCTATATAAATACCAGGCTCTAAATTTTCAGAATTGCTGTAACTAAAAAATATACTTTCAAATAATAGAAAATGCAACATTTTCTGGAAATAATTTCCTTTCACAGTTAGATACCCAAATATATTAGTAATTTTGGAAAATGAAGGCCTAAGAAAAGTCAGTAGATTACTTTCTTTAAATGTAAGGTTTCTGTTAAAGTCAGTCCAGGGAGTGTGGATTCCTGTTACATATTCAGTAAGTTATTTTAAAATTACTTCTTCATGTTTCTCAGCGTGTTTTTTCCTTAATATTTTTTTTTAAATAATTTGGTATTTAGTAATCCAAGTACTTGCTGTCAGAAAAAAACAATTTGCTCAAGGATCTTTACTAATAGACGTCTATCTCAAGTGAATGTTCCCAGGATTAGCAAATCAGAATTAATAGTTTTCTCACCTGGTGAAGCACAGCTCCCTTTAACATTCACCATGCAGACAGTAAAGAAAGATTCCTTTTATGTTAAAATTTATATATTTTAAAGGAGAAGAAAACAGTGTAATGAAATAGTTGACCACTGGCTTCAGCAGCCATAAGACTTCATTGTATTGGAACCAAGACCTGTTATTGAAACTGAATCACTCACTTCAGAAAAGCATTCACACAAATTATCTGGTTACAGGCTGTACTACAGTGAATTTTGTGTGTGCCCAGATATCATTGGCAATAGCCTTCATGTCCTTCCAGTCTTTTTCCAGGCTCTGTGCTTCCCAGGACTGAGATTTCCCCATATGGTGTATTTGTTAGATGAGTAATCTTATGTTTAATTGCCCTGAAAGAAATCTTTATTCACTTGTTTGTATGTGCTTTCATTGTAAGCAGGTGACTAATTGATCCAGCACACTCTGTAGCAGGGACCTGCATCTTTTCACTATTTATTACCCCTTGAATCACTGCCTCTTGCAGATTATATTGGTAATTGTGTCTTCTTTGATGTCATCAGTTAAATGATAGCAAAGCATCATTGTGCAGTCCTACCAGGTACACACCCACTGAGTGCAGACTCCCCACTTAGCAATTCTGTCTTTAACATGAACCTCTGAGGTTTCTGCTAACTCTGTTTACTGCTGTGAGCAGGGACTGACTTCTGAACCACTTGATCAAAGCAGTGTGGTCAGCAGCTCCGTAGCTCAACCAGCCCACAAACTACTTGCACATGTGCTGTGGTCTTTTCTCAGCCTTTCGTAATTAGGGGCACAAGTCAAGCCTGACCTACACAAGAGACCAGATTTTGTACCATGTGCAACAAGCCTTGTGTTCTGTACCTGTCAGAAAGGGCAAAATTTGGCTTACATCTCTGGAGAATGTTCATTATGGTTTGTACCTCTGCAAAGCTCTGCTTCTTTTAAACCTTTGAGAGGGATGGTGAAAAAGTGTGATTCAGAATTCAGTGCTGCCTCTGATTTAGTAAGATGCCATGACTTGATTCCTTCATTCAGTTCTTGAAATTTTATCTCATTTGCAGAAAATCAGGTTTATCCACCACGATGCTGATGAGCAAATGTGCCCTGTGCGTATTTATTAAAACAGAAGAAGGCAGACATTTGTGCATGAGAATGTATCTAGTGTGGCTTTATTGACAGCTGAAGTACTTTGGAAAATGAAATTTTCACCATATATATCACAATGCTTTCAGCCATTTCAGTTTTGTCAGCAATTCTAGATCACTGAAAACAGTCAAGAATGAAATTGGAAGTTAGGAAGTTGTGTAAAAGTCTTGGAAGAAAATCAAGTTAATTTTGGCTTGGGCTAAATGTTATCCTCAAAATCTGAATTTTTCTGGATCTCACCTCCCAGTGTGCACAACTTAAATTAATACAGACTTAATATAGTAGTTAAATGCATACAAATCCTTAGTGTGGATGACTACATAAATAAGTCTTTCCGTGTTACTGTTTTCTCTACAAGTCAATAAGGAAAAATATTTGACCATTTTTTGGTCTCATTTTCCTGTGATTTTTTTGTTGTTGTTTTTTTATTGCTATTTAAAACTCCTACAATTGTAACCAGAACACTTTAGTAATTTTTCCGCTTTGGAGTTGCATTTTTAGCTCTATTATTGTATCTCAGTAATTGAGCAGAGTGGTGATAGACTCTCCATGCAGTGCAAAGTCTTCTAATGGAGTTCTGGACATGAAAGCACTGGGCCTTCCTCTATTCTTGTACTGCTGAGTTCCACAGCAGAGTTCCTGTAGCCTTTGATATGGAATCTGTTTCTTGCTTGCAAGCAGATTTTTAATTTTATTTGATGCGTGTATTTCAAAAGTCACAGTTCAGATATTTAAACTTCTGTGCTGGCATGTTGCAATACAAATTAGAGTTTATCTAAGCACTCTGACTTTGTTTGTGATCACATGCCATAACTCACTGTTGCCATGAATTCATTAATACTTCCGTTTATCACCACAAGTTTTCTCTTGTTTCCAGGTTTGGCAAGAAATCCCGACCTGCAATGTATGATGCAACCCCCATTGCTTATGAAGATTACAGCCCAGATGACAAACCTTTGGTTACACTGATTAAGACAAAAGATTTGTAATCTAGTGTATCTTTTTTGGATTATTTTTCAAAAGGATGGGCTACTAACCTAATTTAAATATTTTTAAGATGAAAGCATAAGTAATTTAAACCATTAGATGCTTCAGAATTTTCTGTAGAATATTTAAGAACCAATTTTCTGCAGCTTTTAGTTTGGAAAAATATTTTAAAAGAGAATTTGTGAACTTCATGATTTACATTTTAATGTACCTTGAGCTCTATAAACTATAAGCTTATGATAGTGTGTGCTTTTTTCTTGGTAGACACTATTACTAAACCCAGATGAGTTTCTTGTGGTTGTTACAGAACAGAAAACAATAATTAACGAGGAGTTCTTTATGACATGTCAGTGCCAGCTTTCTCAGTAGAGGTAGGAAAAATGTGAAGCATAATATGATATATAATATATCCATTAATTAAAAAAGTCTAAAATGTTTGTGTTGTGAAAAAGAAACTAGTAAAAATTATTATTCCTAATCTGAATGAATTAGCTTTTGCCTTATTCCATGCATGGATAGATAACCTATTTCTCCATTATTTCCTGAAAGTTGCTAAAACATACTCTTGAGTTGATGTTTGACATTTTTGTAATAGTTATTCAGGCTAGGCCTTGTATAATAATTAAAGTGCCTCTTGAGGCAAAGTAAGGGCATGATCCTTTAAACATTGAAATCAATGAGAGAACTTCCATTGACTTCAGTGGGCATGGGATTGGATCCTACAATTGGACTGAATCTATATTTTTCTTTAAAGGTTAAAGTTTTTTATATTGTGAGTAAACTAAGCATATGGTTTGAGTTGTTTGTTTCCTAAAGGTTGTTGATGTACAGTATTGTTTCATGAAATATTGTGTATTTCTCATAGTGCTTCTTATTTAGGATCAGTATGGGGTTTTTGTGGCTGTATTTGATCGCTTATGGGCATCCTAAATTCTTGCTCATTTCAGAAAATACTGAATAAACGTTAATCAGTGAAGATTGCAGCTGTTTCTTTGTTTTGCTTCATTTCAAAGTGAAGTCTATAAATTTGAAAGGACATATGCTATAAATAATGTTAAAATAAGATATTCCAGCTGTTAATTTGAAAAGGGAAATACGGGGTTTATTATCAATGTAATCTCTCAAAAGTGAGACAAATGCAGCTCCAGAGTAAAGGTGCAGTCCTGGGTGGTGAATATGCAGGTTGGTAACACCATGCTGGGTTTGAATTATGGAAATGCCAAATATGTCTCAGAAATCCAGAATACATTTTCTGACATCCTGTATCTGCTACCATGAGCTTTGAACAATGTTGGTCCAAGATAATAACTACTAGAAAGAGACCTAAGGAACTCAGATACAAGTCTAAACTAGAATTGTTCTTCAGGCACAGTTTTCTATGACAGGGTTGTATGTTTACACCTGGTGGCTGTCAGATGAGCTTTTTACAGTGGTACAGGTTTTTGCTGCTGTTTTATTCTGTATATTGAAACTTTTGTTTACTGTGACTTTTAGGCATGTTTTGAGAAATCGTTAGAAGGGTCAAGAACAAGCTATACCCTGTACCTTGAGTGGAAAAGGGGCAAATACACTGCTGTTGGAATTGATTTGTTAATCAGAGGGAAAGGAAATACTCATTCTTCTGAGTTTTCAGCCTTTTCAATCATAAAATATTGGCTTACAAATCTATACAAAGTGGGTAAACAAGCAACTCGGTTGTTCTAGGGAACATACATATTCATGGTCCATATTTTACAAGACAGATGTTGCAATGAGCAACAGCCTTTCTGCATACAAATCACCTTGGTAGCAATTCTTGACCAGCCTATATTTCTCTCAGTTGACTGACCTGAAAGATAAGTAATTTGTGAGGAGCTATTTTCCTGTCAGCTTGCAGCCTCTAGCTTCTGTAAATCATCCTGTGAATTCTGCTTCAAAAATTACTTTGTTCCTTCCAATTTATTTTATTGAACTCTGATGGCATGTTATGCATGCACTATGCCTGAGTCCATGCACTTCCGAGATGTTTGTGAGGTGCTGTGCTGCCTGCCAGATGGAGCAGCCCTCAGACCTGGAGGGAACAAACCCATCCTCGCTGTTTATCCCAACTCTGAAGCTGCAAGAACAAGTTGGTTACTGTCTTTATATGCCAGATCACGTCCTTCTGAGGATATACATGAATGAGGACAAAGGACACTGGTTATTTCACATCCATTTCCCAAACCATATGAGGTTTGTGCTGTATAGGGAGCAAATATAGATGTATAGCAAATACCACATGCTGTTAATATATTACACATGGAGTTTTTTTTCTGTAAATCATGCAGAGGCAGAAAGAGGTGACTGTATGTTCTCTTCCCCCTAGCAATAGGCTAACAGCCCCCAGCTCCTCCTGCAGACAGGGATAAGTCTCTGAGCTTGTCATTAACCTCCAGTACTTGTGCACTCTCCAAGTTTGATTGTTTTTTCATCCTCTTCCATCTGGAAATAGGAGAACATCCCTGAGTGTTTTTTCCCAGCGGCATGGACATCTATTGCATGATTTTTGGAGTGGTGTGAAACTTTCCTTTACAGCTCAGAGTTGTGACACATGTGCTAACAGGAAAATTCCATAATTTCCATGGATTCTGGATAGAGTCAGTCCAAAATGATGAAGACAGTGACCCTATCTATGTGGCTGGGCTAATTGCAGTATGACATAAATACAAGGCCCAAGGGAACAGTTGAGCACAACAGCTAGAAAACACATGTTGACTAAAAACATACAAATCATCCCCATTAAAACCTGCAGATGTAAGCCTGACTTGAGCTGAGAAAAATTAGACCATCCCCACAGCTTCAGCCTCTCTTTGCATCTTTTCTCTAGGAGGTGCTTTGGTACTCTGTGTGAGCTCCAGAGGTGACATCCAGCCAAACCCTTGGGTGAGAAACCTTTCATCCCCTGCCTGCTTCACCAGGAGAGCAAGGGACAGGGGTGGCAGCACTCCCTGTGTGGCTCCTGGCAGTGCCACTGCAGCCATCTGCTTGTCCCAGGCTGCGACCGTGCCTGGCACAGGGACATGGTGGGGGCTCTCACATCCCCAAGGTGGCTGGATGGCTCCATGCTTCTCCCTGCAAAAATAGGCAGAGTTTGGTGTGCTCTCAGCTCCCATGATCATCTCAGTCTGACATGCTGGTCACTGCAGAGGTGCCACTCAGAAGTCATCGTTGTACTTCTTGAGCCTTTTTGCACTAGAGGTGATCCCTCCTGTGTAACTTCTGTGTTGCAGAGTCCCCTCAGTAGGACCCAGCATCTGAATCCTTTATATCCTTTTCACTCCCTCATATTTGGAAGACCTCCAAATAGGTGAAGGTGACTCCTTCTGACAGGATGTGGGTCAGCCAGTGAAAACAAACAAAACTTCAAAGTGGTCATGCCACAGCTTCATCTGGGCTCAGCTGGCTGCATTTCTTCTACAGTGCAAAATGGATAACAAATATGACCTCTCTGGAAAAGTCAGATTTCTCTTGTTATTATGAATTCCAGTTTCAAATATTCCTTTTAAGAAGTTTATGATAAGATGATTATTGTAAATAAGCTTCCCCTTTAGCAAAGAATAAATCATCAAATAGGCTTTGTTTGGTGAGATCTTTGGCAAAGGAATGTAAATAAATAAGCTAACTGAATAAACTTCTTTATCTGATGTGCAGAGCAGAAAAGGCAGCAAAGTTAATCATTTAGGAAAATAAGCTAGTCTGCTGTGCTTTCTTCAATAACAGATCGGGAATAGACTAAGGGAAAAAAATCTGCTCTATCTCGCTGAGCCTGGGCTTTTTCCTAGCATCCCACAGAGCCAAAGGGATCATGTTTATCACTCTGGAAGCAATGCTATCTTCTCAAGGAGATGTCCTTCAGTCTAAAATTTTGATTTGTTTCTTTTCCTGTGGACCGATCTACTTCCTGTCAGAGGTAGCTCCTTGCAACAGAACAGAGATCTCTTACGAAGCCAGCTGTGGCTCCTCTTCTGTCTCCTGGGAGGAGCATACACATGGACAACCATCTGAATCTGCAGTGTCTTAAACCTTGGACTCCATGTTTCCATATGGGCAAGTTTGCATGTGACTCTGTATCAATGTCAGTCCAGCACTGCTCAAGGAAAGCAGAGTGTGACTGTTCTGACCTTCACTGCAGTTTTTTGTTGACTTACACGGATTTGAAGTAAGAAGTAAGTCTGTCTGGAATCTGAGCCTATAAACCAGATGCAAGTTGCACAAGGTAACAAAAGTGTGTGCAGCTTCTGTGGAAAAAGAAAATAGCCTAATGCAATTGAGATTATTTTGGCATGTAGGAGCTGCTATAGCAATTAATTTGTCAGCAAAATACTTCGTTCCCACTCTCTGTGGTTGGATATGTGATCATTGCTGTAATGTACCTCACCATCCTTTGCTTCTCCCTTGCCCATCTAGGGCATTAGCATTTTATGGAGAAACTTAACCATTGGCACCACAGCTGAGGACAAGCAGGAAAAACAGCTGCAAATTGGTCAGTGAAGAGTTCCTGGCTGTGAAACTCTTTGGTAAGCCACAACAGAATGGCCTTTTGACACTTGCCTGATTCATCTATCTCTCTCTGTCTTTGAGTGTTTCAATCTCTTCTTCCCTTCCCGTAAGTGCCTTGGTTGATGAAAGACTGCATCTGGTATTGCATCAGGACAGCAATACCACAGCATGGCATTGCTCAACGAGGACTGTAGTAAGATCAAGTCCAACCTTTGACCAATCACCACCATGTCAACTTGGATATAATAGTATATTTTTTTTGTGTCTTATGCCCTCATGCCTATGAAACCAAGAAAGAGAGCTTCAGTTCTTACTCCCTTTCACCTGCACTTTTGACCACAATAAGCTTCAAGAAAACACTTTGGTAATGAGTATGAGGACCTTGATGGCAATTTCATACCTGATAAAACTTTGTTTACCCCACCCACCTGCCAGAAGGTTGACTTAAGCTTCTTGTTTGGAAAAAATAATGGCTCAAGTGTACAATTTCTTTGGTGTCCTAGAAGCCAGCTTATTTTCTATACTGTACTGTGACAGAGAGAACACAAACAGCAGGCTCCAGTTATGATTCTTTCTCCCTGAGAATGGTGCAACACTTGCATAGGTTACAGAATGCAGGAATCAGTATTAGCTTCCTGAATACTGTGCTTGTAGATCCCAGTGTATGGCATTGATATTTATTCTACAGAGCAGTCTGTGGTTATTTGATTTGCTGTCATGAAACTGGCAAAATATCATGTAAATGATGGATCTGCTTTTGCATGTGCCTGTTATGCCATTCCACTTCCATCTTGCCATGAATTTGAACTTGAGATTGTTCTCCATGTAAAAGATGATGATCAGTTATTTTTATCTCCAGTGCTCAGCACGCTGCTTCCCCTCTCTCCCTGTGCCCTGTGTCGTCTGTGTGTGATAAGGACAAAGACAGGATGAGATTTTTAGGGTCCTGAATTAGATGCAAAGTTTATCAGTTTTCCTCCCCCTTTCACTCGTTTCATTTCCATGAAGAGAATATTTTACAATTCCATGGAGATGCCTTAATCCCTGGGAGCTTTGAAGGGTTATTATATTTTAATACATGTGAGATTTTAAATAAGGTACTAAGCTAACAGTATTGACAGACGTGTCAGGTTTAAATCAAAAGTGTCTCAGAGTTGTGATTTACTTAGTGATATATGTAGCTGAATTTTGAAAGATTTCATTTGGAATAGATTATTGAATGCAATAGATTATTGAATTGTAAATACAGTGATGCTTTGATGACATTTTAAAGTTTCATGCAATAAACTACAAAATGTCTGTAAAAAGTAGTTAATATTATCTAATTTTCCCTCACTGGAGGGGACTGCTGTCAGCAGAGAAAACCAAAATTCCAACAAAAGCACTACCCTACCCTGGCATTAGGGCTGGCACTACCCATGTTTTTTCAATTGCTTTTCAAGAAGCCCTGATTTTGCATAAACAATATAGACATCTTCTCTTTTCCCATCTGGCAGTACTCAGGAAGGGCAGAAATTGTGGGCAGAGGAATAATATCAGACTTCAAATCGCCAGTTAACTGTGCTCTTCATTCAAAAGCAACTCAGCCTTGAGATTTCTGAGAATTCATTGTCTCTCTCTTTTTTGTTTATGTGTTGTCTCTGATTTACATCCCTCTTCTTCAAACTTCAGTGTCAAGTGTGATTTATGAGTGAAATTTTCTGTGTAACATTCTGCAGCAATAGTTGGCAAATCCCTTCCCTCAGTATGGCGATGTATTATACTCTGTTACACACCGAAGAGGCACATAACCCTTCAATTTCTTTTAAAAGACCATGCTTTTTGAAAGGACAAATGCAAATCCTATCTCATAGTAATTCATCTCATAATTACACATAGATGTTAATTGTCCAAAAGCTGCTCTGACTATGGGGCATTGGCATTTCATGAGACAGACCCATCTAGGGTCCCTGTGACTGCCATAGGTCCAGCTGTTTAACCATCTCTTGCTCATAGCCTGAAATAAGTTCCTGCAGGGTGCTGACCAAGGCATGTGAGTCCATCTGCATTGCTGTGCTGGGGACTGCTCATGGTTAAATTTAAGCATGAGTTTAATGAAAAGCCTTTGAGGTATGTAAACCTTCTGTTGTTATGTATTTTTGCCTCTTCTAGGGCTGAAGACATTTTACAGGTTTATAGAGCTCTTTGAGTTGCAAGACTTCATAAAATCTTAGTTGAAATGTTGATGACATCAGCCTTATACCTTCAGTGAGGGCTCTCTGCATTCACTACGGTTCCCAAAACCGTAGAAAGGACTCAGGTCCCACTACATTATTGTACACAAGAGGGTGATTCTTGCACTTTTCTGGGTGATTTGTAAATCTCTATTTACAGCCTATATGGGTATTTGGCAGAAAATCAGTTCACATCCATGCAGCAGCAAATGTTAAAAATCTTCCTGATATTCAGTGCAGTGCCCAGGTTAGGGACCAAGAGGGTGGCCCTTCCCAGCTACCTGTCTGCCTTTTCTTAACTGCTGAATTGGAGCATGGTTTCATCCCTGAACTCTGCTCTGTTTTCTGTCTCACACATTTTACAGTCTAGAACCACTGCAGAACAGGGAATGTATCCCTTGTCCTTCAGTGTTTTGGGTTTTCTGCACCTTTATGTGCTTGGATGTACTTAGCCATTAGGATTTCATTGGCACCAGTTGTTGGTTGTGTGGGACAGTGAGTGCATTAAACAAGTGACACTGGTGCTGTTACACACTCTGCCATGAACATCACAGCAGTCTAATTGGAAAATTATCTGGTTTTAGCTCTAAAACCGCGTTTGAATGCAGTCACTTCCAGGAGACTTTGGGTTGTTCTAGCAGAGGCTTTTTACTTTCCCATGCTCAAGTGGGGGAAGGAAAAATATCTCCCAGATTGCCACATAGCTGACCAGTCTCCTTAAGTCTATGAATAACTACTGGGTATGTGTCACTGAAATGGGAAGTGTGGCTTCTAGTAAGCTTCCTATTTCAATAGATACACTTGAGTAGCTGGAAATTGTGAAATCTAAGTGACAGATTGCCAAACCTTCTCCTTGCTATAGTGATGCTCTGCAAACAAAAATTTTGATTTGAGACTGTCAAAAGTCTATTTTCTTGGTAAATTTTCTTAGTCTGATAGAATATCCAGTGCACAGAAAATTGCCCAAGGTGTTATTTATCACTCAGCATTCTTCATTCCTTTTTATAATTTCATTCTCTACAATGCTCACTCTAAAACCAGTTTCTCTGTACAGAAATAATTCTTTTCTCATATTGTTAAAAATCAGAAGTAATTTAAATTAAATTCACTGAATCCCATCTGTGTAAATCAGAAAAGTGTCATGGACATGAGCTATGGAGATGCCCTGGATTTAGCTTAGTGTAAAACTGGTGTAAGGCTCATTGCCATCTCTGTACAGACTTGTGGAGGTGCGTATTTCTGTTTATCACAGACAAATAAGTAATAATCATCAGGGGTAATTGACAAATAAAGACAATACAGTCAAAGGTGCCTAGGGATGACAGGAGTCTTAAGAGGTCTTGCTTCATGTGCCTCTGGACCTAGGAGAGAGCAAAGTGTAAGCATCTGGCACATGTCAACCCGGAGAGTTTACGGTGGTCGCTTTCTGCTGCTTACAAGATTAATTGGTGCATTAAGAGCTGGACTTGAGCTTCTTTGGTTATGTTAATGCAAGATTTGCAGTCAGAGGCTGCCTGGCAAATACCACTGTTCCTGCAAGGAGGTGCCTGGCCAGCAGCTGTGTCCCTGGTGGCACGGTGGGAGCACTCCCTGGAGCGGTGACAATGCCCTCGTGTCGCATCTCCCTGCGCTCTCCTCTGCCCGCGTACCGTCACTGCTCCCACCCCGCTCTGTCCCTGGCCCTCCACAGCCTCCGACCCTCCAGCTTTCCCCCTTTCTCCTCCTCGCTGCCTCTTTCCTCAGGGTCCCGCAGTGTCCTGGATTGCCCACCCTCACCTGGCACCCCAGGGGCAGGGAGGCTGCTCACAGCCCACATTTCTCCCTGTCTCCAAGGGGCTGGTGCCCAGCCACATCCTCCCCCTCCTGCCCTCTCCGGGCATTTTCTCCTGCCTCTGTGGCCCAGATTCCGATGGCCTGGATTCCCGCAGCCCACTGTTCCCTGCCAGCCGGCCGAGGGCGCGGAGCCAAGGGGCCACCGCAGCCAAAACCCAAACCCGAGCCCCACAGCCCCGTCCTTCCCCGCCTGGGGCTGGTCAGGGGGAAGAGGGGCATGGTTGGCCAGCTCTGAGGGGCTGGCATCTCCGAAGGACCGGCTCTGTGTTTGCTGCCAGACTGACAATCCCCCCGTCCCTCGCCCAGCCGAGCTCCGGCAGGACTGATGGAGGGGCTGCCCGGCAGAGGTGACGGGAACACCGAGAGTAAAACCTGCTTGCCCTTTTAGTATAATATATTTTGGCCTTCACAGAAGTGGCACACCCTTTTAAATCCAGGCAAGTCCTTTGCAGCAACCTCCCTTCTGCTCTTGACCTACCGTGGCTCTATTTTCACTGCCGCTGTGAGTGGGACCCATACAGTGCCAACACAAAGGAAGGAGAAGTGACACCAAATATCTGCCTTTCTAAAGATGAGGCCAACAGGTGGGAAGAAAAAAGGGATATCACATTAATATGGACAAATAGGTCAACACCGATGCATTGCATGCGTTTATTTAGTCCAGCCAATTTCAAAATCCAAATTGCTTTTGGAAGAGAAGTAGCTGTCCTGGTACTCAGGGAAGGTGGTGGGGCAGTTACAGCTGAAGAGGGAATCAGAAACACCACCTCTTCTGGCATTAAAGGTTACTAAAAACACCTGGTCACTATGGGAACCCCAGCAAGAGCTTCTCAAACAAATTGGAAATCAATACTTCATTACCCTTGGCAAGCCCAGCCTGGATAGGTGGGAGAATATGGCATACCCGAACCTGAATTATCTCCCTTGCCTGGAATACTTACCTGCTGCCTCAATTTCACAAATCATTAACAGCACACTGCTTCAGGTTATAGCATCTCCTGATGCTATTTTAAAGTACCTGCGAAGGGGATGATGAGCTAGATGCTCTGTGAGCAGAAGTGGCCTCCACTGAACCACCTTTGGTGGAGCTGCACTCCTGTGTCTGCACAACCATCTCAATGCACCTACACAATCAGAACAAAAATGATTACTCTGATAACATTAGGGGTTATATGCTAAACAAGTTTGTAAATAAATTTCCCTTTCAAATCACCAAAACTCAAAGCTGAAGGGAAATCAAGGGCCTTTGGAGATGATGTGGCCTGCATTTTGCCAGTATTTTAATGAAATCTCTGCTGTTGAATTGCTGCTACTTTGACAGCGACCACGCTTGAGGCAGCTCCCAGGTAAGGAATCAGACCCGGATCTTTAGATGCAGCTGTACCTGTCAAAAGGAGTATATCTGCCAGCAGGTGTAAGTTTAAGTTGCTTCTTAATAGTCTCTGAACGCTGCAAATGATTGAGTCCTCTCGAAACCCAGGTTTCCACTGTGAGCATTTGCAAACAGCCAGTGCTCTGATGTTGCCCCTGCCTACCCTTGCCTGCATCCCATGGCTGGATGTGGTGCTGGAGGCCCAGTCTGTGTCCTCCCCAAGCAATGCCCACACTGTGGCTCCTCCATGCCAAGACTTCAAAGCACACACCCTGCCACAGGAGCTGGAAATCTCTAACTTGGGTATTCCCTCTGACATATTTATATGACATAAAGTTGAGATCATGCCATCCTATGCAGCTTTGTCATCTGCATGAGATGAAGTTCTACATAAAAACACCTTTACTGTTAACATTGATGTTAAAAAAATGCGATAGTTGTCAAAGAAAACAATTTGAATTACTTGGATAGTATCTGTTGGGTTGCTTAGGCACTAAACATTTTTCAGAAAGATACTGGAAAATTCACACATTTTGTCTGGTGTCCTTCATCTATGCAAGGAAGCTGCTTTTTCTTTGAGTGATTTGACAAAGTGTTTAAGAGTAAGGAGTGTATTTAGATTTTGGAAGTATGCTATTAATTACAGCACTTCACGGAACATTAAATTAGTTAATTAGGCAAACTCTTACTCTACAAAAGCAAATCCAAGGTAAACTGAAGTAATAAGAATAAAAAAAGATGTGGTTAATGACTTTTGTATGCTTTGTAAACTTGCGTAATCAAAAAGAGGATCATGCAAACAGGACTTGTGAAGTCTGCAAAATATTTGGGGAAGCAGCATTTAAATAACTGAATGACTCTTATAGTCGTGTTTCAGTGAGAAATAATAGTGTTCCTAAAGCTAAATGAAGCTTCTGAAGTCAAATAATTCATTGGGATCAGCAATTGGACAAGTTTAGTTAATTAAAAAGGCAATGCTACAGTTAAAAAAAAAAGTTTATTTTTGTTTTCAAATGCAGAACAGTTATATCGCTATAAAGACCGTACATTAGGAGATGAGATAGTGCAAAAGGAAGACAAACTCAATAACTAGAAGCCATTAAAAGAGACAAAATATCCTGGAGTCACTGGAAATGCTTCCAATTTACTATGTGAATAGAAGTGAAATTGGTCCTATTGCATCAAATAGTCCCTTTTGAAATGCAAGATCTCCCCTGGCTCCAGTATTTCTGTCCTGTGAGCACTGGAGCGAAGGAGACTGGGAGAAATGGGACCAACCTGCGTAATGTATTGTAGTCTCTGGAAAGAATTGTCTTAATATTAACTCATTCTGAGAAGAGAAACTCCACAATTTGGCACAGTAAAAGGAAATTTAGTAGGAAAAAGAAATCTGTATCTTCTTACAGGCACATTCTGGAACACAGTACATACTGGAAATAGGAATTCACACTATTTATTTAAGCAAAAGCAAAAGATCTCTGACTGGCTTGAAGCAGGACTTACCTAATGCAGAACAGCTTAAGGATCAAATAAAAAATGATGCTTGGATTAAAATATTAGAAAGTCTAGGTAAAAATTACCTCATCTTAGTGAGATTGTGACATGAAGTCACCCAAGTTTAATGGATAATTTCCTGAGCCAGGTTCTGGCTGGTGCCTGGCCCCCCCAGCAGCCTCCGTCCTGCCTGGAAACTGAGTTTCCTGCAGAGGGCTTGTGGGGCACATCCAAAAGGGCAAGAGCAGCTGAATTTACTGAGACAGCCAAGGTGATGCTTGAGCATACCTGAAGACTGAACAAATTGGAGCAGAGTGGCCCTGCAGCTCTCTTGTCCCCTCAGTGCCACTTGCTGCCTTGGCGAGGGGTAAGGCTTGGGGACGATGTTGGTGGGGCTCAATGGCTCACAGATTGCTCTTTAATCAGCCAGTTTGATTTCAGAAATTTGCAATTGAGCTGCTTCTGCCCACGTGTGAGCATATCCCTGCCTTCATTTCCTCCAACTGAAGCCTGAAGCCTACAGTGTTCATATTCTCTTGTTTTCTTATCCTTTTGGAAATTAAGTGACTGATTCTGCTCGTTCTCCTAACATGCCACCCATTTTGCAGCAAATGCAGATTTCCCTCCTCAATTGTTTTAGTTTGTATAAAAGTCGTGTAAACTAAGAGAGAAGCAGCCTCCAGCCGCAGGGTTGGTCTCTTCCTGCTAATTGCAGATCCTGAACCTCCTTTGTGTGCCCTGCTGCTGACAGCCTGGGTTGTGCCAGCTCCCAGCTGGTTCAGGCAGTGATGGCGGGTGGATTTATCCATATGGGAAGGATTGATGAAACTGCTCCAGAGCTCACTTGAAAAAGAGTGAGGCTTTTAGAAAATGCCCTTGAGCAGGAGCATAAGCACCAGTTGGAAGAAATAAGAGGGTCACAGGGACAGTGTTTGGGAAGAGCTCTGGTGGGCATCTTGGCCAAGAGCTGGTGCAGGGTTAGTATTTCCCTTCCTGGATACATCAGTAAATGAAACTACAAGACTTGACTTGCTTTGATTAGGCCATCATGGCCAAGGGATGTACTGGTGGAGTCTTTTCAGAAACAATTGAAAAGTTCACATTTAGGCCCCACTGATCACTTGCAGCTCACCCAGATCCTGCAACATCTCTCAAGGTTTTGGTTCTTGGGACACACCTTGTGGCAGAGCTGCCCAGTCAAAGGTCATGGTTTCTCTGTAGGTGAGCCTGATGCCTGTTTTTTGGAGAAGAGTCCCTTCAGTATTGCTTTGCTTTGCTGTTTAAAACAGACACTCAAAGGATACTTCGTGTGCCCTGGGGCTCACAGAGCCACAGCAGGTTGGAGCCTGGCTTGCACGCTGTGGGGAGTGGTGGTCAATGCTCAGGACAAGCACGACAGGGGATCCCCTGGTTTTCTGACAAATCCTCCTGTATCCAAGCACGAGGCAGTGCCCAGGCAGCCCCAGGTCAGTAGGGAGGGCCAGGGGCAGCTTTTGTGCCTGGGGCAAATGTTCTTTGGTGCAGCTCAGGAACCTGCAGAGACTTTTGCTTTTCTTTGGCATTTTTAGTGTCCACATGAAAGAGCAATGCCTGCACAGTGTCGTGTATCCTTGTAAGTGCCAGGACACAGCTCGTTGTCCTCCTGCTGGAGCTGCCGATGCCCGACACTGTGAAACAGCTGAGCATGTCCTTGGTGCTGGTGCGGTGCGGTCCCCTCGGGGGCGACCCCGGGACTGACGGGGTGGGGGGGGGGGAATCCCTGCGCTCCACGCCCTTCCAGAGCCAGCAGCAGCGCAGGTATGGACAGGGGCAGGACCTCACAGAGCCGGGCAGCGGCTTGCCCTTCTGCAGAACAGGAGGAAAAAGTTTCAGCAGCGGTGAGCGAGACTCCCCGGGGGAAGACTCCCTAAGGAGCGGGGCCCCCATCCTTCCAGGCAGCGCGCTGCCCCTGGGGAGGCCAGCACCGCTGCCCGAGGGCGCGATGCGGTGCCGGAGAGCCGGGGGTAGGCGTTGTCCCCGTCCCCGGGACGCTGTACCCCCCCGCACTCCCGGGATGCTGTGCCTCCCCACTCCCGGGATGCTGTGCCGCCCCACTCCCGGGATGCTGTGCCCCCAGTCCCGGGATGCTGTGCCCCCACTCCCGGGCTGCTGTGCCCCCACTCCCGGGATGCTGTGTCCCCCCCTCCCGGGATGCGGTGCCGGTGCCGGCGGGCCCCCGGGGCGGGCGGGGCGGGGCCGCGCCCGGGGCGGGGCGGTGCGGGGCGGTGCGGGGCGGTGTGGGGCGGGGCGCGCTCCCGCGGACCGCTGCGCTCCGTGCCCGCTCGGCAGCGCCTCCCGCCGCCCGCACCATGTGGCAGCCGGCCACGGAGCGGCTGCAGGTAGGAGCAGCCCGGCCCGGGCGGACACCCCGCGGTCGTGGGGCTGTGGGGCGGGAGCGGGGCCGGCGGAGCATCACCCCCATACCGGGAGTTTGTTGGAACTTCTCCCCCCCGCCGGCGTGCAGCGCGGGTGTGCGGGGACGCGGGACACGGGACGCGCACACACACACGCACATACACACATACATACATACACACACACTCACACACACACATACATACACACAAATACATACAGACACACACACAGGGTGCGGAGCGGGGGACGCTGCCCCGGTGCCATCCCGCGTCGCGGCTGCGGTGCCGGCGGTGCCTGCGGGGGTCGCGCCGGTCGGGGCTGCTCCGCCCGCCCCGCGCAGGTGAGGGAGGGTCGGTCTGTCCCCCGGAGCGAAGCCGGGGGGCGAAGGATCCCGCGGGAGTCCCTTTGCCGGCCACACATCCCCAGCCCGGCGAGTCTCGGGGCCGCGGGCGGCGGGTCGGGCTCCGTGTCCGTGTCCGTGTCCGCACACTGCGTGGTCCGGGGGAAGCCGAGGCGGGCGGCGAGCGAGGGGGAATAAAACTCACTCGGTAGTTCCACAGCGTCGATTTCATGTAGTTTTCCAGAGCAAGTGTCCAGAACTGGACATTTTAAATAAGAATCAATGGGCTTCATAGATGACAAGAAAAGGTTATTGCTACTTCTGCAATTCAGATCGAGAATTTGCTTTGATATCAGGCAGAAAATTCAGCGGTTTGATTGGAGTTGATAGTAGAGCTAAGCTGAGAGATCTGTGAGCTTTAATCGCACCAGACAGTAATGGGAATAATGCCTGTTCTTAAAAAGCCATACTTTTGTCTACAATGAGAAACTTGATTTTTAGTGAATAGGAATGATGTACCACATACGTAGTTGATGGATTCAAGGGAAAAACTATATGAGTATATTATTATTTATTTGTTTCCCAGTGTTTGACAGAAGCCCCTCTGTGCTAAACAGAGGTGGCAAAAATCATCTGTGTGAAGGAGTTAATGGTCTTGGGCAGGTTGTGGAGGTGGGAGTTTCCCCTGGGGAGATGCTGCTGCAGGGGACAGACCTCAGGTGAGGCTGCACCCAGCAGTTGGGGGCAAAGGAGAAGGTAAGTAAAGGGAAGGAGAGAGAAAAAGCCGAGGTTAGTAGTGTTGTGTTGGTCTGGATTGTACGGTGTGGCTACATAATCTCCTTTGTGCAACTGGGAGGTGTTAAAATAAAAAGATACTGTTATCACAAGTATCTGATACTGCCTAGAGGAGCATGCAAGGCTAAACACAACTAAATGTGTTTTGCAAAAAAAGGTTTTGAGTGTAACCCTGTTTAGCTTTGTTTAGCTGTATCCTGTGCACTTAGAGGTCTTGCCTTAGGGAGCAGGTGGGAATGGCTGTGTGCTGGTGGGGTGGGGATGCTCACTCTTACCTGTTGCAGAACAACATAGGCCTGTAGTGAGGGGAGCCTGTGCTCCTTTCTATTGCTGAAGGAGAGCCACAAGCACCGAACTTCACAGCAGTGGCCGCTAACTTTGTCCAGCTTACTGTTGGTTTCCTCTAGCTAGAGCCTCCATGCATCCTGAGCCTCCCAAAATGCTGAGTGCCTGTAAATGCAGTTCTTGCCAACAGGGGTTTCTGGGGAAGTACATGAGTTGCTGTAGGTGGTCTAAAAAAGCAAACCGGTGGGATCCAAAATTGCAGAATTCTGTGATGCTTTGGACTTGTACCAGCTCCTGAAATGGGGAGAAAGGGAAAGCCTTGGAGAAGTCACAAGAATCCCATGACAATTCTGTGCTCACACAAGGGGTTAAATAACAACATAGTGAACAGCAGACAAAATGAATGCAGTGAGGGGAAGGGTTCTGGAAATAACTGGGATAAGATCCTGTAATTGAAAGTTGGTTCCTAATCCATATACACATGAGCCAGAGTTACATGGGCAATATCCCCATTATCTAATATTCCCAACCCCTCTGAATTTTTTTCTCCAAAAAAGCCTTGGAGCCTTTTCCTTTCAAGTAGCCTGATCTGCCCTTTACATGTTGTGAATCACCAGCCTGGCCAGAGCTGCTGGCAGCGCTGCTTGGCCCCCCCGAGGAGAGCTTGTGCAAGGCATAAATGCATGTTTTTCCCCTTCTTTCTACCCCTCAACATTTTAGTTAAGTTTCAGGTG
Source organism: Xenops minutus (assembly GCA_035221455.1). Classification (NCBI taxonomy): domain Eukaryota; kingdom Metazoa; phylum Chordata; class Aves; order Passeriformes; family Furnariidae; genus Xenops; species Xenops minutus. The sequence continues at coordinate 15,488,094 of JAWWEE010000010.1, forward strand.
TCCCACGTTGCTCTTTGTCCCAGGCTCCCTCTCTCCTGGCACCTAGCTTCTATGAAACAAATATTGGTGGTATGGAGGTGTTGAAAGGGGGCCCTCTGCTTGTCTCTGGCATCACAAGTGCTCACCCTGGCTGACAAGCAAGTGTTGGAAGGGTGCTGGGCATGAGATTTTGGTTGTAGCAGGGTGGTGTTGGGTCACTGGGTAGAGTAGATGATGTTTTATGGTGTCTATTAATATATTCTGGGATTATGGGTTATGCCAAGTCACTACTGTAGGATATGTAGGGGAATGTGTGATGGCAAATGCAGCCCAGTCTTTTATGTCAGGCTGATGTATGGGTGCAGAAAGCGTGGAGCTGGCACAGCTTTCTTGATGTTCTAATGTTTGTGCGGTATGTGGCTTAATTTTAAGCCAGATGTGTCTTGCATTAATATCCAGCTGTGGTGAAGTGCAGGTCTGTTGTTAGTCCATGGTGTAGCTCTGTACTAAGTAAATGGCAAAGAAAATATTTTCATCTTTCAGAATATTTCTTTTGGCCTGGTGCAGTAAGGGAAAGTATGAACTGAGTTTGGAAGTGGATGCCTGTTGGTACAGGTCAGTCCTGCCTCATTTCTAAGACAAGCTGCATATGTTTAACTTAAATGGCAGTGAACATCGTGGTGTGAAGGCTCCTGTCATGTTCTGACAAAGTGTCCAAGGGTCATCTATTGCTCACGGGTCTCCTTTCCCAGTCCCACACAGTGTATGGCAAGACTGCACATTCCTGGTCTGTGGCCATTCATTAAAATCTGCTTTTGTTCCAAATGTGCTCAGTCCTGTCAAGTTTCATAGTTTGTGCTGAAATTTTTGGCGTTGACTAGATGGGTACAATTCCAGTAGTGAGGTCAGCAGCAGAGCTCACCCATATGCAATAGGAATGAAGTGTCATCGGCAGCTGGGTTACAAAATGCAGTGAGCTGGGGCATGAGCTGGACTTGTCCCCATTGCTGTCACGGCCACTTGCTGCTGAAAGCTTCATCTGCTGATAAAATATGCCCCCCTTCCCAGGGCCTTGGTTTCTGGCTTTGATGGAATAAGCTGTGGCCGCTTGTCTTTTTTTGTTTGGGTTTGTATTTTTTGTTTCTTTTTTTTTTTTTTTTTTTTGTCAGCCTGTTCTCTACTTCCCTCTGATGAAAGCTTTTCCTGTGTCCTGCTGCTCCTTGAAGAAGTCTCTCTGTTTCTGGAAGATATGTTGAATTGAATTAAATGGATTAGAAGAGTAAACTAGAAAAATGTAAATATCCAGATTTCTGGAATTTTCTTAAAAATACAGTACAGTGAAGTCTGCTTTTTCTTTTGCTGTTCCTTTCCTTTCACCTTTTGTGATTCTTTCACCTATAGCAACATTGCAGTTCTGCCCATTTGCTCCAAAGTTAGTGGGACAGTCAGTTACATGGGAAGCCACACAGCTGGAATGTTGCAGGAATAGACCACAGGGATCAGCGAGCCTCTGATGTGATAAGAAGATTCTGATTTTGCAGGTAATACAGGATTAGCGTTGTTCATGCCTAATGTAAGAGGTCATTTGGGACTGTGTCTGTTTGGGAGACTTTTTCCCTTCTGATTTCTGTGGTGGCGTTCCTGGTTTGTGTTCAGTAAAATGCGGGTGAACATATCGAACATGTGTGTGCCTCCCAGTCTTTGCTGCAGCAGCAACCAGGGTTGCTTCAGGTATTTAAGGGCTGTTCTCCCTGCAGGGAATGGCAGGACTCCAGCCCAGGGCTCACAGTACCTTCCTGGTATGGTTTTCATTGTCGTGTTTGCAGCAGACCTTATCAATGGTTATAAGCAGCGTGTGCTGATTTGTGGCTTGATGTTTGCAGGAGCAGCACTTGTTGAAATAATGCTGAAAATATTATAAAATCTTTCTTTAAAATCATTTCCAAATGTGCCCTCTGTGCCTGGTCCGGCAGTCCTCGGCAGTGCAGCTGGGTTTTTGGAGCTGTTGGCCTCATTGATGCTCCCGTGAGGACTCTGGTGGTTTTTGAAACCAAACAAGGTCTTCGCACAGTTTTGTGTGCCTGCCTGAGAGATGGCTGCTGTTGGCTTTGAAACCTGAATTTTCCTGGAAGTTTGGTGCCAGACATTGTTTCTAGGTAATAAATCCCAGTGGGTGCATAGTTTCCAAGGTCATGCTGTTTATAAGCCCTGTTTATAATATAGTTTTCCTGCTTCTCCTAATGTGTATATAATAGGGATTGCCACGTTCAAATACATTTTCCCCTGGAGCAGAGGTGCCGTGGTGCTGGTGCTGCCCAGCCTGGTGCTGTATTGCCAGGCATCCCTGACCTGAGCCATGCCCATGAGCTCTCTTTTTGGAGAAGCTCCCACTTTCCTTCTGCAGGAGGTACAGGTGTTGGGCTCATGTGAGCAGGGGTCAGGTAGAGGAATGCCGTGTCACAGAGTTTGGGGCTGGACACTGTCTAGTGAAGTGGCTTCATATGGATGTGCAAATAGCCAAGTGATCACAGGACTTAAATGATTCTCCGCTCATCTGGAAATTCAATATTCTTATTGAAACCCCAAGTTTTGGGCCATTTTTGGGCAAAGATTTAAAAATAGATGTCTGTAGTGTATTCTCATATTGCTAAAATTTATTTCTTTTTTAAACAGAGTTCCACATCTCTTCTAGTGTGCTGTGAAATACTGTGCAGGAAAGCTGTGGGTGGGCAAGATGAGATGCAGTGAAGCAGGTGATGGAGGGCAGGAAGCTTCAGGTCTTTTACTGGGGAAGTTTGATTTCCTGAACCCCAAGGCTTAATTGTGCTATTGTGTAACTTGTGCAGCTCCTCTGAAGTCCATGAGAAATAAGTCTGTGTAAGGTTGCTTTACCATAGTCTTTGAGTTGCTGGTGTAATATACCTGCACATCATTAAGATATAGCAGTAAACCCACAGTGTAGCTATTAAAGGAAGTGAAAAAAGTGAAGGCAGCAGTATTGGGGTGTTGCTTTCCTTTCAGCTGGCCTGTGAGCACTGCTTTCTGAGGCTTCATAAACATATTGCTTGTTTTATTGGGATTTGTTACTGTACGCTGCAAACTTGCATCTTCAATCTACTGATACTTTTGGATTTTGGGATCATAGACTCTGTTACTGAATTAATATATATTGCATACATCTGCTACTGCTAGTATACACATCAAATGCCTTTTCCATATCAGGAACATTGAAAGTTCTTTCACTAAAGAAAAGTCAGCTCTGGACAGACTTAAACATGTGTGATGGCTTTGAGGTGATCACAGCCACAGTAGTTTTATGACAAATGTTTGCATGTGTCCAGATGTAATGTGGTTTTAGGTGCTATTGGTGCTTTCAAAATCAGCTCCTCATCCTTCTTGGTGTTCAGATGCACATGTGTGTTAAAAAATTCAGCATACAGTCAGTTGAAACAATAGTTTTCCAACTTCCAAAAGCATATGGAAAACCTTTTTAAAGGAAACACAAGCACGTTGTAAGCACACAAACAGCTGTCTAGGCAGAAACTGCTGCAAGACATGTATGGCAGGACTGATACTACTACTGAACTCTGGTTTCATTAAGTATTATGTCAGAAGGAAAAAGTGAAAAGTATTTGAAATTTAAGCCTGAGTCACGTGGATGCAAACGTCTGAAGTCTTCAGCCCAGTGTTTTGGCACTATATAGCTTCAGGATATCTTTCAAGGCATCAGAGTTTTTGTGCTAGTTTGCTGCTATGACTTTACAGCAGTCAGGAATCTTTAAAACAAAGCCCCATGATTCCAGCAGGCTCATCTGGCACCACTTAGCTTGGGCAGTTCCTTTTTTCTACATTATTTATTCTTTGTAGAAAATGAATGGCTCTGGAAAAATGTTAATTTTGGGAAGCATTCTATGACCAAAAGAAAATCAAAATCACTGAGTGCCTTGTGGAAAGCCCCCCCGGGAAATGATCTTCAGGGTTCGTTTATAGTGTACTACTAGTTTCTGTTTATGAAACTGACAGCCTGTTTGATGACCAAGAAAAAAAAATAAAGCAGTGATTTCCTTGAAGGAAGGCAAACTAAAGCATTCAGTCGAAGTAGTTGAGAATTTTAACTGCCTGTTTCATATTTTCTGAATCCCTGGTGTCAGCCAGCAGGACAGTGAGCAGTGGTGTGCCCAGAGCATTACTGTTTCCTTCCCAGCGTGGCTGTGTTCCCAGACTTTGGCTGGGGATGGGAGGTGTGCTCTGTGCTGAGGTGTTGGGCTGGCAGCCTCACCCAGACAGAAGGATGGTGGTGACTTTGTTTGTGACTGGCTCTCTCTGTAGGCAAGAGGAGAGTCTGGCCCAGAGATATGTACATATGTAGCTGAAAAGTCCCTTTAAGTAATGTTTAGTACTTATAATATTCTTTCCCTGCAATGCTTTCATGTATGATAATTGAACTTATTTGTGCTTCAGATAACAGCTGGAAAAGTAACAGTGATAGTGTTAGTTTACTGAACAAATGCATCAGAACTCTTTGACCAAAGACTTTAAATGTAGGTGATTGTAAAAGTGTCCTGCTAAGACCTCATATAACTTTTCGTGATTTGTTTTTCCTGCTGAAATACTGAAAATATGGAGTGGCAGATACAAATCTTTGATGTATAGAATCTTAAGGAAAAATATAAAAAGTTTTGTATTGCTGGTATTTAATATTCTTTTAATGATGGTGCTTCAACAAAATTATGCACAGCCTCAGGGTGATTAAGTTGATCTCATTGCACTAACACTTACCATAGCAGTTTGGTGATAACTCCTGGAGTGTTGGTCTTTCTGAAGAACATCCATACATGTTGTCATTGGGAGCATTTAAATAAATGTCCCCTCCCAGCTCAATGGCTGGTTTTGCTTCCAGGCAATGTGAACAGCTGCATTTCTAACCTGAGTTGTTGATGCTGAGTTTTACTGACGGAGCTATGCTGGAGTGCAGTGCTGCTGGGTTTGGGCTCTCTGTGCCATGGCACCAGTGCAGTCAGTGTTCTTGCACCATAGCCCATGGCCTTGGGTCTGTGTTATGCTGGACAGTTTCCAAATGTCTCCTCATGTGAAAACATTTTCTCTAGATATATTTGGTGGGAACTTCCAAGAGCACTGAGAGCAGATAGAAAGTTAATTAAGTGTCCTGAAGCTCAGATTTTTGACCACCTCTTTCTTCCCATGCCAGGCTCCCTCTGGGTTTGAGAGATGGTTATTCCATAAGTCTCATGTGAAGCTTTCAGAACGACCCTGGAGTAAGTTAACAAGTATTCAGAGCCTCTGTTTAGGGTGAGGCTTTTCCACAGAGTGTTTTACCCGGTGGACTGTGCTTTTCTGAAAACACCCACTCACTGAGTGCCTGGAGTGGAGAACTGCTCAGAGTCTGGTCCCACTGGTGAAGTAGCTGCTCTGAAAATCTTGCAGAGGGATCTGGTCCAGACTGCAACTGGGAGTACCAACCTTGAGCCTGATGGTTGTAGACCAATCCCATCCATTGGGCTGTTACAGGAGATCCAGAGGGTTTCATTTAAAATGAACAATTCTCCCTACTATGGAGCTTCTTTCTGAGAATGTCTGCTGACTGGAGGGCAGGATAGGAGGGGTTTGAGGTCTGTGGGGAATGAAGGGCATGGGACCTCCATGGTGATGGGGGCAATATCAAATGCATTATCCGAGCCTCCAACTTTCTAGCTCTCCGTTCCCTCCCAGAGCTTGGGTGTTGAGAGACAGGAGGGATGGTTGGATGCAGCATTTCATCTCTGAATGGCTGCAGGGGGAGTCTCTCCAGAGCTGGGACCAGCTTTCCTGCTGTCAGAATTAATCTGTGCTTTCTGAGCTGATCACAGTGATACTGACCTGAAAATGGTATGGTTTACTGGGGAGAGAAATCACCAGTCCCTCCACTCATTCTGGTTAAAAAAACAGGCATGTTATTATTCATCAGAACTCTCCCATCCAAATTAATATGCTGAACTTGGTTTCCAGTGTCATATTAAGGAGTTTTGCCCTTGTTTTTTTAGTATTTCCTTCTACTGGGGAGAGGAAGACGATGAAGAGTTGTGTTATGGTGTGCTGGTCCTTCTGCCTCCAGCTTTGAGCTGGAAAGCAAAAAGACAAGCAGTAAAAGTACTAGAAAAAACCCCATCTGACTTCAAAAACAGGGTTTTAATCCTTTTTCCCCTCATTTGTGGTTATTTATTTAACAGAACCTTTTGCTCAATTTTAGCTTTTCCACATGGAATTTATTATATTTTTTTCCAGTTTTTGACCAGAAAAATACTTTTTGGAACTTAAGCAAACAGCAAGCTGCAGCACCTTGAGCTGCCTGGATGTTGGGGCATAGTGTGGACCTCTGCCCCAGTTCGCTGCACAGTGTGCCACCAGAAGACAGCAATGAATTTCTTTCATCTTTCAGAAAATTGTCAGCTTAAGCATTTTTCTCTTTTCCCTAGTCCATGGGAATTTTCTGTGCCTGACTATAAATTTGAATCAGAAAATGTAGAAGTTTGAATCCTGTCCCAGTGCTTTTAAGAAGGAGCCTGTACAGCGTGGAACTGCACAGGCTTCAGTTTTCACAGCTGTGCTCTGTTGTTTGGATTAGAATTAGAAGGAAGGATATTTTGAAAATTTTATGTCGGTCCTCTTGATAGTGTGGCTGAAAGCGCCTATTGAGCCTGGTGTGCTGCGTGTTTGAGAAAATCCTGATAGTAAAGACAGCTTTGGTGCCTCCTGCTAAAATGAGCTGCTGGAGGGATGTGCAGTGCTGTTAGAGAGTGCTGGGTGCTTGTTTTTTCTGGTAGGTAACGAGGAGCAAACCCGTTAGTGATTTCTGAGACACTCAAATCCCGATGTTCCTCCAGCCAAGGACAAGGCACAGGGGCTGAACACACTCTGAGCTGGGTTCAGGTTCACCCTCCCTGAGCTTGGCTGCCCCTGGGAACTGGGGGTTTGGGGCCCTGGCTCCCCTCAGGCTGTGCTGCACTGCCACCAGCAAAGCTGCCTGTTGGAATACGTGGTTGGGATGATGGGGGAAACAGAGCCCTCTCTGCCACATTCATGCTGATGGAGCATTGGTGCTGAAGTCTGACGAAGGGATGTTACTTTCTATGAGATTGGACAGTTCACTTTGATAAATGTGTGTTAAATCTCTCAGATTTAGGCATGAAGCCCTGTCTCCCTGCATAGGGATATGCCTTTGAATCCATTAACTTTTATCTTGCCATTTGAGATGGCAATGTAACTTTTTTGTGGTCTGTAAGGAACATTAGAAAGCATTTGTTTGTGAGTGACTTTTGCTTTAATCTGGTGTTTAGAGGCTCTTTTTTCATTAAAGAGCCTGAAGCTTGATGCTGCGACATATAACATTTTCAAAGGGCAGTGTTTTAATTTTGTACCTCCAAAATACAGAGTTGCTAGACAAGGGCATGTTGCACAGCTTGAAAGGTTACAGGAGCACAGGTAGGTTCTGCTGCTGCCTTTTCCCACCGATCAGTGTTGCAATATTCATTTTTCTCTTTCTTGTAGCTTTGAGATCTTGTGTGACTTTTTGTCCCTGCCCTTCACAGTCCTGCAGCTTGTGGCTCAGTAACAGGACACGTGGTTCCCAGGACTGACTCCACTGCGAAGACTTGGGATTTCATTTTCCTCAACAGCTATCATGCACAAAGTACATCTTGTTTCCTTGGTGGTGTCCAGTGGAATCTGGGGCTTCATAGCCCTGTCAGAAATACTAGGCATGCTGCAGGGTCTGCAGAGGTGAAAGGCAGCCTTTCTGGGCATCATGGCCAGCCTGAGACCCATCTCTAAAGGAATGAGCTGACTACCTTTCATAGTCGACAGTGATGAAAAGCCTTGGCATTTTGGGACGGTGAAAAATATTCACTGAAATTCTAGTCACTGTTTAATTGTTCCTTTTCTGAAGCCACTTTTCCCCCTCCTGGTCATGTTTAAAATGCTGACAAGTTTCAGACTTCAGAAGTGGTGGAGCTCATCTCCCCTAACATTGGAAGAGATATTGAGCTGTAAGTGTGAGCTGAAATGAGTCTTGGCAGATCTTCACCTGGAAAGAGACATTCCAGAGCTGCAGCTTAGGGATTTCGCCCTTGTGGCTGGACAAGCTCCCAACTGGTTTCTGCGCCTGGTCTCCAGCAGGGTACAGCAGGGTCCAGCTCTTTGGGACTTTGGGTGAGGTCTGTATGGAAGAAAATATCTACAGGTGTTTGTCACAAAGACAGGATCTAAGGAGGCTTTGGACTAAGTTAAGTGCTTTGTAGTGGTGTAGAGCTTTTGGGGGTAGGAGGAGCATGTCATCAGCTGGGGACCTGAGAGGTCCATGGGCAGTCAGGCATGACCCCAGAGTCAGGTCTGCAGAAATCTTGCATCAAAACAGCTCATTTATGGTTGCTTTAAATTACTTTTGGAGGTCATTTATACTGTTTTTTTTTCAGGCTGAGTTTTTTATTTCTCTATGTCAGGAATTATTTGTGCTGCTTATTCATGATATTAGAAAAATAGCCAGCTTCAGTGGGCAGCACTGACTGAGGAAATGCCCATACCTTGTTTGTTTTAGGTTTACTGTGCTGGTTCTGGAAGTAACAGCCTGACCTTTCATTCCTTGGTTATGGTCTGAGGGTGTTCGTACAGGGATGTGAAGCTTTCCAAGAGAAACTGAGTGAATGTGGTTTGGCATTTAAATCACTAATATTGTATCAAGCTAGAGAGTTTCAGAAGCTATTAATGTCTACAAGAGATGTCATTTTGTTCACCTAGGGGTAAACTTTGCCCCGTCCATATGTGGGTCATTTTTTTGGTCCAAATTCAGATCTTGAGAACTCTGGTATAAATCTAATTGCCAATACTAATGCCAGTGGATTTACTAATGCCAATGTTTCTTTTACTCTGAGAGGAAACTTCATGTGTTTTTAACAGTTCAAATTTTACCTGATTTTTTTATTCCTTTTTCTTTTGTTTTTGAAGAGCAGACGCATGAGACAAGTTTTAATGTCTGAGAGCACTGAACTGACTTTTCTGTATGACTCTTTTTGGAAAGCGTGTGTTTCTGAAGTCATTCTGGACCAGGCCCCAATGCTGTTTGGAGAAGGGGCTGCTCTATATCCGACAGAGGAACGTGTGTGTCACGCAGCGAGTGCGCTGCCCGCTCACTTTGGGGTGGGGGGAAAACCGCTTTACAAAGTATTTATGGAAGTGTTAATAAACCTCCAGTTGCTTGATTCCTCCCCTCCTTGAGGGGGAGAAGGGGGTGTGGGTCCCTCACAGAGGGTCGTGTGGGGCTGTGGTGACTGCCTGGCCGCAGACTCAGAGCATCACCCGCCCTGGAGCCTCCTCATCTCCCGGCACGGCGTCACCAGCCACGCGCCTTCAGAGCTTCAGCAAAACCTCTGGATTTGCAGCCAAAACCCCTATTTCTTATTTGTGAATTCACTCTGTTTCTGAGACTTTTTCTTGTTTTCATATTTTCTTGTGAAAGCTTCATATATTTTTCTCTTGAAATGGTTTAAAATGCTCACTCTGCTTTATATTTTATTTTCAGCATTTCTCAGGAACAAACAAGTGTTTCTTATCCAACAGCCATCATTACCAGGGCTGAAGGTAGAGAGCAGTCTGTCTCATCCTGGGAGAACAAAACATTGTTCCCAATATTTTCTTACTCTTAAATCCACACATGTACAATAGGAAAGAGCAGTCATATTCTTCATCATTTCCCCAAAATCTATCTAGTGATTTTTAAATTTTTAAAAAAAATTTAAATAGCTTCCTTGGAGAATTTGTAAGTCTTGTCTCCACCGAGCTCTACAACTCAGTATAAATCTGCATAAAATCAAACTGGAGCGTTTGCTTTAAAATGACCTAGTCCTTACACTGCCATACCAGTGCCATATGTGACTGTCCATATTGATAGTAAAGAAATGTTGTGAATTTGAGGAGTTGGAGATAACAAAGTTAGTCACTGTCAATAATTGCAGTCATGCTGCAGGGCTGTCAGTGCAGAGCACTCTTGACTGTGCAACAGTTTCCAGAAAAGTTGGTCTTTGCAGCATCCCAGTTAGTAGGTCTCATCAAGCAGCAGAAGTTTTGTTTGAGATAAGGTTCTATTAAAGCCCTTTTATTGGGACTCTGGCAGGTGAGGGCTCTGTGTGCAATGCCCATGGGATTGACTGGCCAGGCAGGGAGCAGGGCTGTTGGGAGCACTCCGAGGGAATTGGTGACTATTTTGCAACAGGAACAAACAGACACAGCACAATTTGTCCATCTGTTGGAGGTGTGGAGGAGTGACTTTCAAGCATATCAAGCATCTATTAATGTGATTGGTTTTTCCACTCAGAAGGAGGTGATTGCAGTGCCAGCAGTGCCAAGGTGACTGGAGCCTTTATGGTGATGTTACCCTGGTGAACAGAAGGCGTGATGCTGCCTGCACCAGGGTAATACCACTTGCTTTGCCCGGGTGATTCACAGTACTTGACGTTGTTGTTGCACTCTTTGGCCCTTCTAATCCTTCCTGAGTATGGGTACAAACAGAGTACAGGGATGCTCAAGTCCAGATCTGCAGTGGAGCAGGGAGTTGAGCTGGCAGTGCACACCATCATCAATAAATGGGATGTAGTCTTGTGCTTTGTAAAATTCTCCTGTATGTGGCAAAGTTTGTGCGGGTCCAGCCTTTGAAGGAGGGTTTGGAAGAGTGTTTGGAGGCAGGCGCCTGCCTGAGACTGCCATGACACTCGATGCCTGCCTTGGTGGATCTGGCCAGGAGCTCAGAGGCTCCACAGGGAGAGTTTTTGCCATAAATGCTGTGTGGTGACTTGCTGCTGGGGCTGCTGATCCCACGTGGTGCTTTACTGCACTCTGTGTACAGGTCCAGGGTTTGCTTTAGGAAATACTTAATGCTGCTCTGCTTTGTACACCTAGAGGTCAAAAGGGAATGTGGTTTTTCTAGCTAATCATCGTCTCTTGCCAGCTAATTGTAAGTAAAATAAAGAAAGAGAAAGCATGTGGAGTCTGGCCAGTGCTTAGTAACGTCTGAACCAGCTAGTCTAATGCAGTGTTATTTTTCTGACTTGAATTTACTGAACTTCTGTGTGGGATTTTGAAGTTTTATCCTGAAAATCTTAACTTTCACTGTGTAGTTGTTTTCCTTTATGGTTTCTTTTGATTTGTTTTGTTTGTTTGTTTTCTTTTCTCTTTCTGAAAAATAGTGAGTCCATATAAAGAATTACTTTTAACAGTGAGTGTGAGGTAGCTAAAAATAACATAAAGGTTGTTGCTACCAGCACTTACATTATAGATACTCCATGGAAGTTAACAGTGAAGGGTCTAATGGGTAGGATGCTCACTTACAGGGGTCGTATTTACAAAGATCTGGAATATATATCTTCATTCCTGAGCAGTATTTGGTGCTGGAGAGATGTGTCCTTCTCCTTTGGACCTGTCACAGGATCAGCAGGGCATTTTGGATGGTGGGAAGGCTGCCCACTCTGCTGTGTGAGCGAGCAGTTTCATGGTTTTTTCCCTTGACTGCTTTGCCCTGGTCTCCTGGAGCAGCCAGAGCCTGGGTGCTGTGTCTGTTTGCTGTCTGGACAAAGGCTGGGTCCTCACCTGGGGAGCTCAGGGTTACAGTGGGGGAGCAAGATGATTTCGGTTTCCAATGTCCATGCTTCAATTAATATCTTGTTAAGCCAGTGCTAACGCCTAACAGCATGAGGTTGCTAGTATAAATATTTATTCTTGGTACCTAGCTACAGATATGTGGTAGGATTAGTGCTAAATTCTTAGTACTTAGTACCCAGTTTAAGTAAAATCAGTTTATCAGACTGCTTTCTTTTGTGTTTTGTTGTTTTGTTTGGGTTTTCTTTTTAAATTGGCAAGACTATTCACAAACAGGGTTCAGATGGCCAAAGCCTCCAGAATCTCATTATCTTAATTGAAAAATGTCACCCTTTGACATTAATAGATGATTTAGCTAGGACATGATTTAGTCATTGGGGAGAAATGGAATTGACTGTTATAACCATCCTTCATTTCTAGATGCTAATGATAAGCTGCAGCCCACTGCTCTTAAGAATTAATAGGTGGGGGTTTAGAACAAAATTTTTGTATGTTAAAAATCTCAATTCCATTATATTTGGTAACATTTTATTCTGGAATACCTTCATTTATAAAAATCTGGAAGGTGCTCAAAGGACATCCTCTAATGTTTCTCTTCAACTTTTTACAGCCTGCAGATGTGTTACCAGTGCTCTGCCTCTTCTTTTTAAAAAAAATCAAATTGTTTTGTTTCTTTTGACCATTTCTCACTCACCGGAAGAAATAACTTGTTTAGACAGCGTGTGGGGATTAGCTGTGTAATGAACTACCACAGTAAACAAGTAATTAATTCTCATTGAAATGTACACTGTGCTCTGTGCATGGATTTTATAGCGTCTTCTGGAAAGGAAAATATTTTCTGTCTAAAAAGCATTTCCTATCCAGTGACTAGCTGTAAAAGAAACAGCTTGAAAATGTTTCCTGGCTGAAGGAAAGGATTGGTACATACTTTCAGTTTGCCATTGTGGTTAAACATCGCTGTGTGTTTTTCTAGTACTTATTTTTCTCAGTTTTATGTACCTAGAGTTAATAAATATAGGTACAGAAGTAGCAGTGTGTCTGAGCCAACTGATTTGATCTTTTCGTTTGCTAATGCTGATGCTTGGGTTTTGCAAAGGATAATCTCAGGATTCAAGCTTGGCTTTGCTCCTGTTTGAAATCACTGTTAAAATACTGACAGCTTTGCTGCTGGATCAGGGGCCTGGGGATTGTGCCTTGGCTTTTTTTCCCTTTTCTTTTTAAAGAACTAGTTCAGTGGGCAAAATGCAGCATTAGTGTATTGGAGGAGACAAGTGGTAGGACAGCATGGCTGTGGAGCCCTGTACACGGGGTGTGCTCTGCACAGGGTTGTGCAAATGCAGGCTGGAATTGACCGTCAGACATGTTTGGGAGCACAGCCAGTGACAGATGAATTTTGATGACCAACTTTTGCCTTTAGAATCAGAAGTGTACCGTTTATTTCGGCTTCTAAACCAGGTTAGTGAAGAGCTGTTAGCAGTACCAGGTGCTGTGCAGGTCTTGGTTTGCAGAGCTTAATGTTTTTTGTGCTGTTACTGGTCAGCAAAGGAAAGTCGGGGTTGGAGATACTGGTATTTCCAGAAAATGGGCAGTCAAGGGTGGCAAGCACGAAATCCTCAGGATTTCTGCTTGGCCTTCCTGTAAACTGAGTTTTTTTTGCTGTTGGCTTCTGTTGCCTGTTGCAGTTCTTGATGGGCCAGCAGAGGGGATTTAACGCTGTCGGGACAGAATTTCCCTGGCATCACTCCCTCTTAGCAAGCTGCCCTGCTAGCTCTCTGAGCTACCCATAGCTCAGGAGGATGAAATTGTTCCAGACTGTGAGTACCCTGTTCCCTCTGAGTTTTTCAGTATTACAGGAGTTTGCACTCCTGCCATTTCCTGGCACTACTCAGCAAAGTTGTGTGGTGCATCTTTCCCAGCCAGGGGCTTCCTGGGTGGCTCTGCAGCATGGGCATTTCCTCGGTGACCTGACACTGAGGTTTCAGTGTCATTTGGCTCTTGTATCATACTGCAAATGACTGCTTAACTTGACTGGTTTCCTTGCTGATTCCCAGCAGAGCTGTTGTCCTCTTTCAAATCATGCATCACCTTAGCCTCACCCCCATAGTCTGGGATTTTTGTAGTACCTCATTTTCTATAGACATGTGATTTTCTGTCTTAAATTGTTGTTGTTACTTTCTTAAAGTTGTTTTTTATCTGTTACTGTTGCAGACAACATCTAAAAATGTGATGGAGATTGTCAGAAAACCTGCAGGCAAATGTGAAGATTCCTAAATTTTTTCATCCCTTGGACTCTTACCTGTGATGGTTTCCATACTAAGAGACATGTTACCACTTTGGGAAATCAGGGGTGAAAGCAAGAACTGTTAGGGATGGTGAGCTCTGTGATACCAAAAGCCAGGTCAGACAACCCCAGTGGTTTTTCGTAGCTAGGTTCTCTGGCAAAAGTAGGTTTGAAATGTTTTCAGAGGCTGGGTACAGAGTGAGACCCATAAAGAGATCCTGTAAACATGCTCTCCAGAGCTGCAGAACAAGCCTCAGTAGTCGGACCTAAAGACCACAAGCTGTTCATGCTGTGTATATATTCATACGTGAGTGTAGTGCCATGAAATTGTCACAAAACTGGAACTAAAGCAAGCTGAAAGGGAAAAGCCATGCCAATGGAAATAATAAAAAGAGGAGGCATGCCCCTTAAAAATGCTGCAGTGTAATTGCTATGAAAGTCTGCATTTATTTACAATAACTAAGGTCTAATTTCTGCAAAACTTCAGCCATAGGCATATTTTTACATACTGTGAGCAGCCCCTGGTGCCTGCAGGCCTGTGCACTGTAAGTAAGGGACTGAGGCCTTGCTGAGTATTCAGCATTTCAATGCTCGTGTATCTTTTCCGGAATTGAAAACATCTTTTATTCCCCGGGCTGAGCTGGCAGCCTGCACAGAAGGCAGTCTGCGTTATGTTTATCAATCCAGGGAGAAGTCCAGCTCTTGTGAGCGTATTTCTCATCTGCCAAGAGCATCAACAGAAACTTAACTATCTTCCACTTTTTTGAATCCCATCTTTCATTCCCTCCATGATCCTCAGCACAGGGGGTGCTACCTGCACGATAGACCTGTTTGAAGATTAACCTGTGGACTGTGTTTTTTGAGGGTAGCCTGATTTAAACTATTGCTCTGTGTTGAATATATGGAGTATATTCAGAGAACAAGAAGCCTGGTCCTGATGCATTCATTAAGCTATTTCATTCATATTAATTACCCTAATTTAAGTTGTGATGTAGGTATTTCAGCACTTGGCTGAAACCCTCTGATCCAAGGCTGTAAACAAACCTCTGGCAGTGAGTGAAAGCCAAAGGGCTTTAGAAGGGTCTTTTCAGTGATTCTAGTGCCCATGTATGGAGGAATGGGGATGTGTAAAAGGTTTCTCAAGTAGCTGAGGAAATTATAAAAGCCTGCAATGGTGCGTTTTACCATCAGAGTTTCTCAGTTATTAGAGTTCTAGCAGGAAAATATCTTGCATCAATTGTGGCAGCCCATTTCACTAACTGAACACCAGGTCTATTATTGTATGAACTTGATAATTAGTTTGTAATCCGTGCATAGGCATTTCATCCTGGTGTTTTTTTTGCAGAGAATAATTTGCCTTTTATTTGTTCAGAGTGGGTTTTTTAGTGAAAACAGAACTCCCATTCATGATGGGCACAGCAAATGTAGTAAAACACTATCATAGCTGGGATTTGTTGTACGCTATGGATTTATGTCAAGAATGTTAATGATTTGTTTATGAATAAGTGAGCCTGTAGTATTGTGAAACAGTATCTGGCAGGGTTGCTGAATGGACATTTTGAGAGCAGAGGATTCTTGAACTGAGTAAGCTGTAAATATTTGTATGTCTCAAACTAATCATAAGTAAGCTTATGTATTTTAAACAGAAGTGTTTATTTAATGCATTAGCATAATCTACAGTGCTCATCTGGCATATATGTATGGGCCACTTGATAACAAGCAAAGAGGTTGTTAAGTATTTTTTAAGGGCAGTTAATCTCCTAGTAGGCTTTAGTTTAAAAACAAGGTTTTCTTCAGGAAGCAACACAAATCCTTAAGCACAGCAGTGAGATATTTGCACAGTCACAAAGGTACTGGTTTTGCAGTTTCTCCTTTGGGTGTAGCACCTAATTTAGCAGAGCCACTTGAGTTTCCTGGTAAAGTTATCACGTGACTGCCAATATATTGTATAGTCCCAAATACACACCTTCCCACTGAGGGCTCGGGAAGGGTTTGTGGCCTTCTTTTGATCCCTGTTTTCTTGGAAGAATACCTTCTGATGGGTAGGGAAGGTGGTTTGTTCCCATCTTATGTGAGACCAAAGAGCAACAGATACCTCTGCTGTGTTGGAAAGCAGTTGTGAGAATTGAAACACAGTCCCTCAAAAGAATAATTTGGGGGCTAAATTGAAGATCATCCCAGGTGATAATTTTGCATTTCCTGTTGCAATTTGCATGGTCAAGGTGTTGGATTTAATCACTGGTATGTCAACCAATAACTGATGTCCAAACAGCACAAAGTGAAAGCTTTGTCACTGTCCTTAGTCAAACTAAAGTGTGACTTTTCCTGCTAAAGTTTAAAAAAATTGATTGCAATATTTATCTTTTCTCTAATCATCATCCTTCCTGCAATGTGTTTTATACCTGGTTATATGGGTGCAAATGCTTAACCTGAAGAAAGAGTTGTCACTCAAGTGGGGTTCATGTGTTTTCAAATGTCACTAAGCCTCCTGCAAAACTGAAGGTAGAAGATGACACTGGAGCAAGAAGCTTTGCTGTGTGAGTTTGTGCCCCATGGGCAGCTGAGCACAAAGGGCAGGTCCTTCAGAGCTGGATTTAGGAGTGTTGGAGGCAGCTGGTGTTGTGTATCTGGGGTGTTGTGTGGGGCATCACGAAACCCTGCCCTGTAAATTATGGCATTTCTTGAAATAGTGCCGTGTACTTTTTAATGAGCTGGGCTATCAGCTCTGCATCAGTGGATGGTTAAAATGAAGCAAGAATTGCTTTAGCATTAAAACTGTGCCTGGAGGACTTTCCTGTGAAATTGCTTATGATTATTAAGTGAATATAATACAGTAAGACAACCTTGCTTCTTTGCTGTGCTTTTTTTTGTACTGAGTGCAGTTTTGGAAGTTGAAACATGTACAGATGGAAAGTAATGTTTAAGTGGGAATGGCTTTGGAAGTCGTTCAGTGCTTTCTCTTTTGAACATGAATAGGGAAGAGAGGTAAGTCACAATTTATTGAGATACAACTTTTATAGAAGAATTGGATTTCCTCTAAATATGGTTTGATTGTGTGCCAAACAGAAAAGAGGCTGAAGCCAGAGCACTTCATATGCCGAACTGGAGAAGAATATCTTCCCAACTGAATGGGATAGGCCAAAGTGAGCCTTATGTTGCTCGTTCCTTCTGCTGTGCACACACACTTACAGCTAAGTAAATGGAAAGACAGCCACCCTCTGTAACAATTGATGATGAAACTGCTGGTGGGAGAGAGTTGGGCCTGCTACAGCCTCACCTACTGTGGGGCAGCGACACCCTGGGAGTGTTTTATGCAACCTAGGGCTGGTGCATGGGTTGCCACAGGTATCTCTACCAGGTAATTCCTGAGATTTACCCCTAAGTCCTGTGTACAGTATTTCTTCAATGGTGTGTGTGTTGCTGCCACTGTTTTCACAATTGCCTCCTATTTCTTTCCCAGAATTGTCTCTGAGATGGCGTTTCAGCAAATAAATAGCCCTCAAGCTGCATGTTACTCCAACACAGCAGCACTTGTTCAGGGAGGAAGGCAAAGAGGGACACTCAATGGAAGTTGATTAACTAATTTGTTCTCTAGATAGATGCTTGCACCCTTTTTCCACTCAGATACATACTGCACCATTAAACACTATTAAATATTGGCAGCTTTACAGTAAACTGCATTTGTGATTTGTCTACTGTGTAAGCACAAAAGGCAATCCCAAACCTGCCTCAGGAATGACTTTACTCTGCCAGGTTAGGAACATCAGTGATGGCCACCAGAGCCTTTTAATTTCTGACTATAATGGTGATAAAACATGAAAGTGGAAGTGCTCATGTCGTAAAGCATGAGTTGGAACTGATCAGCTTTCTACAAATGCTACAGGGAAAATAGATCATAGCACATTGGCCTGTTTCAATTGCTGGCTGAAGCAGTTTCCCTTTTAATCTTTATACCTTTATATATCTTTATATTATAGTGATGGAGGACTGTGTGGAATGTCATGATTTTCAAATTATTGCTAACCTGTATTTCTTCAAATTAATTTTTTTTTTTAAATCTGTTTAAGCAGATATCCTTGTCATACATTTTTTTGTTGTGCCGCAGTCAAAACCCATGGTCCTCCTGTGTGGGTAACAACTCCATACCCTTGGCTGGCTTGAGCAACAGAAAGTGCTGGTAGTTTGTGTTTGTGTTTCTGCTGGGAGTCACTGGAGCTCTTCAACCTCTGATTTTCTCTGCTGTGCTGGAGATGACACTGAGATGTACATGATACCCAGCCAGTGCTTAAAGATGGGGAAAAGCAGACCTGGCAACACTTCAATTATGGTGGTTGTTGGATTGTACCCAGGAGGGAACTGGTTTTGTTGCATGATCAAAGGTCCCCTTCGCTCACCAGCTGCTGGAAATGGAGCAGACAGATGTTTATCTAGCTGATTGTCCTGTAAAACTGTAGAATTGGCTTATGCAAATAGCTGTCCATGTGAAACTTGACTGATATTATTTCAGAAGCTTTTCTAGTGTCATCTGAAAATCTGTTCCACTCAGAGAATCTGGGGTACAAAATAAAAAAAAAAAAAAATCAAACAAGGATACCTTCTGCTCCTAGAGCCATCAACACTAAAGATAGTGTAGTTGGATTAAAGGTCAGTCTGTTGGAGGGAAACTAGTGGTGATTAGCTGATGTGGAGTTAAAGTCTCCTCTGAAAATCTGTGACTTCAGTTAACAACCAAGACTTTCCACTTTTGAGGTTATCTGTTTCAAGCTTTGCATCTGGACTGAAATGACATGCTTCTTTTTTTTTTTAAAACGAAAATATTTTAGTTGCGGTGGTCTCCCAAGTAACTTACCAACAGTACAAACATTTTTACAGACTTTTCTTTAAATAATAGTAATGCTTGGAAAGCAGGAAAACAGCCGTCTGTCATCTAGCTCAGAATTGCCAGTCAGCAAGAGAAATGTTCGCTTTGAGTGTTCAGCTCTGACCACCCTCTGACTTCCCAAGTGGAGACCTAGAGGCAAAACATTATTTTGTGCCCACATGGAACGTTTTGTGCCGAATGTTCATGATTAGGGTGTAGGCAGAGCAGCTTTGCAGTGGGCAGTCTTCAGGATCTCAGCAGCTGAAATGAAGGCTCTGATGGAAGTGAGTGGTGGTGAGGCAGAAATCCCTTGAAGCTGTGCCTTGTTCACTGATAGACTCACTCCGCTGTGATTCCCTGCTGCTGATGGTGCTCCATCAGAGTAGTTGATCGTGATGATCCCAGCCATGGGTTGGTGTTCACTGTAATTGCTTTCTTAATAATCCTTGGTTTCCAGAGGTAAGAAACGGCAATAAATACCTGGAGCCAGAGAGTTACTTTTCTTGAAAGTAATTGTGGAAGAGACAAGGAAACTTGACAGATTCCCTTGAGAAGTCTTCTGTGGATTCCTCTTTCGTTGCAGAATTGGGGCTGACCCATACAGCAGTGTCATTGGAGACATTGAATCCCTGTATGCATACATACATCTGCCTCACATTTACAGTTTGTCTGGGTACTACTATATCAGAAAATGTTCAGAATTGGGCTTTTTCTTTCTTCTTCTTCTTTTCTTTTGGCCAGTTTACTGTCCTTGACATCACTTAGTATGGCTTGGAGATATGTTGAAAGAACTGTATGGCCATTATATATGCAAATACCTTAGATAAGCAGAGGTGAGAAGCCATTGGCAAGGCTGCAGCATGAAGAATTTAGAGTATAAAAAAATGAATTATAAGATTGATGACCTTTGTGCTTAGTGGTCAGAATGCAAATAACAAGAGCTGCAAATCTGGGCAGAAAGGCATGCTATAAAAAGCATTACTGCAAGATTAAGCTGTAGAAGATGCATTTTTGCGTGATAATCTATTAGATTTATTTTGGCAATTATTTATTTGTGGTGATGGTGGTTATGAAAGTAGAATTTTTAACAGTCTTGGTATAATTACAGAGGACTGAATTTGTAAAGCTGCTCAAATATTTTTGAATCAGGGTCGAGTATTTTTTTCAGCCAAATACATGCCTTTTTTATTAAAAGAAATATTTATCTTGATACTTTTTCCCCCCAGTGGAATGACTAATAGGTATTCATGGGATTCAATACTTTAATATTTTATCAGAGGCCCCTAAATTCTTTCACTCCCTTCTCTTTCTGAGTAAATAATTTAGATTTCAGATGCATTAAGTTTGATAAAAGCCACCTTGTTAATGTCTCCTGTAGAATTACAGCTCTATGTGCTTAGAGGGTTGCTGAAATAACAGCATCAGTAATGCTTCTAAGTTAAATTGAATGGGGCAAAGGAAGAAGACAGTGGGGAAATGCTGGGCAGGCAGTTAATTTATTTTAATTTTGTTGGTTCTTTCACATCTGTTTAACTAGCTGGCTGACACAGGTACACAGGAGACCATAAATATACTTCCCTCATGCTGTATTACAGGAATTTGTATTAGATCTGCATCTAGAGAAGCTCTGGACTTTAACAGCCCATGTCCTTTTCCCTGGATCTTGATGTTCTGTATTATTTCATTTCCCCTAAGCCTGAAACATGTTAAAATATTGCTTGCAATAATTGACAGGGTTTGCATGAACAAACATTTAATAGTAATAAAGCTGCCCGAAAAACCCTCTCGTCTACATTCCTTTTTCTTTTGCAACTTCATTTCTTGACGTTAAGCTCAAACTTGAAGATACAAAATTGATTAGTTTTCTTTCAATGCAAAATTATTTAACTTGTAAAGTGATGGAGAATGGGTGGTGTTTGTGGTGGTCAGCAATCAGCGGAGGAGGGAAGGAAGTTGAGACTGTACTGAGACTAAGGATGTTCCTCATTGTTGCTGTGTGTAATTCTTTATTTTGTATCTTTTGTGTGTGTGTAAACTTGCAAATCATTGGTGTGTAGAACGTTTGGAGCATATTGGACAAAAGCAGGAGTATAATTACTGGAAAAAGAGGAAATAGCTTTCACAATGTAAAGAGGTTGAATGGTGATCCTTGTACAGGTGAAGTCTTCCCGTTCTGCTGTTCTTGCTGGAACAGAACATTTGGATAGTTTTGAACGTCTCTGTTTTCTTTAGTTAAATTATTTAATATTTCCATCATCCAGTGCACCTAATTTCATCGGTGATGTTAAATTATAAGACTGAGGTCACTACTCTGAGGAGCAGTAATTCTTCAGGTAGGTGCATGAAGCAGCACGTGTAAAGCAGCAGTAAAGACAAGGATAGTTCTGTCCCTGTTGAACTTCAGATTGTTTTGCCAGAGATTTCTGTGGGAGCAGGGTTGTTTTGTTCATGGCATATGAGATTTCTAAAGACTGGGATTTGGTTATGAATGAGCGCGTGTTTCCAGAATGGAATTACTTGGAATGAGTTTGTTTAATCGATTGTGGATTCCTCCAGAGTGACGCTGCAGCGCCTGTGTGAGGAGTTAGCTCTTTTTAATTGGTCCCATATGTACTGGCAGATAGTATATTAACCATGCCTTGGGGGGGGTGAGGGCATCTGGTTGAATATCATAGTGCATATTTTATTTCTTTTCTGGAGGGATTTGCTTTTTTCCCCTCGTATTTTCCCCCCCTCTTTGTTCTAAGAACTCTAGATATGTATGTATATGTGTAATCACCAGCATTTTGAAACCTAATTCTCAGCTGAGGGATTAGTTAAGCTTCTGCAAAATTATCTGAACTTTGCTGACAAGTAAAGAAGAAGAAACTGGGATTTTATAAAGAAGCTGGAGTTTCTGAGTATCTCTGGGTTTGGGTGCTTAAATTGCAAGAACTCAGAAGCTTAATTTTCTTCTTGTCAAGCGCTAAGGACTTCTTGTCCTTTGAAAACCAGAAAAATGGAAGCATCACAAAAGATTAATTACTTTTGGAAAAACCTTGAAAACACCATGCAGATCTAACCTTTGTGTCTGGAGGATGTGGATATTGGAGGGATGTCCTACCCACCAGTGCTGTATGTTGGCCCCAGCAAAGCTGAGCCCCCTCCTCAGCCATTTTATTTGACTCATTCTGAACTGGAAAAAACAGAGTAATTTCGCATCTGGCTGTTTTGGCTCAGCTTAACCAGTAAGGTAGTTGCAGCCGAAACAGGAATGTAAATGAGTTGGTTTGATTTTCCTTTGTAAAGGTTTCTTGGTGCAAATCCTGTCAATTATCCAACTCTAAAGCTTTGCTGAATTAATGAGGCACTTTGTAGAAAGGTATTTTTGATCACTTTCTGTAGCCTCCCTTATTTCTGATGTAGGCTCTCTAGTGTACTGTTTTTATTCATGGCTTAAAGAGGCGGGAAGACCTACTGTGTTGCCCTGGGGATGGTCGTTATGCATTTGCACTACAGTGGGACCCAATTTTGGTCTATATTCTGCATCATCTGCTGAAAGGTTTGTGTAGCTATGTAAGTCCTGGCAGAGTTCCCCCCACGATGAATAAATTGCTGGTGGAGGCAGAAAAGGAGTAGTATTGCAGGAGATGAAATGTCTGTGAGTGTAGTTAGGGCTGGGGAAATGTCCTTGGGAAGGTGTGCCGTCTCCATGGGTATGTGTGGAGAGAGGGAAGGCTAAAGCCACCAGGCTTCTTTCTTCACCCCCTGCAAGGTTTGAAGGGGTACACTCTCATGAAGGCTTTCCAAAAAGTCTGACTTGCTGAAGATGCAGGTCTATTCACTGGGAAAGGGCCTGTGTCCTTGGGAAATTAGAGGACCCCAGAAACCCTCAGAAATGCCAGGCTTCAATCTTGGGAGTGGTTCTGACCTGTAAAAGACTGAGTGCTGTAAATTAGCATCAGAGGACTCAGTGATAAAATGGACAGCTTTGGAGGAAGGAATGGATTCTCATTATCTTGTAGCTGTAAATACAATAATTCATTAGCCCAGAGGTTTATTTGGTGTATGTTTAAGCAACACATATCACTCTTTTGTTAAGAATTTGTACCCTTGTTTTTCCATAGTGTTAGACACAATGTTACCTCTGGGAAATAATCAGGTCAGATTCCCTGTTTGTCATCCAGTTCATTTCCATGTCTCAGAAAATAAGTCTTAGCAAGGCAAGAGAGAGGTCACTGAACTACATAACTGCTTACCAAGTTATTGATTTATTGCAAAAAATTAAGGAGAAGAGTGACAGAGTGAAACACTGGTTTTGAAAGGGCTGTGTTGGGGAATGCAGTGTCTGTCTGGCAGGTATTGTCTGAGATGGGCTTGCTCTGCCAGGCACAGAGTGAGGAGAAAGAACTTTCTAAAGCATCCTCTGACACAGAAATTATTGGAAAGCCTCCAAGAGCAAATTGAAAAAGCAACAGCCGCCTTCATGCTGCTGGATTCCATTGTTTTAATACTGGGCCAACTATACCATATAATACATCTACTGGAAACTCATGTTAGGAGAAAACTATGTTGGAAAGCAGCTAAGGGGTCAGCTCAAAATCAAAGTGAATGAACTTGACATATCTATGCTGCTGCACACTCTATTTTGTTCTTTCTCCCTTGTCATCTCCGATTTCTTAATTTATTTCCACTCTTCCTCTTTTTTTAAAACCATTTGTCATGTCTTGGACTTATATTTTGACTGCCGTTTGTCCTGAAAAATGCTAGAGCTGATAAATACCTTTGCTTGCACTGAGAAATTCTGGCTTACTGGTGTCTTTGAAATTGTAATCTAGTTTAAAATTCCAGTCTTGCACAGAGAAATGGTGCTTTTGGGGAGGTACTTCTGCTGTGGTGATGAGACAATGAACAGCAGACTTGTTACTGCAAGTGTAAATGTTATTTACAATGATTGCATTTAATAAAATACATAACATAGTTAATTAGGTTTGACTGTGACGAGAACTAGTACAGTTGTGACAAAGTTATTAAAATTTGAGAATTAACAGTGATTTCTATAGCCAAAATTATGGTAGCTGATGTCTTAGGGAGGTCTTATTTTTTTTGTGATTATGAGTGTCCTTGACTCCTTCCTACTCTGATGTGCATCTCTGTAGTGGGATGTCAGGTTTTGAGCCAGACTAAACTGGAAAATTTAGTCTCTGAATATCCTGTATATTTAGATTTGTTTAGGTCAGGTTTTAGTTTGTCTGAGTATAGAGAGATGTTAGAGGATCAGTCATGAAATTCTCATCTGGCTCTGAAGTTCCCTGCAGTTTGGAGGGTGTTTGTATCTGGGATTGTGTTTTGTTTGGGCAGCCATCCTGCTGATTGGAATCGCATAAGCTTGGCAGCAGGACAGAGGCATCTAGCCAGAGCAAACTGCAAGCACACAGGGTCTGAGAACAAAACGTTTCATATGAATTAAATTGTGAGGAAACAGAAATTCTTTAAACTTGTAAGAAAACAAGGCAGTGTGAGCATCGTCACACAGGCAGCTGTGTGATCAAGGCTATTGATAGGGAGTGCAGGTTTTATGTATGGAATCTTGATAGTTGTGTGTTTATGAGATATGTCTTACCACTGTAGGAAGAGGAATATTCCCTAAGGAACTGGTAGTAGAGTGAAATGGAATAACTCTCGGTGCTTGCATGCAAAGGTTCAATAGCATCTTTGCTGGAAGGCTTTTAACACTCAACTGATTATGGTTTCCTCTGTACCATGTCATGCTTTTCTACCTGCAGTCTTGTGTCCCTCTTCCCTTCCATCTATCCATTGTTTCTGTATATTGTAGGCTTTTCCATCAGAGCTGTATGCTTATCTCCCTTGTAACATTCAGTAAGTGCAGGAGAAGTCCAGGAGGGTCTCTCTCTGCCTGGCAGCAACTGGCATTGCTTACAAGCCTCTCCTGGCGCTTCCTTTTCCCCAGCCTGCTTTGATACCACCTCCTGCTTGCTGTCCTGTCACATAGACTATAGCTTACCCTGACAAATGCAGATCACTCCTTTCTATGCCCAAACCATCCCTTTTACCCTGTCTTTCTTCTGTGCTGTTGGTGAGGGGGTTGGTGGGAGCAGGGGGACCTCAGGGGTGAAGTGGTGCCAGGCACTGGTTCAGTTTCTAATGTGCAACCATGCAGGGTCATTGGGCATGTTGGAGGGGTGACAGAAGTTGGTTTGTTGGTGGGGATTTTGTTTGGTGTGGTGTTTGTGGTGGGTTTTTTTGTTGTGAGTTTTTTTTTGTTTGGTCGTTTGTGGTTTTGTTTTTTTTTTTTTTTGTGTAGAATAACATTTCCCAAGTGCTCTTGTCCCAAGACCCTTGTGGGTGTTGTGCCGTCAGGCCAAGTTGTGCTATGGGCCTGTCCAAGCTCTTCTTCTTCCAGAATGTGTCTCAGGGTGCCCGTAGGCAAGTCTATCTTACCACTTGTGCACAGTGCCTTTTCTTTGTGATTGAGAGATGTAAATTCAGACATAATTATCTGCTTTTTCACAGAAATAGCATCTGTTACCTGAAAGAGATTGAATGGATTTGTTTTGATAGACTGGCAAAATATAGATCTTGAGATGCTAGATGAGATATGCTTTTAATAACTGGATTTCTGGAGTTGGATTGCTTTCAAGAAGATTACTTGGGCTGGATCTGTTTGAGTATAAAAAGTCATGACATGGTCTTGGGTTTGTGCATGTCAGTCAGTTTTGTGTTACAGAGCAGGCTGCTGATGGGATGATTTCTGACTACCATGATAAAGTGCTTCCATCCCCTCTGTAGAGGGTTTTATTATAGTGTTCAGTACAAAGTTTATATGAACTGCTAGTAAAGAATAAATAAATAAAGCACTGTATAATTTAATGTGGGGGAGGGAAAGCATTTGAACTGTATTAAGGGTATTAGTTTTAACAAGAAATGGATCAGATGTGACATTTATCTGTACTGGACAGCATTTGCTTTAAACAAAACAAAGCCTTGAAATAGATCAGTTTTCATATGTATCAGAATTCTTTCCTTGCCGAAAAGCTTGGGGTTGGTGGCCCTCAGGTCACAGCTGTGCTCATGTCACTGCGGGGGTAACCGTATTGCTAAAGGTCTGCTGTGTTGTCATCTCCTCTGACCGTAAGAGTGAAGTCTTGTATCTGCAGACTGTATATGCTGGTAGTCAAACTACACTAGGAATAGGTGAAAAGGAAAATCTGAACTTTCTAAGATTCTCTTGTAGTTCAGTGCACTTGGTTGTGTCTTTCGCCTTCTAGGCTGTTTTGTCTTGCTGTAGGATGGTGTTGAAAAATGTTGTTTTCATACCAGAACTCAATGGTTTTCAAGATAGAGAAGTACTTGCACTGAAGCAGTAAATTATAGAGGTTATTTTTTAATTTTTCTGGGACTGATCTTTTGCTGATGCACTGATGTGGATTTCATCTGGGAATTCCTTTGTAGGTGCTGTAGAAGGATGTGTTGCCCAGAGGATTGCTTCTCACTCTGGCAAGTCCGTCCTTCAGAGTCTTTGAACTTTTAGAATAACTCTGTTTCTCTGTTTTAACATCCTGTCGTTTTCACGTTTGAACTCAATGTGCACCTTTGGCAAAACTGGCCGATGCAGGAAGTGTGATGCCAGTTTATGCAATCATGTGTTGATTGGAATGCTGTGATTATGAGAGAGTAGAGGATGAGGACTAAGGTGCTGAAGACTTTCTTACATTCACTGTCACAATCCAATTAGCCTGTAAAATATGTTTATTTTGCTCATCTCCTGTTGCTGGATTACAGATAACAATGAATTACAGTCCCCTCTTTCTTGACATTTATTTTTATATTAACATCCAATATATAACCCTTTCTTAGATTTTTGAATTTGAGTCCTTGTGTATTTCCATCATGAAAATGAAAAGATCTACTAGGCCCAGGCTTGCTCAATCATGTGAGCAGCAGTGACTGTTTTGTGAAGACCTCAAGATGAAGAGCATTATTATTACAAATTTCAGTGCATACTTTCCTCCTCCAAGTCATGTTTCCTTGTATGTAGTCACAGTTGTTTTCTCTAAGACATTTGGCGTGAGTTGTGGAAGTGACTGTATTTTTGCTGACAAACTAAACCAAAACTAAAGTGCTGTTAATTTTTAGTTTTAACAGCAACAGAAATTGTGCCTGAACTAAATACATAGCACCTAAAATTTGCAAATTGAATGTTGTGAAATTGTTAGTCTAGGGCTAATGTGTGATTGTTGAGCTGGTACCAAAATGTATGTTGAAAACAATTTAGAAGTTCTTCATTCTTATGTTTAATTGACTGGTAGCTAAGAGGGTTAGTGATGGCAGGGTTTTCATTGAAATAGGGAGCACTTTGAAGGTCACCAAGGAGGCAAGAGACAAGTACCTCTGCAGTGACGGTCTTAGCCTGCTACCAGTTATACACCCTTCAGTTTTCTTCTGCAGGGGGAAAGGATGCCATTAAGACTGGTAAAATAAACTGTTGGAAGTTGAACCTTTGAATAAGCAAAACTAGGGTTTTGAATTAGGATAATTGCCCAGTGTTATTGGGGGCTTTACTGAAGTTCTGCTCTGAATGATTTAATATTCAGCAAAGAGGAAAGTGCTATGCTAATTACAGCTTTAATCTTTTCTGTGGCATTTTAAGGTATTTTTGTTTGCTCAAGGCATTTTAAAACGTACTGCTAATTTCGTCCTGTTATGTTGCTCATTGTGTTTCTTTCAAACATAAACTCATAGCAGTAGCATTATCTAAATGCATGAAGAATAAATGATGTGTAGGTTTGAGCTGTTGTTATAGTCATGCCAGCTAGGAATATCTTCTTCTGATTTTCAGAAGAGCCACCAAATGAACTAGTGGTTCTGGCACATGGAATGTGAATGTTAAAGGGTTCCCAGAATCTTTATTCACTGAATTGCCAAAGTCATGCTTTTCAAGAACTTTGTGAACTTAAAGCACTTTAAAGAAATATTCTGGGTTCACAACAGTAGAGAACCAATGGCTCTTCTCAAAAAATACATTGGCTACTGTTATAGGTCAGCTTTTGCCAACAGTTTCCGCAGGAGATGCCAGTTTGGAGTGAAAACCTAAGAAATGGGTTCAGTGAAGCACTTTATCCTGTTCTTGGCTTAAAGCACATGAATAATCCCATTGACTACCCACGTGTGCTTTACTGGGACTGCTCACACAGTGAAAGTTAGGCATGTGTTTCAGTAATGTGCTTATTTGGGGACTCACTGTGTGATGTCTTCTGGCAGAGATTTGATTTTCTTATGGCAGCCATCATATGACCTGTGTGCAGGGAGTGTTGTCTGCATTAGCCATGTGGTCCAACGCAAAAGGCTATTTCTGTGTCCACCCCCAATCCATTCTGCACTTCTCTGGCAACTAAGCATGTCTTTGCTGCCAATTGTGCTCTAGTGTTTTTGGCACTCAACCACTTCAACTTGCTGCTCATACAAGTATTGAATTGCCTTTGTAAGGCAGAGAGTAGTCTTTGCCTTGTTTAAGATTGTATATGTGGTTGTTACAACATGAAAAAAAAAGTAGATAGTTGTCATAGTTTTCTTATTTTGGTCAAATTGTGCTCCTTCTGTCAATAATCCCACTGAAGTTTACAGAGATGCCAGCAGAGGAGAACAACCATTTTGAAGGTTCAAGTCCAGTACTCAGAGGGGCTAAGTGGAGGGGTTTTTTTCATCTATTATCTAATAGAAGCACTGTTCTGTATTTGAGAAGCTCTGTAAACAGATCATCTATGGAAATAGAGCTCTTTCAGCACTGAAGGAAGGACGAAGTTAAATGCTAGGGCAGCTTCTTCTTCAACCTGATATTTTTCAACCATTATCTCTGGTTTGATCCAATGCCTTCCTCTCCCACCCCCTGCATGCACAGGACAGCAGATGGCCTTGAATGTGGCATTTCCCTGTGCTTGGAAAGGGATCGGGCACAGGTGGGGGGAAATCACTGTGACCTGTACATGGCTGGGCCTGAGCTCCGGCTCCTCCCCCTTCTGTGTGTTTTCTCCTCCAGAAACACAACCTCAGTAGTAGGTTAGAGCCTATATATAAAGCAAGTCAGGCTCATAGAGCTGCAGTCGTAGTAGACAGCGGTTAGTCAGTGGGACCAGCAAACCCAACACTGCAGCTGGTAATTGATGGTGCTCCTTCAACCTCAGCATCTCAGACCTTCAGCTTTCTACTTGCCATGGCTGTTTATCTGCTATTTGGCCTTTGCTAACAACTTCACTGGAGAAGTGTAGGAAACTCCAAACAAAAGGCTGTTAATCAGAATTTAAAGGTAAAATGAAGTACATTTTCTCAGAGAATTTACTAATCCTGGCTGTCAAAGAGCTGTTATCTTCAGAAACACGTCAAAGAATATTCTTTAATGTATAATCATCTTAAATGGAGTACTTTTTTGCTGGAGCTTTGTTAGGGAGAGTAAATGGGATAATGTGTAATATGAGCCAGATGAAAAGTAATATGAGTAGATATCTTTGCTGGGATGAAAACTTGAGTGCTTCCACAAGCACCACAGAGATCCTGAAGTATTGCTGTTAACAGGCTGTAACTTCATGTCTGAGATCGGCAAACAAGTACTATTTCCACAGACTGTTAGTGTATATGCCTTGAACATGCTTCTGAGAGTGTTTGAGGTGCTGTAGTTCCAGTATCGTAACAATTATTAGACCTATATTGAATTTAGGCCTTTTTGGAACATAGGAGCATTGTAAATGCTCTCGTTTTGTGTGTGTATATCTTTCTGGTTAAAAATAGTAGCCACATTGCTGATAGTAATAGTGAATGCTCTTAAGGTATAAAACTTATTAACTCTCTCCATGAAAACTTCCAAGTCATTGAACACCAAGTGAAACATGCAGGCACATCCAACTATTAACTCTCATTTTTCTGCACTAGAACTGGAGATAATTTCTTTTCTTTTTCTGTTTAGCACTTTCAGACCATGTTAAAGACTAAGTTGAATGTCCTAACTCTTCGTAAAGAGCCTCTCCCGACAGTGATCTTCCATGAACCAGAAGCCATTGAGCTGTGCACCACAACTCCCCTCATGAAGACCCGGACTCACACTGGATGCAAGGTACTCAGAAGTGTAAACTTAAGGAACAAGACCCCTGTGGAGGTGTCCTATGTATTTGTGAGACTTCTAAAGAGCCCAGAATAACCAACATGGT
The DNA here is from genome assembly GCA_035221455.1 of Xenops minutus. NCBI lineage: Eukaryota > Metazoa > Chordata > Aves > Passeriformes > Furnariidae > Xenops > Xenops minutus. Next base: position 15,518,053 of record JAWWEE010000010.1, read on the forward strand.
CGTTACTGTTGTTCTGGAAACCCCATTAACTGCTACAATCAATATAGAGTTTCTGAATCAAAACAGTAATTTAGGATTTCTAACCAGAAATGTTGGGCTTCAGGAGGAAAAGGTTTGGGTTACGTGTCACGATGCAAATTGTAATGAAGATTGCTCATTTAAAACATGGACATTTATTTCTGCAAGGGCTAGTGTTGCAGCTTAAAACTTGAGGTTAGTTTGGTTGGGGTTTTTTCTGTTGTATGGTTTCATTTTTTTTTTTTAATAAGATAAAAAAATGAAAAAAAGGGACGGGAGATTAGGTCTTGATTTGGTTAAGCAACAAGATGAATTTGCCCAGTTACATCAAAGCACAGCTTCTGAAAAAGCTATTCCTCTTTTTAAAAGTTTAATGACTTAAGAGCTTCGAGTGTGTTCTTTTGTGGTAAGAAACCATATAAAAATAGCAAACAGATCTGCTCTGTTTGCATCTTCTGCTGGAGCCATTTTTCTTGATTGCAGAGCTCGCCTACCCTGCAGAGCCATGTTGGCCTGTGCTGCCCATCAGGGCTTGGCAGCTGATTCCCCTTCAGCCAGCCCAGCTGGCGGTCATAGGGAGTATCCACTACCCACCCTACTGGGATATTCCTCGAGAGTCTTAGGAAAAAGGGAGAGAATTGGGCTTCAGGCTCCACTGCTCTGTAAAGTGTGGACTCTGGTAGAGCCACTGCCTGATGCTACATGTACTGGGTAAGGTCCAAAGTGCAATTCAATGTCCTAAACCCCTGCCCTGCCAGTGTGTATACACAAATATGTGCACACGTGTTTTTCCTTGTTGGGGGATCTGATGTGAGCGAGACGGGGTTGGAAGAAACTGCTTTCTGATGTGTTCCCCTGCTTCTCTTGGCATACTGTAGTTGGGTACCTCCAGGTCTGCTACTTCCTCAGCAAAGTTTCTTCTTGGGAAGTATCATTTTTGTTTGACTCTGCCTGTCACAAGAGCTGCTGTGTTGCAGCAATGCTGCTCTGTGCTGATGCAGAGGAATGCAGGGGAACTGACCCTGATATGCTTTGTATGGTAGCTTGTAGCATCTGCTCTTCCACGTGTTTTTTGTCCTTTATGTTGATATCTAATGAATTTTTAGAGAATATTAGATATGATCAAAATGATTCACAAAGTATCTGGCTTTCACCCCTAGTGAGAGAGTTCAGACATAATAATGCTTTCTGAAATCAGTTTATCTTTGCGAATGTGTGTAGAATTTAAATGAACCTTTTTACTTAACCTACAGTCCTTCAATTGGGGAAGATGAATTGCAGAGAGATGTTGAACGCCTCAGTGAAGAGAATCTCATTCTATATTTAGATCTCTTTTATTTATTCATTTATTTTTCCTGCAGTGTAACATAGGGAACATCTGCTGCCACCACACTGCCCTTTTCCTTCCTCCACAGTTTCTCCTTCCCTGCTTCCCCTGTAGCTTAGGTCAATGCTGGAATCTTGTGGTGATTTTTTTGGGGGGTAATGGCCAGCCCCTCTTCAGGTGATTAAGCAGTTTGTGATTTTCAGGACCTTCCTTGGCAAGATGATCCCATATATATGTTGTTCCTGTGGATAAGAAATTCTCTCCTGCTACTAACTGAAAGGCTTTGATTTTACCCAGTCTCTGTAGTCACAACGTCTTTCTTTTCCCCACTCCCTCTCTTTTCCAGACTATACGTGTTCTTCTCTTATGGGGTTTGTGTCTGCCAGCTGTTTATAGGTAATTAGCCTTCCTCTCCTCTTTCCCCTCTGATTATGAGTTTCTTGCTGAGTCATACGATAATAGTGTTGCCATAAAAAAACTAGGATTTTATAATATGAGTGTTTGCTCCCTGGGATCTGATGTATTCCTGTAATTCCAGGTGTAAAGAGGGAGATGCCGTGGTATCACTGGTTCTGAGACATGGGCTTTTTAGGCAAGAGTGCAATATTCAGTTTTTACTTGCTTTTATGAGTCACACTCTTTTGATCCTTAATCGTTTTATTCCTCTTGACTGAAATCCCTCCAATTTTTCTGTGTAATCCCATTAATGAGATAGCATCATTTTTCTGACAGAGGCTCCAGACATCTAATTTTATTGCACAGTTTTAACATAAGCCTCCGCTGGCACCATCTTGTTATGGGAACTTGACACAAGCAATTGCTTTGCTGTTCAGAGGTCTGGGCATTGGCTTTCTTATGTGATTGCTCTTTTCCTTGTCCTTTCATTGCAAGATAGGCTTTTCTTTTCGCTTTCATTTGGAGTTAGCTGCTGAAACCTGAAGAAACAAAAGTCTTTTGCTGAGATCTAATCTCATTCTGTAATTGAATGGGATGGTTTTAAGAATAGTAGGGAAATGTGTTGCTTGAAGTAATCTAGGGAGAACCCCCACCAAATCTGGAAAGTTAAATAATTGTACAAAGAGCTTCTCTTTCCTGCCCAGTTCTAGATCTGACACAACTTTGTTGCCATTGTGTTTCCTAAAATATATTTTTACCTTACAGCAAAAGGCTTAAGACTCATTCCTCCTTTAACTGCTTGGGTTGTCTCTGCTGTCACCATTCCCACCCTTCCAGACACGTGGGCATGGTTTCACCAAGCAGGAGAAAGGGATGGTTTTAGCACTGTTTTGCAGCACAGAGCTTTAGGCACATACATTCCGGAGTTTGTGGTGCTGGTTGCTCAGTCAGACGGGTTGACTTGAGGCTGTAGTTCCCAAAGGGGACCTTCTTGCCTCCCTTCCCTCCTTTGCCCAGCAGTCCTGTTTGCAAATGGGAAGAGGCAGCTGTACACCCTGGGCTTGGACTGTTGCAGCCCCACTCAGCAGACAGCCTAAACCAGAGCAGGATTTCTGGGCACAGAAAAGCACTCAGACTCTGTGATTTTCCTTGAGGGTCATCTCCTTTTCTTTGAACCATGGTGTATGGTAGGTGAGAGGCAGGTCTCTGGCCCCAGAGGAACAGCAGTTTCCTGTCCTGTTTCAGTGGAGCCTACAGGGCAGGGCAGTGGGATGCAGTGCCCAGAGGGTTGTCATCTCGCTGGGAGTTGGCACCTGACACTTTTGTGCCTCCTGCCTCTTCCCTGCAAGACACATGGTGCTTGTGAATGCTGGATCACCAAGTGTTAAGGTTGGCAGCTGCCCTGAAGAGTGGAAAAACCCAATTAGCTTATTGTATATCTGTAAATGGCAAGTCTCAGCTTAAGCTAAACCACCCATTGCTGGGGAAAGGACAAAAAAAGAGTGAGAATATATCTTTTGTTCTTACTAGCTGGGCCACACTTTCAATCCCATGTGCCCAATTTAATTTTATTTTGATTGAGCATGTTTTCTATGGTACAAGTGTGATTTAGATTTGTATATATAAAAATGTGTCCGTTCTTGTTCAGATCATAAGGATTTTGATTTGACTGTGGCTGTCCTGCTTGTAGGTCTTTCATGTCAAATGTGCACTCTGGTGTTTCAGCTGGAAACCTTCTTGTCCCTTATCACAAGTACCACCAGACGGAAACACAAAATCTGGAATACCTCCAGAGAATAAGTTACTCTCTACTCAGAAGTGTGTGCTCCTCCATGCCTTTTAACAGAATCTGTTTAAGTTCTACATGTTTTATTCTTCCTTAATGTCCTAATTGGCTTACAGTGATTTTAATGTTTCTTGATTTCTGTCCCTTTGAGCCATGATGGTGGCACTAAGGGAGCTACCTAAATGGCACGCGCTCTCTCTCTCACTCTCTCTCTTCTGCTTTAGCTTTTCCGGGCACTGCTGCAGTAATGCAAAAGGACAGAGGTTAAAAATGCTGTCTGTGAGTTTTGAAGTGGTGTAGTAAGTTTAATTTTTTTTTCTCTTTCTATTGGAAATCTCCTCAAAGTGCAGTCAGTGCTGAATAGTCTGTAGCTTGCCTGGATCAGGCAATCTCATGCCTGCAGTTCCCAGCAGTGTACAAGCTTTTGTCAGCAGCCTGGTAGGCTGAGATGAGAGGAGCATAAACAGTGCAAATAATAATGTTCTTAAGAGTAGCTTTTATTAAAGGGGAAAAGATATTAATGATAGAGTGTTTGCAGGAATGATACTTTTTACTTGCCTGTCATATTGGATTGGCTTGGTGAGATTCTTATTTCAGGCTTTATGGAAGGCATGGTCTTAACACTTCTGTGATGCTGTATCTTAGGTAAAGATTGATGAAAGTCTTGTTTAAAAATTTTATAAATGAGTGATCATGGTGTTTTAAAATCAAGTCTTGCACATGCTGATACAGATTTTAAAATAGCCAAGAAGTAACATAAATAAATGGAGTTTTTTCTTTCAGAACAGCTTAATAGCTTGCCTCCCAAGGCAAAAAGGAAGTGGTTCCTGTGCTGAGCTGGCTGCAGGTTGGTGACCACAGTGGGACCGTGCCACAGCTGGGCTTCCCTGGCACAGTGTAGTGTCAGCAGCTGGGCACCCAGCTTTGACCATTGCAACTCCGGGGCACACCTGGTGCTGTTACACTTGTGTCAACCCATGAACTGGATCTGAGGTGTTTTCTGGGAGAGCTGAGCAGTGTCTGAGGGGCCCGTACCTGTGCTTGCCCCTGCTTTCCTACGGCTGCTGCTCTGGCTCCTTTAGCAAAGCCACCAGGGCAGACTGTTGCCCTTGTTGCTGCTCTTCTTCTGGCCTTTATTGCCAAGAGTTTTCATTTTCCCTTTGTCTCTCTTTCTCCCATTTTTCACAAGTCACTTTCACCATTAGAGACAATTCCATCATCTTTGTGCCCCACTAATCAATCTACCTGCACACAAAGCTTCTCAAAATGCTTTGAGCAAGGGGATGTACACCAGTGTAGCAGAGCCTGGAAGTTAGTCTGCGAGGGAAAAGCTCATAATAAGCTTAGAGGGTGAATAGAGAGTAATATTGATTGTGATTTGGTTATGATCTTTAGAAATACAATGTTTCTCATTGGGATACATATTAAAGAAATAAAGCATTGTGTTAAAATTGCCCTGCTAGGTCTGATTCTAATTCCTTGTATAAAGGAGTCATTTAGGAATAATGTCTGCTCAGATATTACTGCCTATTTTTGGTTTTATGCCTTGTTAATTTTGATTGCAAAGGCCTTGCAGCAGGACTGTCTCTTACCACATACTTGCAAAATACCCCTTTTCTGCTTTACCCTAGATGTCTCTACAGCAAATTTAGTAACGCTGTGTTGTTGCTTTTATTGGTCATTGGACTTCTAAAACTTAGACTGTTGCTCTTTGTTGTTTTTTTTTTCCTCTAGATCAGATTTTCCCAAGCTGTTTTGCCCAGCATTTCTGGCTTATGCAACCTCTGCCTAGTCAGCTCAGCCATGGTGGTGACCAAATACATTATCACTTTAGCTTTGAGGGGACAGTGTGCTCTCCATCTACTGGGTCTGGTGGCCCTTCAACATTCAGAAAATGTCCAGATTGATGAGCCATCCTCCCAGCTTCATGCAGCCCAGCAGCCCATACAGTATGGTTTTGGTGGTGGCAACCCCAGCCTCATTTCTCTGCCCCTTGGTTGCTCCCCAAGCCCTAAATTCTTGCTCTGTCCAGCTGAAGTGTGGGGGATTGGCTCCCCTCTGCTGCGCTGTTACTGGAGAACTGTTGTGGGTTGGGTTTGTGTGTCTTGATGCTGAATCAGGCAAAATTAATGCAACGAGAATGCTGTGTCTCATTTCAATGCCCAGAGACCAAGGTGCTCTTTCCTGTTTTTGCTATTCTGTTGACTCAAAAGGGCTGAAAATGTGTCCATAGACTTTCTGGGATGGTAAAATTCAGATGACATAAGTGGATAGTGAACAATCTAGTGTTTTACTTAAATTTTTACAGATCATTTAAAAAGCCTACTCCTGCTGGAAATTTATTACTTTTGGCTACTGAAACCATAGCTGATTGGAAGCTGCACATATTCGTAAACCCACCTCACTCTATCATTATAAAGCTTAGTAAAAATGTTCTATTTGCATCTATTGAAGGGTCAAAAAAGGATTGTTTTGAGTGCAGGTTTATACAGCTGTAAATACAAGTCCCTCTGGCTGCCTGGCCTTCATTACCATTTTGTAGGCCTGGAATATTAAGATGGCAATTAACTTCAATAAAGAAACAAATTAAACAAGTGAGACAAGCTAAAGTGTACCATCACTCCCCAGCCTATTGTTTTCTGCCATGTTTAACTTGAGTGGGAAGCACAGAACTTATTTTTTTTCTTGCTTCATTAAAGATCTTCTATTGTTATGCTTAAGCATTACATATTTTATACTGTAAACTGAGAGATTGTTTTTCTTCTCCTTTCTCATGAAATGAACGGAAAGGATGCACATGAACTCTTGCATTGGGAAGATTGTAGTAACTTCAGTATATTTAGATGTAGTTCTAGCTCGTGAGAGATACAGAGGCTTTAATGATGTGTTTTCCAAAGGTGAAGTGCATCAAATAAACTAATGCCCCAACAGGTATGCTATGTGAAGATGAACTATGTTCTTTACTTTTTCTTTGTGTAGGGTTACAGAAATGAAAAAAAAAAGAAAAAAAATATAATTCTGAAGTTGTGGAAGAGTAAAATGCTTGCAGAATCCTTGCACATGACTGTGTTGGCCGATCTTGTTCTAATGCTGAAAATGGAGAGTTGCATGTGCTCACTGGTCTCAAAGCATGACCAGCTGGTAAGGTCCTGCCCTTCACCTGTGCGGCTGAGGAGAGTTTTGCCAGGGGCTCCACTGGGAGCACAGTGGGATGAGCTGTGCCAATGGCAGAGCCTTCAGGCACCACGCACTGCTCGGCGTTTGGCACTGGCTGTTCTCTGCTTCAGAGAGGGTCTCTCTTGCATATGATTTGTTTTTAATTACATGTCTGGAAAGCCTATTTATATCAGTGAGGATTTATACCTTAAATATGTGCAGAGGAACTAATAGAAACATGAAGGTTAGATGCAAGTGCAGAATGTTGTTAAAGCATCATTAATGCTTCATTTCCTGAAGTCCAGGAGTCTTAGGTGGAGCATATAAATTGGGTAAAGCAATTGAATTAATCTTTAACTGAGCCTGCTTTAAATAGGATCTTCCGCAGTGTTCAGTTTTGCTGTGTTGGATGTATTTTGGCATAATTTTATTTACTTACTGGTAAAGTGGTGTTGTAAGAATAATGTATGCTGAGAGCAGTGGAAGTTCTGTCTTGTGTCCTGTCAGACACATTGGTGGTATTTGTTTTTTTCTTAGCATTTGCACTGGTGACATTTTTCAAGCCATGGTTCAAGTAAAGGGCATTTTGTTATTCAGGAAGTTCTTACATCCCATCTAAGAATGGTCACGCATTGTAGCCAGCTTCATGTTTCTGCTTTAACTACCTTTATAGGAGAAAGTGTGTGTCTGTTTTCTACATATAGTGGAGTAATTTTGCTCTGAATATAGGTATATTAATTAAAGGAAAACAGTTTTGCCTCTTTCTGTTTACTTTTGGATTTTCATTAAAAAAATGTGTCTGCCAGCAGCCCTGTTTGCAGTGGTCACATCAGCTCACCAAAGCTCAGTTGCTGTGGGCACACTGTACTGCAGATGGAATACACTGGGGGCAAACTGAGAAAGATGCTGACAGTCAAAACGCATACTTCTATTAAGTAGTATGCATTGAATGAAGGTACTGAAAAGCAATATATATTAATGAAATTCCTTTAATGCATAAAACTCCACAGAATACTTTTGTATCTTGAAACAAATGTAATTTTTTTTCAGTTCTAGAAATACCACTTTTCAGGGTACTTGGAGCTGTTGTTTAATTATAGCTGTCTTTGTAGGAGATAACATACCATAATCATTTTCTCTGAAAGAATATTTAAATATTCAAACCCCATTTTAATCTCTCTGCAGCAGGAAATATTTAAATTTTGAAATTCTAAATTTACAGAATACCTTAGGAGATAATCTTCAATTACACAAATATACAATGACACATAATGTATGCCAATAAGTTCTAGCTTTTGCAATTTGTCACAAAGCTAGGATAACAGTATGAAGCACAGTGGCAATTGTAAGGTCCTAGATAGTTACAGAAGTATCAGGGTATTTATTATTTACGATGTAGAAAATATTGTGCTCATGACAATTGCTCAGGCAAAGCCTTCTGGTCATAGGAGCTAATTGCTTTCATAATAAGGTTCAAATATCTAAGATCTAATAGCTTTAGACATATAAAAATTAAAATTAGATTGAAATTTATTATGTTGGTTACGCTCAGCAGATGCTGCAGTCACTGCCAATTGTTTTGTTCTAGTGTGTCCTTGAGAAATATTTCCATCTTGGTGCGGCTGTCGCAGTGTAAGGATGGAGCTGTGATTTGTGTTTCTGGAGAGCACAGGGAAGCTGGTGCTTCTCCACAGCCCTTGGGGCACACGGACCCTGCTGTGAGCTGGCTCTCAGCAGGAGGAGGCACCCTTACTTCACAACACATGAACTTATTCTTTAACAAAATCAAAGAACTTTTGGCTCTGTGGCTGTTGCTCCCTCCTATTGTTGCTGGTGAAATGTGCTGGGAGAGGTGCTGGCACTGGGAGAGGTGCTTTTTCACAACAAAGACATGTGTGCTTGTACTGTGAAGGTATTCTGTGTGGCTCTTCCCCCGAAGCCATGGATATTGTTTCTTTGATTTCCATTAGAATACTGCAAAATTTGCATTTGGCACTGGGTACCGACTGCTCACACTAGTCTGAGCCAACATGAGCCTTCTTGGGAATTTGTAATCTCTGCTTACAGCTGTACTATGCCCAAACCCAGCAGTTCTTATTTTGGGGCCAGTCTTGTGTGCTGGAAGCTTCCTGCATTGGCAAACAAGGAGGCTGAAATTGGATTACAGGTCCATTCTTCTGTAGATGAGGTACCGCTGGCCATGTTTATAGGTGCACAGCCTGCCGGAATGTAGATTAATGTCACAGTCCAAAATACATTATGTCGTCAGAGATAAGAAGGTTCTGTGTGCCACCTCTGTTTCTCTTGGTCCCAGAAGTAATCCTGTTCTCCTTGTACTATTGCAATACAGTCTTCAATTAGCTCAGAAGAGGAAAGACATTTTTTCATTCCAGGGATTGGATGTCAGTGTCTGAGACTAATAACATATTTTCTATTTCATTAAAAGGTTTTTTTGGTGTGGTGTTTTGTGTGTTTTTTTTTTTTTTTTTTTTTTAAAAAGTTAATTAAAATAAAGTAAAAAAAGTAACAATAACCATTACAATGCTTCTGGGCAACTTTAAGGCTTGATGTATGTTATCTACTGCTGATCAACTACCTTTATTGTAAACTATCAGTAATATTTGACTTCAGGCTTGTGGTAACTTGGTAAGCTTTCTTCTTTGAGATTCTAGGTTGTGTAGGGATAACAAGTGCAACAGAAGTATGAGAGTGGTTTTTTGTTTGCTTGTTTGTCTTATTTTCTTTAAGAAAGGAGACAGATCGATTTTAAAGTTTACAGTCTGGTTTGGAAAATGAGTAAGTACTCCTGGTTTAAGAACTTCCCCTATAATTCTAACTCAAGAATTTCTGGTATTCACTTCTAGCAATTTCACAGCAAGATCCTATTAAATGATACGTATTGCCACTGAAGTAAGAAACTGAATTTCACAGCAATGTAAATTTGGAATTAAATTTATCATGTTTTATCAGTGAATGAAAAACTAATGTCGAATTGGTAGTGTCCTGTTAACTTTGATGGAACAGGATACTGTTCTATACCCACCAAGATTTTGGTCTACCCCTTTTTGGAAGCTGATGTTCATTTGCCTGTTAGATATCAGGGTTGCTTTCTGATTGCTAGAGCAAAGCACACTGAGGAAAAATAACTACTAGCTTAATCAGCTAAAAGATGGTCTTAATTTGTTATGCTCTTTAGGGTTTTTTTCCCCTCTTAAGGCCATGATGACATGATCTTCTGATTAAAGTGCTCTCATGATTTAAATGGCATGGCAGTGACCTGCACTTTATAATCACTAACTTGGGATGTAGATAACCTTACATTTAATAGATGCTCATACACAAACATTTGAAGTAGGAGGAAGCTACTTCAACTTAAATGAGCAAATTTTGGAAGAAGTGTGAGTTGAAAGTGTCTTTGTAACTGTACTTTAGAAGGTTCACTGAAGATTCGATGAACTGTTTGCTGAGAAAGATTTGTCAATGAGTAGTTATTTGGTGGGATTTTTTTCATCCTCAGGAACTTGTTTTTTTTCAGTGTTTGTTATGGGTTTCCCCCATCCCCCAATTTATTTTTCAATAGAACGAAGAGAATAGTAGGGGGAAAAGAAAACTTCAAGTCAGAAACAAGTTTAAATTAATATCTCTAAGCTTAGAGAAGGATCTTTTTAAAGGCTGGTATAGCTGAGTAGTAAATTGGGAGAGATAAGGAAAATGCAAAATGAAATAAGGTAAGAATAATGCGTGTGTGTTGTGGTTATTTTGAGAATGTCATTGAAGTTGATTCTGAGTATCCTCTGGGACAGGATGGGCAGAAAATAAACTGGTTCAAGTTCTTTGTAGAAGCTGCTTTTTTGACTGAATTATTTGTAGGCTGGAAGTAATTCCCCTGTGCTGATGTCTGACTCCTTCTTACAAATAGTGCAATAATGCACTTCAGCTTTGTCAGCTATTTGTAACCACAGTGGCCAGAATCCCTGTGGGAATCATTGTTAATGCGATGCAGTTTTGGGGTTGGCTTTACTATGGTATAAATTGGCATATTTCCTGTGACTGAACTGCCATGTTAAGTTATATCATCTAAGAATTTGGCCTTCTAGTTTGACATGTGGCTTGGAATTCCTAATGATTGAAAGCAGTCTGTTAATGAAATCAAAGTAATTGAGTGCAGCTTATGGGAACCAGTGCCCTTTTGTCATTTGTTAGGCAGAAATACTAAAAATATTAAGTAATTCTTAAAACTATTTTTATGAAACAGCTTGATAGTGATTTAAAGAAAGGTGTGTTTTCACTCCAGAGCTTTGCCTGCAGTTGCATTTGAAGGTCTTCATACGAGGCCAAATAAATTGTGTCACTCTGCATTACCAAGTGGGAAATATGATATACTTCTATGAAATATATTGTATGTATGATTTAAGTTTGGAGCACTTTACAGCACTTCCTTATACTTAGGATAAACTGAGTAACTTTAATTACCAGTGACATACTGATGAACTGCTCTAAGGTTTTTGTTCTGCAAGACTTTCCTAATCTGTTTATATAGGTTTTTGTTCAATGTTACCACTTTTATGCACACAGTATGTGTCTTCAGGGTGGAACTTGAATGCTCTCCTACATATTTACCTAAGGTGCAAATGTGTCCTTTTCTTATTGTTTTGTTCGTGGGGCACTAAATAGAAGCTGGCTGGGAAAAGGTTTGGTGGCTTTCTCTGCCCTGGTCCTGCTCAGCACTGCAGTTGTGTCAGCTTCTCAGGTTCTGTCTGTGGTTTGGTCACAGGCGAGTGAGCCTGGGCTAAATAAGTGAATAAATAAGTAGGAACTGAACAGACTACACATTTGGGGTGCTCACTGCAGCCGTCGGGATCGGGACTGCATGGCTGTCACCTCCCACACCCAGGACCTTCCCTGGGCTCTGCCTCAGGGCTGTGGTGGGGCTGGGAGGGGGCTGCTGTTACTCTGTGGTTCCTGGCCACGTTGAGTGGAACGGGAAGGTTTTTTGTGTGTTCTCCGCCTTCAGGATTCTTTAGGGCTGGGTGGTCCCTGCTGCCATCTGGGTTTGGAGGACAGTGAGGACATGTCCCCCTTGTCCTGGGCCACAAGGGCTCTTGCTGGCCACTGCTGTCTGACTTGGGGGCTGACCCTGGCCCTGGCAGTGCCCACAGCAAGGGATCAGGGCTGGCAGGGGACAAGTCCCGAGGCTCCTGAGTGTCCTCCAAAGTGTCTCAGGATCTCTGAAATGGGCAGCTGCCTCTGCTGTGAGCACCCACAGCTTTTCTGAACCTTTGTCATCTTGATACCTTAAGCCAACAGCAGTAAAGCCCTTCCTGCCCTCCAAAAAGAAACAAAAGAAAGCAAAAGCCCTTTGGTGTGCCTTTGGCCAAAGCAGCCATCCCGTTCCTTAGATCCCCCCTGCTCACCACTTCAAGGACACTGGAATGTTACCATAGGCCTGAAATCAGACATTGGTGACTTATAGCCATTTGAAATACTCTCATCAAGAATTTATGCTGTGGGAGTTAAATTCCTATAATTTTGAATAATAGGGTTTTAATTTAAGTCTTGCACTGCGACACCTGAGTTTTCTCTTAGAGTCTAGTGTACCACCAGAGAAATTGAAATGATTTATCCTCTGGATTTGCTAGCGTGAGCCATCGTGAGACACACTTGCTGTCTCTTTAGATTTGTTAGCCTGCCCTCATTTTGCAGTCGAGGCATCATCTTCTGCCCGTGGCTCAGTATGGTATGAGTGGCTCGTGGGGGCCTTGCTGGGGCAGGTGAAGAGCAGGGAGGCAGGAACAGGTTTGGGATGCTCAAGAGCCCCATCTAACATTTGCACTGCAAGGCAAATGGCCAAAAGGAGGGGCATCTTACAATTAAATAATACTACTTTGCAACACATTTTATAGTATTATTTTTATTGCACTTAGCTCCTCAGTAAGGTGGTGAATTTTATTTTGAAGTGAGACAATGATTACAGAGATATTTCTGTAATTTTTCCTCTCCTTGAATGAGGTTGCATGTTTCTTCTCCGTTAGCAATTACCTTCATGTCAGTATAAGTACAAGAGATTATAGAAGTTCATGATGTTTCTCACATTGTAGCAGCTTTCTGCATACCAACCCCTTTGCCCTTTTGACTACATGAAAAACTATAAATGTGTCATGCAGTAAGATTTAAATGGGTGCTATTAAGGTCCCAGACACTCATTCCAGTGCTTTAGTTTCTTAAGGGCTGTCTGAACTTTACCTTACGTGCAGCCATCACAGTCATGCCGACTAAAATCCTGCTAATTATTTTAGAGACATTTTTGTATGGTGTGTCTTAAGAAAAGAGTCCGAGCATCTGTGAAACAGATGAAGTGGAAATTCCTCTGGCATCTATCAGCAAATATAAGCAGGTGGAGCACATCCAAGTTTCTGCAGCTGAGGGAGGGGCTCCAGAAAACACAGTTGTTTGCAGCACATAGGGAAAATCAAATGAAAAATAATTACTTATATATCTTTATTTCATGCTGCTTTGCCATATAAGGCCAGTCCAGGAACAGCAGCTTTCTGCTTCATTTCAAGGGCCATTGTAAATCGATTATCAGGTTTCTATAGGAAATGAACAGGACATTGTAGACTCTCTAAGATGCAAATTGCTGACTCTAGAGCTGTACATTGCAAATTGGGCTCATTTCTCAGTTTGAAGGTTTTTCCAATGTTTATGCTTATTGCCTGTGCAGGGTTAATCAAGGTAATCTCTGAAATACATTGTTGCATCAGGCTCAGAATGCAGTGTTCCTGAAAATCAAATGGTTTCTGTGTTTTAAAGGCAAATCCCAGGAATTTAGAAAGAAAAAAATGTGCCGCTGGTGCCTACTAAAGGAAATGTGTGTGGTAAGAAGCTGTTTTTGCTGCCCAGGATGAAAGGCCAGTTGGCATCAATTAGCACTTTATGCATAAAAAGTGCTTTTGTAGAAATAATTTTTACTGAACAGGTGTCAAAGCCTTTCAGTGTCACTTAGTTAATCCTCCTAAGAGTCCTGGGCAGAGCTGCACCATTATACACATGGGCAGACTGGAAATTGGGGAGGTTTCAGTGACTAATCTGTAGCCACAGAGTGAATCAGTTCTGTCCCATCCTATCTGTCTTTGCAAGGCAGCACTACCTTCTCTCAGAAGGGAAACCAAAATAAAACATAAAAGTTAGAGCAATGGTTATGTAGTACATTTTAGAATATCCTTCTTGAAGCAATGCCTTTAAACAGTGTAGAGGATAGTCATAAGATTTGTTTATTAAGTGAAGGACAACTACAAAGGATTAAGTAATTTGTATATTAATTGACTTCTCTATTTCAAGTGTATTGTTGATGTTCTGGTATAACGGCATAGAAAAAGAGTGACATTTTCCAGTACATGAGAGAAAGACTTGCTGCCTTCTCAAGAAAAAAGAGAGACTGGATTGTTTTGGTTTTTTCTTTTAATAAATGCTTTCTTCTTCTAAGAACATGACTATGCAAAAATACAGGCGTGCCAAATTTGATCCAGTGTGCGAAATGAGCAAATGTCCTTCACTACTTTCTCTGAAGTTTGTACACACTTAAAACAAGCTGTTCTTTGTTTTTCATGGTAGTCTTTAAAGGCCAAGTGCAATTAAAACATGCAAATATGTGGCTAACCCAGTAGTTTCTCAGTGGTGTGATCTGACCCTTGGATGAGAGCTCGGTACCTTGCTTTATGACTTCATGGTGTGTGGGTTGTCAGTCCCTGTCTCGTGTGGGGTGGGGTGGAAATCTGAGAGACAGTAGGCTGTAGTTGAGAGGGAGGTGTCAGAAATGTTGTCCCCAAAGTACAGGACTTTTCTCTGTAAGATTCCAGGGTGATGAGGACTTTTTTTTTTCTTTTCCCGCCCACCCCTACCCCAAGAAGGCTGTTAAAAGGGTAGCAGGGAATTAATAGGAAAAAACTGCCTAGTTCCCTAGTATCTCATTGCTGCTGTTGAAATCAGACAGTATATAGACAAATCATTTTGTAGTCATGCCTGACTGTAGCCTCGAGATATGAAGTGTTTCTTTATTTCCAGCTGACAGGAGGTATAAATGAGGATCATCATTGTGAATGAGCTGGTGATGCCCTGTGGTTTAACCCTCACATTTGGTTAAGCTGGTGTGTTGATTCACATCTCAGGGCTATCTTTTCAATTAATTCTCCCAAAGCTGATGAGCTGAATAACATGAAATGTATTAGGGTGCACCTGTCAGGTGATGGTGAAAGTGCTGCCTGATTATACAGATATTAAAATATATTTTTAATAGTGTGCTGTATATATATAAGCAAATTCTCTGTCCATTTTATAGCAGTATAACTCCACAGCAACTGCACTAAACATGTAGAATTGCTCTGATATCCCACCACTGCAATATAAAGCACTGCTGTAAGTTCCTCCAATATGAGAGGAGTGTTACATATAAAGCCAGCTGCATTTTGTGTAATATAGGAAACATATTGTTCATATTCTACCAAGTGAAATCTGTTTTGGATTTCTTTTGCTGCGGCTCCAGATCATATAAATGGTTGTGGCCATTGCTGTATAGCACAAAGCAAGCTATAGTCTTTTCATGTCTGGAACAGTTTGACATAATCAACATGTATATAAGATATTTAAGATGCTTGTTCAGCATATAAAAACGCCATGGCTCAGGCTGCTATTCCCAATTGTAAAATTCAGGGATCTTAGAAAAAAATTAAACTCCCCAAAACGCCATGTTTTTGTCACAGATAATATATATTAACTTTATCCAGTGTTTCATTCTCTCCCTTCTAAACGTAAAAGAAGGGGAAGATACTATTGGCCACTGTTGTTCTGATCCCCTTGTAAAGTGTGAATAATGCCTAAATCCCTGACTTTTCCCTGTGTCCAGCTACCTTGCACACCCATCAGTGGTTTGGGCAGAAGATGAATGTGAGCGTGGTTGCAGGTTTCGCAGAGTTAAAAGTGTGCCCCTACAAATCTTCCCATCCAACCACACCCTACGTTTAGATTTCAGATTGCACTGAGGGTTCAGACCCTGGCTGTCTCTGGATTATTTTGTAGAGACTGTACAGAAAAACTAGGAGAATGATTATGCTTGGTTATACTGGATGCATAGCAGAACACTCTGGTATTGATGCCATGAGTAAATCTTCATGGTTTCCGTGTGGTGAGAAATGAATTTATTTCATTTTACAAAAGTTATGGTGAATCAGAATAATTGATTCACCTAGTTCACTTCAACATGGAGGGATGATAGCAGTGGACATTGCTCCCCCCTGCCCACCCTACTTTTCATTTTTGCTCAGACCATGTTATATTTGCCTTTGCCTACATTTAGGCACAAAGTTTAATCAGGTTTCATGTATTTCCTGGGGGTTAGATCCAGACATGAAAGGTTGTATCCACACAAGAACAATTCCAGCTTACTAGGTGATATTTTTAGCATCCTTCAAGACAACTAAAATGGGCACCTGCCTCAAAGCAAATCAAGACAGATCAAGACATTTTTGCGGGACTGTGAGCAACATGGATTTGTCCTGGACAAGTAGCATTGGCTGGAAATGTTACTTTCTTGTTTATGAGCAGTCCTTTAACAGGTTCTTCAAAAGATTGGCTCAAACAAACAATTTTCCAATTTATTTTGTTTTAAATCCCAAAACATTAGAAGGATTATTTTCCTTTTTTCTCTTGAAGCCCACAGAAATAATACTGTCTTGGGGCCCTTTTGTTCCTCTTTGAGAGTGCCATGAAGAAAATCGGTTATTGCCTTTATTTCACTGTCATTTTCTTTAGATGGAACAGAGATTGATTGCTCTTCTGGGATGAGAAAACACAGGCTGTGTACTCGGTGATATTCTGCACTAGCAGCAGTGGAAAGTATGAAGCAAGCAGTTTAGTCATGATCTTGGTTATCAGTGAATGTAGATTCAATCAAGTTAATTTACTTGTATTTTTTTCTGTTCATACAGTCAGTTCCATTGCTCCATTGCTCTCTTATTTTTGGAAGCTGCTTCTTTAACTATAGTTCTAGATAAAATTTTTATTCCTCATTGACGTTCATGATGAATATTCCTTTGATATTGGTAGTAGTTAGATTTGGCTGAAGGGTACTATTGTGTTTTATGACTCCTCTTTGTTTTTTCCTTTTTTGTCCATTAAGTAGCATACCTTTGACAAGCAGGTTGCTGACCTTGGAATTTTTTTTTTTTATATTAAAAGAAACAAGATAAATTGCTCATTAAACTATTAAAAGAAGAAGCTGCAAAGAAAGGCAGTTTGAAAATTCACAGTGATCAAATACTTCTTGTGGTACTTGTTTATTTTTTGATATTTGTGTGTGCAAAGAGGCCAAGCAGGCACAGTAGTGGTTGTTTATGGGTGGAATACTCCCTTGCAACCACAGCTGGGGTAACTGCATGTGCAGGCAGAGCCCATTGATGTTCTGTATATTACTTGCCCTGAGTAGTCTGTAGAACAGAAGTTGTAAAAATGGCCTCTTAGGAGTTTGTTTCCAAAGGCTTTTCTCACTCTAAAGAATTGTTTTGTGTTTGTTTTTTTTTTTGGTTTTTTTTTTTTTTTTTTTTTTGTTATATATTTTTATCCTTATTTGTTTCTTGGCATTCAGGTTGCCATAAAATCAACATCTATGTTTAAAAATATTTTTTTCAAGAGGGGTTCT
Source organism: Xenops minutus (assembly GCA_035221455.1). Classification (NCBI taxonomy): domain Eukaryota; kingdom Metazoa; phylum Chordata; class Aves; order Passeriformes; family Furnariidae; genus Xenops; species Xenops minutus. The sequence goes on from JAWWEE010000010.1 coordinate 15,535,426, forward strand.
CATAAAAGGCATATGGATGTGATGGTATTAATTTAAAATTACATGTTCCAAAAAATCCCATAGAGGTGAACTCATTTGAAAAATAGTCTATCTCCATACAATGGAACATAAGCTTACCTCAAGAATGTTATTAACTATCTCTAGGGATATTACCAATGAGAGAGGCAGCAACAGTGAAGGATCATTCACATGTTTGGAGGAATGCTTTTGGTTGCATGTACGCCTGTGGTATGTGTTTGAGATATATGGAGGAGTGCAAGCATTTTGGCTAGTCAAGTCTTGCCTCCCTGTTATCTGTATGTGCTGAGATATTTGTGTCTCATCCACACCTTGCTTATGTGGGATAAAACACTTGGACTGGGATCATCATCTTCTTCTGTGTTTGACCTCCAGCAGTGCATGCCTTCAAGGAGGAGAAACTGAAAAAGACAGTGCCTGCACCTGGCCTGTTTCTTGGTGTCTGAAGGGGTGTGGGATAAAGTAGCTTGTGCCTGATCCCAGCTGGTGATCATCTTATGAATCCTCTTATCCTTCAGGCATGAGATTTGATTACCTCAGGTCTTTCTGTTCGTGCTCACATAGCTGTAAATATAACACCTGCTGTGTTACCTAACTTCATAAAATTACCTGATTTTATAACCCTTTGACCAAGGAAGCACGCTTGGTTGAAAGAGAGAGCCTCTTTGTCTCAGCCAGTAATGTCAGGGCAGACAAAATAAAAGCGATTTTCCATGCTGTGACCTCTGCAGAAGCTCACAGACTACATCTGCTCTGTGCTGTTCCTCAGGTGGAGGTGTCCTGCTCTACCTGTGTGTCCCAGTGTAGCGTACATGGCAACGCAAATATATGCAAAGTTAAACAGACCAAAATGACTGCAACTGCTGGTGGTCTTGTAAATGGTTCAGTCTGGAGGGTGAGTCTGAATGAGAGGTGCATTCAGATCAGGACTGAGATATTTGAAATACCTCTGAATCCTCCCTGATAAGAACATGCAGAAGGATACTCTTCTATTGAGTGCTTAGATTATGTGTTACAAAATAAACATTAAATCCTGCATATTTAAAACCTGGTTCTCTCCTTGAATGTAATACATATAGAAATGTCATTTGAAATGTAAGGCAATTACAAAGGTTTGCTTGCAGAAGGGAATATTGTAAATTATCGATAAAAGATGGGGCTATAGGCATAGCAATCCTTACTTCCAGTGCCAGTGCTGAAATGCAGCAGCACAGTTCAATTGTATTGTGCAGTAAATTTATGCAAATTAATTGTCTTTCCTACTGATGAAAGCTGTTTTCACTCTGGGCAGGATATACTGGCTCTGATGTCTCATCCTGTTTTTCCTCCCCTTTTCCCTCCACCCTGATCTCTGGGCACGCGCGCTCATTGTTTTTTCTTTTTTCCCCCCTGAAGTTCCTCTCTGTATTCCAGACAAAGAACCTGTTTTTAATTTTCATGTGTCATGTCTGTCTCATAAAACACACACACTGGATCATATGACTGTTGTGCAATATTAGAGGGCTCTTGAAATTAATATCACATAGAAGGCCTTGTAAAGTCATCTTGAAATAAAATGTACTAAGTTTCAAATTTTAAAGGGGCAATAATTCCATGCAGATGAGAGAAGTAGAGATACACTGACCATGAATAACAAGTACATTTGGAAACAGTCCTTGTGGCTTTGACTCCAGTTACTGTCACAGCCCCTGTCCCACGTAGGGAAGTGGATTAGGGGATCAGCCCCTTGAGGGGAACATGGTGGAGAAGTTCTCCTGCTCTGCCATGGGGTTGTGTTCAGCATGGTGGAGGCCCCTGTGTTGTGCATGGAAGAAGTTGACTATCCAGTATTGACCAAAGCATCATCTTTGGATCACAGGCCATGTCCAATTATGAAACAGCTACAAATATCTTAGTTACGTTGTTCTGCCATGTCCTAAGACTCTGTGTGACTAAGGATTTAATAAGGTTTTATTTTCACATGCAGGCATAGCTTTTTTGTCCAGTGTACAAATTCAGTAATGCAGTTTCAAAAAATCTTTGGGAATTAGGCAAGAGAAGATCCTTCATGGATATCAGCTGGAGACTTCAGGGACTGGGTTCTCTGTCAGGCTTGTGAACAAGGGACACCACTGTGTAATTCATTCAGTTTTGCAGTCAATGCAGCAGGAAGGTTGCAGCAGGAATAATTACAGGAGTTTTAAGCAAGTAATCCAGATGAAAACACATTTTTGCTCCCAGTCATTCAGACAATAATATACTTCCTAACATGAGACCCCAGAAGTAGACATATCTCTACCAATTAAGTGTAAAGATATGGGTATTTTAATGATCAATGTTGCTGCTAAATTGCCAAGCTGATCTGGAAAGAACTTGTTTTTCTGGGACTCCTGAAACGTCGATTCCACAGCACCTATTGCAGCAGGACCCAAACTGTTTTCAGGCTCTTTTCTCTGGAAAGGGTAAATTGGAGTCAAACCCAGACCCTCCCCTTCCATCTGCTTCCCCTCCCTTAGCTAAAGCAGCACAGCAGAATCAAGCTGGTGATGAAAGAACAAGGGAAACTGTAACACATGTAGGATTTTATGGAAGCAAAAAGCATTTTTTTCCCTGAAAATATGAACCTCATGCACGTGCTTCAGACATGATACAGAACAGGAGAGAGGCTGTTGAGTGCCCGCGTGGAGGGAAAGGGCTGTGCAGCCACGTGACGACTGCCAGGACATCACCATTTTGAGATGACTGTTTCCTTCAGGTTAATTTTGTATTCCTGTCTCACGGAAGTATGAACGGTGGCAGGAAGGAGTTCACAGAGCAGTCTGTTAACCTGGAGCACATATGCACAGTCTCCTCTTGTTACTGCTGTTATTAAACACATCTGTCTCATTTGAGAAAATGTCCTTTGCTTTTCTCTTGTGCTGTGTTTCTTGATTTGCTGTCACCTGGGTGTGTTGAATTATAGATAGCTTTCATGAATGGAATAACAAAGGATGGACAGCAAGGGCACCCATGCTGTCACGGAGCTTCATTTTTTTCCTGAGTTGGCTTTCATGGGCATGGGTTGGGGGAAGCCCTGAAGGGGCTCGAGCTGAGCAGAATATGCTCTTCAAGTCTGACACGTCTGCAGGGTTTTGGTTGGCTTGAGTACTATAAAAAATTGCATTCTTGATTAAAATGGCTGCTAGGCCGTGCCTGGCCCCTCACCTTTGAACCTTGTCCATTCTCCATTCATGTTGCTTTCAGATTGAGAGCAGAGGTGTGAAAGTGCCCTTTGCTGCTTCTGGACATGCAAACCAGTAAACAAGAGAAACATCATGACCCTCCACATTTGTATGAGAGATCACTCATTTACTGCAGAATTGCAGTCCTGTGGTACCCGGGGTGAGAGCATCCTGCAGTGCCACAGCTCGGAAAGGTTGGGGCTGCCTGTCCTCAGTGCAGTGCTGAGGGCAGCTGCTGCTGTGGGATTTACAGAGGACTTGGAGGTATTTCTTCCTGGCTCACACCAGCTGGAAGGGCTGAGCCGTTTGTCTCCATGTCTGTCCCTGCTGAACACTGCTGTTGCTAAGGTTGGCACCCAAACAGACTGTGAAGCCAGAGGCAAGAGGTTTATAAGATCATATCTCATAGTCCTGAAAACCTCTGTTTTTAAACCACTAAATTTTTGGTAGCTCTTGCAGGACAGTCTTTTAGGGGAGAACAGTGCTCAGTGAAAAATATAGTCTGGGCAGAAAACGCTGATTAAAATACAGCCTGCTTTATGGAGCTACCTTAGTAAGGAGGAGGCAGTCAGTCCTCCTTCCCTCCCTGTGCCATGGGGTGGAAGCAATCATTTGTCAGGAATGGGAGCTTTCAGCTCTTGACATGCAGCTTTTTTTTTTTTTTTTTTTTTTTTTTTTTTTTTTTTTTTAAGAAAGGCTGCAGTTGGTGTGCTGTGCTCTGAAAAGCCAAAAGCAAAAAGAAGGGTCATGACTGTCTTCTTCCTCCTCTCCAGCTTCAGGGGAGGAGGAGAGAGTGCAGCACACAGGTTTTTAACCCATCAGAACAGGGTATGGCAGCTGCAAAACGCTTTGCTTTCAGATGGAGAGGTAATTTCAGCACTTCTGTGTGCTGATGTTTTGCAAACTGCAGTTGTTTCAGAGGCACTTTTTCCACATGTGCATGCTTGGACAAAGCAAAATATTTTTGCTTAGGATTCTTGGGCTCCCCTTTGAGCCTCTCTTGCTGTACAGAGATTCTTGGAGTTCTTCAGGCTTTTTGTAGAGTTTCTTTGCACTGACTCAGAGGAAGATTTCATATGGACAGTGGCAAATTGTAGTCTGACAGAATGGTGTAAACCTGGAGTTGTTCCAGGGCAATAACTGAATCAAAATCTAGAATGGAATTACACTGCTATTTCTAGATCCCGAACTTTCCATGATTTTGTTCTAATTTCCTTTATCTTGCACTGCATTTTGTTTTAACAATGCTCAGAATAAAACAGATTTGTTTTTATAGTGAGTATTTTTAGAAAAATTGTGACTTTGACTATTTTTACATATGGATTTTTGTTGCATATACAATACTTTTTCCATGTTACTCCTTTGTATAGCAAAGGACAGGAATGTGGATATGGCACTGTGTATGTGGCCAGAACATCCATGCTTATTCTTGGGCCTTTTCTTCCGTTTTCTCTCACTGAGGATTTTTGCTGTGCAGGATAAATGGCCATCACATCCCCAGAAGAGGCTCCGTGAATGTATGGTAATGCAAATGTGCAGAACAGCTTCTTTTAGGGTGCCCTGTATTATTCCTATGTAAACATGTTCTGGCTGCTGGAGAAGGCAAATTGCAAACATGAGCTGTCAGTTCTCTGTGTTCTTTGACATGCAGTTTTGGATCATGGTAACCGATTGCAATCACATTTAGAACTCTCAGTTTTTTGTATGTTTTTTTTTCCTTTTCTTTCCTTTCTTCTTCTTTCATTTCCCCAAGCTGTGGCTTAAGCATGGCCATAGATCACATGATGGAATTGCTTCATCCCAAAGCACTAGGGTGGTGCTATTGGGTTATCTAAATGAATAAACTCTTGTTGGCTTGACTGTAATTTCTCCTTATTTAAGGAGCAGTTCCTAAACAAAATACTGAGAGTAATTCAATTTTAACATTCTTGTAGTCTCGGAAAGTAGTAAAACTCTTCCACAGATTCAAAACTTCCATAACCAGAATTCCACAAATCTCTTCCCTCTCAGTGTGGGCTGAGATGAATCCTTGTTCCTGGGATCTTTGCAGCGGAGAGGTAGATGGGTCCCTGCTTTGGGTCACCCTTTTGCTAAAGTGACAAGTAGACAAGACTGTGCTCAGCCCCACTGGCTGCTGCTGCCAGCACTGCTGGATGAGGGATTCTTAGTCTCAGGAGGTGTCCTGCAGTGCACAGTGAGGGTATGGCAGTGTATTATTTTAATTGCTGTATTTCAAAATGAAGAGGAATGTGGTTTTTGATATCAGAATAACTGTTGCCACATATGGCCAGGTGGCTTTCTGGCTTGCTGGGTTAGAAAGGAGGTAGGCTATCTTGCTTTCTAACAGATTTAGGAAAAGTAGTAGAAATGGAAGTATTTAGTAGATGAGCTGAATTCTGAAAGAATTTTTGAAGTAATTTTTTTAATAGATTTACTTGTTTTTTATTTCTAGAAAATTATTTTCTCTTTTGGTAATGATTTAGGGAACCCTTTCCACTTCTTATTGTTGAGAAAATTTGTTATAATGACTGTTTTTGAAGATTTTTTGGAAAATATACATGTATTTGTGTATATGTCTGTATGTAAATATAAACACTTTAAACCTGTTTCAATGGCATGAAATAATAGTTTAGTTAGTGATTCTTCCCAACGAAAGTCTCCTGCTGAAGACAATAGAAATTCTGTGCACAGACCCACTGGGGGCCTGGGCTGCAGCAGCCTCAAGGAAAAATCCTAAATTCTTTCATGATTACGTGTTTTGACTATAATGTTTCACTGTTGTCTTTGTAATTTAGCCATTCTTACATCAAGTTAACAATGGTTTTTTTGCTTGGATCTCTATAATGATTTCTGCAAAGCTCAGTGAGTTTGCTTTCCTATGTGGTTGTGTCTCATGTGGGGTTTTTAATTTTGCCCCAAGCTCAGCCTAAACTACTTATTTAAATGCATTTTACATCAAAGTCATGGCAAGCACAAATGTTTTCCTTGGTTTTTAATGACATTATAAAGTTGGTAAAACATTATTTAACACTGGACCTGGGTTCCCCCACCTAAGGAGAGTTCCTGCCAGTTACCTGTAAAACTTGGTGGATAAAGTAATGTTGTTTATGGAGATGTGAAAAAGTAAAAATGGGGATTTGGGAGAAGAAATTCATCAGGGAAAAGCTTCAAGGCCTTCTTGAGGCAACTCCTGGTTTTCTAATCCGGTCTACCAAAAGAGGTCCTTTTGATGCACAGTAAATGATACTTATCAATTGAAATGGAAATCCATTATTTACATTAGGGACTGATGATTATCAAATAGGCATCCGTGATGAAAGACCTACACTTCAAGGAGCTCATCTCCAGCAGCTTAGCTTACAAGCATTGATGGTTTTGTCCCTGGTGCCAGGGAGGACTGAGGGTGTTCCTGAGGGCACCCCATCTCTGCTGTATTAACAGCAGTCTAACATATCCCTGAATTTCCCACCTTTGCCAGCATGGAATCAATTACTCTTTCTGTCAGTGCAAATCCAGTGCTGTTTGAAGGGTGCTTGGAGGATTTGTGAGGCATTCTGATAATTGCAAGGATAAATTGCTTTCCTGCTTAGCTGGGGAATCCTTTAATTATGCTGTTGGAAGCTTAGCATGGGTAGAGCTTCAGCTGGCTGCTTGGGGCAGACAGCATCAGCTGGTGCTTGGAAGGGGAAGGGATGCACTTTATTTTCTGTCCACATCTAGCTCTGTGCAGTCAGTGCTCTGCGTAGGGAGTCACAGCAGGCAGTGGGGAATTAGGTAACTACAGTCAAACCAAGCTAGATTTGAAAATGTCAGATAGTAAACTATAGGAAAAATCTTCACCCCAGCAGATCTCTGTACTGCCTTCAGTACTGTGTAGGGAGTAGGTTGTGAATGGAGCATCAGGAATGCAGTGCATGTTGTCTGGCTGTGGTCCTTTCACGCTGACTTGTCCCAGCAAGAAGGGGGAAGCCTGGGGCTCACCTCTGCAAGGCATTTCCTCTAGCAGTTCATCACGCCTGAAAGCGACCAGGCTGGCAGTCTGCTGCTGCAGCCACAGCCCATGGCAGAACGAATTCCTGTTTCTGTGCAATTCTTTCTAAAAGCATTATCTATTGAGAACAGTTCGTTTCTCTCAGTAGGAGCCCACAGGTTTTTGTGTGTAACTTCTGCAGTCTCATGAGGAAGATAGAAAACATGGAAGATATTTTCTACCTTCTGCAGAGTTTCTTTTGGTGTGCAGTTGCCGGTAGGCAGCTCTTCTGCCAGCTTTCCTGCAGGTTGCTGTCTGAGAAATCCCCCTCTGCCCTGTGGCACATAGCAGGGGCAGTACAGAGGATGTGCCCACACTGTGTCCCCCCAGTGAGTGCCTTACAGCCAAACTGGTGGGTCCCAGCCAGGGCAGGTGGATGCTGTGCTGCAGAGCACCTTTGGAAGGGCAGCAGGAGGTACCTGGAGCAGGGCTGGTGGGCAGGAGCGGGGGGATGTGACCTGGTCCTAGCAGTTTCCTTGGCTGGGTATCAAAAGCTGTGCAGAGCTTGTCGAGGAGCATGAGCCAGGCTTATTTAAAAGAGACTTTCTATTTTTACTTAGCTATAACGTATGTTTTACTAAGTCAGAGCAATGTTATGGTCTAAATTAAGTCATTTGCCCACTTGGAAAATGCCCTAGTATTGATTTTACAATATCCTCAGTTTTCTTAGCCATGGTTCCCCACAGAAATCCCTGAGGATTCTCTGCAAGCCTCGTTGTGAAATCATGTGGAGTTTATTGATTTCCACAGGATAGATCTCTGATTCCTCATTATGTGCTGTATAAAACATCTTCACCTACTTGTGCTGTCAGAGATGTTGGCCAGCAGTGAAATACACAATTGTGGAAACAGATTTGTTACTTAAAATTTTGAGAACAGGAGGCAACTGTATTAGTTACTGTGATATAAAACAGGCCATGTCAAAATGTTTAGGACTGCTATGCATTCTTCAGGAATGTATGGAAGTGAAGAGCTGGGCTTAACAACTTTGTTCAGTATAGTCTGGTTCATATCTAATCAAGGTGAATCAAATCACCTGTATGGTTCATAGCTAATCAAGGTGAATCAAATCACCTGTAGTGATGAACTAGGGGTAGGAGCATTTGTGACAGTTGCAGCTTTAGTTTACAAGGTTATTGTGCATGAAATTAGTTAGTGACTAATGGGGTTTTATGTTGTGATATGCTATGGTAACATCTGGTTTTGTTTTTTTCTGCTTATGGTTCTTGGCTTTATCCCAAAAGAAGATGCACCTTTTCTATGACAATCAGTTGGGGTTTCCAGCTGTCAAGTCACAGAGCAAGCTAATTTCAGAGCTTAGATTTCTGGCTGTGAGTCGAAAGTAACTCAGCTGATTTCAAAGAAGCTATTTCTTATATGTTTGCATATATATCTGATGGAAAGGTTCATCATATCATCCCATATAAAGAGATCTGTCCATCTCTCTATATATTGTACCATGTGAACTAATCTTGGCAATAGAAGTTTTATCTGTTTCAATGCAGACTTAGGAAGTGATGACTCCCATGATTTTTTTGCAGTTATCTTTCTGACTTTCCCTCAGGCATTCAAGTACTATCTCGCTAGAGGAGACTTCAGCAGCAGACATTAGGAATGAGGAAAGAGTTGCATGATATGAGTCATTAAATAGCAATAAAGAAAAAATGTGATAAACTAGAGCTGTCTCAGAACAGGAACCACCTATTGTGAATTTTCAGGGTTTTTCTTTGCTTATGCTAAATGTTTGCTTCTCTCTCTAATTTAGAAGCTGAAAGATGGGCTGGTGAATGGACATTGCACCGTTTCGTAATTAGTAAAAGCTTTGGTCGTGTCACAGAAGTGAATCAAATGTCCCTATTTCATTCCTTTCACATTTTCATTTCATTCATCTTAGGTTTCTTGCTTACAAAGATAAGAACTGCATTTAGTAGGGAAGGAAGGGCTGTACTAGCAGCTTCTTTTGACAGCCAACTTCAGTTGCTAGAGGAAAAAAAAAAGAAAACACTCCTCTCCCCCTGCCCTTAAATCCATCTATGGCAGTAAATGATTTCTGCTGATTCTAAAAGGCTGTGATGTGAAGGACAGAGTTGCATCCAGTCTCTCGTTGGGGCTGCTCAGAGGCATTTGAGATGATGGCTGAGCTGTGTCCTCGGAGGAAAAAATACATGTGCCTTATTTGCAAATGAACTTGAGGGGAAAATTAGGCAGAATTTGGTCCATGGTGGCCTGTTTTCCAAAGCTGAGCTGCTGGTGTGACAGGTGTGGGACAGCCGTGTGCTGGGGGCAAGCTCTCCATCTAGCATGGCTGCAGCGAACCCACAGTCCTTACTGCACATCCACCCTCAGAATGTAAATATTTAAGGGGTTCTGGTGGAGAGCAAAGCTCTTGCAAGAGCCTTCTGTGTGCAATCATTCACAAAAGTGAATGTTTCCTATTATCCCGGGAGTGTGTGGTAGGTTCCTTTGCTTAAGCCCTTCGCTGAGGTCGTATGGGAAGTGTGAGGAGCGGGTGAGCACAGCTTGCTGCTGCTCATGGGGCACTTGACCACTTCAGCTCAGCTTTTTGTTCCCGTGGCAGTGAGCTCTGTGGGCTTGTCCCAGCCTCCTGCTGTCCTCCTCCACTTTGGCAGGGATTGGACTTCACCCTCCGTGAAATGTGGTTGTGGCACGTGTCCTGTCTCAGGTGAGGAGCTCACCTGGTCTTGTTCAATTTCAAATAACAAAGTTCAGCTGCCTGCAGATGTTCATTGGTTGAACCACAATTTTTAATAGAACACCCAGATTGAAAGGTTCAGATTTGGAATATTTTGCTTTTGATAACTTTGAGGGCAAAACCAGATGATGGCTTTGTAGCTGGTTCAGTGAAAATGCTAGCATCTTTCCAGACCCTGCTAGTGACTCCTCTGTGGAAGGATGATGTGGTTGCAGCACACTGTCACCGTTTCTAAACTTCTGGTTGAAGAAAATGATACCACAAAAAGCCTTTTGCATGCCACAGCTGCTTCTCATGGCCCCTCATGTGATCAAATCATAGGGAACAGGGAGCTCCCAGATTTCTTACAAAACCTCTGTGTATTTTTTTTGTTTGTTTGTTTTTTGCTTTGTTTTGTTTTTCTCATGACTTTACCTTGTTTGTTTTTTTAAAGACATTTGTGCCACCACGGAACAGGCACAGTTGTAGTGACTTTACTTTGTACCACTGTAAATATTTAGAGCATCCCAGGCTTAGATGAAGTGAGCAAACACACCTTCCAGTAGGCCCTGAACCTCTGAGGTTTTCCCATAGGGGTACAAGTCTCCCGTGCAGCAACTTTGGCTTTTCAGGCAGTTTCTTGTTCCTCTAGACTGATGCCCACTTATGAGTCATGTCGGAGCAGGAGCCTTGCCCAGTGGTGTGGATTGATGAAGGATGAGTTAATGTCTTGTTGAATTAAGAATGCATTTTTTTTTCCTGCCTTGTGTTGTATTTGACACTTGCTTACGGTCTGATATCTGGTTAGAATAAGATAGTATTTTTTTATCTCTTTAAAACAGTATGGGTGGGTTATTGAAGAACACTGAATACTCAGCTAATTTGATCTAATTGGCATTTATTCAGATAGCAATATAAAAGTGGACTCTGATTAAATTTCTTAAATGTACCATGAGCCATTTGCCCTTGAGACAAAACAAGACATGAAAACATTCTGGGAGGTTGGCTAACAATTTGGAAAGCTTACAGTAAAACAGTAATGGATGTTTGACTTTTTTTTATATAATGAAATCTCATTTCTATAGTTGAGATCCTTTGTCCAAGATATTCACTTCTGCTCTCCATTCCCATATATTGTATTATCCACGAGGAAAAGGAGCAGTGCAACTAACCCAGCTGATGAAAAGGGAGTTCTTAAATTTTGTAGTGATTTTTGTCTTATTCTCTGAAAGATGTGGTCCATGCATAAACTATTTTTCTCCATCTTTACCGCCTTCCATGTGTGTGGCTTATGCTGAACGTGAGTGCTGCTGCTGTTAAAAAAAAACAAGTAGGAACACAAAAATCCCTGTTGCCTCTCAGTGTCTGGGAGGCAACTGAGGAAGTGGAGGTTTCCTGATGGTACAGGGAGTACTTTGCCCTTGAGACAGGCCAGATCAGAGTGATGCAACTTCAGCACTGGCTTGTAGTTATGAGGTACTGCAAATAAATAAATAGTAATTTATTCTCCTGTGATGGCAGTATACAAGTGGTACCAGAAGAAGATGCTCTCAGTTTTACAAGCTGCTGTTTGCCTGCCCCGCCCTAGTTTCTGATTCCTTCTCTATTTAAAATATGCTATTAGTTTATGTAAAGAAACTTGATTGTTTAGGTTAAAACCCCAAAATAAATACAAGCTTTCCAGTGCTAAACATTCCAAGTTCCCACTGGTGAGGATGGGTTGCAGGTCTGTCTCTGTGACTGATGAACAGGGGACATGTTTGTTACAACCTGGCTCTGGAGCTGTGTTTTTGTGATGTGAGAGGTGAGAGAATCAGCTTGTAGAGTTGGAGGTTCTCTAGTTAACCAAGAACATGTCGACTGTCACCAGAGTCCCATGACCACCGTTTATATGAGGAATAAAAATGCCTCTTATTGTGTTAGGCTGTCATATGACTGTTTCCAAATCCAGTATATCTCAAACTATAGGCTCTGTGAGATGGCTTGACTGGTGTTAGGTAGGTGTCTGCTACAAGAGTGTCTGTATGTGGCCACCGAGTGGCACTCTAGACCCAGCAGCCTAAGAGGGGAAGGGTTTATTTCTGCCATCAGGTTTCAGGGATCTAAATTAAAGTTATTTGCAAGTGTGTAGACACCATTGCATCAAATTGAATTGCTGAAGGTTAAATTACTATCTTCAGAAATGTTTTTATAATATCCATCTTGACATTTCATTATCCCAGTACAATATAAATATCAAACTTGATTAGCTGTCAAGCAGCAACAAAAATAAACCAACATATTTCCATCATTTTTACTCCAGAAAAATAGGAGGAGGAATCATAAAAATTAGCCAACTGCCAAAGGTAGATTAAAGCTTAAAAATATCCATTGAAAATGGTATTTGGTTGGGTTGCTAGAATGCTTTTTACCGCAGAAGGTGCAATTACGAAGAGTGTTGGTGTTGAAGGCAGATGTTCAAGCTGCTGCATTCATTGCTGGATATAACCTGCAGTTTGGGCAGTGCTATCTTTTTCATCCAGATTTATTGGTCCTTCCAAGATTCTTTTTGGACACTTTGAGATCGCACTGTGTTTGCAGGACTAAAACCTCCCAGTAGCTCCCAAGATTTGTTTTTGCTTATAGAGAATTCAAATAAAACATCAAATAGACCTCGTTGGCAAAACTATTGAGTAGGCAACTGACTGTACCCATATTTCTAAATTAAGATCCTATAGGTCAAGGAAAGCTTTGATGTGAATCAAATTTGAGTTACCCTAAATTTGAATATGATGCTGTGTGCTGGAATTTAAGCAATGCAATATTTAAAACATTTTTCAGTGTCATAACAAATCATCCATCATACTCTGTGGATCTGGAATTGTTTATAACAATTTTTATTACCATGAACAATTTCTAGTTCATACTATAATTGCTATTCAAACTACGTGACATCAGCCTAATTCTCTTTTGTGAGATTAATGGGTAACTCCAGCCTCCTGCTTTGCATATGTAACTGTGAAGGCAGCTGTTGGAAGAGGAGCTTTAGCAGCATTTCTGAATAGATGCACTTGATAGAGCTCCAGTTCCTAATGAAGATGAGATATGTCTGCAGCTAAGGAAGAGTTACGATTCCCTCTGGAGCTGTGTCTGTCACAGAGCATTGTTAACTTTAACGACTGTTTTTGAAAAGTGGGAAAAGTGGGTCCCATCCACCGCAGATCATTTCCTTGTTTCACATGGGGTCTGGTAGTGATCACACAGCCCCAGGCAGGGTAAATGACTGCGGCTTCACTGACATCTGTGTGGCTACGGATTGGCAGTGGGCACAGACATTATCCAGCTTTCTCTAAACTGGCTTTTAAATGTCAGCTTCCCGTGATGGGAGGCCACGTCAGACCAGGACTGAAATTTCAGTTTCAGAATTCTTTCTTACTTTTTTTTCTTGCCTGCAAATGTCAATCATATTTTTTGTTGCCTTGGTATTTTCAGGAATCTTTGATTCTTTTCAAGTTGTGTAAGTTCATCTCACAAGTGACTGTGTCTGTGTATGGATACCCCTGGGCTGACATTAAATACGCTAGGGATTAGTATGCAAACCCTTCAAAAACAAAATCTTTTTATGCTTTCTGGTTTGTACTCAAGTGGCAAAGAAGGCCATTACTTTCTAGTCTGTTGCTTAATTGAGATAAAAGGAAACATCAGCTGAAGTTATAAAATTTATAAGGGATTTGTACTACATTATAAGCTGCATCCTTAATGGCTGATAATTGCAATAATTTTGTAAGTGTGATGTTCCTTTTTCTTGGCAGTGGAGCTATAAAACGGGTTTAACAGCAGTGCAGCAGAAATAGTCTATCCTCTAAAGGCTTAAGATGGGAAACCATTCTTCATTTTTATCTTAACAAATGAAGAAACCACTATATTTTCCTTCTAAGTAGCAATGGACTGTCTTGGGAAAATGTATGACTAATTTCTCTTGAGTTTCTGTTGTAGAACCTGATTTCCAGTGATGATTTAGGGCTTGAAAGAGGGATTCAGGAGGTTAAGCCAAACATTTTGAAACCTTTAAGACTCTGTCTGTGTAACCTGGTGGATTTCTTTACTACTTTGTCCTGAATTTTCATTGCTACTGTCTGACAGTCACACAGCAGAAATGTACATTTATATTTTAGCATTTAGCATAGGTTGGTTATAAAATGCTGAGCTGTTACATACTTGGATCACTCTGGACCTGCTTAACAAATAAACAAAAGGTCTGATTCTCTGCCTCTGGTCTGGAAGAGGTGCTCAGACCCCAGAATCACCTCTGAAGGAGCAGGTGCTGCTCCAGCCCATGTCCTGGTGGCTGAGGAGCTCTGCCAGCTGGTGCTGAAAGATGGGAAAAGCATGTGTGAGGTCCAACTCTTGCTGGCTGGGGGAGTCCCAGCACATGGTGGGTGTGGGGACACTCTTACTAGGTGTAGTTTGGGTGAAGGTGGCAGCAACATGGGGTGCTTAGAAGGGTGTGGGTAGCTGGAGTTGGGCTCCTCAGTGCCACCTCTTCCTGGGGTGGTGCTGACCCACCCACACCATTCTTCCTGCCAGGTCAGCCCATGGTGATTAGAATGTTTTCTGGGCTGTGACTGGGAGCTGGGAAGGTGACATGGTGATGGTAGGCACTTTATGTGACTTCTTGTGATTTCTAGATATTGTTGGTTGCTCTGCCTTGGCATACAATGTCCTTTTCCTTCTCCTAACAGCCTAGAGAGATCATGCATGCCTTGCACAATAATTTCTCTGAACGTAACTAATCTAGCTTGTCCAAACAAGCGTGTCATCTCCATAGGACCATGAGCTTTCCTTCCTAATTGGCTTGTTCATGCTGGACGACTTTATGAGGCAGCAGAGTGGATTTTGATCCCTTTCTGGTTTGGTGCAATAACACCTATTACAATGGTGTCTGAGCTACATTAGGGACAAGCACAGTATTTATTATGGCTTCTGGTTCTTGCTCCACCTCTGGCACTATGACTTCACTTTCATCTGTTATGGAGATACTGTAGTAGCACCCCTACGTTTCCCTACATGACCTTGATGTACTACTGCTCTGTGCCTAAACCTGGTGTCTCAGGCATCTCGTTGTGCGTACTAAACACAGATTTCCCCACTGAAACACAGTTTCTGAAGCCTTTTTTAGTTTTTTGCCAGGTCTCTGTGAGCTTTCCAGATTCGTGTATTGGTCTGAGTCCTTTAATGTGAGTGACCATGGACTGTGCTGCTGAAGATAGAGGTGAGGGAGGCTGAAAGGCTTCATCATTAAAAAACAGAGACTGCTTCAAATGACAGACATCAGTGTGTGAGAGACTGTGCTGGCCTCTACAGTTCTACTTTCTGTGCTCTGTGCCAGAGGTTAAAATCGTGTTTGTTTCTTCCATTTCACAAATTCTGGTGACCAAAAGGCAGAGCGGGTCAAAGTCCAAACAACCTTCCTCTTAGGCAATGGCTTAGAAATAACTTGGGGCAGTATGAAATACCTCAGATTGACATCTGCATGACTATTTGGTATTCAAATCATGAACAGGAGTCTGGGCTTTGCAGTTGCTTCAAGTCATTTTATTGGCTAGCTTATCTTGATTATGATAGATCAAACAAGACCCTATCACAGAACACAAAGTTTTTGGAAAGTATTACTACTGCTGTTGCTGAGGGGAGGATTTTTTGTTTTCCTCTGTGGCCTGTGCTAGCAGGAGTGTGTATCTTACCTCATGTGTATTCCCAGGGCCCCCAGCTCTTCTCATGGTTTTCTTCCCGACCAGCTTTTACACCTTCTCTTGTTCAAGGGTGTCAGAATTCCCTTTTCCTTTCAGCTGTTGCTGAAGTCACTCAGAAGGGGAGTGGGGAAGGCCACTGCTATGTTCTGCTGCCAAAGCACACAGTAAATTTCGCACGGGCTGACATGGAGCACTAGGAACACCAAGATCAGTTGTGCTCTGTGACCTTGCTGAGTTTCTGCTCTCTGTTGCTTTGCTATTGAAGAGTTGCACACCAGTCTGTCTTTTGAGTTAAAAAAAAAAAAAAGCATCATAGAACCCACTACTTTCTTAGTAACTTCAAGCTAATCATCATAGCTCCTTTCAACCAGGAATTCAGCAAAACTTCAGAATATGAGGTATTTGTTTTTTTGGCAGCGTTGTGCATGTGGTAATGTCCTTCAGGTGCGATTAGGGCTTTGTTCATCTGAGAATCATCTGCTGAGAAGTGCATATGTAAGTGGAAGAACCTGGGATTATGAGAGTTCACACTCCCTATCTAGTTACATAGTGATCAAAGAGAATGGCTGTACATGTACTAAAGTCAAGGCCTTTAAGTGTTATGCAAGCTGCTGTGTGTGTCTTTAGCCATCTACGTGGAAGGATTTGTGTTAGTCTTTTGTTGATTCTTTCAGAATTTTTCCAGGCCTAAGAAGACTCTGCTATTTGGCAAAGCCCCGAGCTTTATCTCCTTTTCCACACTTGCTGGATGCCCTTGGATACAAATTTCTGGGTTTTTTTGTGGTGTATGTGTTTACTTCAATTTCTTTTCAAATAAAAAGTATAGCTGCCTGAAAGTGACAGCTTAGTAGTTGGAAGTGGAGAAAAATGCAAGCAAGGTGGAACCTGTTCTTGCCATTGCATCCTTGATTTAGTTAGATTTTGGTATACCTGACATTGTGTTGTGTAAGAGTTTTAAGTGTTATCTGGAAAGTGTGAAGGACATTATGTCTCCTTTGCCTAAAGCCTAAAGAGTGTTTTCCTTTTAACGAGAAACTCCAGAGCAGTTTGGACTCTACATCAAAGAAATATTTGGTTTTCTGATCTCTTCCAGACAGTTTTTAATACAAGTCCAAACCCAATCTATAAGTAGTAGCCAAAGTGATTTTTGCCTTCTCTAAAGTTCTTACTTGCTAAACTTAATCATGCTGGGTATGTGTTTTTCCAAAGGGCAACAGCCTTATAAAATGGAGAGTAAATTTTGCTTTGGCATGTGGTACCATGCCGTCATCCTCTTGGATCACCTCCAGGAGAGCACAGGTGGCAGTTCTGCTGGGATCTCACAGCTTCTCTATTTTTATTACCCTTTCTGGCTGGTGTCCTCTGCTGTATGACCCACCCTTGAGATGCACTGTTTTTTTGGACCACTCCATGGAATTTCTTCTGTTCACCTTCTAAAATTTCATCCCAATATCTTAAATTAAAAGTGTCTGGGTAAACCTTACAGTCTTCCTTCTAGTCATTGGTTTACGATCACATTAACTACATCTGAGTGATGGTAAGGAACACAGGGGTATCCTTATGGATCATCCAGGGACATCCAGGCACTTCCCTATGATGGGTGTCCTCTGGTTTGCAATCCGCCCTGGAAACAGCTGCATAGCCCTCAAGAGCTTTCTCCGGGTCATGTCATGGCTCTTCCCCTGTTCCATGTTTCCAGTCTTCCCTATATAAACTTCCCATGGCTGTGGTTTTTGTAGCTTCCATGCTCTGCCTGGGCTCTGTCCCAAGCTGCTCCCACCTATTTCCATCACCCAGCTGGCGAAAACAGTGCTGCCGTGGGGCACTTGTCCATTGCCAGGATTGTGCTTTCCTGGGAGCAAAGGAAAGAAGCAGAGCAAATGGCAGGCAGGAAAGAAGGCAGATGCAAGAAAGTAGTGAAGTTATCTCGCTTAATGTGAGCCTGTCCTTTGTATTTGCTGATTCTTGGATGTTTATGTAACCAGTAGCTGGTCTGCAGAGTGTGTGGGAGTGTAGGTAGTGTTGGGACATCTCTTAGTGACACTCTGCCACGAACAAGGCAGTGTCCCAAGTGCTACAGTCATTGGAAAGCTGGCTCTCTTTTTGCAAGAATAGCACTCTAGCTATCTAGAGCCCAATTTCTGTTTCCATTAAGTGCACTGCTTGCTCAAAAATTGCCCGTGCAGTTTCCCCCAGTAGAACCATTCACCACTTCCCCTTCTAAACTCCGAATTTGGGGTATACAGGGACACGTAGGCAGCTGCTGGTTATATTTTAATGATGCAGCTTGCTAAATGCTTCTTTAAAAAGAAAAGTGTTATAAATAATTCAGTGGAATTATTTTGTAGTATATATGTGTGTATAACATAGCCTGTTGAAATAGCACAGTGTTACTTTAAGCATGCAGATAGGAAGCTGTCTGTTTGCACTGCTGACCACTTTGGGATCTTGGGAACCTAAGGCAGTGACGGGCATTCTGATGCATTCATGCCATTTCAGGGCGTTAGCGAGTTCATCCCCAGAAGGGCTGTGCTTCAGCTCACCAGTGCATTTTGCACGTTCCTGCTGCCAGGGGAGGGGCTGCCTTGTTTTTGCTGTAGTTGGTTTAAATGTGGAGATTTTTATAATCTCTCTGGTGCTTTTGGGAGGAGGGGAGATGTAGTTGTTTTGTATCTACTTTTTAAAATGAAATTAAAAAGCTTACCTTGCTAATGACAAAATGTGAAGACAAATTATAATCTATATTGTCGACCATAGTACCTGGTTTTTCAGGTGGGGTCTAGCCTTTATTTCAGCTTCTTCTCCTTGGAAAAGGTAAACAAGATCCTCCAAAGAAGCATCATGTGCTGGCTGCCCTTGCCTGGAGTAAGAAACACTGCAGGTTTTTTTGTGTTTAGTTTTTCTTTTTTCCCCCCTGAGTTTATTTTAGATGCAGTATGTTTTCTTGTAAATAAGATACCCTCCCAGGAATAGCTAGGTTGGTCTGTTCAGATTTGATTTTTGCATACATGGCTTGAACTTCAATGCTCTTTGTGGGTTTGCACTGTAATTAAAGAATCTTTTGCTTGGTTTTGGCCCAACAAGAGATACCAATTTGTTTTGATGAGGAGACAGCAGAGGAAAAGAGTGGAAGGCTAAAGGTAGATAATAGGGGACAAATAATATAGTGTGTGCTTGTACTGTAATATCTATATTTTTAACACCAAGTAAATTCTTTGTTACCCAGTATGCTGTTTGCTTTCTATTGTGCTGTCATATTTAAGCTCATGCATAATTAAACTAAAATATATGTTATTTTCTATTTAAAACTATTTAACCAAAATAATAACAGCTTTGGTAGGAAATGATACCATTAACAGAGACTGAGCAAGGGTTCTAATCCTTGAGTAAAAGTACAGCTGTGTCATAGAAGTGTTGTGTCAGGCTCCCTGGGAACCAGGAACACTTTGCTTGTTCCAGGCTACATGGCGAAAGCTACAGAATTTTAAAAGACGAGTAATTCCTTATTTGTTAATGCACACACCAATTTCTCTTGCCAAATTTCTGCCTGCATTTTTAGATACTGAAAGAGTGGTCAGCTTGTCTTAGAATGCTTGACACGTGTTTCTGTCTGCGCTCTTTTGAAAGTCTCCCTGTCAAATCTCAAAGCAAATGGAGAGAGCACTCTAAACCCGTGGGCTTTCTTGAAATGCCTGGAAATATTTGGTTCCTGCTCTTTGGGGAAGAGAAACCTTCCCTTGTGGGCAGTTTATTCCAGTCTTGACCATTGCTTTGTCAGTTTGGACTCTGCTTATTTATTCTTGCTTTCTGTCTGATCCTAAAGAGTGCTGGAGAAGGTATTTATGCACTGGTTGGACTCTTATTTTGACATGATCAAGAAACTATTATGCTCTTAGAAGATCTGCTTATTCTATTAAATAATTTTAATAAATGTATGGAAAATTGTAACTCTAGGATGATGATAAATGAGACTGAATGTTTACTTGTTACAGAGCTGTGAAATACCTTGTTGATAGAAAATGTTAATTATTTATATAGAAAGCAATCATACAACTTCTGAGACTTCTGAGATATTTAGCCGATATATAGTGCAGTCACGGTTAGCAATACATTTATTTTTGTGTGGGGAAGCCTTATTGAGCTTATTATGCCAAACAGGAAGGCAGAAAATAGGAATGAGTGGAGCTACTATTGAGTTTCTTTTACCCTGACTTCTCCTAAAGCAACGTAGGTTATGGAGAGTAGATAAATGTGATGCTCTGCAGGTTCAGTGGTTGCTCTGAATCAGTATTGATCCCACCACTGTGTTTTCCTACTCTGTCTTTATATCCTTTCTTTCTTACTATTCATACAAATACATAAATCCTCTGCAAATATAAATTGGAGCAGTTTTTTAAATCCAGATGGCAGTTTTGTTTGGCTAAGAACTGCAAGACTGGGGCCTTTTTATAATGTTATTGATTATTATATTTTTAACTGCATGTATTCAATGTTGCACAATGACAGTAAATGTCAAGAAAAACAGTGAAGGATTTATTTATTTTCGTCATAAGTAGTTTCTTTTTCCCTTAGATCCCTAAAATTTGCACCAGTTTGTCCTTTGTCAAGCAGATCAACAACAGGGCTATTTGCTATAGATTTTGTCCTTGCAAAGTCAGCTTCAGGGCCAGTGGAAACTATGAAGATTAATTTTCTGCCCTTTGTAAAAGCCATGACCTCTGTAATACAGACAGATGAACTGTGGATATGAAGGGAGCTCCTAGGAGCTTGCTGTACCACTGGTGTGAATAGTGATTTGTCTGACCTCCAGCCATCTGAATTGTACTGGGGGCAAGCTGCTGTAATAGGTGACATAAATTGCAGCAGTGGTAAGTAGAGCTGTCTCCAAAGAAGAGGACCTTTGTCCCCATCCCCTTCTTTACTCCAGACAGTCCTCCACTTTGGAGTGCTGCTTTCCAGGCTCTCCCATCCTGGGCTTGGTCTTTCATCTTGGCTGAAGTTAGTACCATAGAAATCTCCACGTCTCAGTTTTTGCTTCAGGTGGTTAAGGACTGTATTTCTGGCTGTTTTGTAGGCTCATCACCTTAGAGCTGAAACATGTGCCAAGAAAATGGGTTGGAGGCAATGTCATTTTTCTGGGAGAGGCACTTAGGTGATGCTGTGATTAAACTAACCAGAAAAGGAAGGGGGCTCCCTCTGTAACACTGTAAAAGACCTCCTGATGCCTAGAGAAATTACCGGGAGATGACCATCTCTGGAGCCCAGATAGCCTGATGATTACCCAGTTCACTCACAGGGGCTAAGGATCTCTTTCAGGTCTGTCTGTGCTGTTTGGAAAAACATGATCCAAATGGAAAGTGACTGCATTGAAGACACAGGCAAGCAGTAAATCCATTGTGAAAACAGGACTTTGGAGGCACTGTGAACCATGGCTTTGGAAGTTAAAAGCTGTATGGCGCTATTGCCTTCCATCATTATACTCTTTGGGACATATTTGTTCCTTTAAAATCTTTTGTCTAGCCTACTAACATACTTGCATTGTTGAGAGAAGTTTCTGGTTAAATTGTAATATAATGTCACAAACCATGGAGACAGTGAGGTTTTATTCTTTGTTGTCTGTGCAGAAGCCTGTGTTGCTATGGCCTTGATCCAGAATTTGATAACACAAACAAATGATATATCAGGCATATTTATCTAAGGGCTCATTTAGCAATAAAAAGAGTTGTTTAACTATATTTTCTTCTTAATTATGTATTTAGTGCTTTTTATTAAGTTGAAATATTGAAGGTCTGTTTTTCATTGCTGCAGTGTAAGAGCCCATCCCAGGGTAGGCACTGTATTTCTTTCTCTCCAACCTTCAAATAAGACTTTTCCTGAAGATGCTAAAATTTGTGAGAGCTGGAAAAATCTCAAAGGGTTTTGCAAAGTCGTGGAACTCACTTCACACAGTGATTCATTGAGGAGATGCAAAAGTAATGACAGAGTGTTTTAATTGGAGACTTCATGGATGTGGGTACAATTGCATTTATATGGGGGTGATTTTTCTCTGCTCCCCCATGCCCTTCAGGGAATGTGTTTCATTTGCAGTGTGTGGAGGATAGCAGCATGTGGAGGACAGCAAGTGCTGCCATTTCTGGGAATCCCTCATGTTTGTGGTTTGTTTCGTAATTTTTTCTTGTTTAAAATGTTACTGATCTTACAGCACTCAGGGGAGAAAGAACTGAAATAGTTTATTGACATTGCTTTTCCTCTGTTCTTCCTGCGATGTAGGCCTGATACTTCCCTTGAAATACAACCCAAATGTGTAGTGATCTTCAGTGATTCCTGAAGCTGGCTCCCTTCCCTTTTGCTTTTAATTTCAGGTGTTGTCAAGTTGTGCCAGGAAGCAAGTGCAGTTGAGATGTTTGGTCCTCAGAACTGAATGTCTTAGTAACAGAGGCTTTGTTCAATTTTATTACTTGGCATCTTCTTTTGAAAGGAAGAACTGAAGGGGGAATACAGAGATCTCATGGGGAATGTGCAAAGAAGGGAACCTTTACGACAGATCTCTTAGTCATAAAAAATGGTGAAAAACATGCACTCTGCATGGCTTTCTGGAAGTATTTCAGTGTCCAAAGTCTTGGGGAGCATGTAAAAGGCACATGCCTCCGTGGCTGAAGAATATAGCCATTCCCATATCACTCTTTGCATTCTCCATTAGGTACAACTGAAGTTTTTGTAGGACTGGTGCCAAAGTGAACTTTCTGTGGCTTGGAAGGGAAGGGGAACAAAGTAAAAGCAAATAGTCTGTTCCACTCTCCACCCCTGGGCTCTGCCCCTCTGCTATGAGACAACAGCTGTGAAGAACCCAAGACTAAAAAGGTTCCTGAAACATGATGAGGTGCTTAATCAGATTTCCATGTTCGGTTTCAACCTCATGTAAATAAAGAATGTGTAGTGAAAAAAGCTTGTGTGTAATTTGAACATAAACGTGAAGGTTGGTGTCTGTGGGGAGTTCATGATCATGCAAACTTACACCACTTTCTCCTGGCAGAAGGGATGTTCTCAATGGGAAAGTTTTGGAAGGACTTTGTGTGGAGGAAACTTCAAGTAATTGGAGTAGTGACTACAGAGTGGATTGGTTTTGTGCTCACTTTGCTGGCTTCTTCCACATCTCTCCTTGCCCTGTGAAGACTCCTGAAAGAAAATGGGAAATGAACTGGCATATCCAAGAATTAATTTCAACCCAGTGGTAACTGAATACAGACAAGGGAAGTTATGTGAGGCAATGAAAGGAGACAAAGGAGGAAAGTGATCTCAACAGCAACATAAAGAAAATATTTGGGAACAAAAGTAATAATCGACTTGTTACAATAGTGTGTCCAGCAGCCCTGCTGAGGTTGTGTGTAATGGATGTATGTGTTCATTCAGTTATATCTTGCACTACAGCATTTTTAAATCACTGCTAGAATGAAATTGATTTCTTAACTTTGAAATAGTGCAGTGTAAATCTTCCACTCACACCGGGACCTAAGAGTCTCTGACTGCAAGCTCACTGCAGTTTGCCAGTTCCACTTGATTTCATTTCAGATTCATCCCAGCAAGCCAAACCACAAAAAGAGCTTCCTGTCCAATGGAGAAAGAAATGCAAGAGGTGATCCTTTTGTTGCTAACGGGAGGTTGCAGAGAGCAGAGCTGGCTCTTGCTGAGGTTGTGTTTGGGCTTGGTTAACCATTTTGGCAATGAGGCAGAGACTCCTGGTCACTGGATATGAGTTAGATGCTCTTAGGTCTAACTGAGGGCAGTTTGTAAAAAAGCTTTGTGATCAGCAGCCTGATGTAATGAAAGGTGAAAAGCTTGGATCCTTGTGTTTCTCAGGGTTGTCTGTCCGAAGGAAAGGTTTACTTGCTGCCTTATTTACTCTACACTGGCTGTTTGGCCTGTGGACTCAGTAGGCTTTTTCTTGTTGGCGTTTTTTCCACTCAGAGCTTATAAATTAAGCTGTCAAGGGTAACTTTTTTTCCTCTTAAGGTACATTTATTTACTAAATCTTAAACTTGCAAATGTGGGTGGGTTTTCCCCTCTCCTCCACAGGCAGTAGGTTGGTGCTGGGGCTGGCCACACAGGATAAGAAGGTCTCCACTCTCGTGGGTGCTTTGGAGAGGTTTTTGTGTTCTGCTCCCCTCCCCAAGTGCCATCAGTGGGAGGCCTGGCAGAGCACTGCTCTGGAAGGATGACAGGTTTATTTGGCCGTGAAGAGAGGTTCTGGGATTTCTGTGTGAGTGTAGGCATCTCACTCAGAGCTGGGACAGGATCTCAGAGATGTGCCCTGTGCTTTGATGTCCATCGTCATCAGTCCCTGGGCTGTTTGTCCTGCATGGTGTCTGAGGAGTGAGAGGTTATTTGTGGGTGAGCTCTGCCCTCAGAAAAGCCCCGTGCCCGAGGTGCTGCCCTGGCACAAGTGGGGCTGGGGATTGGGGCACCCACCCTGGACCATGGTAACTCACCTGCGATTGCTGCTTGTTAAAGGGCTTCCCTAGGCTACCTCAGAAGCAGCAGCAGTGAAACTGGCAATATGTTTTTCTTTTTACTAGGAATGAGTGTGTTTCAAGGAAAGGTATTTTTACAGTGTCCCAGCTCTTCTTTCACCTACTACAGCTACATGAAAGCGTGGAGGCTATAAACCTGAAAGAACAATTATAGGATAAAAATAACTAGAGGTCTTGTATCTTTCAAAGGTATTTAGTTGGAGAATTATGTCCAAAGTGTTTACTCTATCATTTTACGCCTTACTTGTGTGGTGAACCCTTCCAGGGGGAGAGCTAAGACAGGATCTGCTGCATGGTCACAGCTGAGAACACATGGAAAATAAAGGCACCTGTGAAGGGCTGCTGTGAGCGTGGCTGTGGGGACAGACAGACAGACAGAGCAGTTGCTGCCCAGCAGTTGTTTTGCCTTAGGAGTTCTGAAGATGTAAAGCTTTGAATGCATTTCTTGCTGAGCTTGTTTATTATTTTTGTTTTCGAGGGGGAATTTTAGCTTTGTTTTGAGACCTAGGTTCAGCTTTGTTCCCACTAAAGGAGTCAGATGTTGGCTGTTGACTTAACTGCTGAAGAGGTGCTGACGCTTCCAGCTTTTTCTGGAGCTGCTCTTTGATTCCTTGGAATAATTTAGACATTAACTACTGATCTTTTTTTCTCTTCCTCCCAATCCAGTGGGCAGCCATCAGAGTTGATGGTTATTTTCCATTAAACAGTTGCCCAGATCAGTCTGTTCTCCCTCTGAATTTTGTCTCAAAAAATAAAACAGTACTTCACATATTTCTGTAAGCCACATTACTGCATTTACTCTATATTTCTGTGTGCTGAGGAGCCCTGCCATTCCCACAAGGACCCTCGTGTTTGTGCTGTGAAGGCTTTGGCTGTACACAGGCAGTGTGGGTGAGGAAGCAGTGACAGGCAGAGGGAAACTGTGCAGCCTTTTTACTTTACTGAGTTGGGGTTTTTTGTGTGTCTTAAGCAAACGTTTCTTGAATGCAGTTCACGGTATTTGTGCAGTGATCCAAGTGGAATGTCTGGGATATTTTTGGTTTTTTCTCCAGGGCCAAAAAGCAGTTTCTGGCTCTAAATCCCAAAGTTGCCAGCCTGGGGCTGAGTCACTGCGCTTCAGGGCGAGGAGAGCTGAGTTGGTGCCGTGGTGTGGTGAGACAGGCACCCTGGCCAGCATGGAGCACTCCCACTGTGCCTGGAGCTGGATGTGTTAATTAAAGATGTTGAAAATTACTCTACAGCTAAATCTGGATTTGCAGAAATGAAAGCTGTGCCAGGACTTAGGGAGCTGCTGGGCAGCATGCTGCAGTTCTTCACACTCGTATCCCAGCTCTGCTGTGGATACAAAAATACCCAGTTTCAGTATGCAAATCTGTGTGTCCCTCTGATGAGCCCTGGTTCTCCCCAGCTACCCAGCACAGCTACCCAGTGGGCTTTGGGCACACTGTCATTCCAGTGAGACAGTTTTCCTAAGTGGAAGCTTCTCACAGTGTTCTCCAGATGATGTGGAAATGAAACTCGCTGTGTTCTGGCCTCAACAATATGTGTATGGAGTCTTGGTGAAGCTTACACTTTTTTGTCCTGCGTCTGCTTTTGTATTGCAAACCCAGAGAGCATCTGCATGTTTGTATTCCAGCTGCAGTTTATAATGAGACATGCACATGTCCTCCCAAACCTGCTTTTGGCTGCTCTTCTTCAAATCCCCTCTTTATTCATCTTAAATACTTCTGTAAGTTTACCCAATCTTTGGACTGGTGGTTCTTGCTTGGCTGGGACAAGCTGACAAACTTCAAGCACTGGAATAGGTTGCCCAGAGTGGTAGTGGAATCACCATCCTTGGAGGTGTTTGAGTCTCCTGGATCTTGCTCTGGGTGATGTGGTTTAGGTGTCACAGTGGTAGTGCTGAGTGGATGTTTGGACTGGAGGGTCATAAAGGTCTTTTTCAGCCTTGATGATTTTATGACGGTTTCCTTGCTGACTGGAGAGTCTATTCCTGTGTATCCTGACACAGACCCTTCCATATCATGAAGTTGCCACAGAAAAGATTCTGTTTTCAGGAAGAAAATATCTCGTTACCTCTGCTTGCCTCACCTTTAGGTGAGGAATATCTTACTGTCTCAATCAAACACTACTGGTTGCACCTAGACCAGATTTGAGGGTAAAAAGGGGATGTTTATTTTAAAACACCGATGGGCAAAAGAGACAGTGATCTATTACTCAGGTTTGCAGAAGATTCAAGACCCTCTAGGGCATCCTCTGGTGGCTGCAAGTATGCAGAGTAAATACCTGCTGGCTTGAGTTCAGTGCTCTATTTCTTTAAATTTTTTCATTTTCTTTGTTAGTTTTGTTGACAAAGGTCCTCCTTATCTGGTGTGGAAGAAATAGTTATATTAAAGAAATAGCTAAGGAGTTAATTTTACATATGGTCTTATGATCATGGTCTCAAATAGTGCGAGAGCCCAGAGTCCTGCGTGCGTACACGTTCCCATGCCAAGCTCCTGTGCCAAGAGAGCATCTGTCCTCATGTAATGTAGTAATTACGGATCTTTACAACTTGGATCTGTTTTCCTGGAGCAATGATAGTCTATGGACTGGGAATAGGGAACAGAAGGAGAAAAGGTCATTCAGCCGCCTAACTTTAGTGAGGCTTGTGAGATAGGAGCAGTATGGCCATATGGTCCATTGGGGAGTCAGATCTGAAGTCAGATCGACACAGGCAGGAGCTAAGCTGCTGTTTATCTCATATGAATTGCAAGTGAACAATGTGAGGTCAATGATAAAAGAATTGGGTATGGAAAAGAAAAACCCTTTATTACTTCTGACAAATCATGCTGTGCTAGAAGTGTAAATGTCTATGGCAGCTGCTATACTGGTCTTTTCAAAGCTGGTAAGCTCTTGAACATAGTTATTAAAAGATATTTTCACTTACATTATTGAACTGAAGGGGCTGAAAACAACAATGTCAAAATACTCAGATGCTTTTGTGTTTCCAGGACAGTGCATGAAACATGACATCAATTATTCTTCATGTCCTGTGACATGAAGCATCTCTATGTGTCAGATGGGTGTAGCTGTGTTAAAAGAAGGGCAAAAGCACAGTATTTTTCTGTTGAGGACAGTTCTGTCAGATACTGACACTGGTCTTGGCAAGTCTCTAGGGTGAAATAAGGAGTTCTTCAGAATATCTTGGCTCTTACTAAAGGTTTGAATGCTTGCAAGTGTAGAAGTGCTGAAACCTCAAGTGTATTTTATGTCATAGTTGTTGACAGTGGCTTGTCAGTGAGTGAAGTTTGCCACAGGAAGACTGGAAAGAATGTGGATAATTTTTAACATACACAAGAAGTTGTTGTGAGGTGAATCTTCCAGAAATTTGTGGGACAGATGGAACACGTAAGCCAAAGGACTGAAAGGGCCATAAAGAAACAGACTCTTACCCCTGGAAGAAGGTATGATAGGAAATGCTTTTGCTGCTTAAGGTTAACACAGTGGCATTGAGCTGGCTTTTGCATTCCTTTTCTCACTTAAAATACAGTGTCCAAAGCAAGTAAAGGCTGCAAAAGCTTGATCATAATGTATTAGTTACAACCAACCTGTAGCTACTTTGCCTTGCACTGATGCTAGAATCACTAAGGTTGGAAAAGACCTCCAAGATCATTGAGCCCAACCTTTGACCAAACTCCACCTTGCCAACTAAATCATGGCATTAACTGGACTGTTTTTTGCTCTCAAGTGACTTCCATTGTTTCAGAGGAAGGAAAAGCATTGTTTAGTCCTGGTGGACTTTGGCTGGTGGTCAGAGGTGTATTATCACAGATGCAGCTTTCAGCCTGCCCTGTGGCTTTTGCCTGTCTTTGACAATGATTACCCTCCAGTTAGTAAGGCTGTACAGTAGAGTCTGTTCAGGCACTTTTTCAGAGTGTGTTAGCACATGCAATAATAACTGTAACAATAACAATAGTAATAACAGCAATATCAGCAATCTTAGTACTGCTACTACTGTTGTCTTTTTGTGCCCTTCACGTGTGGTTCTTACGAGTATTAAAGATGAAATTCTGTTTGGGATTTTTTTTCATACTTCTCTGCTGACTTCATGCTGATATCAGCAATTTTAATGGAAAAGACCACCAGTGGGAATTTCTGCCTCAAAATAGTTTTCTTCTCCGATAATGGGAAGAATCATGTGTTCTTTGACCTTTGTTTGGCAGACTTGGAAATTGAAATGCAAGATGGTTGTACTCTAATGGCTTTACTCTAATGATGTGCGTGGTCAGTGGTTTCTGGGCATTTGAACAAAGGTGGATATGCTGTGAGGTGTGCTGAGGGAGGAGCTGAAACGCAGGGTGCACTGCTTGTGGAATAACCTTGTAACTGAGGGCTCAGGGAGAAGCACCCTAAAAATCCAACTTTTGCTTTAGTTCATACTGGTACTGTCCCTGCAATTATGCAAATGTTAATATCTCAGTTAATAAATTGGACAGCTTCAGATGGATTAATATTTAATGGATAACATGTAGATGATACTTAATCATGGAGAAAACTTTTTTCTGAACAGGATGCTGTCTTTTTAGTGCCAAACAGATGGGTCAAATATTTGAGGTGTCTCACCAGCGCCTGTATTCCTGTTCTGTTTTTAGCAGGGGACCATAATGTGATGAAATGCTAGACACCTGTCTTCACTAAGAGCTTCAGTGATGCTACTCTTGTCAAATGCTTGTATCTCAACTGGGAAAAAAAAAATTGTTCATTTAAAAAGAAACAAGAAATAACAGCACTGGTAGGTGTAGTTTCTATGTAAGACACAGTACAGGAGAGACTCTAAAGCAGAGGCTTTGTTTATTCTCTCTCCTGTGAACTCCTCATTGTAATATCTAAGCACCTTTTAAATATTTATGGATGTGTCCTCAAAGGAAAAACAAATTTATATAATGGAGATGCAAAGTGGTGTTTAAAGAAGCAACTTTCCAAAGGTTCCTACACAGTTATACTGTGACAGAACTGGGACGGTAAATCAGACCAGTATATCTTGCTTTGGTAAACAAGCCATCATCCCATCCTTAGGATCAGTTACTTTTGCATTGGCTGCTTTCAGAGTAATTCACTGCTTTTTTTCTTAAAATAAAAATACTTTAAGGAAATACATTATTTTTTTTAGCCTCACCCTTAAGCAGGCCACACACAAATTGACGGCCAACAGGGGGGTGCAGTTGGCGGCTGCAAAGGAACAGAGAAGAACATTAAATTCAATTTATGCTGCTGTGAGACAACTTGCTCTGATCTTGCTCCTCAGCTGC
Source organism: Xenops minutus (assembly GCA_035221455.1). NCBI lineage: Eukaryota > Metazoa > Chordata > Aves > Passeriformes > Furnariidae > Xenops > Xenops minutus. The sequence goes on from JAWWEE010000010.1 coordinate 15,564,917, forward strand.
CAGAGGTGTCGTGAGCATCGCTTGGGAGCTGGCCATGCTCAAAGGTGATGATGCTGTGTGCTGGGGTGGACTTGCAGCGTGGAGCTCAGCAGTGCTGACCGCCTGGGAAGGCCCGTGGTGATGCTGCCTGACTGGGATGGAGCTGCCTTTGCTTTGCCCTCCTCTCCCAGTCCTGGGGCTTCTGCTCAGGGCAGCTCTCCTGCTGTCGGCGGCTTCCTCTTCAGGACAAGCCAGTAATGAAACAATTCCCAGCATCTACTGCTGTGCACTCAGGAGAGGTGCTGGTTTCTGTGGGCTCCAGCTGACACTGCTCCTCTGCAAAGGGTGACTGGTGGCAGCTCTCTCTGCAGCCAGGGATGCAAGGCTGTCTTTGGTCAGCGACAAAGTGCATGGGCAAGAGGATATTTTTCTGTTCCTCAGGATTTAAAGCCTTTGTGCAAATCTCTTTGAAGTCAGCTAAGGACTTCTGATGTTGCAATGGGCTTTGAATTTGACCCCAAATGTCAATTTACAGTGTGTTTGTCTTTTGTTAGTTGGCCTGTGAATATGAAAGAGTGCTGAGCGAACCTTTGGAGAATACATTGACTGTGCAGATTTGCACAGTGCTCTTGATCTGTTCAAAGCAATATGACTGTGGATATATGTTGAAATACCCCTCCAGTATGTTACAGACACATTCCTCTTTGGTCCTGTATGTGCTGTTTGTATGTGTTTAGTTGGCACTGTGAGCTCTGAGGTTTTCTTTTAAGTTATTCTACAGTACTTGAGGGAACTCAACTCTCATCACTAATAAAATAAAATAAGGCAAAACACTGGTAGGTCTTGCCTTGTTAACTGTTCTAGCTGTTGTGTTTCCCACTGTTCCAAAAAAAATATAAAGCTTTATAAGATTCAACATATTCCCAGTGCAAAGCATGAATATTTATAGGCAAAGAATAAGACTTCCCATTTTGAAATGTCAGTGCTATGAAATTGCTTTTTTGGCAGGCGTGATTAAGCCACACATACTTCCAATAAAGTTTTGTAAGCTTTTTCCTTAATTATGACTTAATTTAGGCCTCTGAGTTTAACAAAACCTATGAAGCTTGCAGCAAAATATTTTTCTTGTGGAAAATTTTGTTTGCATGGTTACAAATCCTGTATTTCTTGTGGTTGTAATTTTTTTAATGTGCTTAAATGTGGAAATTACATATTTTTTCTCTACGTTTCTTAACACATTTACAACAATAAAATAACCAATACTGTGTGCTTAATACAGATTTTTGAAGAAGTTAGTTTGGAAAGTGCATGTGATTACTTTTTCCCTCCAAGTGCCTTGAGTAAAATGTACTGGAGGTTATAAGACATGAAGCAAGAGGCACAAGGTTCTGTCTCAAGCAGTTACTTCTGCAAGACACAAATAAGAAACAGTTTTGCTTTCATATAGTTGTTCTCAAATGCACCACTCTGACAACTGCAATAAATAGAACAATCTGCATAATTGTATGTATATGGCATTGGCCTGTCTTTTCTACAGAAAATCCCTTTTCCCAGATAAAATAATCTCCCATTCAACTGTAGGTGAGAGGAATCCTCATTAGCAGCTGCACAGATTTGGAGCAATGTTTCTGCACAGGCTTAATACAGAATTTTGTTGTGGACCTCTCAGTGAATTTGATATTTGGTGAAAAAAAATACAGTAAGGGCTCTAAAAACACCTTGCTTTCCTGTGCTGATTGGGTAACAGAACATTTACTCAAAGAGCTAGACGAAAAAGCAGAGAGATGATGTGATTAAAGTAAGGTAGATTTATTACTAGATTTTTTAACAGCATATTTTTTTAAATTGATGTAATAAATATCTCAGCTCTCCTCAAAGGTAGCGTTTTGAACAGCTTTGAGCTATTCCTGGCTTAATACTTAAGTCAAAACAGCAGAAATGGTGGAAAACCAGGATCATTTTGAAAAATCCCCAAAACATTCAAACTTTTCAAAATTCTCTGCTGTGATCATGCTTTTCTGACCCTCTGAAGCCTTGCATTATCAAACTGAAAATGTCTCCATCTCCCTAATAGTAAGGTTTGAAATGTGATACAAATAAATTATCTGAATAAAGTAGGAAGGAAAAAAAGTGGTTTGCATCACAGATACCTGGGACCTGCTCCACTGGCACTTGCAATTGCTGACATAAACTTAGAGGCAGTTGGGGGCTCTAAGGGTGGGATCTCCAGGGGAGCTGAAGAAAGGGAAATCCCTTGAAACTCAGATACTGGCCAATATTGACATCTGGGTTTCAATGATGGATTCAGCATCTCAAAAGCAAATCTTTGGAAAGCAGTTTGAAAACTGTTATACTGAAAGGGAAGGGTAAACTGGGGAGTTGTGTTGGGGAGGTGCTTTTATTTTCCAGATACAGAAAAGTTCCCTGGGATGACAGAAAGTAACACCGGAGTTTGCCATCTGTGTTTTCACCTATCTTTGCTCTTCTTTGCAGGTTACATATTTGGGTAAGGTTTCCACAACAGGGATGCAATTTTTGTCAGGCTGCACAGAGAAACCAGTCATTGAATTATGGAAGAAGCACATGCTCACCAGGGAGGATGTTTACCCAGCTAACGCCCTTCTGGAAATTCGACCTTTCCAAGTCTGGCTGCATCATCTGGACCTCAAAGGTGAGGCAACAGTCCACATGGATACCTTTCAGGTAGCACGTATTGCCTACTGCACTGCTGATCACAACGTCAGCCCAAACATCTTTGCTTGGGTCTATCGGGAGATCAACGATGACTTGTCCTACCAGATGGACTGCCATGCTGTAGAGTGTGAGAGCAAGCTGGAGGCCAAGAAGCTGGCCCATGCCATGATGGAGGCCTTTAAGAAGACTTTTCACAGCATGAAAAGTGATGGGCGGATCCACAGGAACAGCTCTTCAGAGGAAGTGTCTCATGAATTTGAATCTGATGATGGCTGACTGAACTCATTCACGGTTCAGCAAAGGCAGAAACGGCTTGGGGAATGAGAGCTGATAGATGAATAAGCAACAATAGAAACAGGGGAATGAAAGGACTGCCAAACACTTGTCTGACCAGCTTTTTAAATCAAAAGAGCAATTTGGTACCTACAGATATGCATCATTAAAGTAATTATGTTACATTGAAATCTGCTGCTGTTGTAAAAGTGAAAAAAAAATAAATTTCTCTTCCCCACCTCTCTCCCCCACTCATTGCTGCCCCTTCCTCATCCCTGTTGTTCAGGTGCATACCATGAAGTACAGTCATTCCTGGTTTTCTTACAAGACTGGTCAGGCAATTTTATTAGTTGCTTCTCTGGCATTCCTAGCTGCGGGCTGATGCTGATGCACAAGAGCAAGTAGACCTGGAAAGCCCTAATGGTTCCCGAAGAATCTTTGTCCATGATGCATCACAAAAATCCTTTGACTGTACGTAGGCTAAGACAGTCATACATAGCCTTTTAGACTAATGGCCTGGCATTCTGCAGTTAATTCACATTTCACAGATAAAAAAATGAAAGATGCTTGTATGTACACATTATATCATATGCTATCCTTTATTTTATTCATTGTGCCTATTTTCCTAATATACCTGCTGCCACATCTTTCACCAACACCAGTAGTTGCAGTGTCAGACAATGTACTGCAGGATACCAAAAAGGGGTGGGCAAAAATACTGGGGGTACAGCAAGTCAGCACTGCTGTCTGTGCATTTTCCTACCCTGATGTACTCCGCAGGAGGGAGGCCCACTGGGAAGAGTTGAGGGACACTTGGGTCTGACAGTGTTTGAACTGTGACTTCTCATCAACCTCAGGTCTGAAGTGCTGCGAGCACGGGAGCCACAAGTCCGTGTTGCTGGACACTGCTGGTCGAGTGGCCCTGGTGGGATGGAGCTGGCAGTGTCTCATCACACAGCCAGGGCTGTGGTACTGTAAAGATCAAAGGAAATGGTCCCTTAGGAGTCAGGCTTGAACAGCTGTTCTGGTTGAGAACCTCATATTAAGATTCCCTTATCTTTCCTTGTTCGCAGATATACAGTCATGCCTTTCTTAAATGCAGATGTTTAATAAAACTGAAATAAAAGGAAAAACTTGTTTCACTTGATATTTTTTAAGGCTGAGAGCAGATCAATAGTTTGCAAGTAATTCTGCTCCTTTGTACAATTTTGTTGGTAATGATGGTAATGTTAGGGGCACTAGGGCACCTTACAGAAGCCTTAAAAGAAAGCTAATCCAAGGAGATAGCTCCGTGTCGTGTTTTGCCTGTCTATATGTTTGTATGTGAGAGTGTATGTGCGAGTCCAGTGGTAAAGCATGTACATTGTGCATGGAGATGTATTGAGGAGGGCCCACACCTCTTGAAAATATGCTTGTTGCTTTATAATGTATGTAAACTGTTCTCCAGCATAAATGCATTCATACTTTAATAAAAAAAAAAAAGTTTTGAGTTAAACTTTTTTACTTTTAATCTGTCTTTCTAATGTAAATTCTGTGGTTTTGTGTGTGTGGGTTCTGTGTTCACTTCTTTTCATGGAACAAAAATGTTAATTTATTTACATTTAAGTATTACATCAGTCTTCATGAGAACTACCATTAGCATTTTAAAATAATTTTCTTTTAAATGTTTAGGTTAATTACTGTTGTGAGGTTTTGTTTTGTTTGGGGGTTTGAGTTATTTTTCTTTTGTTGTTTTGGTTTATTTTTTTACTTTGTTGAGTGTGGACATGATTTTTAATTTTTGCTTAGCAGGAGGTGGCAGTGATACCCCACCCCAGCCCCAGCTGCAATGAGCTGTGCTGAGTGGGAGCAGTCACCTGCCAGTGTGGGTTAAGCAAAGAATACCTTTTTTTGGGGTTTTGGTTTTTTCTTTTGCTTTCGGTTTTCTCATACAGGACAGTCGACATTTCTGTTTTACAGATACACTGATTCACAGTGGGTTGGGGAGTTCTCACAAAGATATTTGATATTGTGGCATCTGTGATAATTCCTCAGCAACTGGAGGCTATGGATTGCATGAGAATGTTGTATGATAAAAATAAAATATGAAGGAGAACATTCTAGTCCTTTTTATTAGAAAATCAGACCCTTTGAAACATGAACCAGCTATTTTCTAAGGGTTCAAACATGCAAGGGACTATGAGGGAATGGGAATTGCAGTTTGTCTTAGAAAACATGAGATTTGAAAAATAATCAGTATCATGAGTTTGGATCCTTAGATAATTTGGAATTCATGCCAAATCTCTCTGCATTATCAATACCAAATGTGTGATGCTATTTGCATGAAGCAGGAAAGCTTTCAGTCCTGAATTGCAAGCATAGCAGTTATCGCTGATTATCAGTTCCCAGTAGATACTGGAATGAAACATCAAGTTAAACTTTTCCTTCAATTAATCTGTTGGAAAAGAAAAATCATGAAGTTTCCATCAGAAGTCACTTCCAGTTGGCTAAAGGCTTTCCTGTTCAAGTACAAAGAGCCCAGTTTTGGATCTCACTGCATCCCGCTGTGGGTTGATGAGTTCTTTCAGTGTCAGCCAGAAAAACATGTGAAGGATTTGTTTCCCTCTTCTGCTTGTAGGGGAGAGTTGAAAAGGTTTGAATATTTAAGTGTGTTATTAAAAGTGGCAGAAATGCAGAGGGCATTTAGGTCATTAAACCTCAACATCACTGGGGTTATGTCAAGGTGATTTTTAATGATTTTTCTAACTACAGTAAGAAAGAGAAAGTAAGTATTACTCTATATAGAGTGAGTTTGTTCAGTTTTCAAGCTCTGAAATCTAAATATCTTCTGTTCCTCCCAGGTCTTCTCTGGAGCTGTAAGTGACTGATTACTCCGGAGCAGTTGTGCTATGGAGAGAGCAACACTCTGCACTAGCGAGCACAGGTTGCATAAGAATTGCTTAGATGTGCGTGGGGTTTTAGCCCACGGGGATGGAGGAAGGCAGAGAGTAATTTCTTTCATTTTTTAAACTCAAGGGCCCCTAAGAACAGCTGAATGTTTTGTTTAAAGGAAAAAAAAAAGAAAAAAAACCCAAAACACAACCAAACAAAAAATACCCCTCTGCAGCTGGTTCCACTCTCTAGCTTTTCAGTAGTGAGTGACTTCATTTTCACATGAAAAAGGATTTTGCCAACGAATTGCATTTAATTTTCCTAAAACTTACAAATAAATGGCATGTGGTTGAAAAACCTTTGATACAGAGGCAACCCTGTTTCAGTCTCTTAAAAAACTTTACATATTTACATTATCCTTGAAAGTTTTGAGACTTCAATATCAGAGGACTCACAATTCATTTTATTTAAATTGGAAAGTTCTCTGTGTCTGTAGACACACATATATATTTACATACACATGTACACACACCTCTTGAAACATGTTGCTTGCTAAATATTTTCTGTATGATGGACATATCTGGCAGTAGGTGTATACATGAGGGCAGTGTTGTATGTTAGTCTTAGGATAAATGATTTACTTATTACATTTTAAGTGGGAAGCAAATTAACTTGTCTATCTACATGCAAAATTTGATGTAGTATATGCATTATTTACGATTTACCACCAGAGCTCTCCCACTCCATGCCCAATTAGCTGCTGTAAGAATGATGTATGATTGGGCTCAGTTTTCCCTGTGGCAGTGAATTATTAATTTGCATGTAATTGGGAAATGATAGCCTAAATGCATGATTGTTATCCTGTAGACTAGAGTGTCCGGTCTGCCAAGAGTTTACAGTAAGAGACTATATGCCTTCCTGAAAATAGGGACATTTATTATACATTTTTTTCTAATGTAATTTTAAGCAGATACAGGGGATTTTTAAAAACTCCTTTTTTGTTGAAGTCCATTAAAATGCTTCCTCTCATTCATTGTACCATTGTTCATCTTTGGCTCTGGAAAGTGGGGGTTGTCCCTCCCACGCCAGCAAGACACAGGGCCCAGACTCAGGGCTGCAACCACAGGATGTCTGTGTGCCTGTGTCAGGGGCATGGCATGATGTTGGCAGGATGCTGGGGTGGGATGGAGGAGTTGCTGGTACCTGCAGGAGACTGTAAGACAGTTGGATTCAGCTGTTGGTTTGGATTTTTATAGCTAAGTTGCACAGCCTAAGCTTGAAGTTTGGGAAGACCTCTCTTGTGTGGCAGTAATTCATTTTAAGTGCCATGAGAATTTCTTCAGTTAGGATTGTAATTAATTTTGATTGGGCTGTTAAAGAAGATGCAATAATTTATTGAAAATAGTTGCATGTTATCCTGTCTGCTGCAGTGCCTTCCCTGAAAAAGGGTTGTGAAATATGCTGGAAGCACAGATGTGATGCACATGCTGACTGTGCTGCCAACGGCGTGAACGCTGCAGGCTGGTGAAGCTGTGGGGAGGGGCTGGGAGGGCACAGCAAGGCCCCAGCCAGCACCACATATATGTCTATGGGGTAATGGAGATGGCCAGGCTGGGATTTTTTCTGGCTAAGCATGAACTGGAGATGTGAAAAATGAGGGGTAGTTCATCTTTCTTCAAAGGGCTTCCTCAAATTGAAGAGTTCAGGGAATATTGGGGAGTGAGGATAAGCTGTTGGAGAGCTTTCTTAGTTCAGCAGAGATCCCCAGCACAATTGTGTTCTAAGGAAGTCTTCCCTGGAATGTGATGTGCTCAGCTCCCACAGTGGTGACAGGGTTGGGGACACTCTGGTGTGGCCAGTGCCTGGAGGTGTTTGGGTTTGTGTGGGTTGGACGCTGCCTGGTGCTGGCACTTCACAGGATGGTGCAGCAGCAGTGGGTTGCTGCCTTTGGGTGGGACATGCCCACGGCAGTGTGTTTGGCGGGCTCCTCGGGTGGCACCATCTCTGTCCATTCTCCTTTTCCATGAGGTGGTTGCTTTACCTCACTGAAAGAGAGAGAAGCTTCAAATGCTGTATCTTAGCAAGAAATTAGGGTTGCTGCAAGCTCTTATCAGAGAAACTGGAGGCAAAAAAATCAGGTTAAGTGTTAAAAATACTCAAAGTAACAATCTCTGTTTACTGAGCAGCCTTTGGAAGTGCATTGGAAGATAATCCTAACATTGTGCTAATGGCAAAAGGAGGCAAAGCCCAGGCCTGACACAGGAACATCTTAGAAATAGGTCATGTAGGCAGTGAGCATGATTTCCAGTTATTGCTAGAAAGATGGGAGGGGGTGTCAGGGCAGTGTTTGTTTTGGTTTCTGTAAAGTCTCTGGTGGAAGGTGTATGTGAAAAGGCTGTTAAAATTTTCTCATCAGAAGGAAACTGCTCATGTATTCACGCAGTGACTTGTGCTTACATTGGCAAAGTGAAAACACCTGTTGAAAACATGCCATTAGAGGTAGCCCAGCTTTGATGGCAAAGGAGTGACCCAATTACTGTACCTATTACATGGCACAGAATCGGTGTGACCCTTTACTACGGGGCTGTCACTGTGCAGACCGAAGCATCTCTCTCCCAACTTCCACAGTCAGAATGGGAAGATAGTGGTAAGTTTTATCTGTTGTATTTGATTTGCATTGTGCTTTACATTCTGTGTTATTTTCCTGTAAATTGTATTGCTCTTAGAAAGAGAGGAAACATTATAATCTCATGAATAATGCATCATGTGGCTGGTATTTTTTTCAGCGGGCAGTATAGATTTTCTGAGAATGATGGTCAGGAGTGGATTTCATTCTTAGTGAATTGTAATTTTATACAGTTAATATGGGTCACGTGCATGTGCAAAAGCGAGTTATTCCTATTTCAAATTAGTTACCTCAAATTAGTTACCTCTCATTTGGAGAGTAGGAATAGTTTTAGACATAATTACTGAGGATATAATTAGTCAAGGTTTCCTTGCACAGTTGGGTTAAATTGTTGTGGCTGAGTGCTCAATACCATGGTGCTCCCTGGCTCAGTCTCATCTTTAATGGATTCCAGATCTGGTGGTTTCAAGTAACAACAGCTTTTCCAGATCCCAAGACAATAATGAAATACACAGAAGAACTTCAAAGGAAACTCCTCTAGAAAGGAAAAATGAGGTTAAATGATGATAGTCAACTGCGGGATATTTTTGTATCCATAAAATATGTCAGACCTATTCCAATGCAGGAACAGGTGAAATCTGAAACTGTGCTTGACTAATAGACTGTGCTTCACATCTATCCAGGCTCTTCTAAATGGTTTGGGACTGGATTCTCTCTGGGGTTTTCAGGTATGCTTCTTTGTGTCTTTTCAAGTCAGCTCCGGCCACACAAAGAACAGACGTCTGTGCCTCTCTTCCCTGTTTCTGATAGTCTTTGCTCTTCGGTAGCGAAGGAATGGCCTGGGATGAGCTGGAGATGGGTCTGCTGGGAGAGGAGCTGGGGAATCCCTGCACCCACTCCTCTGCCCCAGCTTGGCTGTCCTGCTCAGCCAGTCCCTGGTATCCCTGTGAGGAGGTCACTGTCACTTCCAATGAGCCCTGCTCTACTCCCTGGGCCATCGCAGCATCTTCTGCAGGTAGTGTGCTCTGATTAAATTCGTGTGACCTGTCAGAAACATACATCATTCCCTACCAGTGTCGTGGAAGTGTATATATGGAAATGCATTGGACTGTGGTGAGTAGAGAGGGAAAGGCTCCTTCCTGCAGTTTGCACAGGTTTAACCAACAGTAATTGCCCATCATTTACTGATTCCCACACTAGAGGTCCCTTCTGGTGGGCATCTACATCTTTATTGCCTCAGGTCATTAATGTCTTGATGTCAGGATGGTGGGACTGGTGGGCATGGGACAGGACTGGTCCCAGTTGGGTCACATGCCTCTGGGGTATCAGCCACCAGTGGGCACATGGGAAGACACGTGAGGTCAGGACAGCCCTGTCATCACTGGCCTGGGGTGCTCTCTCAGCTGGGCCAGGCCATGGGCTGGGGTGCCTGGCAGGCTGATGGCACCTCCTCTGTTTACAGGATGAAGCGATGCTGAGCTTTCCTAAGGCAGCACAGTCTCGTGCAGCAGGTCGTGGCATTCCCTGTGCCTTACTTACAGAAATCCCAATTTACACCATTAGAGAGGTTAAGAACAAAGAGTTTCAGCATGGTTTGCATTTTGCCTGCACACTGCAGTGGGTCTCAGCTAATTCAGCAGCAGTGGTTTGTTCTGCTTGAAATCCTGGAGAATGGCTCCTCTCCCAAGGTATTTCTTCCGACTTAATTGCCAAGTTATAGTGAAATATGAGGTTCGTTGTTGTCTGCTGGAGCACTGGGGATTCTGTTTTGTTGGCACATTTTTCATGACCTCGTGTCAGCAGCATAACTAGGCTATGAGATAATTTGTATGCTTTAGATGAGCAGCTGTGTGCATCTTAGCTGGAGAGAGAAGTAAGTGTGATCAATTCAGTGGAGTTAATCAGGTAAAGCAGAGAATTAACTCTAATCTTGCAGATCAAGTAATGTCAGACCACGCAAGATGTATGTAAATTTCATGCAGGTGGAAATCAAAATGGTCTGAAGTGATATACACCCAGATTTAATAGAAAAGAGAGAAACAATAGCTGCAAAAGTGGGAAAAAAAATCTACAACCGTTCGACAACTGAAAAGGAAGGTCTTGTACCTTTGTTTGTCTGTGATATGTTGGTTTGACAATGGCTTTTCAGTCATTTCCAATTTAAACTGTTTTGAGGTTGTAAGGAAGGAGGATGCTCTCTGCTCATCCCTGTGCTGTTGTAGGTTATCACAGTTACCACAGGGTTTGGTTTACAGCTTTTGATTTTACTGACATTATGTTGGCAACAGGGCTGAGGTTAGGAAAACCAGAAGAAGCAGACTTGAAATGGCAATCCTTAAACCACAGCTCCTGTGACAAATGTGTGAGTTGTTTCAAGGAGCAGTGGAGGACAGACTGTGCACTGGCCTTTGCCCTGCAGGAACCTCCCTGCATGGGAGGTAACTGATGTTGTGACATTAGACCTGGACTCTGAGATATCATCCCGAGGAGAGAATGTTTAGACATTGTCTCTGTCCTGGTAATCGCAGCATTTTTCTTATGTGTTTCTGTTAAAACTAAATGATTGTGTTTTCAGTATGTGGTATTTAGGTGGAGAAGTCTGGTCTTATCTGTTGTCTTGGAAAACTGGGAATTACCTTGAAAAAAAAGATTTAGGACTATTTATCATTTATAATTAGGAAAAACAGCAAAAGTAAGCCATTAAACATGCTTTTATTGAGTCACAACATGTCATCCCAGACAGCTCACATGGTTTGGTATGTTCTGTGGAGGAGGATGAAAAATACAAGATAGGAAGCTGCTGTAGTTTATTATAACAATGTAATTATTGTAGTTATAGTGTATAATAAAGTGTCACCTCACCAGGACTTTCTGCCTCGTGCTCCCAGAGGAAAGAAACACAGTGGGGGAGGCCAGCACCCTGTCCACCTGCCAGAGAAGATGTGATAGGAGGTGGCTTCACTGTCAACACTAAGCCATGGTACAAATCATCATCATCAATTCATCATAAATGGCTTGGCTGAAGAGACCTTAAATATCATCTTGCTCCAACACCCTGGCCATGGGCAGGGATGCCATCCACTAGAGCAAGTTAGTCAAAGCCCCATCCATCCTGGCCTGGAACACTTCCAAGGATGGGGCATCCACAGCTTCTCTGGGAAACCTGTGCCAGTGCCTCACCACCCTCACAGTAAAGAATTTCTTCCTAACAACTAATCTAAATCTTTCCTCTCTTAGTTTAAAACCATCCCCCCTTATCCTATCACTATCTGCCTGTGTAAAAAGATTCTCTCCTCATTTTTTATAAGCTTCCTTGAAGTCCTGGAAGGCTGCAGTGAGGTCTCCCAGGAGCTTTCTCCAGGCTCATCACTGTGAGGAAAAGCAGGGTGCCCATTGCATTAGCATGTTGTTACATCCTTGAAAATATACATGGGGTTGTCACGTCATGAACATTTTAAAACCAAGTAGGGATTGCAAGATTTTGTCCAACATAGTAATAAATAAACATGTGGTAGCAGAGAGCACATCTCAGGAGAAAACCAGCAGAAATTAAAGGCTCCACTCCTCAAAAATACCATTACGCTGCTTGTGTTTGTTTCTAAATTCAAGGAGTCCCACAGTGAAGTGTTCAGATAGGAAATCTCGTGATGCAAGTAAGAGAAAAGGAGTTTAATCACTGCTGCATGTTCTACATACCCTCATTTTATCGGTAAGCTCTGAGACGTCCAGAAATCGCTCTGAAATTGACAGCCCAAACTTAATATCTTCTTCCATTTTGCCATCACATGTAATTTTAGTTCTCAAGTGACTCCAATTTTAAACTCCCAGTGATTTAAACAGCTGCATTGTGCAAAGGCTGGAGTGAGGACATGCTTTTGTAATCAAGCAGCCCAACTCGAAATTTTATGGTGTGATAGTTACTGTGCCCCATTCAAACTATGCCCCATTACACAGAAGTACATTCCTTTGATTTTACCAAAGAGACCATAAATATGACAAAAAGCATAGCTGGAAAACATGATTTCATGCCTGGATTTTTCAGCTACTGCAAAGAATAAATGAAGTGGTCTCTGAAAGAGGCATATCTTTGCAGTGAATTATGCCTGTATTATTTGTATGGCTAGCAGAGCTCATCAGTGAGCTTACCAGAAAATACACGCCTGCTACAACATTTAGAGAAACAGGGAACTGAGATTTCAAATCAAAATATTAAGAATGTAACTTCTTATTTCAGTAGTTTAATACAGCGGAGACTCAGGATGTGGGGGGAGGAGGTTATTATGCTCAATATAAGAATGTAAAAGATGTTCCATAAATGCATAAATAAAATTAATTGTCAGCAGTCATATGCTTGGCAAACTATGAGGCTCATTTACCTTAAAATTTCTTATTGTATCCTTTCCCTTTGCCCCCAAGGTGATGTAATGTTTTCATCTATGCAAACCTGGTTTTGAGTAAGATTTGGCTCCAAAATGGAAATGTGCTTTTGATTCAGCATTAGGACCTAGCAGACAGCCCTATTTGTTTGATCACTGCAGCCTTTCTTCAAAAAAAGTCCCTGGCTGTGTTGCCAGCTGTGACTGGCAGTATATGGCCTGCGTGGTTTCTATCAGTAATATTATAGATTAACCCAGTTCTATCATTAATTCACCACCAAGTTGAAATACCTGAATAAATGCCATCAAAATTTCAAAATAAAATTGAATAGCTATACTATCTGGCACTACTGAAGCAAAACATAAAACAGCATGCACAGGTACAATAACTGAGAATTTAATTTGTGTAATTAAGTTTAATACATAACAAAATTTTATAGTAAATATTTAAAATGCTCCTAAAAACATGGAGGCTTACTTGCTCAATGTTTTGTAGAAAGGTAGTTATTTCCAGCAGTTCTGCAGGGTAATTTTGCATTGTGAGTTTTTATGTAAAGTACTGACTTACATGAAAGCCCAAGTGGAAGTCCATGGGCTAGTGATTGCAGCTGGCGTTGGATTAGATCCTGTGGGACAAAGGGCAGGCTTCATGCCAGCTTTAAAAATATAATTGCTCACTTGCAAACCTCAAATCAAATATTTTTCCTTGCCAACACTGGTGATTTTTTAACCATTTTCTTTTAATGTCCAAAAATAGATATTACTTTCCCTTTGCTCTCTCCCTTTCATCTTACCTGGTGCTTCCCTGCTGGGTGGCCCTGGGTGGCCAGGCATGTTCCAGCAGCATTTTCTACAGCCAGAGGCAGAACAATGCTGAGCCGGCTCCTGCCCTGGTCCCACCAGTGCTGCTGTCCTCGGGAGTGCCAGCAGCCACCAATCCTCCCTGTCCCTGCTGAGGGCAGGGTGGATGCCTTCAAGGACAGAGAGACAGGAGAGGGAGAGATGAGCCCTGATGAGGCTGCAGCAAATGGACTCGTGGGCCTGCAGAGGAACAGGGTTAAAGGCTCCTTGCAGCTCTCCATCTCTGTTTCCTTCTCAAAACAGCTCTGGATGGGCTGGTGGCCACGCAAATATCAAGGGACATTTGTAAAGGAGATCAGGAGAATGGTTATTTGGTTAGTCCCACCTCTGATTTGCAGGGCTCAGGTTGATAGCCCTGAAAGCCTGTGAAAAAATGGGCTTCAGAGCACTGCATTTCAGATGTTTCCAGGGACAAGGTAATAACACTAATGCTGGACTGCAGATTAATGCCGTTCAAAATGTTGAGATAGTAATAGCAATTTCCTGAATTGTTTCTTTGCTAACCACAGCTTCAAGGCTCAGTGTGTTGTGCTTCACTGTCAGCTCACTCCAGTGGATCAGGAATACTGGTCTGGAAGCAGCTCAGAGGTGCCAGACATTGGCAGAATAATGCCAGGAGAAAACCCACGGCAAATTGTGCACTTCTACATTTATGTGGGTATTCAGCCAAAAATTCTTGTGTGTACTTCAAGGATAGCAAACACTATTTTTTTTCTCAGATGTAAATGTAAGAAGACACAGTAAAATGTAATATGAGTCTCTTCAGTAACTGGGAATTACCATAGCAGGCAGAGCAGTGCTCCATTTTGTGCATTGTTGCATCTTTAGAAGTGGCTTGTGCTCCAAGGAAATGTGAATGTTTACATCTTTTTAAACCTATCTACCTCATTAGGACCATCTAATGTTCTCATTTTCCTATGCCTAATTTGTATATGAACCCTATTAAACTACTGAATGCTAAGATAACATGTGACAAAGTGTTAATAGGTTATGCACATGCTGTGCAACTTCTTTTAAAATCAGTGGTAAATCTTTAAAGCTGTTTAAAATATGTTTGCTCCCCCATGCAAAATTCTTCACTCTAATACTGAGATAATGGGTAAAATCACCCTGTTCTTTCCTGTTCTGACAGTATTTATGCAGCTGAATCTATGTCCTTGTGCTTGTGTCTGCCCCAAATGGAAAACATAGCATATCATGGCTGATTTTTATTTGCTTCCTATAGGTCTCTGCTCTGTACTGTCTTTAATAGGGACCAACCACTCAATATGAGTTGAAATAAAACTCTCAATATTTCTCTTAGAATGGTGCTTGAAGTCTGGGCAGATCTTCTACCTTGATCCTGAAAAGACTGCTGTAGATTTGCACCAGTGCAAACACTGAAAATCACCCAGAGCATTTGAAAACCTGCTGCTTTGTTAGCAATTTCTCATGCTCAGAGAGCATCAATATAAGAAATATGGCCTCAAGCACGTGGAGACTGATGGGCAGCATGATTTGGGGCAAGATTTGTTCCTGAGGCTGGCCAAGAACAGATTCCTCATGCCACAGCCCCTGTCATCTCCTTAGAAGAAACAGTCCTGCTCACCTTCTTTTGAGCATCTCTCCACAACAAGTATTCGTTTTAGGTCTTCTTCTCGTTACTGAGTAGTGTATTAGTGATCCAAGGTGGCAGCAGAACAAGGAAGTTTGGCAGGGCTTTGTTGTAGGAGGATCATTGTTTGGAGGGATATCGATACTAGACAATCAGGCCTCAGACGTTTAAATGCATTTCTGAAAAGCAAAGCCTAAGGAAGAGCAGCACAGTGAGGCTGTGTCTCCAGAGCTCACTCCATGCTGTTGTTTCACACCTGATCCCTGCACTGGTCTCAGCCTCCTCTCTGGAGGGTGGTTCCCCCAGCACAGAGCCTTGGTTTTCCATCCATCCATTTCTTAGAAAAGAAAAACAATTATAAATCAGCTTGTGAACTGAGGAGGGAAGATGAAAGTTGGGGCTGCCCATACAGCTGGGGATTGGGGCTGAAGGAAAGAGCGTGGTGTCAAAAGAAAAGAAACTTTTCCTGTGAAGGTGGGCACAGCCATTCCTAGCACTTTATCTGCACCTCATAACTCAAAATACAAATGTCAGCAATGGTCTAAATACATCTGTGTAGCACACACCACAGAAACGTTCCAGCACTACTCCACCAGGAAGAATTCTTGCATTTAAACTGTTTGAAGCTTCCCTGGGGGTGTCATTTAATGGTGACAGCATATCTGTAGTACCTGTGTACTGTTAAGGGGAGTGCTGCACATAGTGCTGTCCTTACCAAAATTTAACAAAAACCCCCCAAACACAAAGACTTCAAAATAGTCTCCCAAACAGCTTACAAGCCTCGGATTTTAGCACAACACAGGAGTCAATCAAAAAACAAAATAGTAACACCAAAAGCTGCTTGACACAAGACTATTTAGAAAAGGAAATAAAAACACTCTGATTTTTAGAACAGTGAAGACTATGGGTAGAAAAAAATTAGGGCCATTGAAAGCTGTGGGAGATCAGCACTTCTGAGAAACAGCTGGTTTATTACAGTTAGGGTTATTACATTAATATTCAGCCCTAAGGCCTACATTTTGTCAGCCTGTAAATAAATCATATCTGTTGAAAATGCCTTTCCCAAGCAGTGATGTTCTGCATCAGGAGGGTGCCTGTGCACTGAGCTGGTGAACAGGACCCAGCAGAGCCACTGAGGGGCAATGGCCTCATGTTCAAACCACAACCTCACCAAGTGTTTGCTAATAGCTCTTCATCACCTAAATAAAATCTGCTGTTTGTCAGCTGCTGTGACTGGCAGGCAGGTAGAAGGTTGCAGGGCCACCAAGAGCAATGGCCCACCTGAGAGAGGCACAGGCACACTCCGGGGTCTGTGCCAGGGCTGTGGCCTTGCTGGCAGCACCACTCCCTATGCCCGTGTTTGCAACAGTGGGATTAACAATATGATCAAACACTACAGCCAAATCTTGCCACTTGGGCAAGTGGCAGACAGGAGCAAAACAGCACCATATTGCCTGGCTTGAGGATGAGTTTATGTTATGTCACTCCAGCTTTTCTGAAAGTTTAGAGGTTTAATAACTTCACATTCTGCCTTTGCTTCTCCTATTTGCTTTATGTCTCTTTGTGTAACCGTTGTAAACTGTGCAATTGCCTTACAAGATGTTGATTAGTATGTGATAAAATATTAATCAAAGAATGGCAGTAAAACAGCAGATCTGCAGAAACACATTCCTTGAAAAGACTTGAAAACAAAGAAAGGCAAAACAGAATAATTAATTAACAATAACAGAATTCTTGAAATAATAGAAACTAGGCTTTTGTTCTGAAATCCTATTTGTTCTGTGTCCTATAAACTCAGATTTTAAGAGGAATGTGTTCGCAGCAAACTTAAAGAGCATTGTGGTTTACATTTATGAAGCATAAAAATTAACAGACTTTTTTATGAGCGCCTTTGCATGTTCAGTCATAAGAATTTTTATATTGTCTTATGGTGAATTGGAAACAGCTACATGATTGTGATAGTGTCTCACTGAGGAGAGGGCTGTGGCAGGAGAACTCCACGTGGATCTGACTTGGATCCCCATGATCAGCCTTTGGAACCAGGCGTGGCTTTTACTGAAGGTAAAGGTGGCTTTACCTGCCCATGGTGACTGCAGCAGCTCCATAAACTGGAGCAAGGCACTGGCTAAGGAACCACTTCAGTTTTACAGGGGTAGGATCTGGGTTTACAGCATTAATGGTGTTCTGAAGAAGGTGCAGAGAAAGGACAGGGAAAAAAACCAAATTACCAGGATGTGTTGCACCTTTTGGGATGAAAGGTAACAACAAACAGGGCAGGACACAACTTCTAATTATATAAACCCAAATAATTCACTGTTTAGGTCCCCACGAGGCTGTAAACTATTTTTATTAGTAATATCATGCCCAAGTGACAAAGAATAAAATGGTAGAGGTTAAACAACTCACTTGTATCAAGGAGGCTAGGAGATCTGCATTTTAAGCAGCACAAGGAACTAGTCACATGTAGTACTGAGCACCTGCAGTCTTCAGTAAAACTTTAACCTGAAGATCAATCCCATTTCTTATCGTTCTTTTCTATAGCAGCACCAGTCCTGTAACAGGAGACCAACACGGGGTTACTTGGTTTTGGTTTAGGGGTTTTTTTGGTTGGTTTTGTAAGTCTATTGATACTGTATGAAGATATAACAAATCTTACCTAGAAGCAGCCCAAGATCATCTGCTACAATTGCCAACCATGTTGCTTCATCGTTAGCTGTAATAATGCCACTCTTGTTTTTAAGAGCTGTAAGCTACTTCTTGTGAGCTTTGATGAACTGTGTTTACTGAAGTTGAAATCTAAAGTACCCATTTTCAGAACAACATGCTAATATTCCATTGCAATGAGTGTTGCTTTCTGTTGTTTGGGAAGTTTTGTTTTGCTTTGTTAGGTGGATGTTTGTGAAATAACAATGCCTTTTTATTAATACTTCAAAATGAAAAATATAATTTTGAGCTATGATGGACAAGGAGAAACAGGCAAAGTGGGAAGCCTAAGGAAAGATCTTCATATAAATTTGTTAGCATTATGCAATTTAGTGTGAGTCCTAAGGAAAATCTAATCAATGGCAGCTTTATAAAGGTGAAGTAAAATCAACATGCATATATGTAAAAGGAAGGTACTGATCATTTTAATGGCAACAGTCCACAACCTTTCCTGGCATTGCTTGCAGGAATGACATTTATAAATTAGTCCCATTCTCTCTCTGTAGGAAAGGGGGAGAAGGACAGACACGCTCTGATGTGCCCATTCCCCCTGCTGGTTTGGAAACGGGGGAATAGGAAGGGAACAGACATTGTAGTAATTTTTCTTCCCCTTTGCAGCCCAAAATAGTAATTTTTAGTATTTCACCTCTGCTTTCTGAGGGAAAATTCTTAAAGCTCATAAGTTATCTACTAATTTTAAAACATTGCCTGTGCTTCACAGAAACAGTGGTAGAGCTCCTGTCATCAGTCTGTATTCACAGAAGTACCCCTGGACTCTTTCAATGCATTTATTCTCTTCCCAAATAGAATATAATTTCGTTTTCATCATTAATTATCCAGCCTGGGTATTGTTTTCCTCTTTCTGCCCTGCATTATAATTTTTCATAATTTGCTATCTTCCTAGCAGTCTTTCTAATAGTCCCAGGAGAGGTCCCTCATTAGTTACTTTCAGTGTATGCACTTTGATACCCTTCCTGAAAACTTGTTTGAATTAAGCCTGCTGCTGTATCTCCTTGCTAAGCAATAGAAATCAAATACCTTCTAATTATCCCAAGTGTATCTTGCCCAGTGTTAGGACTGGTTATAGACATAAGCCATCTGAATTCCTTTTGACACTAACCCAGATGCAAGCACAGCAAGAACAGTCTTTGACCATGGGCAGAATGAAAAACACATAGGATCAGAATTTTTTCAGGATTTGGTTCACTGGACAAAAAAACCCACTCCAAAACAACAAGTAAAAAAAAAAACCCACAAAAACTAAACCCGAACAAAATCAAAATACTCCAAATAAACCCAGGTCCAGTTATCGGCAGCTGTGCTGTTGCTGGGCCGAGGGACCCTGGACACGCTGCTGGTGCTTCCTCTCAGCACAGCCAGTGCCCCGTTGGCCGTGGCTGGGAGTGAGTGGGGAGGCTCTGAGGACCAGGGGGGGCTGACATGGGGCCACCAAAGGGCCCTGAGGAGCCCAACCCTTGACGAGTCCCCTGTCCCATCTCAGAGGACGGTTCCTTGCTTTGAGATCCATGACTCGGAAAGTGATTCCTGACAGAATTATTGCCCGGTGGCCTTTTATCAACCCTGCGGCTGTGGGCAAGTGCACTTGTGTGGAGCTGGCCTGGGCAGGCAAGGAGAACTCCAGGAGGGATTCAATCCTCCCTCTGACCACAGCTCAACCCAAACCCCAGCGGGGACAGACAGCCACTGCCGCCGGCAGGGACGAACCCTCCAACCTCACCGCAGCTCTTCCAGACGGCCCGGCTGGGGCAGGCGGGGAGAGTACGTGTCCAGCCACTGCTGGTATCTATTCCAGGACTGCAAAAGGTACAAATCTGCTTCAGGAACAGCGATCTTGGCAGACAACAGAGGCAGCTCCAGCACGCTTTTTTATACATACATATTTTGGACTCCCACAGAGAGTTATTAGTTATTAAAAAGCAATCAAATGAGGCTGGTTTTGGAGTACATTTGTTATCCATATGATATCAATTAAGCCCCAGTCTCCTGACTGCAAGGAATTGACATTACCTCATACACATGCAGAATTAAATTCCTTCTCTCCCTCTGCCCCTCTTTGAAGTTGTGAATGTCAAGTATCTCCCACATTCCTGGGGAAAATGTTGCAGCTATCCTGAATGTGTGGATGCCTTCAATTTGTAATTAATAGAGCTGCATAGCAAATGCTTGTGCTGGAGTAGGGAGTGGCAGTGAAGGAGTCACTGGGCTGTGCAGTGCCAGTCCTCTGAACACCGTGGGGCTGGCAGGCTGAGCAGCTGCCCCCGGAGCCCCAGGTGGCTCAGGTGACTTGTTATTCCCCTTTTTAATTACCCCAGAAAGGGAGGGGTTTTTTCGCTCACAAATAGTGGGCTGCCACTCGTGGCAAACCTGCCTTCTCTCAATGCTTTGCAAAGACCAAGGCAGAGCTAAGAAAGGAGCAGAAAATTTCTACCCTCTTGCACTGGAGTGGAGTTCGTATCCCAAACACCACACTTGACATAGCTGGAAACCCCAAGAGAAGGATTAAGGCTTGTGTTGACAATATGACACTATTTTGTCAGATTTTTAAATCTCCCTAATAAGCCTCATATAGATTTCACTACAAATCTATTTGTTTGCTTAACAGACATGGCCTGCCAATGCTTCTGTGACACTGAGTACCAGGACATTTTCTTCTGGTACCTCTGTGTTTGTCCAACTGTCCTGTATGCACCCAGCAACCAGTCTGACCAAGTGGCACCAGAATCTACATAGAGTATTTTAGAGACAAAAGAATTGCTGAAGTGAATGCCATATTTCATTTTCAAGGCAATTTTATCTCCTCATGGCTTGTTTTTATCAAGCTTACCCACGTTAATGCAAATGCTGCAATTTAGGACTAAAACAGGGAGAATACTTTTGTCAGCCAAGTTGACAAAGATTTTGTATTTATAGTGCTATGCAAAATACATATTTCTGTCAGAGTGCAAATTCACAAGCAGTTGCCAAACCAATTAAATTAATATATTCCAGATTAACAGCTCTTGCCAATTAGGGAGAATTACCCATTCTCAATTATACTGGACAAAAATATTTTTTCATAATTATGTCAAATACACAGATAGTTTTATAAGTGAGAAAACTACCATGTAAAAAGCCTGCTATAAGCATTCCAGTTCAAAACATGGATATTCAAGGTTATGAACTGTGGTTTTAAGAGCAAACTTGTTAAAAGCAACAAATCACCATGGAACATTTTTGTAGTTGTGTAGCATGTGTACTCTACACATAAACCTATGTGCCTGGCACACCCTGTAATGAGATCTTATATAAATATGTATTTTATATGTATTTTTTTAATGTGCACTATGCATGTACATTTATAAAAAATTAATACTTCTTGGAAATTATTTCATTTCTTCTCTACATTTCAGTTAGAGGATTTTCATTGCTTTGTCCTGTTTCTATGACTTGAAATAATTTATTGCCAAGATAGCCCACTGTATAGGAACTCCTGCAAAATTTTAGACAGATTTACTATATCATAGACAAGATTTATCACTGCATCACATATTCATTATTTCCATCAGTTAGGACCAAGGTTCAAATATTGCCTTCGGAATGAGTTTCTTATATGTACCTCAGTTTGTTGTTGGTAAATAGGATTTGTGCCACAGTCATAAAGAGAAGAACTATTTCCAAATCCTGACTTTCTGAGGCCTATGGATGGAGGGGTTTTCACTTCCCCTTCATGTCCAGTTCAGGGGCTGAGGTAATACTGATGACTTTGAGAAGGTTTCGTGCAACTGGATGAAAGCCAAAGATGAGCCATTTCTGATTGAAGGGTCCAGCTGTTGAAGAAAGCACCAAGACCAGACAAACCAGGGGTCTAGTTGTTCTTATCTTGTAAGACATTTGACTTTAAAAAGCCCGCCAACATCCCCTGAGTGCTGTAATAATGTGTATTTACCAAACATGTCTGAAATTAATGTGTCTGTCTTTCACTGGCAAAATAAATTGAGTTAAAGTTGTTCAAATAGCCTTATGTTTGACATTTCTGAACTTTGAAGCGCTCAATTTTCTAAAGTCAATGTAAAAAAACAAACTGGAAGGACAGGAATATCCCAAAATCTATGGTTTTTCTATGGCTATTTTCATGTCTATTTCTACAACTCAAAGTAGGAGGAGCTGAAACAAACATTTCACAGGACCAAATCCTGTTCAAGATCAATGAACTAACTTCCACAAGCTTTGCCCCAAGTTTATGTACTTTTGAGTGGAATTTTTAAAAAATAAAAATGCCAGAGCCAATATATAGCTCTGAGCAGACAGAGGGTCTATCATATTCTTATTTTATGATTCTGTTGCCAGAGGGAACCTTTTATCATAACTGTGCTGGCATTATTGCATTCATTAAAGAAGAAAAAGAGAGGGAAATTATATTGCTCAGCCAGTGTTTCATTTCTAATGAGAAGTCCTGCATGCCATGGGAGCTTGGAGTCAGGCAGGGGCGTGAAAACCCCTGAGCTGCCCATGGGTGGCCTCAGAAGCAGAAGGTGATCCTCCCCATTTAGCCATTGCACATGTGTTTGAATGGCAAAGTTGGGTGGTGGATCTGGGCTCTCTGAGGGGCTTTAGGGGGTTCAGCAAAGAGGTGACAGCAGGAGTGGAGCTCAGCTTGCTGCCCAGAGCCTCGACTCATGCCCAAAGCATAGCTGTGGATGCTGAGCAGCCCTAACTCAGCAGCTCCATGCTGGTATGACTCTGGGGAGAGGATGACACAGAAAATACCATGTTTTTTCTCTGAATAACACCCCCTTTTTTCTTCCTTCAGACTGGCTGTGTGCACAGAGTTGTTGCTCACCTGGGCAAAAAATTGCCCAGCTGAAGAGCAAAAGTTTAGGATTCTTTCACCGTTTCTTTGACCCAAGTGTCTTCCCACTTCTGTCTGCTGTCAGCTGCTTTGGGCACCATAGGCCTGGCCAGCAGGAGGTCCTGCACACCTTCCTGACTAGATCATGCTGACATTTACAGGAAGTAAGAAGGATTTGAGGCAAAATCCTGGCTGTGTGTGAATCCCCATCAGATGGCCCTCAGTTTTCAAAGTAAATCAGCTGGTATGTCCTTCTCAGAAGGCCTTGTGCTAACTCTGGGTGCTACTTTTTGGGGCTTTACTTTCCAACTGAAGCACTTCATTTAGGAATAGAATAAGGGCAGAGGAGATGTTCAGGAGGGTGTGGGATGACATGTACTTCTCCCTGGGCAGGAATCCTGATTTTCTTAATGCAACTTGCTTGACCAAGTACATAACATGCATATGTTTACTATGTGTACTTTTTTTTTTTTTTTTTTTACATTGCCATACTGCACCTGGTCTTTTTTTCAAGAAATACTAAAGACACTTCAGCCCAGAAGTGAGACCCAGAGAAAGGAAACCTGGAACATCTGGGGCTGGTTGTGCTAACAGCAGGCAATGTGTTTGTAAGATTTGATCTTTTCATTACCTCTTATTCTCTTCCCATTAGGCACTTGACAGTATGAGTTTAGGATGTTTATGAAGGTGATTAATTCTTTATGTATTAGCAGTGGAAGGAGGGCTGGGCAGAGGGATTTGGCCACTGATCAGGCATCTACCCCTATCTACAGAACCTGTGCCTCTCACTAATGCTGATCTCCTCTGTACCTGTGTGTGTATGTATGTACAAAAATCCTGGTGCAGTGGATTTCTGAGCAATATATGTCCAAATTCATTATAATAAAATGTCCTTGTTAAGTTATCTTACAATTTGATGGGAGATAATAGATGAATGATTTATTTTTTTTACTCTGTCTACAGTAAAAATCTGAGTTCTTCATGTGTTCTTTCAAAACAAGTAGACATATATGTAATTGACAATTCAGTTTTCTAGTGTATTTTTTGTTCCCTCATCACTAAGGAAAATAGTGAGGATGCTGTCTTGTAAGCAGTCCTTTTCTTTGACAATTGTGTTTTTAAAAGGTTTCCACACTTCTTTCTTGTCAAAAAAGCACAAAAAAAAAAATAGGATGAAACTAATGCAGAGTCTTCAAAAATGTGTATTTTTGTGTTGTATAAAGAGTAAAAAAAATAAATCTGAGAATTTGCCCTTCTTTTCTTCATTGCATATTTCAAATCAAATACAGCACCGGACTCATTTTTGGAAGTTCCTGGGGCTTTTAAATCTGGGATTTCAACATATTTCCACCAAGATAAGCTGCTTTTTATGTGCTAGGAAAAGGAAAGGATGATGAAAATAGCCAGATTTTCTCCTTTCGTTCAAGGTGGTGTAGATTAAGTGTGACTCCTCTGAAGCTGGTGCGGGACCTCCAGCAGAGGATAGGGGCTGATTCTCCTCCTGTGGGTTACATCTGAGCAACCAGTTTGGACTCCAAGGGAAGAACTCTGGAATGTGGGGTTTTGGAAAGGGGAACAAAGGAGACAGTTCTGTCTCAGCTGTTAGGGAGCAGTGGGATGGTCAGAAGCTGCATGCTGGGCACTTTGTCTGATCTGCTGTTCAGCTTTCCCTGAACCGCTGAGGTTTTGTGTGTTGCTCATGTCCACAACTCAGGGGGCTGTGTTTGCCAGCTGACCCCACGTAAAGCTGTGGGATCGACTGTGGCTGATGTGAGCCCTCATGGTTCCCTGCTAGAGCAGAGTCTTTTTCTATTGCTTGGCAGCAAGCACCAGCACTGCTGATGAATGGCCTGGCCCCAAAGCAAGGACCATGCTGGATTGCCCATGTGATTCAGAGTTACCCCACAGGGATGGAGTGACCATTCGCTGTGATTTCTGCTGATATTGTGCTCTGCAAATTGTGAGATTATTAAAAAAAAGGTCGCAAGTTTCAGGGTCAATTAAATGACACTACGACTGTGTTAAATCCATGGATCCATTTCCCAGGAACAGCAGGAATACAGGGCAGCAGGGTTGGGTCCTTGCATGGATGCATCTGCATATTTCAATCAAAGGCAGTCATTTTTCACTTTACGCTCTTGCAGGTTTTTGCCCTAAACATCCTGTAAAAAAAGTCTCTTTTTAGAGTGATTTTTTTTTTTCTTCTGTTGAAAGTTGAACTGCTCCTAAAGATGGTAATGCTTGTGGCAGCTGGGAAGAATTAGGGATAATTGCCTACTATTACTGATTTTATGGCCAATAATAAAACAGAGCAGTGATGAAGCACAAGTTGGGCCCCTGATCCAGTAAAGCCCTGTTCAGTGTGGGCCACACTCCCAGAAGGAAATGCACAGATACACAGAAATACACGAAAGGCCATCAAAACAAAGACTCCTCACCAACACCCCAGAGGACAGCCCTGCAAGGAGGCACCTGAGAGCTCACTGTGCCTTAGCCTTGTGCTAAAGTGCAGCTGGTCCTGTCCTAAAGCCAAGCCGGCAGACAAAGGCTGTGTCAATAATACCTCGATGGGCTGGCATCTGGCTGTGTCCGTGCCAGGGCTAGTGTGTGTGCTCCGTGGGAGTCAGAGCTGACTGCCAGCACCTTCAGGACTGGCATCCAGAGAGGAGGTTGCTGTCACAGTCAGGTCTTGCATCTTTATGAAGTATTAAATAGCCATCATACATCTCAGTGGGGTAGACCAAGAGAACACTGGATCTTCTAATCAAGATAGTACTTAAAAACAGGTTTTTGAACAAGGATGAGCCCACTTCATGCTGGATAATCATCTTCTTGTGCAGGAGCCTCTTTCATCATTAGTTTCAGAGTAGGAGATGGCCAGTGACAGGAAGGACCATATTGTCCTTAAAAAAAAGCAAATGATATGTCTGTGATTTCAGTGCTACAAATATAGCTTATCATCAAGGTGGGAGTTTGGAATGAGAGAGCAGTGCAGGGAATAAGATGCCAGCCAGCCTGCTTGAACTTTGGTGCCTCTGAGCCAAGAAATACTCTAATTATTTTATGCAACATGTGGCCCTTTGATTCTGGCAGGCAGAGGCAGAGAGAAAGTTGCTATGCAACCAAACAAGCAGCTGCCAAGCCAAGGAGTCCAGGAACTGGGAACTTTTACAAACAGGAATTGTCTTGAAATATACAAACAGGCAGAAATTTATGGTTGCTTCCAAATTTTGCGTTTGTCATCATCTTGCTTCTGAATTTACGTAGCCAATATTGGTGATGGGTCATAGAAATGTTGCCCCAAGTGCAGTCTGGCAGCCTGTTTGGGAGCTGTAAAACTATGGGAATTTGGCTTTGGTGACAGTGACATTCTGTACATGCAGCTGACAAGGGACTCTAATTATTTCAGTCTAGGCTTGCACTGAGTCCAGAGCACTCCCCTTGTGCTGGGGCCCAATGTCTCTGGCAGAGGTTGTGCCCAAGGCCAGGGCTGGCAGGGTGAGCTGTTCCTAAACCAAAATGAGATACAGGGTCCCTGCAGAGACCATCACCCTGGGGTGAGCATTTGTTAAGATAAATGGGTGAATTTTGCTTGTGTTTTCTGTGAAAATAAATGTGGCTATCTTCTCAAAGACTGGGCAATCAGCAAATTGGTGCTACTCCTCTGCTCAGAAATAGTAATGATGCATGTGCTAGCAGGGAGGCCTTGCTGGCATTAGCCTTTTATTAAATAAATACTTGAATAAATAGTAGTGAAAAACAAACTCTCTTTTTTTGCCTCAGATGTAGACTATGAACTAGCAAAGGTCACGGACAGTATTTTCAGTGGAGTTACAACTGAATTAGAACAGCACATAAAACACAAACTCTGACTAGCATTTGTGCTATTTACCTACTTAATAAATTCCAAGAGAAGTGAGCATTCAGGGCTGTAAACAAGTCATTTATGACCATTCCTTCCCCTACAGGCTGTAGATACTATTTAGACACTGTGGTTTAGAAGCAATGTATTGGATTAGTCAATTCTGCCCCTGTACCACAACCATGTTGTTATAATGACAACATGTATCAACAGCCCATCTTTGACCAGGTGCATTAGGGAAATTACACCCAGAGATGTTGGGAAGTGTTCAAAGCCAGGTTGGATGGAGCCCTGAGCATACAGTGGAGTGATAGGTACCCCTGCTCGTGACAGGGGTTTGGAACTAGATGGTTTTTAAGGTCCCTTCCAATCCAAACTGTTCTATGATTCTATGTCCCCTTGGTGTGTTTCCTGGTTCTATATGTTTCTTGAATGGTGTCCCAGCAAGAGACCATTGTAATATTTTAATAGTAAAGTTCATTTTCCTGTTGCAGTAATTAAGAGTCCAATTTGTCTGATGTTTGTTTTGCATCTTCAGAATAAATACAGTGAATGGGTAATGGTGCAGGCTTTCAGTCCAAAAGGCTCCTAAAAATATCTATTATAAGATGTTAAATTAACAAAGGAGGCAAAGGGGAAAAATCAGGGAGATTTCTGCCTGTGAAGCTGCAATGTGTGTGCCTGGAACTGGGAACTGGTGAGTGATGAGGCAGTGAGAGTGGCTGGGTTTGCCACTAAAGGTTTCTGAAAGGGGATGAGGTACAAGATTGAGTTTTTGAGGCAAGATTGTATCAGACAGAAGATGTATTGCTGGTGAAGATTTTAATGGTTGAATATATAAAAAAATTGCATCTTACAGATATGATGCAGCAGGAATCTGCAAAATGGAGCTGTGCCCTGAACCCAGAGAGGGGAGATGGAGCCTGTGCTGCCTGAGGGAACTGTGCTGGTTGCAGTGGAGACTGAGGCAGCTGAAGGAGGTTTGGCTGGAAGGTGGACTTGGGCTCTGCATGGCAGCAGGAACTGCCGAAGTAGCTGAGAGTTTAATTTGGGCAGAAACCCAACAGCTGAGGAACAGCAGAAAGACAGGTAGGAGCTGAGTTGTGATGTAGGAGTGAATCCCTTACTCACTTTGGTGACCTTATGCTGGGTGACAGCTCGAGAACAACAAACCGCTCCCTGAGGAGAAGAAAGCACTGTTTCCTGTGTCTGTGAAGCCGTCATTTGTTTCCTGGTGAGTGCAGGTGTGGAGCCTGATCTCTGGAGACTCCAGCCTTTTTCAAAACACCGTAAATTTTTGGAAAACCTTGTTCCAAATATCTTACAGTCAGACGCAAAAGAAGACAAAAGCTAGTTCAAAAGAAACAAGGAGAAATGTAAGTGTGCAATATTCAAGATGTCATTAATTGTAAACAATGATTTGCCTGACCTTGGCACAGCTCCCAGGAAGTCACATCATGCTCAAGAATGCAATGCGATGACGCACGACTTGAAAGGACAATGTCAAGTCCCACCTGGTTCCTGTTAGCTGAATGCCTTGTTGACATTGCTCATTTGCTCTTCACTTGACTGAAAACTCATGGACTCATTGACGGATGGAGCTGATGGAATTGCTTGCCAAACCTTAATGGTTTTAAAATGTTTAATAAATTACTAATTAAAGGAGGAGAAAAAGCAGAGCTCAGAAAGATCTTCAAACATGTGCGCTGGTTTTCTTCCCAGCATCTTGTAAATTAAGTATTTTAAATTGTTTGACAAAAAAATGTGCTTGTTTGTTTGTTTGCTGGATTTTTTTAAACTGCCTTAGGCATACTTATGAAAACTACTTTGGTAGGTGTACCCACATACTGATGACGCCACCCAAGTGGAAGACATCACCTCACAGATTCATGTGCCTTTCTGTACCCTTTTAAAACTGTAAATTTCTTAACAGTGGGATGATGTTTGCTCTTCTTTCCTTTTCTTTTGGGGAGACATTTTGGACTTCTATAACATTGTGTGTGTGGTATCTGTGCTCATGCAAGTCATGCATGTGTATATATTTATGTCTACCTATGTGTCTGTCTGCTGCAGATTGCTGTGATTGCTATATACTCTTGATGGGGAAAGCAGGGCTAAAATGGAACTTAAAGGGATACAGCTGGAGAGTCTGCTGGTAATAAGTAGCATCCCTTGAAGAGTGTCTTCATGTTCCTAAGGTAAATGGCACATGCTTTGCTAGAAATCCTCTGAGTCAAGCTTCTCTCCTCCTGTTGTGCAAATGAACTTTGATAATGAAGCAATCATAAATTTTAAGACTGATGCACCTAATGAACTTTTGCTCCTACAAATTTGTACTGAACTCCTTCTCCAGGTATCAAGCAAGAGGAACATAGTTCAACTATCTTCCCCCATCCTATTTCCTGATAGTGTAAATAAAAATTACCATGTTACTCTCTGGCTTTCAATGAACAATTGTGAAATCACCTGTTTCCTCTGTTCTTTAAAAATACTAATTGTAGCTAATAATTCAAATCAGAAATATAAGGAGGACCACATAGTTCCTTCTGAGGCCTGAAAAGATCTTCTGGGATGTCAAAAACCCAGTAAAATCAAACCCAAAACAATCCCAAGTGATGACAGCTGAATGGAAGGGCAAGGATTCATCTTTTGAAAGTCTGAAGTTCTACAGGTATCTATGTTTCTTAGTCATAGAAGATCCCCTATTGGTAAGCAAAATAGCAAAATGGAGAAAATGTCTAGGGCACTATCCTTAAAGAAACAAACAAATCATTAGGAACTTCGCAAGATGTAACTCAGACAGGCAATTAAACAGGGAAAGCATTCCTGCCTTAATCTTACTGTGTGTTTGTTGATCTTAAACTAGAATTAGAACTTGCAGATTTATGAACCATATATAAGATAAATAAAAAAATCCCTGCTAGGAAAGAGATTCTTTCCTCATAAAAAGTGATGTTTGGTGGAGATGATTCTGCACTAGAAGATTTAACTTTCAAATATTCTCACAAATCAAAGCAATTTCTTGATGAACCAGTTCAGTTATTCTGAACACTGAAGAAAAGCATCCACAGGTGATACAAAGCAAAGCCATAACCTGAACAGCTGCAGCCAAAGTCCTGTTTCTGTTGACATCTGGAATCCCTTGAGCCAGGCCAAGCATACCAATGGGAGCAAGGCAAAGGAATATAAATACCTTAAATACCTCACAACCAAGCCAACCCTTCCCTCCTCCTGCCCTTAGCAGACCCTTTGCTCTAAATTAGTGTTCCTCCTTTAGGCTCAGAATTCTTAACTACCTATAGAGTATCTCCTGAACCAGCTCCTACTCCTTTTATTTTTTTAAATGTTCTTTTAGCTTGTTTCACCTTTTGCTACTGAAGCTCTGCCATTCTCTCAGGATGAGTGACAAACCCTGGGTTGGAAAGAGTTTGTAAAATTTACTGATTTTCACAGGTGCTTTGCACCCAGGTGAGTGTAGCTCAATCTGCTGGACCAGCCAGAATCTGCCCAGGAAAGAAAGGGCTGGGTGATGAAGATGGAGAAGGGTGTTGCTGATGCCTCTGTGCAGCTTTCCTGGCTTTGACATTAGAAAGCTTCCATGGAATTTTTTAATGTATTGAGGGAGGTGTGAGAAGTCAGTAAGGCAAGGGCTTTTCACAGTGTGAGATGACAATGCTGTGTTGTAGATGACTCTTGTTTCAATCCTGTATGCCCTGAACTACTGCTAAACCAAAGACTATATTGGTGCTGGTAGAGGGGGCTTCTTCAGCTTTGGTAGTCATAACTACATGCCATTAAGGGAGGGAATCAGAGAAGTTGAATATTACACCAAGTGTTTCTGATGTCTCTGCCTGCCCTTAAACCATGGGGATTGTCAGGGCTTAGCAGAGACATGGGCTGAAGGAAATCTGGGTTGGTGAATAATCTTCTACTTGCAAACTTCTACAACTTCATGTGAAGATAGCAGAAAACAGGAGATATGGGGGTCACAAAAAGGCGCTTTTTCTAAAGGCACTTTTCAGAAGAACCTCATTTTAAGGAAACACTAAGCCTGGAAATAACTTATTACACTTATTTATAAGATGCTCATGAATAACTTATGCTACATTAACTTGTAAATGTGATAGCTTTTGAAATCATTAAGCTCCAGTAGCTTGCTTTGTAAATCCATTGGCTGGGTCTCGTTATTAAAAGCTAATTAGCTCGTTCAACTGGAACGCATTCTGTAAAATAGCTATGCTAGTATTCTTCTTATTATTACAACAGATTATATTAATATTAAAAATATTCCAGCAATGGCATAATGGAAATATTTAATAATAAGGATATAACATTCTATAGAAGCAGATAATGTCATTACTGCTTTAACAAGGTTTCCAGAACTGGGTAAGTGGAATTTCAGGATTAGGATTGTTTTTCTGACTGTATGGTATTAGAAATATCTGATCTATACATTATTGATTTAAATATTAAAGATTATAGCTTATACATGGGAGGCATATTGTCCAAGTGTTCATTTAGATGTGTGAGAAGCTGGGGACTTTGTTAAAAGAAGTTATACTCCTAAAGTTAGATTTCTAAGGCATATTTGGCTTGTTAGGATGCAGTTCACAAGTAAGTGTGAGCAACATGCCCATAACAGCAGGGGCAAGAGGTGGGGTGATGTGTGAGGCTGCTCTTGCCTCCACTCCCAGGGAAATACTGTGGTCATCAGTCAGGTACAAAGTCTTCTTTATTTCCATGAGAAGTGTTTTTTATTTGCCATTGAATTTTCATATCGAGAAAACACTGTGTTTTTCTTCCATACTGTTCTTCCTATAGGTGTCATTCCTGCCATTGTGAAGAGAAATAAGAGGAGAGGAAAAGCAGGCACTCACCAAGCATGTGGCACCTCCAGCACCAGCCCCAGAGTCACACCCAGCACAGCTCCACGAGTGAAACCCCAGGTGTCAGAAACAGCCTGAGAACCTGCTGGGCAGTACCATGGGGAAGTTCATCTTTGCACAAATGACTTGTTCCCAAGTCACCCCATCCCACTCTCTCTATGAAAATAATCACGGTGTATCCATCCAACACAGTAACAAAGGAGCTGTTTGTAGAATGGGTTTTTTTTCTCATCATAAAGTAAAATGTCATTTAGGTTCATTTGTGCTAATCCCCTGGCTTTGGGAGAAGAGCCTCTGTGGGAAAATCAATTGCCACTGGATATAAAAACAATCCAACTGGTTTGATATTTATTATCTGTTGTTGTATTTAAAAAGTATTTGTTATGTAAATTATCCAAACATACTTTTTTTTCCTGAATATTTTGGGTTTATATTTGTCTTTCCTTCATATTTAAACATTTTTAAACTTCAGTACATTTAAATCCCTATTACCAGCTTTTAAAGGGATTAGGGTAAATGGCTTTTATTCTGCAGTCACAATACTGTTGCTTTCAAATACATCTTCTTGGATTTCCTGTTCAGAAAAAAAAAGAAAAAAGAGGAATTTAAATAATTCACGGCAAAGCTTCTTCACGTCTGCTTCTGCCCTGATGAATGTTTCCCTTTAGGAAAGGCTGTTCCCTTATTAATATAACATCTGGCTTTCATCTTGAATAAATACAACAACTCAGAAACAGGACAAAAAGAGTAGAAAAATGTGAATTTTCTGGCATATCAGGCAGCCTAAAGGCCTAATTAACAGAAATAATATCTAGCAAGCAATGCTGCTCAAGGAACTGCCATAAATGAATATTTTGAGCCGAGATGTTTCAGACGGTCTGCTTGGACACACAGACAGCCAGAAGAGTGGGATGGCAAGACCAGCAAGGAGCGTGGGTTTGTGGCCCTGCACGGCACACCAGCGTTACTGGTGGGCCCTGCAGGGAGCCCTGGCTGTGTGACCTGCAGCAGGACAGCTGTGCAGTCTCACTGGCTGCTTTGTACCCCGGCCATGGCCTGTCTGGCTCTGCACACACCCTGTGCTGCCCTTTGCCCTTGTCAGGCAAAGCGTCTCACTCTGCAGGACTCATCATGAGGTTCTCATGCCTCTTAAACTGCAGATCTGGAGACTTAGACTTGGTGTGTTTTTTTTTTTTTTGTTTTTTTTTTTTTTTTTGGGGGTTGTTTTTTTGTTTTGTTTTGTGTGTTTTTTTGTTTGTTTTTTTTTTTTTTTTAATTAAAGCCAAACCAAAAATAAAACACACCAAAAAATCCTTCAGAAAACCAGTGAGGAGGGCAGATATTTGAGAGATGTCCTAGAGACATTTTGTTTCCCTGTCTGGAGTGTGTGGAAGTGAACATGCTCTTGATGCACATGTTCTTGATGGAGGTAGGAGCCCAAATCAGCATCTACCCGTGAGCAAGGTCTCCCTGGACTGAGCCCAGTTCTTCTTTCTTGCCCCTCTCCTTTCCTATTGGAAGTGCATTGATCTGCCCCTGTCCACCCTTGTCCAGCCTGGTGAGAGCAATGCTGCTGGTTATTGATATGCTGACAGTCAGCAGTTGTTATTCTTGTAGAATGTGAGTGTTCTGGGGGTGCCACACACGGGGCAGGGGCTGCTGCTCTGCTGGGATGGCGGGAGCAGCGTGGGGTGATACCACAGGGACCTTCTCAGGTGCTGGGAGCTTCCTGAGCAGGGTTTGTTGCAGCTTAGAAAACCATCATGTTTGCTGCTGCTGCTGCTGTCTGGAAGCTGAACCCAGCCTGCAATGGAGTGGTTGGCAGGAGGGCAGTTGGCTATAAATGCCTTTTTATTTCTGTTCTATTCGAGCTACTGTGTGGCTTTTTGATCTGAAAGCTCTTATAATTTACGAGTTTTAATTGAATTTATGAGTTTGAGAAGTAACTAATATCATATTTAACTTTTATGAAGACTTTTCTTTTTTTTATTTTTTTTTTCTTTTTTAATAAATCCTTTTGGCCTTGTTTGTAAAACGCGCTGTAAGGGTAAAGTCATGGGAAATGCACCCAAGAGCTGCATCTGCCTTAGAGACTTGTATCTTGTCCCTTTATTAGGTCTGTTCCTGTCAACCTTAAAACTCTGCAGCTTCACAGCATGCCCCTATAAGGTAAAATTCAATTCCCCCTTTCTGTAGAAGGAAAACCTGATGCACAGAGCAGATAAATTACCTGCCCAAGGTCAGAGCATTACTGAGAGAGCAGAAGCACACTGATGAAACCATCTCTATTCCATTCTGATAAGCCTGAAAGTGGCTCTTGTTATGAAGCACTACAATGGAATTTCTGTAGCAATAGTAAAATATCTTTTTTCCCCTTTTCCATGTAAATTTTTTACAGCAAACCTTTACATAAGTCTTGGTGGTAAATTTTGTGGTTGAGGGATGACTAGGCTAGTAGTGCACAAGTGTGAATGAGTGAAAGTAAATTTATGGGGAACAGGAAAAATGTGACAAATAAATTTGCAAGAATGCACTGTCTTCTGTCCTGCACGACCACAGGCACCAAGTCTGGCCCCACCCAGCCATACTCAAATCCCACTCACCCTGATCATTGTCTTTCAGCGTTTCTGAGGTGACTTAGACCAGAGGGGCACAGTCAAGTTCTCTTGTTTCCATTAACTGAAAGCAAATACCTTACATGTCAAAACCTTATGTTTCAAGAAACTATTAGTTTTTGACTCGACTTTTGCTTGACAGGTACAATATTGTTAATGAAAAGAGAGGAGTCACTTTGTCACTATGGTGAAAATACAGAGAAAGATTTCTGTTGTGGGTTAGACTTGTTTCCTCCTGAGAAAAAACAGTCCTTTGTCTCTTTTATGACTCTTTTGTTCCTAAACGTATAAACACTGGTTGCTCAGAAAAGTGACATCAAAATGAAAGAAGACATTTTAGTCATCCTTGCTCACATGTCGAGGCAGTTGAATTTTCAGTGCTTTCTTTTATTCTCCCAGCACCTGATCACTGGTGGTTTCACCCCTGACCCCTGAGAGCCGGGCAAGTCACTCACTCATCTGCATCTTCACAAGCACTTTCCCTCCCTGTCAGCTCTCAGAGCAGCTTAGTGGGCTGGTTCTCATGCTTCAGTGAATCTTGCTGATAATTTTCTTCTGGTGATGTGTTTTAGTGGACTCGATTGCCACAAAGAACTCCTGGTGAAATATATGATTAAAACAGTGATCATTTGAAAACTCTGTAGAGAAGCAGGTAGCTTGACAAAGATTCACAACTCCTTTCAGAGCTTCTCCCATTCCCACTGACATCTCGGGGGATACTGTCACCAAACATGGTGAGATGCTCAGCGTGCATTGATAAGGAATGCTGCTGAATCCTTAGGTCGACCACGAAAACACAGACTCTCTTAATAACTAATTGCAGCTCTGGAGGTCTTGTGAAATTTGGAGGAAAATGCATTCCTGGATTCAGATATAGATACTCTGAGATTTATTTTTTTCATTTTCAAGGGCATAAAGATCAGGACAGTGGTCTTAACTGAAACACATGCAAGTTGTTTTTTCCCACTCTTCCTGTATGTCTGCAGGAAACTACAACCTGAAAATAGCCAAGCTGCGATAACTCCATCACAGCAAGGGTTTGTCTCTTGCTGCCTTTAGCTTTCCATTCTGATGTGTTTGCCTTAACCAGCTCTTTTTCCAGTGACATCACTGGCCCTGGAACTGGGAGCATCAGCCCTGGGTGCTGCAGCACCGGCCGCCCTGCAAGCGCCACTGCGGCATCACATAGTCCCAGTGATGACAATGAAAGCAGCAGCAGGAAATATGAGGAATTTTTCCCCATCATGGGACTTTTTCAGCAGCATGTATTATCCAGTCTTTCCATTTGTAATCATCACAGAGTGAGTCTTTCCTTACAAGTAAGAGAGGCGCAGTCCTGCTGACATTGAAAGCTCTGACAAAGGACTCTAGACATCAGTGGGGAAAAGACCATGTTTTAACAGGTTTTGTCTCTTAAGTAAATCCTTAAATTGAATTATTTTCTTCTTATGTATAAACCTCTCAGTTATCCGAAAACATTTTTTTCTGCCACCATCAGAATAATTCTTTCCTTTGACAGGGAGAGAAATGACATTCATACTCTGTAGAGGTACCATTCTTCTTGGGAAAAGGAAGGCTCAATAGCATTTTTCTAAGTGGTTTGTGCAATCTGTCCAGATGCTGAGTAATTGCACTCTGGTGTCACCTCTCTCAGGGGCTGCCCTGTCACTGTGGTCATTATAAAAGAACTCAGCATTTATGTGAGGCTGGGTTAAAACTCTGTGGAAGAGTGCATTACTAAAAAAAGCTCCCACAACCCAGCATCATTCCTGAAATTAGTTATGTAATGAGCTTTATAATTTTTTCATTATTATTATATTTTGACTATGTAATTTACTGTACATAAATAAACAGAAAGTGATATCTTTTGCTAGTCTTCTTTGGAGCAGTAGTTGAAAGCAGTTTGTTACAGGTATCTTTAAATGAGAGTGAAAATGATAAAGGTGAGACCCATCAATGCAATGAAACAGTTTTAGTGAACAGGCAGACACTGGGCATTTAGTATGTTTCCCAATCTACTTAATAACAATCCCTTGTATAACATGGTCTGCTTCTGTCATTTATTAAAATCCATGATTTGAGGGGAACTAAAAAACAAACCAATATATTTAAGCCTCAAAGGGTTTCAGCAGGGTTCAGTTTGTTTAAATTGTCAAATGTTTATTATTTTCTTTCAGAAGAAAATCCTTGTGCTTTGTTGCAGAAAGATATTTTATTAAGTTTAGACAAACTGAACTAGCTTTCAGCAAACAGCATTTGGCTTTTGAACCAGGAGGAAATAGCTTGGTATGGTGTCATCATATTACAAAAGCGATATTGTGGCTAGAGGTCAGAAGTTCTGGTGTTTGTTCATTTGTATTGAGTATATTGGATTTGTGATGCATTATTTGTGCCCCTGTCAGTGTTTTTCTCAATCAGAATTTCACCCTAGACCAGAATGAAATGCAACCAGCGCATGGTCTGAGTTTCTAGAAACAAAGAACTTCTGAAAATGTCCACATGACTGCGTGTAAGTACGGGACACACGAGCTGCTCCAGGTGTGCTGAGCACAAGGCCAGCCCCAAGCCTGCTGCTGGCACTGTGGTTTGGGTCTCATAAAGGCAGACAACTGCTGCTCACCTCCAAATGGGTGGGAGACAGGACCTACAGGGATTACAGACATGTTCATCACTTTGGGAGAGCCTCTTGCACAGCTGCCCAGGAGAGGCTGTGTTTCCCTGTGCTTAGAATTGCCCTATAAAAAGCTTGACCCCGCAGCCTGCCGCAGTGGTGCCTTGGCTTTTCCTTGTCGTGGCTCTTGGGCTGCTGAATTTCTTTATGCCACCACTGTATGTCCCCTTGAGGCCAATTTGGGCTGCTTCCCTTGGCTTATGGGCAGCCTGGGTGAGTGGCCCAGGCATGTGTCACACGGCAGGAGGACCGAGGCTGCTGCACATGCAACAATCAATGGCTTTCCTGCTAAGGGGAGCATGGCTTACACTTGCTTCCTGTCAGATGGTGCCACTAGCTCATTCCTGGAAGTGTTCAGAGTCAGGCTGGATGGGGCTCTGAGCAACCTGGTCTAGTGGAAGGTGTCCCTGCCCATGGCAGGGGCCTTGGAACTAGAGGATCTTTAAGGTTCCTTCCAACCTAAACCATTCTATGATTCTGTGAAATTCAGATTGCCTGCTCATCTTCATAATCCACACCAAATTTTTTCTTCTCATGTGGTGGAAAGGTCCTTTTGTCATGTCTTCCTGTGGATTTGCTGGCAGGAGTGAACATATATGCTTCTGCCTTCTGTTCCTAAACACCAGTGTATGATGAGACAGGCTCAGCCAGTGGTGTTTCCATGCATTTATGCTTATCCCTTCATTTATGACAGAACAATCTCATGGGCAGGGACAAAGCAAGGGGAGGGAGGAGATAGCTGAATAACTCTGATTGGCAGTATTCTATTTTCTTATATAAATATTAATAATTTCTCCAGGAACTGTGAGTGCAAACACCTTTTATTGGATTTAATTTTTTTTAAATCATATTAGCAAAAGCACAAGTGAGGGAATCTCTGTGATAACTGTGACCAACAGAAAATTAATTAGGATTCTGAATCTCTAGTGCTGGTATCTTAGGGCTCTTTGCTTCTTTGGATTAAATTGCATCAAACTCTTTATTAAACAGAGCAGGGAGCTTGGCACTGGAATGAAGCCCACATCTGCACCTGGATTTTCCTATTAAAAGTGGATACAGTAAAAAGAATGTTAAATCCTTTTATCCATGAATCAAGACATACTAGGCAGGACATAGAAAACATGTTTTCTTTTTTAAGGTTTATAATTTTGGGTATTTACCTACCATGGATTTACAGTGGTTTTTTTCCTGTTTGTTTTGGAGTGTTTTGTGTGTTTTTTAATGCTTAGAAGACATCCTTTAGTACCATTTGCTTGTCTGGGATCCCAGGATGAATGTTTTTCTTGTATTTTTAATGAGGCTGAAGTTAACATGGGCATGTTTGTTTAGCAACAACATACACAACTCTTTGCACGTCAAGGCGCCTTTGTTTGTGTACCACCATCATCAGCTCTTTCAGCAGGATCAGGGAATAAAGCTGGTAGTTAACTTCAGATGCAGATGGAAAATGCAGCATTGAACCTGAATCTCCTCTCATTTATGTTGCTTTAAACTCTCTCTAAGTCAGCTGAATTATGTTAGAAAGAGGGAATTTGGCCAAAGTTATTCATGGTCTTGCACAAATAAGATATTTGAGTCTGGTCTAAGGATCAGTTCTTGATTATTGAACATTTAGCAGTAAGTCTTCAAGGAGCAACAATGACAGGGTAATTTAAAAACAGGAAAAAGAAAAAAAAAAGAAAAATGAAAAAGAAAATGTTTTTCAGGTTCCAGAAGACATTGGACAGACCATCATCCTGTCTCTCTAGTCAATAGCTAATTTCTTCCTAGCAGATTCAGTTTCCGAAAATAAATGAAGTGTAGTATCAAACCAATTGGCAGCTCTGAACAATGAGCTGTGGTTTCTCTCCCTGTGTGCTCGTGATGACAGTCAGACCTGGAGGCTCTCTGCTTCAGCCTCAGGATGGAGATTTCAGAGATGGGGTGATGATTTTGAGCTCCATCACAGATTTCTCACCCCTAAGCCTCAGCAACTCACTCTGCTTTGATTTTCCACAAAGGAAAATAGAGTTCATCATCATTTTCTTCCTGTCATGGCTCCTTGCTGCTTGGTCAAGGACAAAGCACTTGCTTGACTCTCACTGACTGCTTCCACTGCAGCCTAATCTGGCAACATTTAGGGTAGGAACTACCTACCCCTTGGTTTGCATTGTGTCTGGTACGCTGGCTCTTGATCTCAGCTGGGATTTTGGGGCCCTGCCTTGAACCTGAGGAGTTTAATGTGTCATATGTAACTCAGCAGAGACTGAGCATCCGGCAGTCCTGGCAAGCAGCACCAGGGAGCCCCCTTGTGTGTTCTGGTACGTTTCTTGATGCTATGTGCACTTTTGAAAAATATTGTTTCAGTGACAGAAAAAGCACCAGCTTTTCTTTTAAAACACTAATATCAAAACAATATTTACAAGACACGTGCCTGAGTAGTGGTTCTGTGGTTGTTGCTAATATTTGGATGTTAAAGTGTTTGTCTGAGAACTGCCTTCATTCTTCTGCAAAAGTCTCTGGATAAATGTCCTGCTTTCTCACTGCACAGCTATGTATCCCACCATAAAACAGAAAGGGGGAAGGGCCCTGGCAGCTCCCATGTTTGCTGACGCTTTGCAGCTGCTGAAGGCTGTTCTTCCTCAACTGCTGCCGCTGCCACAGAACCAGCCTGGGAGACATGGACTGTGAGAACAGAGAGTTAAAACTACTGCACTCCCATGGTGTTCAGTAATGTCTCTTCTTAGATTAATGCCTTCCAAGCACAACCCATGCTTTTGTGTTGCCATGTAGGGCGATGTCAAGGAGCTGTGTGGTATTGAGCACACCGAGCAGCCTGCACAGCAGAGAGCAGGGACAGTGCCTCCAGATGACTGCTGCTAAATATTAAGGGGAATAATATATGGGTTGGCTGAATCTGAGGAAGCCTATAGCCTGTTTTGTGCATAAAGGTTATACAGAGGCTTCCAGACCTTGTAAAATCAGCTTGAACAGGGACAGATATGAGATGAAAGCTTCCAAATGCGTCCATAGAGCCAAGAAGCCTGTTGGAGCCAGAGGAGGGAGCTCTGGCTGTGCCAGTGCCTTGCCTGACAGCAGCCCCCACAGAGCCACCATGCCATGTGTCAGTGCCAACAGTGTCCTCTGCAGGACTCCAGCTGATTTTAGAAATAGTTTTACCTTCAGAAAACATCAATGTTGTTGCATCTTGTTGATGAGCTCTGCCTTCTCTTCAAGTAGTGCTTTTGTTCCCAAAGCAGTGAAAAGACACGCCAAAAGACATGAGGAAAGATGAGTGTTCCCAGCTGCTTCTGGCACCTTCCTTCACATTTTATTTCCTTCTGCTATTCCTTCTGCTCCGTCACAGGGGAGTGTGCTGATCCTCACCTCTTCAGTTTGGGGAGGTGTACGCTCAGCACCCACATGCACATCATGATCCTGACCCGAACTGGCACTTGCTGCCACAGTAGAGCAGGTGCCAGTTCGGGTTTCTGGCTTATACTCCCACCCAGCCCTCAGCAGCAGAGCATGGGAGAAGGCCATCTCACATCTCACAGAGTAGATTTAGATACATATTAGGAAGAAATTCTTCACTGTGAAGGTGGTGAGGCACTGGAACCAGTTGTCCATAGAAGCTGTCCCCCATCCATGGAAGTGTTAAAGGCCAGGTTGGATGGGGCTCTGAGCAACCTGGTCTGGTGGAAGGTGTCCCTGACCGTGGCAGAGGGGTTGGAACCACTTGATTTTTGAGGTCCCTTCCAACCCATACCATTCTATGATCACATATTTGCGCCTGCTAGCAGAGAAGGTGAAGTAACAAAACTATTTGAATTTGAGGCCACTTTGCCATTTCCCTGAAAATACTTCTCAAAGGCATGAGTGACACTAAACACACAGCAGTGGAAAGCCTGCTCTAAGATTTAAACCCCATGGATGTGAACATCACAATGAACTAAAGCCAAAAAACCCTTTTGTGCATTTAATCAAGCAAGGACTTTGTCAAGGAAAGCTTTGATTTTCCCTCTATAGCTTTTTCTACCTTTCATTTAAATATGCTCTGGCCATATCCTGCCTCTGACAGCTGCAGTGTGATGCACTCTTTGGAAAGACTTTGATGATTTTGAAAGAATTTACATATTTCTACTTCTAATTCTTCAATTCAGTAAATATTTTAATTTCTGATTCACTTAGGTCTGGCTCTAACCCAACCTGCATGTCTCTAGGCCTCAAGAATGACATTTAATTTTGAAAGCATTTTGCCAGGCTTGGCGACGTAAGAAAAATGAAGTTCTCATTAAATGTAGGAAGGCAACATGTTGTTTGGTTTGTAGTTTAATGTTATTGCTTCTGAACAGCTTCTCAAGGAATGGCTTTGGACTTGAAAAGCAAAAGCATTCCTGCCTCTAAGCATAGTAAAGCTTTGCATGAGTAAAGCAGGAAGTATTATTTAAAGTGAACTGGAATTCCCTAGACCCTATAGAAAATACATGTGCATAATTTGCTGAAAGAATGTGATTTTTTTCAAGGTGGCCAAGGAACTTTGCTCACTTTTCACACTCTCAACAGTCCATCAAAGCACAGAAAGAGCAGAAAGACACAATGAAAATAAAACGGAAAAAAAAATAAAAAAAGAATGAAAGGCAACCAGAAAGGTATGTATGAAACAAGGCAGAAATGAAAGTCTATGTTAACTGTCTTGGAATAGCCTTTTCACCCTTGCAGCTGGTTTGCTGGGTACCTGCCCCAGAATTATCTGCATTCGTCATCAATGGCATTTGGCTGTTCACTTGCTTTTCCTTCATTACTGTACGTAAAGTAGACTCTTTTCTTTGTCCCCTGCTGCTCATTACCTGATTTGAAAGGGTCATTTATGAATACTTTTCTGTTCTTTTTTATTTTTTTTTGAGATAAACTATAACACTTGTCAATGCTGTAGTTAGAATAGTAAGCACACAACTATGCAATTTCATGTCCTCACGTAAGGCCATTCTGTTTTGAGGAGTGTGGCTGCACAGCACAGTCAGCGTTATGTTCTTCTGTGATAGATTCATGGTTAAATGAACGAGCTGTACAAGGATGTCACTGGGCTGTTGAAGTCCTCATGAAGGTTCCTTCCAAGCCAGCGGGACTCATCCTTCTCCTTGCTGGAGCTGCAGCACTTCAGCTTGGTGTAAAAAATGTCCTCATTTTAAAAGCAAGGTTGTGACAGCTCCCTGATGGAATATGGTGCACATTTTATGAGCGTGTACCCAAAATTAGTGAATGGAGAGGTTTTTTCCAGAAAAGAAGAGGACAGACTGCTGAAATATTTTTAAGTGCTTAATCAGACAGATTTCTTGAGAGATCTTTTGAGCCCTTCCTGGGAGCTGTGATAATGGTGCAAACATCTTCAGAGGTCTGGTTGTGTTGCTGTGTCCCCTGAGTCTCAGAGATCCCCTTGGTCATCCTGGGGTAGCACTTTACCACGCTGGGAATTTCCTGCTACCTGCCAGACAAGCAAGTCAGCTTTGAGCAGAGGTCACTGTGTGCTGGGTTGGAGAAGCCTGAGGTTGTTACACATGGAGAAGTTTGTGTCATTGTTCAGTATTTCACTGACCACATACACTCAGAAACATGATTTCATGGACTTTATTTGATGAAGTAGCCAATGCAAATATTATCAAAGAAATGATACTGTCAAACTTGCAGGTGGGAGCCTGTGGGATTTTGTGGAGCCCATATGGCAGAGAAATCCTGGCCAAACACTCTGCCAGGGAGAGGGAAGCTCACTGCAGAGTGAACAACGCTTTC
Source organism: Xenops minutus (assembly GCA_035221455.1). Lineage (NCBI taxonomy): Eukaryota > Metazoa > Chordata > Aves > Passeriformes > Furnariidae > Xenops > Xenops minutus. The sequence goes on from JAWWEE010000010.1 coordinate 15,607,546, forward strand.
CCCGTGCTTAGCCCTGTTTGCTGGCCACCCCTGGTGCTAAATTGGGCTTTCAGAGTCACCGGGGGTGTTTCACTAAAATGTGCTGGAGATCTCCATAGGAAACTACAGTGGCATCTGACCTTACCTTGTGGTATAGTTCACAGGCAATGTTAGGTCCTGTTTTCCAACACCATTCCAGCTGTTTCCTCATTCCCCACTACAACAGCTTGTCCTGACAAGTCCTCGGCTGGTGGTGCTTCAGCACTTGACAGTGAATTGGCATTTCATTAACTCCACTCTGTTTTCCTGACATTCTTCTCAACAACACTGACATACTCTAGAGCTACCTCAAAACTATTTTAACTACATCCCTTTAGGTAATTTACACTGCTGATCACCTTTATTTACTTTCTAGTATTTAAATGTATATGGGCTAATGAATGACAGCAGGCAACAAATTCTATCTTGCTGCTGGCACCAAACCAACTAACTAAGAATTCAGCCTATCCTTCAGCTGCTGCTGCACTGCTGAAATGCACACCTAGAAATCAGACCACTGGAACTCACCCTGTTGTCATAAAGCACAACCTTTTCAATCCATTTCTCAGCAAATCACTATTAATTACCTGAAACAGGCAATTTTTGTGAACGTGGCATAGCAAATATAGTAAGATATATTAAGTTCCAAACATTTTCTGATGGAGAGTATTATTTATTGTAAATATAATGAACTTAATGACAACAGATGCGTTTATTCATTTAGCTGCATAACCCATTAGTCTCTCTCCTAGACAGTGACCTCCTGTAAGTGAGCAGGATTGGTGCAGCATGGGTTTTTTCCAGTAGTGTATATATAGTATCTCCAAATTTGATGGACCATGAAGAGAGACAGTGAGCCTTTGTATTACAACAGATCAGTGACACAAGCTCAGGAGTGTTTGTGATGGGCAGGGATTTGAGCATTCCCAGCTAGTGTGCAGGTTGAATACTCCGAGACAAGAATCTGTCCAGCTGCATGTCTGGCTGCATGGCCAGTGTTTCTGGAGTACAGCTATATGTGAAAATCATATTTCTGCTGCCTAATATTCATATTCAAATGGAATAACCTTTTTTTCTTTTTTTTTTATTTTTTTTTCTTCCTTTTTTTAATAAAAAAGGTTAAGAACAAAGACATGCAAATAGGCAAGTCTGATAATGTGCATACATCCCTAGGTAGAACATCTTATTCTTTGGATGCTTCCTGCAAAAATAATAAAAAAGGCTTTTAATTGGATTAAAGCCTGCAAGAGGAACATTTCTGCATAAATGGGGAGGGGGGGCTGTTGTACTGAGTTTACATCTCTTTCCTAAGAATGGATTGTGATACAGACAGGAAACTGGTGATGGCATTATGAGTAGGATTATTTGTTCCTTGCTGATGGCCATTAGCATTGTCAGCAATTTGCATACAGAAAAAACTCAGCTGCCTCTCCTGCAGAGATTACGACCTGAATCCATCATTGGCAGCACACCTCAGACATTACACAGTAAATTCAAACCACAACAGGCAAACTTCCAAAGAATTAAGGGGTTTAGCTGGGATTTTTTCTGCAGCACATGTTAGCCTTTTTAACAGGATCAGGTGCCTTTTGGTGGAAACAGACTTGACTACTGGACCATTAGAAGCAATACCTCAGAAATAACCTGCAAATGGACTTGTTTCCCTTCCTGCAGACAGCTCAAACCAGACAAAGGAATAAAAAAACTCAAAAGAAACCAGAAATTACTGTCAGCAGAAGAAACTTGACAAGGCTGCAATCTCAATTTGGGAATTCAAATCAAGTCTTGTTTTCTCTTAATTAGTTGAACATTTGCGGCTGAAATTACCTAGAATGGGATGAAAAATGCTGATGACTGGTGCAAACACACATTTTCCTCCTCTCTCCTGGGTTAGTGACTCCATGAAGGCTTTCAGTGCCCTGCTGGGAATGAGGTGAGCGTGTCAACTGGGTCAGCAGCTATGTGTGTGCAACCTGGGGCTGTGGCTGGGACAATCCACTGCTCACCCATCCAGTGGGGACCGGACCATCCCCAGGAGGAAAGTGAGGGGGCAGTGCAGCCCATGGGCACACACTATACTGCTCACCCATGAACCCCACATGTTCAAAGGCTCCTTCCTTCTCTGCCCTCTTAAGCTTCATCACAGTTATTGGTCTCACTCATACCACTCGTGTTCTGTATGATAAACATGGACCATTATGCTCCAGGTGAGGAATTCAGTACTCTCTGCTGCTGCCAACAGTACAGGGTATGATATACAGGGTATGATGTTCTGTTCTTATTGTTGGCTGCCCTCACTTATCCTAGGGTATTGCTACCCTTTATTGCCCTTTTTATTTCCTACTTCTTCTACAACTCGATTTCAATTTTTAATCTCATTCAATGAATGACCTACTTAACCTATGAGTCGCCTACCCTGTATGGCATTTCTTTTGTACCACCATGACATCCCCATAGAAAGCCTACCTCACCCCAACACCTGTCTGTAAGTTTGAAACAACTTTTTCTGTGTGGGAAGATATTATTTAGGTTGCAATAATATTTCACTTTTTGAAATTTTCCTTTATTAACAGGCCTCAAAGGACAGGAAAATGTCTTTGATACTCATCCATCCACTTTTCTAACACAGTGTTGTAGTTGTTTTTTAATAATAATTTCAAAATAGTCATAAGCTCAGAAAAACTGTATTATTTTTCAGTTCAGATCATCTTTTATTGTGGAAAGCAGCTGGCCTTTGCAGCATCATATCAGTTGTACCTTCATAAAGCTCTGCTGCCACTCTGGTGAGTTTTGAATCTGGTGAGTTTTGAATCCATTTTTCATAGCATAAGACAGATAAACAAAACAAATTAGGCCCACAGATAATTTAAATTCTCATAGAAGATGTGATATTATTTCTAACAAAAACATCCCAAAATAGTCAGAATAAGATCTTCAAACTCAGTAGAAGCAAGATAACCAAGTCTGGATTTTCCCAAGAATTGCATGTCCAGGATGAGTAGCATTTTCCTGTCTTTACGTTAGAGCACATAAATACCTTCTGAAATCTCTCTTGGCTCTGCTCCCTGCCCCGGCAATGTTGGGGCTTTTAAGTTCTTGGTTTAGCACCTAAATTGATTTCTGAGTGCAGCCCTTCAATGGCCACTGCCAGAGCTCCAGGAAAATGCCACTGAAGTGCTTGGGCTTGGCTTTTCAGAGCTGTCTTTAAGTGCATTGCTTCCAGTGCTAATCCCAATGGAGACTCCGTAGTCTCGGCTGTTCCCTAACGTGAGAAGGAGGAATTTCTGCCGAGCACTCCAGCAGGCAGCCTTTGCTCCCCTGAGATGGGGCTGTCTTAGAAACATCTTGCTCATGCCAGCAGCTCTGCTGTCCCACGGGCAGCCCTGCCTGAAGGCTGGTGCCTGTCTGGGGTGTGGGATCAGACATGGGGACTGTCCTCAGGGGTCAGCACACCCCGTGATTTGTTATCAGACAGGTTCTGGCAGTGTGAAGGAGCCCCTGCTACTGCAACCAGCTGTTTACTCTTGTTCAGTAACAATTCGGCTGCTGATAGAAAGGTCTTGTGGGGACATTTAAGAACTGGAGGGGACACTGCCTTGGAGGCTAATCCTGCCTCTCTGCCCTTGACACTGGCTCTGTGCCTACTCACAGGAAGAGGAGACAATACTAAATTCCTTCCTTTGATGTGTGAAGAACTGGCTTTGGACAGTAGGACTGGAGCACTTCATGCTGGAAAATGGTGGTGGGTGACAGCATTGGCACAAGGTTCAGGAAACATGCTGTACTGTGAGACCTCCCATTTGCTTTACTTTGTTTTGCAAGATGGGACAAAATGGGAGTGGGATTAAAGTAAGTTTTTCATGACTTTATTACTCTGGTGGTATGAAGAAAAGAGAAAGAATGTATTCAACTACTTTCTGCAAATCCTGCAGAGTCTCGTGCGATAACTCAGTACTTTTTGCCCCAATACGTGCTGAGGTAAACAGCAAATGCACAACTCTGCCAACACTGCACAGTAATGGAGTTTTGAGGACTTTAATGCATTCAGATGTGTTGTCAAAATGCTATACCCATCCTATGGCTTTACTTCCATAGTCATGGATGCAGCTTTGTATGCTGGAGGCCCTGTATCACATGATGGAAGCAGTTGTACATCAAAAGGCAGTCTCCACGGCTCTCCAAAAGCTAAGCTGAAGTGCTGTGTGCTCCCTGCCCAGAGCCCTTTCTTTACAGCTTTTGTCAGAAACAAACCAGCTGGTGCTTCCGCTGTTGGCCCAAATTGTGACATTAACAAGTAAACTGCTGGTTAGTACTTCAGCTGTAACAGCACCAGAGGTTTTCAAAGCAACAATAAAGTTATTTGAGAAGAAAAGTAGAAAACCAGCAGCAAACCCCTAAGGGGGACAGTAATTTTGAAGTTTGCTTTTGCTCTGCTCCTGGCTACACTCTCTTTGGAGTGGCTTTCTTGTCAGCCCTGTTTTGAAAGGCTGCATAAGTGATTATGTGATTATTGCAGCCTGCCCACAGGAGCACAGGATATAAATGTATAGATGAGTTTGTGGCCTTTTCCTCCTTAGTTCTGCTGTGTTTTTGGGTGGCTTCAGATGGCAATGTTGTTGATATTTAAAAGAATTGGCATGTGCCCAGAGGCTGCTGCTCTCCTGTACACTAAAATAACAACTGCTTAGTGTTGGCAAGCTCACAAGCAGCGCTGTTTTGGGAAATGCAATAAAAGAAATACTCTAACATGCACAGTCTGCCCTTTTCTTGACATCAAAAGGAGCTAGAAGCTCAGTTCATCCATGCACAACTCTGCTATACTTCCACATCATTCCTGAAAAAGCAAGACAAGTATCATGCCAATGGGAGTGTATCTCTTTGGAGACTGCGAGAAGAAGGAATGAAAGTCAGGACTGGATTATGAGAAAGTTGTCCAGGGCTGGCAAGGCTATAACATTGTTTTCAGTTGTGACTTTTCCAGGTTCAAGTATCTCTGACAGTTGATCAGCCTGGCGTGTGCAGGAAAAAGGTCTGTGATTCATCCCCTGTTAGCTAATTTATTTCTGGAAACAAATTACAGAGCATTTTTAAAGTCTCCTGTAATATTATGATGGGCTTCCATTTAAGTAAAAGGAGTTGAAGCAATCTGGTGAATGATGGAATATAATTCTGCATTGCTTTTCTTTACACTGAGCAAAGCATGGCTGGCAGTTGCCCACAAGTCTGTATTAGTTCTAAAGATATGGCATTTTTCACATGGGGGAAAACTCATTCAAGTAGTTACATGTGTTAAGTAACACAGTTTTGTAGGTGTCTTAATCTCCTGTTTTCTTTTTTTTCAATTTCCTATTTTGAAACACAGCTCCAGGGTTTTGCTTTTAGTGGCTGTATGGACTGGTGTTCTTAGAGCTCAGACTGGTGTTACTCAGGATCTGCTGGACTTTCTAAAAAATAGCCACCTGATTCAACTTCTTTTTTAATATATGCTTCACACACTGTGGAGCTTAAATTCACTTTCCTTTCCAAGTCTGTTTCAATGAGTAGAGAAATGAATAATAATAATGTGTTGAATTTAGCTCAGCATTTTTCCTCAGCCTGGCTGTCTCCTAGTCTTCTTCCAGAAAGGGCTGTGCAATGTATTACCTTGCTGTGGATGGCTATACTGGTCTGCCTTAAATCTGTGAAGGCTCAGTGAGCTGGAAGAAAATACTTTATATTCCTTGATATCACCACATGCCAAGAGGGTAATTTTTTTTTCCAGCCAAACCCTGTCTCTTTCGTTCTCTGATGTAGCATAGAAATATGGCTGTTAATATAAAGGTTTTTATCTCAGCTGAAGGCCTCTTAAAAATGACACTGTTATCTGTTATCCATCAAACAGTGTCAGAGGCCAGATTCAAAGTAAGCAGATTTCTAGGGTTTGCCTTCTTTCTGTCCAGAAGTGATCGAGGGCTTGAGGACATGCCAGACAATACATTAGTTTTCAAAATTGTACTGCTTTTATGTATAAATACAGAGGTATAAAATACAAACATTATGTGTATATGTTATATAGTTACTATATAAACAAGTATGAAAAACCTAAATATGCAAGCATTTTTGTTTTTCTTTTTCTGTTATAAAAAAATGCAGTCCTACAACTCTTTTGAATATGTATTTATTTTTATCATCTTGTGCTGAAGAACCCTTTTTTTTTTTCCACTATATAGTTTTTTCTTCCAATAGAAGCAAATTTTTTTTTTATTTGTGCAGCCATTGTCTGGTACAGTAATATGACTCATCCCTCAAATCCTGGAATATAGAGTAAATCATCTGCAATCCACATTTACAGCCATTCATTCTCAATAACATAGTCCCAAAGAAAGCTAATCCCTTATATTTTTTTTTCAGGAGAAAGTGAGTGTTTTGCTTTTGGAAATGTCTTCACTGGTCATTGAATGCCTTTCCTGTTCACTTTTGAAAGAACACAATTAAGTATCTGATTAGATCTGTCAGTACAGTCAAGAGAGCAGGAAGTAATGGCCAGGCAGAAATACCTTTCTACAGCAGCAAGCGACTCATTTACACCAGGGATCCATCAGCCACATGATGCTGCTATAACAATCAACCCCATCAAATGCTGAATGATATTTTAAATATTCTTTAATTGATGGGGTTTTATTTTTTTCTTCAAAAGGAAAAAAACATTATTTGCCAGCTGGGATAGTTGGGATGCTTTCCTCTGTCTGTGGGGTTGGCTTCGATTAGAGCTGTTCAAGGAACACTGGTCTGGACAAATACTCACTCCTGGCTTTTCTCTGTCTCCTGCCCAGCTGGGGGCCCACAGTACACCCTTAAATGGTGGTGGTGGATGCCCAAGGATTGTGGCATGAGATCCCATGTGCTGCTCTCTTTAGCTCAACATCATGTTTTAGGACTGAGCCAAAAGGGGTTGGGTTGGTTTTGGCTGATCTCCCTTGCCTCCCATACCAGTCAATTTGTCCCATCCCTTCCTCCCCAGGCCAACAACAACTGAAGTCGACTTTATTAAACTGATATCTGCCTGCTGGAGTGAGTCCAGAGGAGGCCACCACGTTGATTAGGGGGACAAAACACCTCTCCTAAGAAGAAAGGCTGAGAGATATGGGTTTGGAGAAGGCTTTGGGGTGATGTAAATATTGCCTTCCAGAACCTGAAGGGACCCTACAAGAAATGGAGAAGCACTATTTACAAGAGCATCTAGTGACACGACCGGGGGGAATGGTTTCAAACTGGGAGTAGGTTTAGATCAGATATTAGAAAAAACTTTACTATGATGGTGGTGAGGCCCTGGCACAGGTTGCCCTGAGAAGCTGTAGCTGCCCCATCCCTGGAAGTGTTCAAGGCCAGGTTGGATGGGGCTTGGAACAACCTGGGATAGTGGAAGGTGTCCCTGCCCATGGCAGAGGGGTTGAATAAGATGATCTTTAAGGTCCCTTCCAACCTAAACCATTCTATGATTCTATTATTCTGTATCAGCAGTGGTTTCCTCCAGGGGACTCTGGAAGGATCAAAGGCTGTGTACCAGTCAGACAGTAACCAGCATTGCTTCCAGTGTCCAGCTGGCATTGCTGGCTGCAGCTTCCAAGCCAGCTGGTGAGGATGTGATGCTAGGTAAGGAAAGGGGCCCAAAATATCCTTCAATTATGCTAGAATGTTTTACTGAATAACAAAACTAATAAGCTGCTTTGCAGCACTGAGGTCCTTTGTGAATCCATTAGAAAAGCCCCACTCATTTAGCTTTAGGGTCAGGATGGAAAAATGACTCCACAACAAATCCCATATTGAAATCCTGTTTATTTAATTACTGCAACTCAGCCTTAAGGCTGAGATTATGTATCCAAAGATATACTAATGCCCAGTTTTTTTCAGGATCATCTTTTTAATTTGTAGTGCAATGACATCCACATCCATCACATCCCAAAACAAAGGCAAAACTGTGTGAGGTTACTTTTTGATGCTGTCTGCAGAAAACAACAAAAACAGTCTTATCATCCACATTTTGGGGTTTGTTTGCTTGCTTTTGGAGGCACTGGTCTGTAACAGCTTGAGAACTATTGAAATATATAGTTACACTACAGTGATCTTGTCAATATAAAGTCATTGTACCAGGATGGAACTGCTTGATTCAGTTATATGATTGTATCAGGCAAGTGTCCATTAATTTTCTGGTGATGCTGAAGGAAGGAGGGTGACAATAAATCTTCAGAGTGACTTTCTAACTAAGTGGTTTGGAACTTTGTGACCTCTGTACATTGAAACCCACAGAGTTTTTATTGCTTTTCCACCTTTTAGCACAGTGAGTACATTTCTGGGTATTGCTGGATATTTGTATATGTTATCCTTACTGCATGTTTAGGGTTAAATCACACTAGCTATGTGTTTGAGGCCTCTGCAGTGTGTGACATGGAGGAGAAATCGTCCCTTATCAAGGTACTTTTAGAAAGTGCTGATCATCCCAATGGTTTGTTAAACACTCTTTGGACAAATATGCAGACACTAAACATATTACTGTGTCTTCCTCAGACAAATGTTGCAGCTGTGTGAGGACACAGCAGCTGTACGTGATACTTGAGAAAGGGAAGTGCAGAATGCTTTTTGTTTTGACTTTTTAGGGCATTAAAGGCAGGTTGCATTAAATTACCCATGTCATGCTGTCATTATCACACAGATGTTACTAGTTTTCTCTGTCCAAAAATGATGGGAGCCTTTGATGACAGTTAAGTAAATAGATTTTGTTCATTTCAGAGACTGCAACATTCGCAGCCAGCTTTCTTGCGGCATTGGTGGTAAAGAGTTGATCACCTCCTGGTCAAGCAGAAGTCGACATAGGGTGGGCCATGTTTTTAGGCATATTGCTGTTACCATGTCTAGAAAGTCCCTCAAGGCCATAGTAGCAAAGCAGCAGGATACCAAGATACAGGTATTACAAGGCTGGAAAGAAATGTAATTTATGGATCTAGACCCACTTTCTTTCACATTATTTTCATGTTTTTGATAGCAAAGACAAACTGTGTGTTGTGAGCAACAAGTTTGCTATGGTTGAGTAAATGAAGCATAGTGGATTTTGATATGAGTTAATTATTTTGGGGAGACAAAAGTGTAACATCATCAGCTTTAAATAGTTCAAGAGACAAGGGAATTAACAAGATGCCTTATGAGGTGAATTAATGTACCCATCAGAAATTATTTTTTGCCTTTATTATAGTGTGTGTGCAGATTTTCAGGACTTTGATGATATCTACATCTATTAATCAATTCAAAATTCGCTGAAGGTGAAAAGAAGGAGGAAAGTAAGAGTCATTTCTGATTCGATATTAGTCACAAGTCAATGCTAAGGTCTGGTAATTGTTTGAATAGGGCCACCCTTTGCTAGCTAGTCAGGAGACACTGAATTTTATTAAATGGGATTACTGGGTCATGACATGCACTGTATTGTGAACAGTATTTGATCAAGGAGAATACAATGAAATAACCTTCAGACAAGGCTGTCAACACAAAAAGACATCTTAAATGAAAACCACTTTACTATGAAGCAGATCCAACGACCTTCAGGAGAAATTTCCTTTGTCTGTAAAAGAAAGATACTTAACTGCAGACTTACAGATCAGGTTCAGAACTCAAAAAAAGACTTCCATTTCATGTACATCAAAGAGCCTGCTCCACATGGGCTCAATACAGTGGACAGTCTGGGGGTGGGCCCTGCCTGCTAGCTCGAATAGACAGTCAGCTTTGATGCCTAATTCCCAATGTGGTTTTTCTAAGGAAGCTATGGGTTATATTTGATGCCTTCTCTGCCAAATCTCGGGTTGTCACTCTCTACTCTGCAGACCAACATTGTACCAAAAAAAAGCAGATAAAGGGGTGAATAACCCATTATAAAAAAAGTAGGCTATTTTTTCCTGCCAAAAATGCCTGCTCTGTTAAACTGAACTACTTCATCTTCTTCAGGAAACACTGGTAACAATCAGTGGATAAATCCATAAGTGTTAAGGAGAAGAATAAGCTGAAAGTGATGTGCTATGAGATCACAAATTCATTTATGGATTATGAATTGCAGTGAGTGCCCACATGACTCTCACATAACCTAAAGCTGCTTTAATCCAAGTCTATTCAGGTTCCTGAATATTCCTATGGAAAGAGTGCTCAGTGCTGGGTTACCATTCCCATCCAGCAAACAGCTTGAATACAGTTCATGAAACACGAAAACAGTTCCTGTTTCCTCTTACATCCTGTATAACAGTGGCTTGTGACACAGGGAGGTACCAGGGCTGAGCCTTTCTTCTTCCTTGCTTCTACAAATGTTGGGGTCAAACTATCTGAGAACAGGGAAGGGCTGGCATCATCTTAACCAAGTCCTGCTGGACCGTGTACAAACACTGTGACCATAGCTCAGTACAAGCAATGCGGTGTTAGATGGAGCCATGAAGGTGTAGACATATTGCTGACACTGAGGCAAGAGTGATCAGGACTGCCTCAATTTTCTTACCCGAGGTTTTACCTAATGCAGCAACCAAACTTTGCTATTGCTGCAGTTTGGGAGTATTGCAAAGTGGATTGTTAGAAAGGTGCTGCTGGAGGGGAGGCTGTGGCGCAAGCAAAATTGCAATATGGATCATGTAAAAAGATTAGGCAATGAAATTTAATCATCTTGCAGTAGCTGCATACGGCAGGGTATGGCTGACTTGAATGTCAGTGCTCAGGGCAGTGTGTCACATGAGTGTGTTTCAGCCACGTGTTTCACTGATGAACTCAGGAACCAAAAGTTCACAGGATTTTCTGAGCATGTGTGAGAAGAAATAATTTGAAACTGCATAAAATGGATAGTAGTGAGGTGAGGAAGAGGGAAAATACATAAGGAAATGTTAAAAGCCTTTTGCAAAAGCCCATTAACAGTTCTGCTCAGGCACAATAGAGGAGAGAGTGAAGAGCATGTAAGGAAGATTGAAGTGAGTCACCTGGGTAAAACACTACTATGACCTAAAGCCCTATTTTGTTGCTTTTAATGACAAAATACTCAGTGCAAGTAATTTTTCCTTTCTGTGGCACTCCTGTACATGGCAAATTATGATCATGATTCTGAATGCTCTTTCACCACAATAGAAAAAGGAACCATGTCATTAATACAGTTATCATTGTGTGTGTGTGTAAACTGCAGTTTATTACTTGTGATTTCTTTTTTTGTAGGATCCTATGAAGTCATCAAGGGTTCTTGAAAAATAAAGAAAACAAAACCAAACCCTAACCAAACAGAGCACTCAAGTGGAGTGAATTTTCAGTGAGCCTGGACTAGTCATATTTAACTTCAAACATCTGGTCATCAGCTTAGAAAAAGTACTGAGAAAACAGTATTAATTAGGACACCTATATGTATCTGTCTCTTCTTTACTTTTCATCCCTGCAGCCTCACAGCAAACTGTGGGAAAAATGCATAACAGAAAAGGACACTTTGGCTTTCAAAGCTGTGCTACTGTGGCTTTGCTTATTCCATGCAAATATCTGGGAGCTGAGAAGGAAACCTTTTCGTAAGTGGAAACCATAACGTCAAACACAGCTGTTCCTTGTCACTTTTTAGTGTGCAGTACCAGTCTCAATTTGGCATGAATGTAGTTATTTCATTAGCAACTTGAAAGGTGAAATCACCCTTTCAAAGCTGAGCCTTTAAAATGAAAACATTTCAGTTCACTGCAACTCAGAAGGCCTCACAGCAATAGTGAATCTCTCCGTGTGACAGCCTTTCTCCTCCACTGTGCCTTGTAAAGTCTGAAACCAATTCTGCAAAGACTAGTCACTCAACTTGGTTATAAAATTCATTTGAGGGAAATGCAAATGTCTGGTAACGTGAAGGAACAGAAAGACAAAATACCAATTCATTTTATGAGACATGGTGATGGATCATGGTGTGACACACTTTTGGGACTACAAAAGAGTGAGCTCCTCTGAGTTCACATGGATTCAGTGATTATTTATGACTGCTAACATCCATCTCCAAAAGGGCAGGGTCCTGGTGCTGGTGCTGCATCATTACTGTGCTATTGGAAATGCACAGGAGTGGAGTGGAGAGCTTGCTGAAAGCAGATTCACACGCCGGCTCTTTGGATTGACTCCTCTTCCACAGCCTGGAAAAGCATTGCATAAGAAAATTCTTGTTCGTTGCATTAGGATTTTAGAGGAAGAGCTGTGACATGTGAGAAACAGATCCACTTGGCTCTATAGCATATGCTGGGAAATACTGACATAAAGAGAATAAGTGCTCTGCATAGCCCACATTTTTTCCCTTCTATGTCACCTGGCCCCTTTTCCAAAGCACATGCACACAGACCGGCTGTGCCAGGGCTGGCAAAGGACAGACTAAGAAAGGTAAATTTTCAAAGAAAAGAGACAGGTTTTGTACAAAGTCAGCTATGGCATGCTCTGTGACACCTTCAGGTTTGGATCCAGGAGGCAAAACCAAAACCAAGCCCACTTTTTTCACTTTTAAACTTCAGTAAGTGCAAGCACCCTTAAAATACATGGCTGCAGATTTGGGGCCAGGGCCACAGCATGTGTAGTGCAGTCCAGTTTTAGGGAAGGCAGAGGAGATATAGTTTATTGTGGCCAAAGCTTTAGCTCTTAGTAATTAATGCTGGAAATTGAGAGGAAAAAAAGTCAGAAAAAAATAATCCTGCATCAACCCTGTCAAATTAAAAAACTTAGTAGCATTGAAATAACCTCATAACATTTTACATCAAGTCAAAATAACTTCCCTCTTCTCCAGCAGCCCTTTCTGGTATGGCTGCTCTTGCTATGTGCTCCCTGTCACTTGGGACTAGGGCACAGGGAGTGGAAAGATGATGGCTCGGCAAGAATGACTCAGCCAGTGCTCATTTGTAAACTGACAATTGTATACTGGAAAACATGAAGAGCAAATGAGTTTGCTTTGTAAACAGTGGGAAACATCAGCAATATCTGGTGTAACTGTTATGTAAGGCGCGAGTGAGGCACTGATTTCTGGGCGACACCTACAGCGCCTTAACAAACACTGGAAAACAGAATGTCAAAGAGAAAACGCAATGTGAGTAAGAGGAAAAAAAAGTAAAACCCTAAAAAGCTTGAGAATTCAGAAGCTGCTATAACAGATCAGTGAAAAGATTATGAGTAGGCATTGAACTCAGGAAACACAAAAAGCAACATCATGCATCAAGGAAAACAGTTCCCCATGCTCTCAGTGTCTTTGTATGAGAGCTTTGATCGGCTCTTAAACAAGGGCTAGGTGTTAGGCTAGACCAAAGGCTGCCTTGCTCCCTCTGTGCCCTGACTGTGTCCCACAGTCCAGGGCAGACACACAGAGCAATCGTGCCTGTCTGCTTTGGCTGCTGTCTCCCTGGTCCTGTCACCCAGCTGCCCTGTGCCCTCCTGGCAGTGTGAAATGCAGCTGCCCCTGAGTTAGGTCCCCACAGGGACTGCATGGGGTGGTTGGCTGCTAAATGAAACAAAAAAAAAAGTTTAAAAAGAAAGGAAGGAACTGAAAATTTCTATATATAACTGGGTTGGGTAAGTTTTTTGCAGGAGTTACTTGGGAAGGCTCAGGCTTGGGTGAGTGCAAGCACGCAGCACCCACGGGGCTGCTGGTTCCCAGATGGGATATTGCAAGTGCTCTCTCTTCAATACTCACTTTTGTGTACAATTAAAAAAAATAAAAGTGTTAGTATTGTGTCACAAGCAGAGATTTTTGTGGTGTGACTGTGAGCAATCAGCAGTGATACGGTGCCTCTTCCTTTTTAGTAGATGTTGGGTGACCCATCTTTGGCTTTGACATGCATAGTGTGTGTGTCACATACCCTTCAGGGAAAAGGTATTTGGGTGTGCCACAGAGGTGGTAAGTTAAGCCAAAGGTTTGCTTTCATAGTATGGTGTGCTTTCTCTGTAGTTTTAGCTTGTTTTATACTTTTGCTCACATGCTACAATTATCTGCACAGCTAAGCTACAAAAGGGGTAGAAATCAGGCAAAGATACATCTGAAATGATCTGAAATAGGGGAGAGAAAATGCCTAGATCTGCACAATATTAGTGGTGTCAGTCAAACCAGAACCAGCCAGTGTCTGAAGCATGTGCAATGAGGGGCCTTTTCTCTTATGCCTCTAAAATAGACTGAGACTCTATTTCTGTACTGCTAGGCTCACACACACAAAAAAAAAAAAAAAAAAAAAGTTAAACTTTAAGCAAAGCAGAAATGAATTGCTGCTGCGCTGCTGCATTGCAGATGAGTCCATGGTTCAGTGAAGCAGCTACACTGCTTACACTGGGTACTGTCTGAATGGTGAATCAAGAGAGGTATTAAAAAAAACCCTCTCAGCTTTTATTTCATTTGAAAATCATTCTAAATTTAGGGCCTAAAGCTCATGTTATAAATGATTTCAACCACATTTGAAATTTTGGGGTTGTTTAACATAGATGTAGGGAAATAATAATTTAAAAGCATGTAGAGAGCACCTCCATCAGCCCATAGAGGTCCCTCTGGCCACATGGCGTTTTGGCTGTGAAAAGAAGCAAATTGACTCGAAGCTGGATTTTTATTAGCAACAGGACCAGTTCCATACATCTAATCTGCTAGGGAATGAGAACACAGTCATACTATTTTCTCTGAGTTAGGCCTTTGTGTCGAGAATCTTTCTATGGCAAACAAACCTTTTCTGATTGACCTTTCTACTTCTTGCCAATAAAAAAAGAACCCCTTTATAATTTCTCAGACTATCTCTAACCCCAGTACTCCACTAAGAACTTTCTGCAATGATCTCTTCTAGAAAGCACCTCTCAAGGTGCTCATCAGCTGTAAATCAAATTACTTTTGAGCTTCATTATTTCTATCTGAATTACAGCTCAGTGACATTTGCAGCAATGATTTACTCTAATTAAGTACAGCTTGAACCAAATACTGAGTCACAACACAGGCTCCTTTCCTGAAAAAAATTATGACACTGATTTCTCAAGATTCAAATTGTAGCAGACAGTAACAGATGTTTAAATTGCTCTTCTTCTGTGAGGAGCTGCACATCAAGATTAAGTGATGAAAATTCCTATTTCTTTTTTCATTTTCTTGGCTCCACTTGCCTTTAATGATCAGAATAATGTTCAGAGCTGATCCATCAATGACTATGCATACACCTTAACTGAGCAGCACTATGCTATTGCTTCCAACAACAATTTTTTTGGTTCCTGATTACTATTAGCATAAAAAATTCCAATCTTGAAATTATTCTTGGTAGATAGAGAAGGCTGGTCATGGTCAAATTCTACTTTTTGTGGCTTTGGAGGCAATTCTTAATGTGGTGATAGCCTTCCCAAGCTGATGACTTTAAAGCAGTAGTACTCTACTGCACACTAAGAATCTCATGCAAGTTTCCTCTGACTCATGATCTTCCCTAAATACTTCATGGAAATTTTATTCAGAAAAAAAGGAAGCACATAAGTACAATTTAAGTAGAAACAAATGATGTTCGCTGCCTTTTTTTATGAGATGTATTCTCTGGGTGAGGGAAAATCATAAAATGGTTTCTTTTTCCACATTGACATTGTTCTACTCTTGGATTTTTGGGTGATTGCTGTTTGTGGTAACTGGCTGGTATGGCCATTGAACTAGACTGATTTAGATTTTCTCCTGACCATGCACATGCTTCATTGATGCTCTATGTTTTGGTGCCATTTACACTGAATGTTAAGGTAGTAGCTTTGAACTATTCTGTTTCACAGCTAACCAAAACCAAGATCTGGAACTTTGGAGGACCTGAAGGGAACAGATGAGCAGGATTGGTATGGAAGCAGAGAGGGAAGCACAGGTTATGTAGTCTTTCTCCTGGTGGCACTGTGGTGTGTGCGTCCCTGGAGCAGGTGCTGTGGGCTGTGAGGTGCTGCTGCATCCACAGATTCCCCTCCATGACTCCCAGACAGGCTGTGCATGTTTGGCCAGGTCATGGGCTTTCCCAGCTTCTCAGTTTACTTGTCTGTATGTCAATTTAATACTGCCGTGGCAGAAGAACATTATGTGAGTTAAGTAATTCATTAACAGATCTCTTCAAGCTTATCAGTGAAACCCATTACAGAAATTACAGAGCATTACTTTTGAGGATGAAAAATGTTGTGCCTCGCTGCATCTCCTGCCGTTTGTTGTCCTTTCTCTCCTCCTTTCCAGTTTTACTCTATTGGTGCTGTAATATACTTGGGAGGGTGCACGAGAGGTGGCCTCTGTCGGACTGGGTCCTGTGAGGGGCCAGGTCACTCGCTGCCCTTGCCGTGTCCAGGGTTTGTCACAGGGGCTCTCAGCACAGCAGTTCATTGAGAAAAGGAAACATTAATGGTTGTGAGGGCTGCTTGAACTGAGGCTGGGTTAGATGTGGAATTTAGTACTTGTGAACGGAGTCAGTTTTCCACCACCCAGCTCTGTCTGTTTGGAGCGCGTAGTTTCTTTTTTGTTGTGGGCAGTGAAGGGGCACTGCAGACACATTGATGCCATGGCTGCCAGTTGTGCCAGATGCTGTGTAGTGGTGTGATGGTGTGGGTTCCCCTAATCCCCAGGGACCTAGGAGAGACCACCAAGCTTGTTACACTTGCAGCTGTGTCAAAATCAAACTGGTTTTTAAGTAGAAGCTTACTACCTAGCCTGATTTGTTTTGGTTTAGTTTGGTTTTCCTTTGGGCATGCTTTCATTCCTGGAATGCTCTGCAGTATCCATTGCTGGAAAACTTTGACAGTTGCTCCTTGACATACATAGAATTTTCTCCAAGACATCTTTTCATGGAAGCTCGTTTTGCTGTTGCCACGATGACTTTACAGTCTGTGCCAGTTCTGCTTTTTGGACTTGATTCTGTGAAGTTTTGCACAACCTCAGTGCCTACTCCCGTAAGTGGCCAGAATTAGAATTACTCAGCATATGAGGCATTGGTACTACAGGTACTCAATCTAACAAAATATTTGGAGAAGAAAGCACAGAATAAATCAAAATAAAGAGGAAGGGAAGCTGGTGCCAGATAAATGCAGACAGAATTATGACTGCTAGACAGCCATGTTTCCAGCTTCTAAATTTTATCTCAACTGTGGTGATAAAGAGAGACTATCATTATGTGTGCCAGACTTTATGCATTTCTTCCTTTAAAGCATAAGTTTATGCTGGAAGGATCCTGAAGGTGCCTGATGCTTAATCTTGGAAATATGAGTTTAACAGAAATAAAGTGCTCAGGAAACAAAAGACAAATTATATTTCCAAAATATTTTAGTTTTTTGTAATTTGATCCTCTCATGTAAACAAGAGACAATAAAACCTTCTGGGAGTCTTGTTAGCCAACAGTCTCTGAACTGCAATGAAAGAAGTATTTCAAAACTATTTCACAATTGTTTTTGGATGAAACATGTGTTTACTGTATGTAAATGAACAAGACATTCTGTTCTTTTAGGGTTCATCAGATCCTCACTGTGTTAGCTGGATTGGCATAGGCAGGAAGGTGGTCTTCTTCAAAAGATGCTGGACAGACAAAAAGTTGTTTTTCAGTAGACATTTCCACACTTTAAAAAAAAAAAAAAGAAAAACTACACTTTAGTACAAATTTTTGGCTCAGAAGTCATTTAACTTGATGCTTATTTTGTTAGCTAGAAATAATGACAAAGTATGTTATTTCATGAAAGAGATGTGGAGGCAGAATTTCCTGTGACAATAAATCACTGTTGCATAGTTCACATGGTCAAGCAGCATGTACTCAAAATGTGACTAGCCCAAGAGCTTGAAGCTGTTGATTTCTCTGTATGAGAATTTCCTTTAATAGCTTGGGTGCCTGCATATAACCACTCCAATCAAGGCATATGTACAGGCAAGGCTCTTTCCAATTAGTGAAGGGAAGGGCCAGGGTCCATGGCAGATTGTTAAGCTGCTCTTTTACCCCTCTCTTTGTGTAAGGAAGCTGGTAGTGACACACTTTTTTTCTTTCTTTTCCTGCTCACTGTTATGATATCATTTGCTGAGTTAGGAAGGTTTCATCATTGTGGTGGTAGTTTGCATTTGGATGTTTTTTTCCTATTTGCAATCAGAGAACGAACCTAATTGGGACTGTGAGAATGCAAAGGCCAAAAATGTCTGCTGTGGATCACAGCCCGGGGCACTGCATGGGGGTGAAAAAAAGAGCATGTTACTGTTCTTCAACCTCGTCTGCTTTGCTGTGTCACCACCTCTGCTGTTGACAGAACTCCAGCTCAGACATATGTACTCTCCTCTGCTGGAAAAGAGGATGTGCCTCATGGAAACTGCTGATGGATCTGTTAATCCAGGCGGGCAATGGCCTCACAAAGCGTTAAGGAACAAATGTGGAAGTGCACAGTGATTTATTGTTCCCAGGCCAGCATGCAACAACAGTTGTTGTGCATCAACTGCTGACACTACCTGCAAAATTCCTCCATCTGAATTGGCTTTTGTTCTTCCCACCATTCCATGCAGGTACTCTGGCCAGGCTGGCCATGCTTGACTGAAGGCTACAAGGAGCTGAGAGGGAGGGTGGCACAAGTCATCCCCTGCTCTGGCCAGAGGGTCTGAGTGATAACTGCTTTTATTGCTCTCTTTCTTCTTCATAGCATCAGTCTTATGACTTCAAATCACTTCAAGATGAAACAAACATATTTGACATGAAATTTTGCTCCATGTCAGGAAAAGAGTATTTTTTTGTTTGTTTGTTCTTTGTGTGAATATTGAATTGATTGTTTTGTTTCTTTCCTTGCTTCAATCCTATGCTACTAGTGTTTCTAGCGAGGGAGAAAATGAACCTTTGTTTTTCCTCTTACAGTTTTATAGATAGGTTGTTGTTCTGTTAGCAATCAGAATTTAAACTACACAGACAAGTTTTCCCTGTGTGATCTCTCTAAATCTAAATCTCATCTAAATCCATCAAAATACTGCACAATTGCCAGTCCAGCAGTGTTTTTTGTAGTAACTCTCCATTTCAGTATTTCACTAAGAAAAAGTGTTACAAATGTATCAACCCCCATGCACAGTCCACTGATACCATTTATGACATGATAAGGGCATTAAGATGCTCTATCATTTTCTCCCCATGCCTGAAGTGGCTGTTTTTTTGAGATACTGCATATCAATCCTAGCTGGAATCAGTGGGGGTTGAGAGTCCTCAGAATCAAAAAGATTTAGGAATGAAGATGGGTGGAGTGGCAAACCAGAAGGGCTAAAACAAGGCTGTCTCCAGTTCTGAAGAGTCTAAAAAAGTCTCAAACACAGTTAGGTCAGCTTCTCACAGATATCAGGTCCATCAACAAGAGTGTTTCAATTTGGCTCAAGAACATGCTCTTGAAGCAGGTCTTCTGATCACCTTGGCTGACTGTGCCCTGGTTCTCTCTGCACAGTGGTGTGACGTGCATGTCCTGGGCTCCTTATTATGGATTACAGACAGAGCTCCAGGAGGGCACCTGATGTATTTCTACAGCTCGCTGGCATTCAGTCCACAGGACCAGGCTGCAGCCAACTGGGAGTAAAACCCCTGAGACATGTAGAGTGCGATGTTAGCTCCTCAGCTCTGATTGCTTTGGTCTCTATATCCACACTTACTACTTCCCACTGGTGCTGCTGCAGTTATCGCTGGCTTTAGATGGAGTTTCAGAGGTGCAGTGCATTCCTGCTTGCCATTGAAATCAACTGTAGAAGCTCCTAATTTTTGTGAAAATGTAAAGGATGGACACATTCCTGAAATCATATGTGCTGTGAAAGATGTCCAGCTTTTTAACCGGCATAGAAATTTTGTTCTCTTTCAGTCAATAGAAGAACAATTTTTTGGGGGAAAAATTCCCAGCACCTTTCTTTTACATGTCAAATCTGTATTTTTTTTTGATAGGTTGCAGTATTGTAAAGTCTGCAGATTCTTATAGGTGATTTTTTCTCAAACTTAGTATGCTATTTTTTTATTTGACTATCCAGAAATCAGCACAACAGTGAAAGTGTTTTCAAATAGTAAACATAACTGAACGCATAACAAATGTCTAAGACTCTCTTCTAATCGATCACAATGTCAGCTGTTTTACATTCATATGGTAATACAGGGTAGAGCTACCCAAGAGAGAACAATAATTTCTAAATGACATGTGAATACTTATTTAGCCATGCACTGGGCAGATGCAAAACCAACACAGACTTGAAAAATCTGTTTTGACATTAGATGCAGAGATTAATACCAACAGGTACACATAGATAGTTTCTGTATCTTCTGGCACTTCAGTTAAGTTCTGCTGTCAAACAGACACAGGGCACCTTTTAAAATTACTTGGTCTTGGGTTTTGTGTGTTTTTTATTTCCTTTTACTCTGTACTGACTCTCTTCCATGGCTCTTTTCCTATCAGTCTGCCTCTTTTTCCATTTATTATATTATTCTCACTAAAATACAGATTTTTGCACCATCTGTCCCAGGATGTTTCCTGCTCTCCTGCCATCTGTTCTGTCTCTATACCTATTCTAGGTGTTTTGCCATCTTTTACCCATGATCTATGTAAGCTGAGTTTGGGAATTTTGCTGTCGTACCCTGATGCTCAGCCTGGTTTGTGGAATTGGAGCTTGAGTTCTCCAGCTTCCAAACACCTTGAAGTATCACTCTTGGAATGCTGGCATATCACCTCCTTTATGGTACCAACTACTGCAGTAAATATTCTGAAATTGCTCTTAATGAAGTGTTCATCATTAACAATAATACAGTTAGCTATTGAAATCCTAACAGAGGTTAAACCACACAACTTCTAAAGTTAGCTTTACACTAGATATACCTCTCAAACATCCTAACAGGGCTGAAATTCTCAGGAGGAGGCAGAACTCATGCAAGGCTGTTATTTGAGAGACTATTTGGTCCACATCAGCGCAGCTTCCCACTTCACCCAGTTCAAGTGCCCTTGCTGGTCTCCCACCACAGTGAAAGACATGGAGTTGCCAGATATTGGATAGAGTCTACTGTAGCTAATAAAGCAAGCTCATTTTACAATAAAGGTTTTGTTTCAATTGTACTTTGTTTCATCTTTTCACAATATATAAGCCTCAAAACACAGTGCCTGTAGAGATGTATAGAAGGAGAACAGGGCTTTTGCATCTCTTGGGCAGGGCAATGGTAACTCAAGCAGCCAGTGTGGGTGTCACATGTAATCCAGTTGTATAGGCATGAACAGGACACATGGCCCCCCAGGCTGAGCAATCTGCAGCCAGACACTCTCCTGTGGTTGTGACGTGGGCTGTGACTCCTAGAGGAGTCCAGAGGCAGCATAATGTACCTGTGTTGTCTCCAGGGCAGAGGTGGGCTGCTGTTACCCCAATGAAAACACAGCATGGCATTGTTGACATGCGACCACAGTACATCCCTATACACCTATATATATGCATATATATAGATAAACATTTCCTATGTAATTTTATGAGCTTGTCAGGCACTATAAGGACTGGGGACGCTGTTGGCAGTGGGGATGGGGAACAGACATGGAAATAGATCTTAAAAGAATGGTTCAAACTGTCCACATCAGAGGATGTGAAAGGGGAACTTGCTGCAGGGTAGGCAGTGACCACATCTGCCAAATGTGCACAATAAAATTATGCTGAGACTGCTTTCCTAGAAACGCCCTAGCAAGTCACTGTCTCCCAAGTGGAGCTTTGTCCTCTGTTAGTCATAACCTGTGAGACAGTGAACCTGAATATAGTAACTGGGATGCAGGTTTGGATGAACAAAAACATCAGGATGGCAATCTGAATATATCCCTGATGGCAATCACGGCAAGAGAAAAGGTATTAAAAAGTATGAAATGAAGATCACGTGATCTTCCCAGTCTTGTTCCAGTAAAAATTTCCTCAGTAGTCTTCTAGTATGCATACAACCTGCCCAAAAAACTAACTAAATCCATTTTTCAATGTGCAGCCACCAAGACTATGCTCTGGTATCAAAAGCCCAGAGATGTTTTAATTGAGAAATCCACTTTGTCAGTGCTATTTGGCAATTAGAGAAAACCAGAATGCTACATTTTAGGTTTTAGTTGTTTTCATTATTTATTTTTATAATTATTCTTACCCAGCTATTACTTTTTAATCTGGACCTTTTGTTTTTTTGGTTTTGGGTGGGTTTTTTCCAATTTAGAATTTGTTCAAAAATTTGTTCTGAACCTATAATTAAGCAAAACAGCCAAGAAGAGAACTGACGTAAAAGCAAATATTTCTGAAATATCAGTGACTGTAGCTAACAACAGACAAAAGCACTATGCACTTAGGTCTATCTGTCACTTTAATTGATAGATACTAGGTCCTATTTCAAGAATTCATTGAAATGAATAACATACAGTTACTCTGACCTTGCAAAATAAATAGCAATACCCTGAAGACACACGAAAAACATATAAGGAAGTAGAACTTTTTTCTCTGTTTTAGAAAACATTTCATTCAATGGAAAAAAAGCCAAGGAATACATTTTTCCAGATGATTTAAGATGTAGTATGCTGATTCTTGTCTTCCAATAGCAACAACTAAAATAGCTTGCTTGTGTAACCAGAGAGTAGATATTATTTTCACTATTAGCCCATACTCCTCTAACCGCAGTAGTTGCTGTAAAACTTCAGTTCTTTTTGAACACCAAAACATTTGATTTTTCAGGATTTATGTAGGGATTTTTGGCCCTTTTTTCCCAGAATCTACTACCAGGATGATGATCAGTGAGAAGTCCACACAAGGAAGTTCAGCTCAGAACTCAGTATGTAAGACTCCGAATTTGAAAGTGCTTTTATGCTTCAGTCTTCTCAGAATGTTTTAAGGAAACAGGGTCTGACAGGTTACAACATCTTGCATCGTTATTCAAGGCTTCCCTAAAAGTCAGAAACGTGCTCAGGTCTAATTTTTCAGTTTGTAACTTTTTATCAGTAGCGCTGTTTGAAAACAATTGCTGAACAAATCATTAAAAAAATCATTTAAACACAAATGAAGGCTCAAAAAGTTCTCTATAGGCTCTAGATCTGTATTTGATTCAGTTTAATTCTACCAGTCCTTTGCCAAATAAATAAATAAATACGAATATGAATAAATATGAATCCTGTCTGTAATGCAGAGAAAAACAATTGTATTGCTTTAGTGCAGGAGGCTGCATTCATGCTCAGAGAATGAATGCTGCTGCTGCTCAGATGAATAAACAGATGAGAGTCATTTCAGCCCATGCTCCATCAGGAACAGTGAAAGGAGATGCTCACTTAACTCGAAAATGCAGAAATAAAAAAATATTTTCTTTTTTTTTCCCAGCCTTTCAGTTTTTCAGTAGAAAGATATAAAGAGAATTTTTTGTATTGATGTCAGAAACCTTCAGGGAATGGGGCTGAACCTCCATGCAGAACATCAGAGAAGCTGCCCTAAACATTCATGGCAGCAGCTGTATTCTTGTCCTCCTGTGGCAGAGGTGGGTGTGTAACAGTTAAACCAGACTGGATCTTAATGGCACGTGGCCATTAGTAAAATCATTATTTGCTAGCATGTTCAACTCGCGTAAGGTTTTTACCTACATTATCCAACTTTATTTTGTGGTTATTGTTGGTTGATACTCAGTTCTTCAGTTGTTCTTGGCTGCTCATAATGTCTAAGGGGACCGTGGAGAGGCAGAACTGTCCTGGGGCTGCTCTACATCACACCAGTAATGAACTGCCCTGCCCTAGAAGTTCAGGGAGACATAATGTTAAGGAAACTCCTTCCTCTCCTGTTGTAGGCATGATAGTCCCATGGATCTGAGCCAATGTTTCTGGAGGCATCCGTTTTGTACCAGTGATTGTATTTCTTGTAAGAGCACCTCAGACTCACAATTTCAACTGAAATCAGCTCTACATTTAGCTTTCACCTTCTGAATTAATTAGCTCTCTTGGCCTTTTCTAATTTGTGTAGTAGCTTTCTGTAAAGAATGCCTTTCAGACTGCATTAAATACATCTGAGATTTTTTTTCCAGTTCCTAAAGCAGGAAAATGCAGCAGTTGATACAGCTCCCATTCCAAATGCTACCCCATCTCTTCATTTTGTCAGAAAGATTTATTAAGGAGAACAGAGGTCATGCACATTGCAAATGTGCTTCTGCTAAAGCGGCTTATTCCTGGAGGAATAAACACAGACAGTGCTGAATTACTTTGTCATCATTAGAAATTGTCAGAGTCCCATAATGTTCGGGAGAGCAGACAGGTTAGCAACTGCACAGACCAGAAAATAAATGCTCACACTGAAAAATGCACTGCACTCCTTAGCCCAGTGCACAAGCTTTCCTCAGCTGGTGGTACAGAGTGAGCTGGGCTGCTGAGGAGGAGTCCAGGTTTGAGCTGCTCCTGTGCTCAATGTGGGAGGTTTGCTGGCAAAAAGACTCTCCTTGGTCGGATAATTTCTCAGTGAGTGCCTAAGGAACTTCTTGTCCTTTGAGGAAAAACTGCTAACTATTATAAATAATTTTCCAGAAAATTAGGAAAACAGTCTCGTAAGAATTAATGGCCCATTTCAGTGCTCCAAAGAGAAGTTTCTATGCTTCATTTTTTTATGAATGTGAAAATGGGATGTGGTAATCACAGCCCTTTCTAAAGAAGCGTGAAGAAAAATCATTCATTTGGCAAAGGTATATCGAAGAAATGCTAGAATGTTCTTGTTGCTCTTCTTCATTATCTGTAAAGATGTTAGTTTCAAATATTAGCTTGAAAAGGTTGCTTTGCTATTGTAAGATTCATAATTAAAGGGTTTTGCTTAGCCACTGCCTTAGTAATATTCTGCCAAGGTGGACAGCCTTGAGGCAGTGATGCTTGCTGGGGACATGACAGCACTGCACCATTGGATTCATCTGGCTTCTTCTGTGAAAAATATGTTTAACACAGTGCAAATATTGCTGCCACATACTGTAATTAATAGCAAAGTTGGAAGTTCTTAATGGACAACTGCAGACTCTAGTCAAAAAACCCCGTACTTTCAAAAATAATCATTCCCAGATCCTAGACTGAAATCATTCATTCTGGATTGCCTTTTATTGATCTCCATCAATAATCTAGACAAGAGAGTTTCATTTATAAGTGGCGTCTCACAGCTCAACACTCACAGGTATGCCTGCCTCCAGGTCTACCTTTGCTGGTCAGATACAGTTCCAAACTCCTCATTTAACTGTCTCCATTAAGACTGCAGCAATCCTATCACTCTTCAGTGTGTCACATACCCCTTTGAAAGACACAGTATTCACATTTTCTTTCAGGACAGAAGCCCTTTCCCTTGTCCTTCCTTGTCTAGTTTCCATCAGCCATATGTGGAGTGAGTTTGACTGCCCAGGGATGCGAAGCACAGCTCCTTGGTCCTTTCTGTGTCCCTGCGTGGATAACAACATTTGGAGTCTCTGTCTCCAAAGCAACTGCATTTTAATTGACCCAAGTGCTGTCTCCACACAGGCAGGGCAGGTAAGAAAAGCACCTTGCTCAGGCTGTGTCTTGAGCCTCCCTGAGAAAGAGATCTCCTTTCTCAAGTTTGCCGTGAACCATCACGAATATTTATGTACTTTAAAGGTTTTACTGACTAGCTAGTAAAATAATTTTTTAGGATATATGATTTCAGTTGGGAGAAAGCTACAATTATCAGCTAGTTCAACTGCAACCTTTTCTCATGTATTTTCCCCTCAGTTAAAATTCAAGTATTTAATTTTATTTTACTGGAATCAAAAATTTCCCCTATATTTTTGGAATATATTCATTTGGGCTGGGGAAAGATGCAAAAACATTACCCAAAACCAACAACAAAAAAAAAAAAAAAAAAAAAAAAAAAAAAAAAATAATTCTTCAAAGTTCACTAGCAATAATATAATGTATGAGATAAAACAGAGCACCATGGTACCATACTGCTTTACAATGCTATACAATTTTACATTTCTGTCCCTTTAGAACTTTTAAAAGATTTTGAGATTTGGGCACCAACCAGCATCATTTGCATCTATCTATGAGGTGAAATATCAAACATTTTTCTTTAATTATTCCTAGAAATATATGAACAATATATGAAACAAAACAAAACAAAAATGAACAATAATTCAGTCCCATATTAAACTTCTGAGGAAAGGTATTATTGGCCAAATAATAATCACTCAGAATATGGCAAGTAATGCATTGTGTTAATAATTCTGGAATCTTTAAAATGTATATGTACATGTGTGCATCTTATATAGAGTAGAGATGAAGTTACTGCACCTCATCTGCAAGTCACTGCTACCAGCCCCACAGTTTCCTTTAGCCTCACAGAATGGCGTTGTCCTGAAAAAGCCTCAAAGGGAAGATATCTATTCATCAGTGTTTTCACAGTGCTCAGGGAGCTTATGGAGACATGGCATGTAAAGACTCCCTGAGGCCAACTATTCAGATCACTTCTGTCTGAGAATTTAGTGGATTTCATGATTCTTTGAGTAAGAAGAGCACCATCCTGAAAAGGAACACAAGTAGAGCTGAACCCATCCTTGCCAGATGCTAGGATGAGAACCATGTGACCATTTAATAGGGTAGGGTAGAGTAAAGTGCAAGAAGGAAAAAAGGGAGACATTAGAAATACTTACATAGAAAACTATGCATTTTGATAGTTTCTTGAAAATTTCTATGTCCTAGAATCTGCCAGAACTCTCCTGAGGCTTGTTCCTATCATTGCACTGACTCAATATAACAAAGAATGTAGCATTTAAAACATTTGGCTCATAGGAAAAAGCTTGTTAGAGCATGAGGCAGCTTTCTGGTGTACATTTTTCATGTCCTGCTACAAAAAGATCAAAACATTGTGAAGGATGTGTATTCAGTTGAGAAATGGTAAAAATACCACTTCTAGCATAAGACATACTTTTGATATGATATCGACTGCACATCTAAAACTGTCAGGCTACAATGAAATCTGTCACCTATATTTTACACTTGTATTAAGTGAGAATGTGAAAATTGACCTTTAGTAGCACCAAGTTTGACGATTCTTGTACATATAAGTGTTACCAGAATGATTTTATAAACCAAGGCTGTTAAACACATCCTGTCGTAATCTTTTGGGAGCCAGAATGCTACACTCTATTTTTTTAAGGCATTTTTACTGTCTTAAAATGTTCTCTCAGGCCATATTAAATCATTTCTAGTGAATTATTTTGTTAGGCAGAAAAGCTTGTCAATGCTGAAACTAAGAATTGCTCTCTCAAGTTAGAGGTGCAAGAAAATCTAATTTGTAATCGAATCCATGTATCCTTTGAAATGAAGTAGCTGACCTAAAATAAGCAAAGTGAAATGTTTAAAAGTACAAGAGACAAGTGATATCCTGCCTGGTTAGCTACTAACTTCAAAAGCCATGACAGCATGGCTCAGGCTTGTGCAGGACTTTCTGCAGTTTGGTTTTCCTTTCTGCCCACTTGCTGCACAGTCTGTGCCTTGGCACCACCTGCACCGATGGTTCTTGTCTGCTTAAACTGCTTCTTGACAGCCTGAGCTGAGCCCTCTGTTTAAAACTGGGCATATGCCAGAGAGCCAAGATTAGCTGAGGGTTTCACACACATCTCTGTACCAAAACACCTTGCAAATATTGAAAAGAGTGATTTGGGGTTTTCTGCTTTACTTCTGGGAAGGCAGAGAAAAATGCCCAGATGTTGACTGAAATACTGTTACACTCACTGAAAATAGGGAATTCCTGCAGAGAATTGCAAGGAAAAGGAACTACCCTTGGTATGCTGATATAAACACTGGGTGAAATTTAAAAAATACACAATTTAATGTGGGACATTTTCCCCAGATTCTTTTATGAGAAAAAATTATGTTAATTAGGTGGAAAAGGAAATAAACTAAGAGGAGGCAAGAAAGGAACTCCACAGTGAGCAGGACATTTCTGGGTATGATCTGCCATTAATGGAAGGCAACATGCAGCATTGCATTACACCCGGACCAAGGGGAGAGCAGTGGGAGACAAGCCACAAGCCCCTTCACTTCCCACTCACTCACTCTCTCACTTATTTTATTTTACAGTTTTTATCTTGAATATGAGCTCTGTATTTTAAGAGCTGCATATCATCGTACAACTAACCTGAAAAATGGGTGTAACTCTAGCCCAGGCCTTTAGGAGCTACAGATCTTGCTTATACGGTGACGAGAAATGACTGTGTGAATTACTAAATCTCTTTCATGGGCCACTCTTGGACATGCTGAACCATGGGGACAACTTCCAACCTGGCTCCCAAATCCAGCAGCGCTTCACTTGGCTTGGGGGAAGGGCTGCTCTGTCACAACTCTCTGTCTCTCATTAAATCAGGGGTGATATTACTGTCCTCCTGGTGCGTTTTCAGAGCTCTATTCAGAAATAGAAATGCCTTCATGTCCCTTTCTTTTAGGGAGGTTTCCTGGGAACGCTGATACCCCACACAGGCTCACCTATTTTCTACCAGCCAGAATCTGCTGCTTGACTGACATTTTTGCCTGACCTTGATGTGCTTTCTGTAGCCGAGCTCAGTTGATGTGAGCTCATTAGCAATCCATTCTGTATTCCCCAAATCCCTCTTGGTACTGATACTAACTTTTTGAGAGTGTCCTATGATCCTTTCCATTTAGGTCTTGCACATGACATGGCAATTAATCGTCCTCCTTGTGCTGAAACCTCTTGTTACACAGATCTTCTGGCAATTCCATTATGTCTGCAGTGTTTCACAAAATGCCATATGGGTATTTTATGTGAGCCCAACACCTGCTGCACTGATGAACATCGAACCAGGGCATTCCAGTCAGGGGCGGACAGGCTGTTCTGTCTGCAGTAGTTCAAAAGGAAGAGCATTCGGGTTTGTCTTTCTAAGCTGCTTTGATGCTGACAACGATGAATTTGTTTTCTCCTTGTTAACATGTCCTATAAATGCTTGTTGTATCTTTCTTGTTTTAAAATTATCAGAAGCTGTATGCAGTTTGATAACATGAAATGTGCCGGTTGTGTGGAAATGAAATTTTGCTTTGATTCAAACAGCCCTCCCTGTTAATCTTCCTATGGTGTTTTAGAGGTGTTGGTTAGGTTTATTTAGTTTTATTTGTTTAAGTTGTGCTTAATACTTACTGTGCTTGACTCTCCATTCACATCCACACGTGTAAATTCAGAGTAACTGTTGTAAAATCAATGGGATTACACCTTAAATTCAATTGTAAGAGAAAGAGTAACTGTAGCTTCAAGGTTGCGCTTTTAATCATGTTGACAACCAGTGAATTTGTCTATTTATACCAAGTCCTTTATTTCTTTAATGAGTAATAATAAACCATTAATGTGCCTGTATTTCTTTAGTGGGTATTAGTAAACCATTATTATAACAATGATGCAAGCAAATGCCAATAACAGATTAAAAATAATAATCAGAGAACAAAAAATAAAAATAAAAAAAATCTTTTAGGAAGATTATTTATCTACTTCACCACTAAGCTTCCACATGATTTTGCTCAGATTTCTTTTAACAGAGCTCTATATTTATATGTCAGTATCAGAATATGGTCAAGATCAATTTACAACTCTAAAAACACCCACAGTGCTATAAAGCAACAGTGCTGAGGGCATCTCAAACAACTCTGCAATTACCATATTTGGAGTATTACTTGTTAAGAAATGTGAGTTTCTGATCTCAAATAACAACTTCTCGATGGCTTATGGATGTTTTTTATGACTTATTAGCATGTGCATGTGACCTCATTTCTGATGTGACTGTCCACCTTTAGCATTTGGACTTTCAGCTTGTTTCCCCTTTGATAAATGGGTCCTCTGTCAAACTGACTTGCTGAAATTAGTGGAACACTTGTACTCTGTGTCTGCATATAAGGTTGAGTAATTGGGGGTCATTGTTGGAGCTGTTAACAGAGGAAACAGTGATGTGGGAGTCTATGTCCTGAGGGCATACAGTGCTCTGAGAGTTTATTGAAAATAGAAAAAATTGAAATGAAAACAACACAACTCACAGGAACTGCACAGAGCAGATACAAATTGTTTACCCAGCAGATGGCATTCAGTGGCAGTGGCAGACACAAGGAGATGTAATTTTTAGTTTAGCTAGTTTTGAACACAAGCCCAGAAGTTGTTGAGTTGTAGTAAGAGATTATACATTCAAAATGACGTTTCTACCAACTCCAAAGGATGGATCACTTTTCCTGCTGGGAGACAGAATGTGTTGGTGTCCACCAACAAAGAAAACTCAGGAATTTTGCTCTGAAAGAGACATTGCATCCCATGGGCAGTTGTTGCTTTCCAGCAAAGAGTATTTCACTCCTAAGAGATGGAGCAAGTACTTTGTCCATGTACATACACTGTGCTCTGTCAGATCTGCTCTGGAGAAGTCCTTTCTTCAGCTCTTGTTCCTTTGAGCAGCTGCCCCCACACCCCCAGAACAGATGAGGGGCAGATCACTCACGTTCTCCCATATGCTTTGCCACAATTATCTATAGGTTGTGCCTCAAGAAGTTACGTAGAGTCTTACCCCACTGGTTAACAAAAGCTTTGCCTCTCCTTGCCTGAAATACAACTAACACTCCTGGGAGGCTGAAAATTTAATTTTGGCATAATTGGAGTAAAATAGGAAGATCTGGATGGGGGTTGGGTGGCAGATATTTATTACCTTGTCCTTGCCAGAAAAGCTAAAGGATAATCTTTCTGGGCACTATTAGTGGTTGAGGTGAACTGAATTTATGACTCTTAGTCACTTGCTTATTTTGGAAGGGTATTTGAACCCATATATATTGGAATAGAGTCCAAGACAACACTTCT
Source organism: Xenops minutus (assembly GCA_035221455.1). NCBI lineage: Eukaryota > Metazoa > Chordata > Aves > Passeriformes > Furnariidae > Xenops > Xenops minutus. Next base: position 15,638,333 of record JAWWEE010000010.1, read on the forward strand.
GGCATCTAAATCTCATAATGAATCACAAACTGAGGATATGATTCAATATCTTAAATTGCATTATCAGGTTTGTGACTCATGGTTAATGACACCAAGTCTGGCAGCATTCTGAATGCTGCCTTCAAGAACAACAATTTTTGATCATTTTTCTTGTGGTCATGCAGTCAAGGTGGAGTGCACTCGGGTCAGAGTGCTATGTTGTTGCAGTACGACCTGTGTGTGCAAAGGAAGTACAACACTTGCCAAAACACTGCAAAGAGCTGTTCTCTCTAACTTTCAGCAGCAGCTCCAAACTACAGCAACGGTTTAAAAATGAAATGCCCTCAAAATACAGTATGTATGCTATACTGTAGGTATACAATTTCAGGTAATAGTAAAAAGGCTTTTTATCCCTGTCTCTTCTACTTCTCAGGGTACATATTGGCAGAGAGGCAACACTTCAAGCTCTCCTACTCTTTGCACCAGCATCTTGATAGAGGTATCCTTCCTTGCTAGACTGACTTATGTCCCTAATTCCAATGTTGTGTGACTGGCAGGAACTGCAAGACAGAGCAAAGGACAGTCGCTCAGATCTGTGCTGCACAGCCAGCAATGACTGAACCAGCAGCAAGGCACTGGGGATCCAAGCTTCTTAAAGGAGGGGTTTTTAACAGGAAGAAGAAATTAAAACCAAGAAAAATGGGATTTTGAAGCAAGAACATTAATGAATGTGGGCACTCTGACTACACCTTGGAGGAACCTGAGGCCCAGAGGAAGAAAATAAGTGAACTATTCATAATATAGCCAAATTAAAGAAGTCTTTGAGTTACCTGCACAGTCCTCTTGCCAATTTGAGAGGAATTATGCTACACCCAGTGGTATCAAAGGCTGTGCAGAGATCCAACCAACAGCAAGTACTCATTCCCTAGTTCTAGTTGCATATTTAGTTATCTTTACAACACTAACCACAGGAATGATTCCCTGGTCTCTCAGGACTACTCCACGTTAAAACTATAAAGGATACTGTAAGTCAGGCATTGTAAAAAATGTCTCTGAAAGAATATAAACAGAAAGAAGTCAAAAGCAGCCCCTTTCTCGTGACTTTGTCTACAGATGCTGACAGACACAAAATCATACAAGCTGCTTTGCTGCAAGAAAGTCTCTGAGATTTTTAAGGTCACAATTTGGGCAAAATCATTCAGCAGAAGACAATGTGCTTCTAAACCTCCTTCTGTGATTCACACAGTGAATAGTGCCACCCACATCTGTGTTTGGCTGAACTGCCAAAACATTACAATTTGTGAAAAAAGCATCCTACTGAATTTAAAGTGGGTGTCCTGTTTTGAGAGAGCACGTCCTTAGGACAAACACTCGAAGCTGGGGGAAGCCTAGGATGACTTGAAGTCTGGAGTGACTTGTTAGGGTGGAAATTACATCATTTACTCATTGCTGATTTCTCTTAAATACTAAAGGACACAAAGTTAGTATGTGTGATAGCAGAGGATGTGCAAATTTGCAAATTCTTCACCTCATAATCACTGCTTCAATAGAAAGTCTGTTCTTTCAAGATGCGACAGACCTGGGTGCTGAGCCTGGAAAGCATGAACACACCTCATGGATGGCTGATCTAGTGCGTTTTCTGATTGCTTAGCTGCTGGATTTTCTCATGAGTATCCTTGTGCTTTCCTTCCATATGACCAAAGTGGCTCAACAAAGCCACAAATCCATAATAACATCTTCCTTCCAATCGTTCCTTAAAGCTCTGCTCTCCTTACTAGAGGTTTGGTAGCAGTTAAGCTTCCCAATGCATGAGGGCTGTTCCTATCTCCACTGGTCAAATATTGGCTCACGATTTCCAAGGGTTCCTCCAGCTTCAGGGACCCATGTGTTAGCTCTGTGATTGTAAATGCAATATGGCAGGAACCCCCAGTTTCTGCTCATAACCAAGAAACTAAAATCATTGTCCTCTTAAACATAATATTAACAAAGCTATCAATGGTGATGTAGTAACATTTAGAACATACTGAACAGCCCTGAAAGATCTGGAAGAGGCTGATCAACACCCTGAAGGATAAATCTTTATTTTGTAGACAAACACAAGTAAATTGTATCTATACCTCAAGCTGGCAGGAATCAGACCAGGTTGGATACAACAGGTAATCAAGATACACCACTAGATTCTTAGGTTTTGTGTCCAGAATTGTTCTCAATTCTTTCTGCTCTATGGTAAACCCCTCAATGATGCTCAGGCAACACTTAGAGTTTCTGTGTCTTGGGTGTGTTACATTCTTAGTGTAAAAGAAAGACATTTAGTCTCATCTTCTAACAAAATTACTTAGTTTGCCCAAGCTGGTTAAAACTAGTTAAACCCCAAACAAGAGGTGCCACACGTTCAGTGCTTTCTCTGCAGTGAAGTGGTGTTCATTTTTCAAAGCAGATCGAACAGATGGGCTTGGTGACAGGCTGGCTTGGATACCCCCTTTGAAACCTGTGCATCTGTCAGGAGTGGAATTTATTGTTTTGTACAGACAGTCATTTTGTATTTACAGATATAAACCTTCAGTTTGGGCTATTCAGTCATAGTAACCAATTAGCATGGGTATTGTGGGCCTGAGACTTTTTATGAAAAGAAACCCTTTTGCTATTTACACCACTAGCAATGGTGAAAATCTGGAAGTGACAATCTTCTGTAGGAAAAAGCCCATGTATTCACTGGGATTCTCTTGCATCCCACCTCTGGCATGTTTTTTACTTTCAACATTCATCTTCCCATACCTAAAATGAGCAGCCAGTCAACCTCACTTCTTTACCTAAACCCTTTTAATGGCACTTGTCTAAACTAATGCTTGTCTTCAGCACAACAGTAACTAAAAAAGCCTAACACCCAAACACTGTGTGATAAACCTAATACCCCCACCCTCCACCATCACAGGTAATTTGGGGTTTTTGCCCAGTTTATTCCAAGAAAAAGAGTGCTCAGATTTGTTTTCCTTTCAGGAGAGATAGAATAAAAAGAATATTGAAAAGCACTGCCACTGGACCACCAAAGGAGAACAAGAATATACTCACATCTCCACTTGAAGATCAACTTTCTGACAGTAAGGTCTGATGTGGCACTAGCAGTGGTATTTCTCTCCTGGCTTTTCCATCATGTTTAGTTGCCACCACTGAGATGCAAGCACACCTTTTCAACGTATTTTTATTCTGAAGAGCTTAAAGAGGTCCTGTGGTATTTTATTTACCATCACACCAGTATCGTGTGTGGATCCTTTCTCTCATTAAGATCTATGGTATGAAAAAGAAAGGCAAAAGAGAAAAACACAGGAATATTCTCATAGACTTTGCAGTTTTTCTAACGATTGCCCCAACCTGCCCCCAGGGAGCTCCAGGGAACATGATGCATCTATTGCTGTTGCTCTTTTGACCTCTGACACTCATCTGTTACCCAATAAAATATGTCTCCAAGGACAGCATGGTGTCACAGCTGGTTTAGAACCTGAGAAAACCAGCTCTTTGCATAAACAGGCCCCATCTTCCCTTTGTCCTTTTAAGAAATGTACCCAAGGATATATTTTTTATGGTCTTATCTGCTAGTCGCTGCCCTCCACTTTGTGCAAAGCACAATACAGAGGGTCATTAACACAAGCGAAGGATGCCACATAATGTAATATCCTCTGCTCAGCCACCTATTATATATACTTTTGTACTTAACTGAGCAGATTAGGTAAAGTACAATAATTTATAAAGAAAGAATGTAATACAAAGAAACTTTTTTTTTTTTTGTAGTTTCTGTGTTCTTCTCTCTGTCATGGATCTGCTCCCTCCTACTGCAGTGAAAAGGGTACAATAAAATTAATATTCTAAGCGGGGATTTTCAGAGCAGACTGTGGCAGTGAAGTGTCCAAAAGGCTCTGACATTCATCGCGAGCTAAGTCTTTAACCTCGTTGAAAATTCTTAGCCCAAATCCATTAGCACATACTTCAAAGAGATAATATTCACAATTCCAGAAGTAATTTTCCTAACAGCATTTCATTCTCATTTCTGACAGGCCCTTCCTCCCTAGACCCAAGCCCCCTGTTGAGGTACAAAACCAAATTGCTTCCACACCCTTTGTAATTCTCAGCTTTAGCTCTGATTCTTTTGTGGCATTTGTTTTTTGTATTTAAGACACACAAGGATCTGTGTGTAGAAGAGACAAAATGGAACTCTACAATACTGTTTTTCCGTCTCTATCTTGTCTCATCTGTCATTATGCCTCTTATAAATGGGTGTAACTGGTGCTTTATAAACAGACACCAATTCATCCACGTATTTTGACTCCTTACTATGAAGAGTGAATTCACATATTGTGTCTTTTGCTTATGGTCACTTCTCATATTTTGACAAGATTAATTCACCAGTCTACACCCCGCTTTGTCAGCCTTTCCTTCCAAAATACAGTGCTACAGTAGTTGTGGCTTGTCACATTTTTTACTTCAGACATTTATAATAATTTTTCTTCCCCTCCCTCCCAATCAAAGCACAAGACGACTTCATTGATTAAATGAATCAGGCACAGAAGATGTGATCTGACCTGAATTTTTACAATTAACGATTCAAATAACGTAGCAGAAGGCAGGTTTTAATTGTGTTGAAAATCAAAGGATGCTGTAGAAGGAAACCCTTACCGAGATTCTGCTACACTACATTGACACCTTGTGGCTGGTTCCTAATAAAGCAAACTATTCACCCAGACCAGTGGGAATAAAAGGGAGTAAAATGTAAAACTTGTGGGGAAAATATTATTTGCAGTGAATGGGAGTCTGATAAAGGGTGTCTAGGTTAAGTTCCATTTTAAATCTTAGTCCTATCCCAGTCCAAATCCAAGCATTTATGTACTTCAGTGCTGAACATAGGGCCAAGACCTATAGATTTCTCATTCCCACTACAACTCAGATATCTACGGGACTCATCCTTGGAGTGTGTGCTCTGAGCATACCTCAGACTGCCCCCCTCCAGCTGACGTGTTGTACTTCAGCTTCCATGCTAAAGACAGTGGGGTAAAAAATGAGCAGCTTTTGTTTCAACGACACCTGCTGCCGAAATAGAATGAGATTAAAATTATATTTGCAGAAGGAAATGCAAACTTTAAAGTATATGCGTGTGAAATAACGCTGTGGAAAGGTCAAATGGTATGAAGATGCTGCATTAAAGCAATCTTTTTATTGCCTGCCCAGTGGAGAGGAAATGGCACAAAGGAGGAATCCCATTTAGAACAGGCAGATGGGCTGTGACATAAAGCCGAAACAGCTCATCTGCTCAATATGTAATCATTGTGTCTGAAACCATTTTCATACAATCTTCCTGAGTAACATGCAACTACCACATAGGAAAGCAAATGCTAATAAAGAGGAGGATATAAAAAGGATTGAGATAAATCAGTTACAAACAGTGCTCTGGCCAGCAGTCAGGGAACCACTGAGCAACATACAATGATTCCTCAGGAAGACTAACTGTCATAGGAGCCTGATCAAATAACAATGTTAAATCTCACAAATAAATGACCCTTCTCCAAAGACCGTAGAATCTCCTTTGGTTCATTCCCTTACAAACCTGTAGACGTCCTCTAACAGTCAATGCCAGCTCTGAAGTTAATTATTTCAGTGAAGAACCATACTTGAACCATGACTTTGGCCTTCTGTAGGCAAATATTCTTCCACAAAACAAAAGCTAGTTATCCAGTTTTGAGAAACATGTTCCAGGCCACATAGAAGGTCTCTGGTAGGGAACTGAAACAGATATCAAGGTAATGCTCTAAACACAACCAAAGTTTGCTTTTCCTTTCTTATAATTCCCTAAAAAGAACTTATAAAATATCTTCACTCCCTTTTATATCTTTTCATTCCCTTTTAAATCCGTGCCTTTCTACCCTTCAGAATCCTGCCCAAACACCTTCTTGCCTACCACAATTCTCACATCCCTTCTGCTCTGCTCTTCAGATATCTGTTGAGCACAGCAGCTGCCTGGATGATAGCCATCAACCCAGCCCTCTCTGCTCTGTGGTTTACACAGCTCTTGCAAGGAATACATACTGACTCATGAAAATGATAACAGATGTGAAAAAAATCACAACTTCACCACCTGTTGCTAGTGTAATGGATTTAATTAGTGGTAGACAGCTTGAATTATTTTGAGGTCTTTTACAAAAGGAAGATATTTTTTTTCCCCTGTGGGAAATCCTTGTTGAGAAAATTGTGGTTCCATAAAGGCAATTCGCTACAGAGGATGACCCTGTGCCATGAAACCCTCTGGCTCCTTACAGATTACTGCCTGCCAGGAATTTTCCCTTGCACCATTCTCTAATGTGTTAATTATTTCTTTGCCTAATGGACTTGATGAATTTATCGCAGTTACATACTTTCAAACTGTCCATAAACTGACCACAGTTTCAGCAGCATGAATACCATGCTGGTATTCACCCTTATACTGACATGTGCTTTTGCTACCATCATTCACACCAAAGAGAAAGAGGGGTAAAATTCAAGCCATACTCACTCCTGGTCCTCGTGGCCACTGGAAAGGTAACTGTAAATACATCCTGTGTGGGCATCTTTTCATTCCAGATCTGACATTATTTAATGACATCATTTCTACTTAACACCTATATGGATATCTGAAAATTTCTGTATTGCTACTAATAAATGTGAGACAATGGATATAACTGAGCACTAATATGTTTGAGCTAAATTGTATCCTCAGCATGTGCTTCAGGCTGGGACAGTGGGAATGGATATCCTCATTTATAGAATGATTTCTGCTGAGTAGTTGAGTTCAAGAGGTTGAACTGAGTTTCTTGATAGGGACTGACCTAGTAGTATCCTTTCAGAGAAGGTAGAGGGCAAGCAGGAAAAGTAAGCTCTTGTGCTAAGCTCTCTATTCACTGGTGAGAGGATTTGATCTAAGACTTGGACCTGTTGGTAGGAAATTTTAACTGAGTCCTTTGCTATCTGGAAAAAATCAATGTGGGCACCCATGGTTCCTCTCTGGTTAGGAAAAAAAAAAGAATAAGACAACCCCTGTGCCCACAATAAAGGTATACTTTCTACTTGTTATAACAAAAAGGTTCAAGGAGGCATTTAGTGAAAGCAGCCAACATGAAATGGACAACTGTAGGCATGTTTGTCACACTGAAAAATACCACTGTGTAAATAATCATCTCAAAACACCACTAAAGATACACTGTCAGTTTACAGTGTGTTTGTTTAGTTAACTGAGAACTGTTGGAAGAGCAGGCAGTGGCAGAAACCTGTGACCCTAGGGACAACGACTAAGGGAAACGGGGAACCAGCTAAATGGCTGCACTAATAGCCTTATCTCAGCAAGCAGCTAAAGCAGGTAATGTACATGTTGAATCACAAACATATACTGTTGAATTGTTGCCAAGTAAGAGCTAGAAGAGAGAAAGCAAAACCAAATGGAAGAAAAGGAATGGGAAGACATAATGTCTTCCTCCCACTTTCAGTTTTTCTCTCCAACCCAAAATTTCTGCATAGAGCAGTGTATTTCATTTTCAACACCATCATTGTCAGCTACACTGGAAGGTCATTTGTACCATCATTATCAGCATTGCCTTATGGACTGCAGTATGCAGCTCAGATTTTGCTGGTCTTTTGACTAGCAAGCTCTTCCCAGTTCTAATTTTTGTCATTATAGGGCCATTGGTAATACTTTTGTGTAGTTAAAAAAAAAAAAAATAGAGAGAGAGAGAGAGAGAGAGAGAGAGAGGGAGAGGGAGATGAAGAGAAAAAAAGAAACATAGATTGAAAAAAAGAAAAAAAGCCTTCTTTAAATTCAGCTGTCTGCTCTTCAGGAAGCTGATCACTCCTCCTGAAAAGAGGTATCAGGGGTTGCTTAGCAATAGAAAGATGGCATCCTGCCTGTCAGATGGCCCTTTTCAGATTATTTCCCAGATAAGTACAATAATTGCAGGGAAGCATCTTATGTGGCTGCCTACCCCCTTGCAATGTCTAGGTTAACACAAGGAGAAATCCTGTGCTTCAGCTGCTGTATTGCAGCTGCTGCCATCTCTTTTCTGGGGAATTAAAATGCAACAATACATGATACTGCTTCACCCAGCATCATCTTCAGCTAACATTATTTTTAAAATATTATTTGTAATCCTGTAAAGACATATTTAGGAATGACTGTCATCTGTCCAGACATAAAAGTACATAAAATAAACGTTTTACTAATTATCACGAACAAAAGTTACTGCTCCTTGGGAAAGAGAGGTTATTAAAAGTCAAATTTCCCCATGCAAGAGCATATCATGGTACAAAAAGACAATAATGGGAAGACCTATACGTGGCATATGTGTCTGTGTGTTTAGGAATTTTTGTACTGCTAAGTTGTGCCTGTTCATCATTTTGCTGTCACTGTTACAGCCTCCTTAATTTTATTTTTTTCTTTGTTGTAATCACAGGGAAAGAGAACAAACCCCAGTTCCTTCTCAGACCTGCATTTCTGCATGTGGCCATGCAGTGGCACAGGAGACCAGGAATCCGCAGACTCTCACAAGGCATGCGGTGATTCTGAGCCAGCACTTTGCTCAGGTGCGAGCTCGACGCATGACTTACCCCGCACCTTGCTGCCTGTGCTGGTGCTCCCTCTCCCTCTCCCTCTCCCTCTCCCTCTCCCTCTCCCTCTCCCTCTCCCTCTCCCTCTCTCCCTTTCCCTCTCTCCCTTCTCTCCCTTTCCCTCTCCCCCTTTCCCTCTCCCTCTCCCTTCCCCTCCCTTCCTGTGTGTTATCTGCCCCCCACTGCTGATGTCCTCACTGCTGACCCCCGGCAGGACAGGCGATGCCCACGCAGGCAGATCTGGCTGACCTGTACACCTGAGTGTTTCCACTGGGGTGTTTCTTGCTGGGTTAGCAGCGACTGCAGCAGTTTTGGCAGGTCTGCAAAGCCTAATGCCTGCTCTGGGAAATGGCAGTAATTTCTTCCCTCAGAGTGCTCTTCGGCTCAGAGTGCTCCATGTACTGCTGTACAAGCTGTACAAGCGGGTATTGCCTCCATTAACCAGGCTCCTGCCCTCAGAACACCCATTTCACACCAGGGAGGGAGAGGAGGTCTACAGGTCCCCACTGGTAGTTCTTGGTGCACAGTGAAACCATCCTCATCGGGTGTCGGAGGGAGGTGAGGAGGGTGTTGTGGTCACCCTTGTGTCCCTCGCAGACATCCTGGAGAGAGCAGCAATGCTGCAGCTGCAGTCTCCTAGTGCACTCACAGCACTGGTGAGGTCCCTGTAAGCATATACATGATAAATGAGTCCACTGTGTGCAGCCCATGCTGGGAGGATCGTGCTTGCTGTACTCCAAGGGATATTACACCTCATACTCAGACCATTTCTACTGCAGAAACCATTTCTTCCCTTGGGTGTTCCCTGGCAGCAGAAAAGAAGGGTAAGAGCCTGTGTCAGGATACTTCGTGGCATTGGCTGAATTTTATTTCAGGCTTTCATATCTCCTCAGGGTGAATGAAGCAGGTCCAATTTTAGAATTAATTTTTAGTTTTGAAGTTGAGTTTCCTTCCTGTTTTCCTAAGTCTAAGATTTAGAAGGGTCCTAAAACTGCAAGCCAAATTCAAAGGAAAAAAGACGAAAAGAGGTGTTACATTCTGACCTCTTCCACTGGCAACCATCACTCCTCCTGCCTCTTCGTTTAAGCAAGAGAAGACACACAGGGGTTTATTCTGAAGGCACAGATATATAGTTTGTAGAGCATAGTAATAAACAAATAAGCCTTCAGAAATTTTTTTTGCAGTCCAAAGACTGAGAAAAGATGTAACTACACAAGCAGCTGGTTCGAATTAACCCTAATGATAACCCCAATGCCGGGCACTTCATGCCTCTCCAATGAAACCCCTGTGCTCAGCACCCCACAGCCATCCCTTCCCGTGGAGCCAGTCTCGGGTAGCGCAGGTGAGGACACACGGACCCTCCAGGTGGCGATACAGCCGCATTTTCCTGTATTTCTTATCCGCTGAATTTGACAGCAAAGCTGTTTCAATTCTGGACAGCAAGAGCTGATGAGTTAAAATTTATATGTAAACATTGCATTTCTTTACAGTATTTATTTATAGTGACAACTATTAAGTGTATGTATATCGATGTATATCCATCTACTTAAAACATATGTCCTTGTGTCTATACATAGATACCCACACCTACTTCTCACTGTAGTTATGCAAGCTACATGTCTGCATTCTGCTCTGCTCTGCCTGGGCAGATGAATGAGAAACATGCCCTGATGGGAAGGAACGAAGGGAGATGACAGCAGTTTAATTTCTAATTAATTAATCCATCATGATTAACTTCTGAGACTGAAGCAGTCGTGTTTAGTTGCTGCTGAGTGTCTGATCCAAAGACAACTGCAGTCAGGGAGAACTGATCCAGACTGGGTGCTCCAGTGGAGATGCTGCTCCAGTGTTTTTGCACTGGGGACTCCTGTGGGTGCATGGGATGGCCTTCCTTCCCTCACCATTCTCCATGCTGGTTTCCAGCCAGCTCCAGGGCAGGAAAATAGGGAGGCAGCCTAAAGGGAAATCTAGTTGTGACAACAAATTAAAAAGAGATTTCTCCTTGCCTCTTGCTACTTGTAAAATGTAAAAGAGTGAGCTGAAAGTGGGTGTAGCACTACTGGACTAAAAGAAATATGGAGTTTAAATCAAGTTGTTCCTCTGCAGTGAGCAGTTTGTCTTGGCTGTACTCACACTGCATTCTACATCCAACAGCAATGTAAGATGCATCAACTGCAGTTTAGATTAGGAAAAATGAGTGACTGACAAAACATTCATATTATGAGTTTCCTTCTTCATATAACCCAACATGGCATAGTTACCGGCTTATTTGCCTCAGGATGCCATTTGGACTTTGACATGTCTTCAGGCTGACTGCCACCCACAGCACACTAGGCTTTACATTTGCTGTTCTGAATCTCACATTTCTGCAGACCCCTCAGATTCACCGTCCCTGTGGCACATGCTGGTTGATGAGCAGCCAATGGAACCTGAGATACCTTTGGTAGAATATGTCATTTTCTTTGATGAATCAATATATTATATAGCTGACCTAATATCTTTGAATATTAGAAGTGGAGTTTCAGCCTGAACATGAAATGTAAATCAGTGGTTGAAAAAATATTCCAAAATAGCACCACAGAATCCAGATGAAATGAGTTAATGTATAATTCAAACAGTATAGCTAGGAGCAACATTTCTATGTCAATACTATGAATGTTTCTAAATCAAAACCAGGTTCTGATGTCAGACTTCTTTTTTTTTGAGCCTATTTTTGTTGTTGTTCTTGGAAATATGAATGGTAATTAAAAGCAACAGTGAATTATGAAGCTATTAAGAGCTGATATTAAAAATTAAATAATGGAAGTCCTGTGATTTATGTTACTGAGCTCTTAGGGCACATTTAAAGCAAACTCACTAAGAAATTCATGCTACTTCCCTGTCAGCCATTTTATTCAATACAAACATCATTTGCTGAACATAGCTTACCAGGTTCCAGTTAATACTCAGTTTAAAATTTAGTTTGTGGTACGGGTTGATATAGTAACTTTTGAGAATTATGTTGTTAGTGGCCTCAGGTGGAAAACTATGTTAGAGCCTGATAAAGGTTAGTATTTTAGCCTGCAGAAGGAAAGGTGATGTGTTTTGGGTGGGTTCTTCCAAGTCAGAGGTTATTTTTGAGAAGTAGCATAGTCCGTTTATGCAGCCCTTTTTGGAAGCCTGATAGGACCCACTTTCTGTTATTTACTTATAAAAAATTCAGGTGTAGCACGATGATATTTTTCTCAGGCCTTGACACCATCCATCAATAAAGAAAGAAAATTTAAATTACTCAGCAGCATGGAGACAAGGGCGATGACTGAATATCATCCCGCCTCAACAGGCAAGCAGATCACTTTCTGTATGCTGATACAAATGGCATGGATAGTTTGTTCCTTGAAATGCCATAATGAAGACAGAAAAAATATATTTGTTGTGGTTTGTTTGTTTATTTTTTCTGGGAATGTAGAAAATCAACATAAAGCAAATGCATGTTTTCTTTTAGCTAATATTGAAACTCTAGGGGACAGGTTTATAAACTGCTGGAAAGCCTTCTGCACCAGAGGATTTAATTCATAGAGGCCTCATTTCTCACCTTCAATAAAATACAAAAAAAATTATGCTAAACCCAGATTTTTTCACTGTCACTGCTCCCCACGGCGACAGACAGACTTTAGATAGACTGAAGGTATGCAGGGACCAGCATTCAACTTGCATCAAATGAACCAAAAAAACCACAAGAGCACAAAACCCTGCTTCATTACCTACAACCTTCTCCTTTTCCTACCAAAAAAGCAGCAACTCCAAAGGACTGGCTAATCAGGCATGTGTTGCAAATTATCATTGTTGCAATCACTTTATTCCCTTTTCCTTCTTTAGACTTTAAAAATAAAATCAGATCAGTCTGCAACCAGATAGCAAAATTTAGATAAGGAGATGGCTTCACAGAGAATAGGATGAATACCAATGCTGATGTTGCTGGTATTGAAACTGATTATATCTTATCAGGCATAATTGTTATACATCTGTTTTTCATGGAAGGGATGTTTTATCTCAGAGTACTGTGCAGCTAGTGTTTTGAGGTTTTCACATAAACATCTATTAAAAGGAGAAGCTAACAGGTCAAACTGCTCCTTACTGCAAAACAGAAAGCACTGAGGTCCAGCAATAAACTGAGGATATATACCGACCCAGGCAAGAAATTGGTGAAAATCCGTCAGAGCAAATTCAAAAGAGAGAACCGTGGCTTGCCCTGTGTATCTGGTAGCTCACACGTCATGAGTGTCTGTCCCCACACACCTGAGAGGGGAAAATTGGACTGTTGACACAGAGGAGTGGCTGGAGTTTACAAAACAAATATATATTTGTTGTAAAACACTGCTGCTCTTCCTTTAACAAAGCAATCATTTGGCCTTGGCTGGTGCTTACTACATAAAAGATAATTTTCCTGTTACTCTGTTTGCCTGTTCATTGTTCTTCTCACCCAGCTGTTGTTTCACCTACAAGCATTTCAAAGCAAGCATGACATCTTTGGATGATGTACTTTGAAAAGATTCGGGTGCTGAGAAGCCCAGGGGCCCAAAGGAAATGTTTATGCAGTAATAAAATGTAGTGACAAAACAGAAGTGCAGTCACGAAATGTTAAGGACAAACAGAACAGCCTGAACTGTTTCCTTCTGATTTCCTGGTTCTGATGGTCCCAAATGTACTAATCTCTGGCAGATTGCTTGGACAGGACTGAGAGCTGATCCAGAGCCAGTCACCAGCAGCTCTGTAGGAAGTCTATTTTGTGTACATTTGAGATAATGAAACAATAGATAACTTTTTATTTTATTTTCCTTAATTAAGCCAGAGTCCTGGAGGTTCATACTCTCAAGCTGCTCCATTAAAATCCTGCCACAGGATTTGTCTAGATAAATCCTTAATTATTATATCTTATTGACTTTACATTGCTTGCTGAGTGCATTTGTATCGACAATTTGGAGTTGTAGTTGGAAACTTGGAATCCAGGAAGTTTTAAAAAAAAAAAAGAAAAAAAAGTGCATCAGGAAGACATTTCCTTTATAATGCTTGGAGTTTTAGCCCAGAGAGGTGGAGTAATGAAGCCATCAACCTTCTTTGCATTGTCTACTAGAAGTTAAATCTACCAGGAGGTGACTAAACCATAGATAGAGAGGAAAAAGCAATGTTCTCATAAATTTTGTTATTTGAAAGGATTATGACTACTAGCATAGGAATTAAAAGTGCTCCAAACCAATGTATCTTTGAAGGTCTCAAGCCTGCACCAACCCTGAGGATACATGTTATTGCTTTTATTGTTATTTCTAATAATATTGCTGGAGAAGTAAATAATCTAGGATGATACTAATGAGAAATTATAGCATAGGTTGTGGGTCCAGAGGTATTGCTGTTGTATAGGATCTATGCTGTGTATTAAGAAAGCACCAGAAGTTTTCCTAAAAGCATTGATTTAATTACTGTTTCATTTTGCTCACAATATCATACCTTTATGTTTTTTCTAAGGATACTTTGTTTCCTCCTGTTAATCTACCTCGTTTTCCTGTCCTCAGATCTTGTTTGTTGGCAGGCTTTGCTCTAATCTAATTTGACTAAACTGTTCTGTGTCCATTCATACTCCAATTACCTTGTGAGACATGCCCTTTGAAGCAAAGCATCTTTGCCTACTACAACTCCACAACTGCACTTCGTTTGCCTGTCACTACCATAGTCTGCTTTCTGCTTAAATTCTCAGGTCTCCCCCTGAGCAAATCTTAGTGGATTTGGTGACAGGCTGCTCCTCACCAGACAGATGAGACCTGCAGAAGTAAAGCTTAATAACATTCTATTGTTCTTTTCCATAGTGTCTGAGCAGAACTAAAGCGCAGGGATCGAGGTTCAAGTATTTGCTCAAAAATCATTCCTGATAAAGTAAAATAATGGAAATATGTTATCTTTCATTTATAAATGGAAGTTCTATTATCCTGACTTTGGGATCTTTGATCTCCTGCACAAGTGACTTTACTGTTACGAGTGACTTTCAGTAGCAGCAAATTGCCATTGTGCTGTAAGAGACACTGAGATTATCAGGTAGATGCTGCTGGATAGCCAGAAATAATGTCAAATACTGGCCACACTGTGCAAATCTTTCTCAACTGCATACACATTGTCTGACACTAGCTGTGGCAACGTGTTGCTGATCTGGGCTTCAGTTCATATCAACAGCTCGTGTACAGGTGGTTTTGCAGGCTGCTTTCTTTAACCTAAATGTTAATAGTTACAGAATGGGAATATTTGTCATGGTAACAACTCTTTAGACAATCTGGAGGAGCAAGAGTGTTATAAATAAGACTGCTTCCATGGTTAAGAATGCAGATTTTATAGTCCTTTTTCAGGATTTCAAACTGGTGAGTAAACATATTCCATGAGAAACCTAGCTGAGGAAGGTACTTCATGACTGATGAGCATTGTAGGAACTCTTCTTAAAAAGTTATAATTGACTAGATGTGAATTAATTTTATATTATAGCTACAGATATAGCTGTCTAATATCTAATGGTAGCCCAAAGATCACTGAAAGTATAATTTTTAAATGTAAGAGTTGTAAAACCTATTCATACATAGTAAAGACTAACTCAAATATAGTTCATGGTTGTTTTGTTGTGTGGAGATGACCATTAAAATAACATGTAGGTCATCAACAGCCAAGTTAGTAAAGTGCAGAGAGGGAGAGAAAAGAAAATTAATTTCTAGAATTTTGGTAGTGGCCTGTGCTCTGCTTGCCTCCTGAGATTTTCAGCCTTGCAAAGAGCTGGATTAACACCCTGGGGGTCCTGTCTTCCACTTAGTGGAAATGCTTCAGTGACATTTCGCATTCCTTTTGGAAAGATGACACACAGTCATCTTTTATGGAGATTAATAATCCAGTTAATAAAAGTACCTGTGGCAATTTTCTGTGAGACAGAACATTTTAATCCTCTGAATCCCCTGTAGTCAGATGGTTAGTTGTACTAAGCATGAATTCCATCACAATTCACTCACAGCACTAGGTGTTTTCAGGTGTAGTATGTCCTTGTTAGAGTTTATGGGATCTCTGTAATAGGACTAGTGCCCAAACTGCCATGCTGAGACAAAGAAAAACAAACCTCCTTAAGGAAAAATAAAACAACAGATTTCCTCTAGGGAAGATACATTTGTTTCATTTCAAAGAAAGTCATGCTTCAGTTATCTTAACTGATGCTGAAGAGGTCTGTCCCTGGTTCAAATTTGTCCTTAACATTGTAGGTGACCTGTTGTTGACACAGGAGAAGAAAAAGAATTTAATGTTGTTATGGAGAACACAAAGTACCACAGACAAATATGCTGAACTATCAGCTATTCCAACTGAGCAATCAGAGTTGCTACCTGAGATGTCTATGAGAAAAATTCACAGTATTAAGGGGGGAAAAAGTGTGCAGGACTTCATGAGAATTCAGCTCAGAGTAAAGTCCCTGTTTGCAGTGCCATTAGGGTGTGCATCCAGCAGTGGCTGAGCACTGCCTTGTACCCCAAGGGTGTCATCTTCGGTTCTCTTCACTTCTAAGGCAACTTCACACCCACAAAGAAAGCTGCTGGTGACAGCACCCTAACACTGGCTTCACCCTGGCTGGAAGGGTGACCTTCCAGGGGCACCCCAATCACCTGGCAGCAGGAGCAAGGGGACAGGGCTGCTTTTGTAGACACTAAAAGGCAACTCAGCACAGGGGTTACATTAGCTCTTTATCAACAAAATTTTCTTGCTCTTATGTCTTCTGGCACCTGCCCTCCACTTAGCCACCTGCATCTTAAAACTCAGATTTTTATTGTAATGAGATATTACTGATGGAAAGTAGATGGGGAATCCCAGAGTTACAGTAGAGTGTATTCTAATTCCAATTTTCATTTAAAGTGCCCTTATATTCAGCATTTAAAAATGCCCTTCTGTGCTTAGAACTGCCTTCCTGCCAAGCAGCCAACCCTCTACTTGTCATGTATCTCTAATTTATAGCAAGCAAGCAAGACTCTCTTTTTAGAGAGTCTTCATCTCCTTTGTAGCCACCTTTTAAATACTGGAATATGGTGCACTGGTGCACACTAATTTTGTCACTGAGTGTCCTTCCCCATGCCATGGTCAGAAATGCTTAAAGGTAATCACAACTGTTTGGAGAAATCTAGAAGATATTCTGCCTGTGGCAGCACACATTGGCCTGGTGCTAAAGAGTGTCTGGAAAAGAGACTGGGAGAGAAAATTGCCTTCAGAAATGCTGACCAAAGTCCATGTTTAGTGTTCCCTCTCGACACTGCTGCAGACTTATATCAGGTTTGATATTGCTATGAGATTTATGGCACCAGGCCCTTGCACAGAACTAAATGGTTGTTACAAGTCCTTTCCAACTCAAATTGTTCTGTGACTCTGTGATACAGGATGGGGTGGGGTTTAAATTATAAACACAGATGTAACACTGTGCAGATTTAGTCCTCATATAATTGGCAACAAATATAATCATCAAAATAAGTTTTAAATTATTTTCTGGGTAGCTCTTGCTTTCTGTCCCTTGTACAGCACCAGCTGAGCTGTGACCAACAGCCATGATAAAGAAACAGTATTTTTTAATTTCTTTTACCAATCTGTTTGACTCGACTGCAGAGCCTCACTTATAACCTGGTGTTTCTGCAGTGATGTAGTCAGTGATTTAAAAAGGACTGACCTGCTGCAAAGCTAGATTTGAAACTTCATGGCTTGAAACAAAATTTTAAATTAAATTTTATTTTTTAATGTAAAATTCTATTTCTAAATTCACATCTCATCACTCAACACAACACAACAAGAATAGAGAAAGAAAATGCATAATTTCTTTAGAAGAGGGGAAAAGCTTTTAAAATTAGCATTACTATCAAGAAAATTGTTGCTCTGTGGCAGTAGGTACTGCTTCTTTGCCTAGAAAGTACTCTAAAAAGTCCTGTGTTATGCTTATGACATTTCCCTTTCCCCTTTACTTAGGGGCTCCAGATTATCATAAAATATATGCATCTTATAAAATGGTTGTTGCTATGGAGACTTCATCTACTTAATTGGAGAAAAAATAGCTGAATAAGCTTTCATTTACAAGCCCACAAAAGGTGCTTTGATAGCCTTAACTCAAGGAATGCTTTCTTTTCCTTTGCTGCCCTTCTACTTCCTATTTTAGTTTTGTTACATATTCACAAAACAAACGTTCCCACTTAATTTGCTATCCTGTTTCTGTCTGAATTTGAACAGAAAAGGTTTTTAGGAAATCCAGAATGAAGATTTTCACTTGAGATAAGAATGGTCGCCTTTATATGTTTCTTGTTACAATAGCAATAATGTCTGAATGGGCTGCAGTTTGTGCTTTAACCAGGATAAATTGGTACCCTGAGCACACACAGCAATATTAGGACTGCAAAACAGAAGCCTCTACTCCTCAGCTGTGACCAATTATTCTTCCTTACAAAAGCCTTCAGTGTCTCAGACCGATCTGCTGAGTTTGGGATAACTGAATATACTGCTTTTTAAAGATACCCCAACAGCTCTTTCTCATTTACACATAGATGAGACAGAATAGCTGGGTTGAAGTTAAATGGTGTTCTTCCAAAGTCTCAGCTCCAACCTGTGTGTTTTCGGGGAAGTAAAGTCCATGCACATATAACTTTTTCAAGAACAGTTGTGTAAATAAGCCAGAACCATCAGCTATGTTTATGCTTTCATGAGTTTCTGAATTTTTTTAAACCTGAGCTGATTCAACCCCCCAGTTTGCATTCCTTCCTTTCAGAAATGTCAAATATATTCTTTCAGTAACCTCTAGAAACCAAACTTTCTTTCAGAGATTTCAGCAGAAATTCTGTTTCCTGGTAAGTGCTACACATGAGGCTTGGTAGAGTTCTGCTTCTCCCCTAACCAGGAGTGTCCCCTCCTAGAACAGCTGATAACTGCAGCACAGATGGGGGAGGAGGCAAACTTCAGCAGAGTGACATAAGGATTGCAAACTCTCCAACACTGAGCATGGTAAGTTACTCCAGCCCCGATCCAGCCTCTGGATGGATGGCTGATGGGGTAAAGTGAGGGCCCAGCCATATGGCAAAGCCTGACAGCCATATGTTCTACCATATGCTTTAATATTGCTCCTAAATTTCCTTAATAAATTAATACTAAATTAAAGGGATATCTTACAGTATCTAAACACAGATTCAATCAGTGTATTGGCTGATTTTCCTCACTGCTATTTTCAGTCCCTGGATTATTTCCAAACCCACTAGTAATTCTACAGAATAAACCAGCAGTATTTGTACAAACATGTAAATCTGAGATCACTGAATTTCAGTGTGCTTACAAATACTCAAGTATGCCTAAAAGTAATTCAAAGGTGTCACAGAAGCAGAATATTCACTTGGCAGTTCCTGAATGTCTGTGAGACTTCTGATGTTTGTTCAGTTCCTCTCTGATCTCTCCATTAAATTTTGAACAATTGCTTTATTTGCTTAACATTTGACACGGAAAAAAAAATGTATGAAATTTAACTAATGTGTATTGTATCAGAAGGTGGATCATAGCTTTTAGACAGGATTTTGTGTCTTGGAAACAATCAACTTGATGAAGTCAATGACAATTCTAGAATTGATGCATCAATGTAGAGGAAGCTACAGCAAGTACAGAAATTATTAGGTAGCCTTAGAAGCAATTGTGAGGAGGTAGAAGAGTTGTTGAAAGCCTTTATGTGGCTTTACTCATAAAGGACTCTGCCATTGAGTGAATTTTCAGGTTGTTCTGGTGCTGTATCAATGGCAATACAGTTTTAAATCCCCAGAAAATGACTGTCAGTGCATACTGATGCCTATGCCTTTAGAGTGACTCTAAAAATTATTAAAAAATCCTAGCCTTATCCACTAAAATCCAGTCCTTGCAGGACAGGGGTCCCAGTCAGTTTGGGAATGGGGAAAAGGGTTGCAACACAGGAACTCACCCAGGGAAAACCAGGCTTGAGGCACTTACTGCATGCTGAGATTCCCCAGTCACAGAAAGTGTTGCTCCAGAATGGACCAGTTCACTTCTGTCTTTCAGGGGTTTTGAGAGCTGCATACATTCCCTGTGGTTGTGAGGGCACTGTTGTGTTGAATATTCCATTAGATTCTGCTGGATTCTTTCATGGCATGCTGGAAGGAGTAGTTCTTTTTTATTGTTCTGTGTTTGTGGGGTTTTTGTAAAGAAATCAAAAACTCAAGTGGTAATTATGCTTCCCACTGTACCATCATGGGAACTGTTGATGCACATACATGAGCACTGGGATAAAGGGTAATAAATGTAAATAAACAGGGATTGAATAAAAAGCATACATGAGCTATTCTGCATGGACCTCATGAGCAGTTTCATCTTTCATGAAGGGTCCCTTGTGTCCAAGTGGGTTCATCCATGTCTTCAAGAGCCTGAACTGCATTGTGTAAGCACTGGAGGTTCATGCTGTGGTTCTCCACTGATTTCCCAGAGCACATGCACTCCAAATGAGGCTGTGAAAAAAAAGAAAGTTTGAAAATAAGTCTGACTTCTAGTAGTGTTTCAGGTAGATTTATGGAGTGAAGAAAACTTCTTTTTAAAATTTTTATTGGACTAAACACAAGAACTTAAATACTCTAAATCTACTATTATGGTATCTCTTTTTACAAACATATTAGTTTTTAGCAAGAGTTATCCTTTTTACTTGATAACTTGTCCATTCTAGGGACACCGAGAAAAAAACTGAGCAATATTTGGATCATTTACCCTCTAAAAGTAATGTGAAATTTTGTAGAAAAAGAGTATTAACAGAGACTAAGTTCTGCAGCTCAAATCCTTCTCCATGGTCTTCACTTTGCCCTTGCTCCTGGGCTCCGTGCAGCTGTCATGAGGAGTCAGGAGCTGAATTGACATTTTTTCTACCTAAAACTTGACTTTGATTTGCATTTTAAAATATTCATAGCAAAAACTGTACAAACTATCAAAAAGAAAAAAAAAAGGCAACTACAAATTCTCAGCTTCAAACAACAATGTTTATTCCTAATTAAGACAAATTTTAATGGTATAGCACACTGGTTTAAAGGATTGCAGTTACAGATCTATTTCCAGATTCCTATTTTAGGACTCAAAGCCAGATGTCAAGTGCTTTGCTCTATTTTAAGAATTTAGATAGTCTTGTTGTCTTCAAATGAGTCTACTGTTGTGTTTAAAGCCCTGGATGAATCAGGCCTATATTAAACAGTTTGCATTATGTATAAGGAAACTCTCAGAACTTGTACTATTATGTCTTGGGGAAATATTTAAATCAATGTCAACCAGACCCACAGCTTAACACCTGTGTAATACACAGAGCTTTACAGAGCAATAGAAGTTCATTTAAGATACATATATGATAATAATCTGGAATAACAGTTCCAAAAGATTATTTGTCAGTATAAGTCTAATGCATATTTTATTTGATCTTCCTGTAAATTTAAAACTGATAGAAGTATTAATAGTTTTGCAGTATTTTATGTCACGAGACAAAATTAGTTTTAATGAACTGTTACCTGCTTTCAAAAGGACTTGCAATGTGCAAGTAGACAGTGTCGAGACTTTTCAACCTTTTACTTTTTTTCTTAGACTAGATTTCATGTGTTGTCTGGACTGTGCAAGGTACTGCCCAAGGATGCTGAGGAGAGAGCTCTGTGTTTAAAGCAGGCAACTCGTTACATTTCTGTGCCTTGGTTTCCGGAGGCTAAGGAGGGATTGACTAACAGGATACAAATATGCACTGGGCAGAGGATAAGGACTATTTTTACTTGCAGCCTGCCATATTATAAACACACTTTGAACATGACCCACTTTTGATTTGACACAGAAGATGGCTTGGAACTGAGTTAAAATTGTCACTGTTATGCTTTGTTTCTTTCTTACAACTGTATTTTGTTTGAATAGAAGTGGCAGCTCTTGTCAAACTGAGAGGCTTAGTATCCATCCCTTAAAAACATCAAACAAAACTTTTTGTCCTATGTGTAGTAAAAACCAAGAGTTTAAAACCAAAACCTAGTAGAACCAGAAGCTGATTAGTCTGCCTTTAATTCTCTAAAAGAAAACAAGTTTCTGCACCTTTATATATGATGTGGAAGATCCTGGATGTTTTTGTATGACATTATTTCTTGTGAAACATTACCATTTTAGAGTTTATTTTAAATTTGGTTGGTTAGATTTTTTTGTTTTGTTTTTTGCTTTTTTTTCTTTTTCTTTTCAGAAATGCACACACTACAGTCTAAAAGAGAAAACTTTTCATATAATAAGGTTTATTCAGCACACATCTTTTCTTCCTGCTGTCAGCTGGAATTGACTGTCACAAGGAAGCATCAAGAAGAAAATGTGCTCTATACGGACTTCTAAATTTGGAAAATCTGCATCCCTCCTTCAGTACAGATGCTCTGAGTCTTAATAATTCAGACAGGAAGGTATCATGACAACTCTGCATGCTCTTCTGGAACAACCTGTTCTCACACACAAGGGAGATTCTAATCCATCACTTACCTGAGATGCCCTCTTGTTTGTCTCTCATTCCATCTTCTCTGGACTCTCAAGAGCGTATTAGTCATTTAATAAATGGGGATCAGTGGGCTTTGCATGAAATGGCAGCAGCAGTGGATTAGTGAAAGTATTCATTCTTTGGATGGGATCAGCAGTGTAAAGTCCTTCACTACTAAATGCTGGACATGTCAGGGGCAGCATCCATTTCTGTACGTCTGCTTCAAGGAACAGTGCCTTCAGTTACCTTCAAACTGCCCTAAGCTGTATTCTCATCCCTTCCCCTTCTGCTGTGCAGAAGGGTGGTTATCCACTAAAACCTAAAATCTGGATATGAAACAACTCAAAAGTACTGCACTGAGCAGTGGTTATTGCTGCTGCTGCCTCTGTCCAAGGTATTGACACCATCAACATGTGCTAAGTGGCAAAGTTGTCAAATGCTTTATCTAGAATCATGTTGTCCTTAGGCATGGCATGCAAATCTCTGCAGCCCTACCCCAGCTGGTGCAGAAAGAGCCTTGACACCGTGTGAGCACTGTTCTGCACAAAATACGGGGCTTGGATCAACACCTCTGGTGACAAATCCAGAACAAAGCTCTGTACAGGCAGTGATGGAGAAAGTTAACTCGATCCCAGCCATTCTCCCCACTCAAGCTGTGTGGCTTCTATAGTAGCTGCTCAAATCCACACTTTCTCTGCTTAGAAGAAGGCCAGAATCACTTCTGCTTTAACAAAGTATATAAAAAATGTTTCAAATAAATCAAAACTACTGCTATAGCTCAAATCCAGAGTTGAAGAGTAAGTGGAGTTAATTTTCTCTAGGGACATGAAAAGACTAGTAGTTTGCAAGCAGATGCTTCCCTAGTGCATCTTCCAAAGTAGGAGTGTGAAGGACAAAACGAGCAATAGTTTGTAATCGAATGAATTCATGTTGATTAACTTCCTGCATTTATTCATAAAAAAATTAGTTAAGGAAAACAAGCTGCCATCCCACACCAGGAGACCACCCAGGACCCAGAGGGAAGTTTTTGCGAACAGAGGCACCCTCAATCTTCTTTTGGCCTTCCACCCCCTTTAGCCTCTATTCCACCCTCCAGCTCCTTTTGACCACTAATTTATGTCCAGCTTCCTGCCCTTTGGGGAGCTCCAACTCACTTTTGGCTGTGACTTTTTTCCTGTCTCTGACCCGCTTTTGTCCCCAACCCCCTTTCATCCTCAATTTTATTTTGGGACTCCAGTGACCTCTGGGTCTACCAACTCCTTTCCTCCCTACTTTATTTTGAGCATCACAAAAACTTTCAGCCTTCCAACCTTTTTGATTGCTACTTATTTTCTGACACTCCTGTTTTCTCTCAGCCTCTACTTTATTCTGGGCCTCCTTTTGGTCATTTTTCTTTGCCAGGACAAGATACTAACAATTTGAAAGTGGGACACAGACTGTTTTTCCTTTTGAGCACTAATCTGTACAGCCAAGGGCAATTACAGTTCACTTTTAGAAATGGTTTGTGCTCCCAATATTGGTGGAAAAGGCACATAGCAGATATAAACAGGATTTTGCGTTTCACTGCTCTCTCAGAAGAATCAGAAAGCAATTTGTCTCACTAGGCCAAATTCTGCTGGTTTGAATTAAGAACTTGTGTTTATCTTCATTGGAATGCTATGTGCTAAAAGACTGTAAAATTTAGCTTTATTTGTTAGCTGTTTTTCTCTCTTATCCCCCATACTGTGAATCTTTAACTTTTTGCTACTGTTAACTTTTTGAGGAATCACTACATAAATTTGTAATATATAAATCTGAAACAGTTTTGGTGGAGGAAATTTAAAGATTAATTTTACACCAAAGACAGAGGAAACTTTGTTATTGATAACAACCAGTGCAAGAGCAAGGCAAAAGTCTTCTCTGAGACATGTCAGCCTTTGAGACATACTCCATATAGGAGATCAGAGACAAGCTTTCTCCCTTAGAGATATTTTAATGAGTAGCATTTCATAGGGGTGTTTGACTGGGTTGAAAGTATTTGGTCACTGTCCCAGCCTTTTTCAAAGTTTTATTACTTAAGAGAAAAAAATTTTCTTTTACTTTACAATTTCCCATTGTCAAGCAGGAGAACTTAGTGGGTTGATGCTTCCAACAGCCCTGCAGCATTTGCTGTGTGCAATGGCCCAGCAGTCTCTCTCTAAAAGAAACAGGAGCAGAAAAGACAGGAGCTGGCACGGAGCGTAACAGGGACCCTTCCCTTCTTGCTTCATCCACTTCTCCCAACAGCAGGGACCTTCACATGCCACCTCCTGCTACTTCTCTTCAAATATATTCCTTAAAGATTTTGACCTATTTCTCATTGCTCCACAGACAGGAGGCATCGACCAGAGAGGTTTAAAGGCTGAAGAGCCTCATCAGAGCCCCATCAGACCATACTGACAGCTCTGAAATGCTCCCCCAGACTCCACATCCTCTAAATTTCAATGCACATGAGGCAGAAGCACACCGAGAGTCACCCACACCTTTTTAAAAGCAGCAAGTTTGCTCCATTAATTTTCTTGGCATTTTGAGGGATTTAGTTGGTCTCTCTCAGCACTGCAATTACCTTTTCAGGTATTTTGGGGCATGGTGGCTGCATTTCTTCAAAATCTGCATGATGTTTATCACAACAGGAGCCTGGCACACAGGTAGGCAAGACTGTGTAGAGAAGGGGCACAAGACCCCTGAGGAAAGGTGCCATTTTTACAAATAAACAAATTCTAGTTGGAACATTAGCCTGCCATTTTTACTGTGCTGAATTCAGAATGAAAGGAGAAATGTATCCCCTATTTAGACTTGACATTAAAGGTAAACATTTATGTCCCTTGATGGAGCACAGATGAAATCTGTTTGAAAATCTGTCATGGGAGTCTGGAAAAGAAGATGGCATGGGTACAATAATGGGAAACCAAGGAATTCAGCTACACAATCAATAGCATTTGGAAAGGACAAAGCATGCTACTTATGTCTTGATACGAAGAAAGTGTCCCTTTTTAGTGGAAAAATAGAATGTAATACTCAATTAGCATTTTGTGTTGGTGTTAACGTGTGTCATTTTTATTTGATCTGAAAATTCATTTTTATCAGAATTCATCAGATGATTATTCTTATTGATCTCAGTAAACTAAACAGAATCAATATGTAGTAATAAATACACATCCCATTTTTTGCACAGTGCAGCAGTGAGCTAAGGAAAGATTGGCTATAACAAATACTAGGCTTGATGCAGAAAGACATGAAAATTTTAAGTTCTTCTAGCTCACCTTTTTCTAGCCTGATATAACGATGTCTATAATGATTCTTCCTTTGCCTTCAGATTTCTGCTTTCAGTGTAAGATCTCTCTCCATGCTGTGCCTTTCTTGCCTCTCAGTCTGGATGTCACAGGTAAAAAAAAAAGTTATGAATAATAGCAACTTTGATAGGGATATTAAGTTACATTTCTCAGCCTTAAGCCAATCTCTAATGATTACAGAAAAATGACGCAATTGGGGAAAATTAAATCTTTTATCTGCAGAAAACAAGTCATATTCTGAAAGTCACTATGAATTTCTTTTTTTTCTGGGAGTGATTGAGTAGGACTAAAGGATCCCAGCAATCCATGGGGCAATGAAATGGGGCAATGGGCAGAAATGGAACACAGGAATTTCCACCTGAATATGAGGAAAAACTTTACTTTGAGGTTGACAGAGCAGTGGAAGAGGCTGCCCAGAGAGACTGTGGAGTCTCCTGCTCTGGGGATATTCAAAACCCACCTGAATGCGACTCTGTGTAAACTGCTCTAGGTAAATCTGCTTTAGCAAGGGGTTTCGACTGGATGAACTCCAGTCAGTCTCTGATTTTGTGATTCTGGGATCTCTGCTTTTATCACTTGTAGCCATGTGTTCCTATGATATTCCTCAGCAACTGGCCAATGGTATAAATTTATGAGAAATGAACATAGAGAGAGACAGAAAGGCAAGCACAGACAAACAAAAATATTACACCATTTCATAAGTTTTAAAAAAAGTTTTTAGGAAGCTTCACATTACAGATATGAAAATGGAAGCAGAGCATTCAGTTAGGTGTAAATAAATATTAGCTTCTACACAGTAACTTCTGGTAGGAACTCAAATGCTCTGCAATCAGTCACAGCCTCAGGAGTAATTTGAATGACTCACCTGTAAACTGCAGATGTCTGCACTAGCATTAACATTGCCATGTTATATGGGAGTCAAAATTTAGGGCTCTAAATGCTTTCTGCAGCTTGGGTTTCTTCAAATCCAGTTATTTCATACTTAATAACAATTAAAAAATCTATCCTTGCTTTTAAATTAATCATGTAACTTTTCTGATATAAAAAACTATTAGCCCACATTTTTTATCATGTCAGAGACATTTTTCAGAGAATTGTCTCCTATCTTCTACTCTTCCGTTCTGCAAGTGAGCTGAGTGTTGCCAGAGGAGAAGCACTAAAAATCAATTTACAAGAGACGGCTGTGATAGCACATTTAGGGAGCCTTTTGCCCTCATCAGCATCCTAGTCTCTACCTGGTCCCACTAAAATCCACTGGGATTACTAATAGGGTCAGTGTAATTGAAGTCTACTACAAATTTAATATCCTGGTTTTGTTTATAGCATAGCTATTACATATTTTGCCTGTAGCATCAATAATGCAATAACAAAAACGGAACAATTCCAACATTAAAAAAGCAAAATGATGTTTTGCTAAACTTTCTATATTATTTTTTTTCTGTAGTAATATAATGAGAAAAGGTTTCCAGAAGTGAAAGGACGTCTTTTTAAGATTTAAAGATTATTAGTAGTCAAGTAAAATTGCACAGAATGATCACCCCATAGAGCAATTATTCCAAAAATACCATTAAAAGACAGCACTGAACACTTTCACAGTGCCCAAGGAGACTCAATTATGTGCTTTTGGAATTGTTGGGTCAAAAGAGTATTGTTATACTCAGCAATTACTAGAGGCAATAATTTAATCTCCTTAAGAGATTTCTTAATGGTCTAAACCACTCTGTCAATGGAGTTATCGTGTGTCACAGTGATTAAAGTCAAATTTTTCACTGTTTTTTATTACAGTAAACTAAAAGTTAAGGATCTGGAAAATATCCTCATTTAATAATCGAATTTCAAGGAAATTAAAGAATTAGCCAAAATTACTAAACATCTTATGGTATAAAACAAGCCTGGAAACTCAGAAAAATTTTATATTCAAATCCCTACTGTAATCACAAAGGCATCAAGCACCTTCCTTTACAAATAATGAATTTTAATGATTTGGAGGTCATTATACATTCTTCAAATTTACATACATTCACTTTAAGCTCTTTGAAGAAGTTTCTCTTACTCTTTAATGTTTATAGGAGTAAAGAATTGAAGGTCAAAGCCTTGTCAAAATACAAGACTGAAACTAAATAACAAATCATTCCTGGTACCTGCATACACTTTCTTTCTCCTTTAGTTTCTTAAATATGATTCTTGTTCATTTTAGACTCTCAAAGTGGTAGGGATCTTGACCTTTCTTAGAAATAGAGTTGTTGATTTCAGTGATAGTTTGTGTTATCAATATTTGAACAGAATCTACAAAATTGCTCCCAAGATCAGAATCTACATTTTGGTGAGTAAACTAGATGAATAGCTAACTCATAAATAATCACCAAGCAATTTATTTGAATAAATTTCAGGCAATGACATCATAAGGAACTATTCCCTTCCTTAACTTGCTACTCATTGGGCTCAATAGCTAACCTGAACAGATCAGATTTTGGATGACTGAAACTCTAATAAAAAAAAAAAAATCATAAAAGAAAATTAACGTCCAAGTCCAGATATAAAACTACAGATGTAACAGCTAGTGGTACACAGCAAATAGTATAGCCAGTGACTATTACACATTAAAACTTCTACAGAGACTGATGGATAAAATTCCCATTTATTTATTTATGCAGTTTCTCATCCAGAAGCTCCGTATCAAAAGCCCTTTGGGGAGAAAACTAAGACATTTCAATTAAACAATCTGTCTTATTCCTGTCATACCGAAAGTCAGAGAAATGAGGATTTCTTTTCTTTTTCTTTTTTTCTCAAGTACACCTTTCATTACAACCTTTCTGACAGAGCCTCAGCCTGGCCTGCTGTGGATGCATCTGGTGAGCAGATCCCTTCGCAGCAGGCGAGGAGGAGGCTGAGCTGCAGGTACATCCCTGCAGGGTACCCCAGCAAACTGCCAGTGTGCTGGCTCACAGAGCGCCTGGGGAGGGGCATCAGGGTGTACCTGGGGGGCTAAACTGGAGGGGAAATAAGAGACCAACTTTGTTCTGAAAGGACAGGGAAAGGAAAAATTGACCCCCTGTTTATTTCAACTCTCAGGCAGGTGGCGTCGAGTTCAAGTACAAAGAGCAATGTTTCTTTCTCTGTGGAGAAAGTCAAAGATTTATAAAATGCGCCTGTCACCTTGTCCTCCAGTCTTCCACATCCATGAGCATTTTAAAAACAGCATCAGCTAAATACCTCATGAAACATAAAGCACGTTCATAGCAACATCAACACCAGTTCACTTCCATGAACAACATTCCCTAGTGGAACCTGTTGTTACACACTGAGTGGGTCTTACAAAAATCCTTCAGGAGTTCCAGTCCAAATACACACGCATCCCACCTAAAACCACCCAGTGATCTCTCCATTCTATTTTTTAAACACAACTAATTTAAAAAGACAAATTTGTGTCATGAAGAACTTCAGTGAGATGGTACTAAGTTGTACATCTTCAGAGCACGCTGGTTATATTCCAAACACCATCTATATACATACTGAATGCATTGCTAAGTGTAAAGAAAATGTTCTCCACTCACTGAAAATAAGAAAGGAATTCTGCTGTGGCACAACCTTTTCAGAATGTATTTACAATTTACAAGTGTCAGGTGAGTAGACAGATAGCTACAGACATAGCAAAAATGTTTAAAATTGTAATTTAATTGAAAGAAAAGCAGCAGAGACACAAGCTCTGAAGACTTTTGTCCTTAATACTGGAGGTCACATCTCTTTTAACTTTACAATTTTACCTTCAGAGGAAGCCGGCATCAAAATCTCTGGGACATGAAATATCATAGTTTAATACATTTGTTCACTGATGCCAATTTAAATTTACCATTCCTAATTTTTATAATCTTCTCTTATTGTAATTGCAAATAACGGCCATCATAATTGAACAAATTCTTAGACTTGTAAGCCCTAGATGAAACGAGAAAGAAAAAACCTCAAACAACAAAAAACTGTAACTAAGTATGAGCCACACAGAAATAAGTAGATGAAGAAGGTCAGTTTCTGAAATTTGCTAAGTATTATTGCTTATTTAGTTTTAGCTTTTCCTTCAATAACTATATTGAAGAAAGAAATAAACTGATCTGACATTTAAACACGAGAAAAAGTTCCCAGGTCTGAAGTTCCGTTGCCTCAGTAAACAAGATTGGACCAAGATAATGAAATGTGTATTTTGGCAACTACTGTGAGTAATGACAATATTTTGAAATTAGCATATGCAGTAGTTCCTGATATTGCAACCTTCTCAGTAGGTAAGAAATTAATTCTTCCTTTTCCTTTTCACCTAATGTAAAAAATTTCTGTTCACCTAATGTAAAAAAACCCCCACAAAATAAAAACTAAAACAAAGACAAAATCCTAATGCCAGAATAGTCTCTAGCCTTTGGGCTGAAGAATGTCAACATAACCCATTAAAAATTTACAGATCAAAAGATATTTAAATAACTTTCCTTATGGCTTGAAAATTAAGGTGAGAAAATATTGTTATTTCCTATGGAAAGAGAAAAGGTTTCAAACCATTTAGAATAGAAAATGTTCAAAGCACAAGTTTCATTTTAGCAGTGCATATAATCATGGTAAAATAGATACAACACTCTGTAAAAGATATTTTGTACCAACATTCTTCCTTTAGATATCACCAAAATAAACTGGATCTTCATTCCTTCATATTATCTGTGTTTTCAAAGAATTGAGTAAAGCAGCACCAACCTGTTCCTATGAGGACATGAGGTTTGGCATCTCCCTTTTATTAACTGTCTTGAAACGAACACTGAGACAGGAGTGGCTCATGTTTATAGACATTTCACTGCCAGAAGATTTCTCACGAGTAGCATTGGGATAACTGGAGCTATTTACCTGCCTAGCCTAAATAGACAGGTTTGTTACATTTTAAAGAGTCTAATATCATACAGCCTATACTCCATGGAATAAATCAGAAGATAATACTGATGGTACTAAGAACATTACTGGAAAATCTTGACTTTTCCAGCAGTTAGAAAAGTGCCTATGTGAAAGCTACTTATAACACGGGATTCAGGTTCTGTTGGTGGCTCTGCCCAGGGCTGCAATGGGGTCAAGGTTCCTCCCAGCCCTGGTGCCAGGCTGTGCAGCTGAGGGCTGTCAGCATCAGCTGGGGAGCAGCCACCGAGCTCTCACAGCTGCTGCTGGCCCCACTTACCCACCTCTTCAGCTCCAGAGCATGAGGAACCACCCAGCTGAAGGTGTAATTTCGAATACAGCCAACAGTGAAACAGTAACTACAGCCTTAAAGGTCATTGATTACTGTTCCTATTGAACTAAATGAGATTAACCCTGCAGATGTGAACTGGAGTGCTGAAGAGCTGATTAGGTGGCTGCACTGAGTGAAAAAGCCTTCTGTCCCAGAGCTCCAAGTGATTGCTGCCCATCCTGCTCAGTAGAAACTCTTAAACAAGATACATCGATTTTTTTTGATTTTTTAATCATAGGAAAAATGTCAGAAGTTTTTTATTTTAGTAGAAGAGGAGCAGACAAGTTGAAACAGTGGTTTGCCATCCCACATCTGTGTATGGGCTCCTTGTCTGGAAAAAACTGTTGTGATTTTGCTCACAGTTTTCTGGACTAAACCTATTAGTTGTGTTGCATCCTTTTTAGTGAACATTAGACACGTGGGAACCCCCAAAACCACAAACAAGAAAGGGAAATAGCAAGTTAAGGAGAGAGGCAAGCTGACAGCAAATGGCTCGGTGATTATCCAGAGAAGCTGCATTTGTTTTCCCTCTGTACTTTAGAGTTCAGATATAAAACAGAGCTGGTACTGAGAGGGGCTCCTGTCACAGCATTCTCCCTAGTTCTGTTTCCATTTTCTGCATCTATTTCCACTGTGCATTAAAATAACTTGAGTTCATTTGCAGCATCAGCTCTGATCTCTAACTGCTGTTATTTTCATATCTAAAAATAATTCGAGTTTATTTATGGCATTGTTTTGACTACCAAACTGCTGATGTGCACCAATATCATAGAAAGAGAATCAATGACCAGGCTTAGATTATTTTCAACCACAAACAAGAAAATTTGACAAAACTGATGATAAATCAGGATGACTCTGCAAGAAGCCTCTGCAATGTACTGACATTTCAATTTTATTAAGAAATAATAAACAGCCTTCTGCAATGATATGTTTCCACATGACAGTTGTGCTCTAGTAAGGCTGTGTGTGCCAGTGATAGGAGTTATTTTCCCACCACCTTGCTCTGGACCTTCACTTACACAGCTGAAATGGCACAGCTACAGAAAGCGATGCTGCCATCCCAGCAGCCCAGACTGAACAATAGCTTAGTTTTAATGCGGAATTTTTGTCTTTCTGTGTCATGGCTGGAACAGCAGATCATTCTTCCAGCTAAAGCTGTGAATTGTGGCTGATTCATCCCTGACTCATTTTGCTAAAGTTCTTAAAGGTATACATTCTCTGGTCTCATTTAAAGTAATTTAATTTTCTTTTGTTTTGTTTTTTTTTTTTCAGGTAGGTGGAAATCCCTTTTCTACTGGCATCGCACAATTTAGGCTGAAAATAGAACACAATAAAATTCAGCTGCTCAGTTCGAGAGTCTGAGTAAAGCCAAATGTTGGAATTATCCACATGTGTAAGAACAAAGCCAAGATGTTTGTCCTGGAGGCCCTAAAATAGTGATTTCCATTTGTGCAGTACCTTCATGATCCATTACACTCTCCTGAATCTTCTAAATGTCTCTAACATTATTAAAAAAAAAAATCAGAAAGTATCAGCATTTACTTTCGAAACAGATTTTTTCGAAAGGATTCAATTTTGAGCAAGCTTGATAATACTGCAATTTTCATTTTTTAAAATGAGAAATGCTGAAGGCACGATCTGAATCAGAGTCACATAATCACCAGACAAGAAAACAAACTGCATCCTCCGTCATGTGAATATATTTACAGCTGTAGAATTGTTGTTCAGTTCCTCTGTGTCATCCACTTGAAACAATCTGATTGGAAAAGCAAGGATATTTACAATTTTATATTGAAGATATTGCCATAAAAAGTGTACACAAAAGTTTGTATTCGTTCTTCAAAGCAAAGTCTGTCCCTAGTATCAGATTTTTAAATGTTAATGGAAAACTTTTTCTGCAAAGGAACCCCAAGTATCTCCTGGCAAAAAAGAGTTCTAATATGAGGTATTTGCTAAAGATGAGGTTTGTACAAGGACTCACAAAAGGGTATTGGATGCCACTGAATTTATGGGATTTTTTTTCTTGCTATTAACAATTCCTCATTTCTTCACATCTACATATTGATGGATGATCTTTCGCTCCTAAAATAACCTTGATATCTAGATCAGCAAGGTAAAGAAGAGTAAAGGCATATTGAAAGTGAGGTAACATAACAGTTCACCAACTTAACATACAAAAAATGTTTATATTGGTGGAAAGTCCTTTAATAACACTGCACAAGCTTAATCATTAAGGGGCATGAAAGGATGTGGTAATGCTAATATCCAGTTTGAAATGGATTTGCTAAGTTCAATTCAATGCTCCCAAACAGTGTAGAGTAACAGAAAGGGGATCCACAGATTTGTTATCCATCAAGCCTTTTTACAAACCCGAATCTTTTATGACTAAAAATCTACTATTAACTAATTTTTAAATTGACTAATTCTGAAGGAGCAGAGAAATTTACATTAAAATACTTGTTTTTAACATGCTTTTTATGAAATGCTTATCAAGGTCAAACACCATAATTTGAAGAGTGAAATATGTTATTTCATTACAACAGATTTAATTTTATGCTGTTCAGAATCATTATTTAAAAAATTCTCCTACAAATGTGCATTAGTGGCACTGAATTTGCTTTGGTTTCTTTCTTCTTGTGAAGGCATAAATAACCTCTGCCCACTTCTATCCAGCAGGTATGAGATTGCTGTCAGGAGAAGCCAAAGCCCTTCAGCACCATCAGCCGCTCCTCTGGCCACGGGTGCCCTGGGCTTTGCAGGTGTCTTTGCAGCTGCAGGGCACATTGTGGTGGCAAGGGCAGAGCTGCTGAGCTGCTGTGCTGGCACTGCTGCAGTGCCCACTGCTCCCTTTGGCTCTGCTGGCAAAGCTTTTCCAGCATGGGCACTTTTAAGAGATTTATGAACAAACAGAAGAGAAAACAAGGGCACTTTTCGTGTGGAATGTCCTTTCAGCTCCCTATCATGGGATTTCATGCCATCTGTTTGTACCCTGTGTATGCTGGAAGCTTGTAGCTTAGTAGCTCTTCAATCATTAAAGGCTTGCTCCTAAAGATCGGAAAAGAGCTCCTAGAGAGCTGGACAGAAGCCATGGTCACTCCTCAACTTCTGATCAGCACAAAAATTGTGGCTCCCCCAACCACCCTCTCTTCATGGGTGACAGAACTTTGAGTCTGTTTGACCTGAAGCAGAAGCCATCCAGAGAGAAAAGAGCAAAGAAATACTGGTATTTTTTCCTCATGGTTAAGCAGTTTTACCTTTTTTGCCTAGTCCAAGCCTACATGAAACTGTTCTTCCCACAGGTGATGCAGCTATCAAAACATGCTGACAAGGATGTGACTCCAGTTAAATACCACCAGCCCATTTTGCATTATCTGACCCCAAATGTAACTCTCTTGCTTTAGAAGGGAAGCAAAAAAACCTGCCCAGAGAAGCCTCCAAGCAGGCAGTGTTAACAGAACAGACTTCTCCAACCCTCCATGTGCTTCAGATGTGTGTGAGGATACACCTTGCGGGTGGGTGTGCCTTCCATTCCAGGTCAGGTGGAAGCAGAGGGAACACAAAAAAGAGGGATCACAGTTGAAAATCAACAGAAACAGCAAACTTGGTGTGTCTGACACTTAAACCATGAGATCAAGTTAGTTGAGGTAGCCACTGAGTAAAATTTGATTACATTTGTACCTAGCTCGTGCACACACAGGGAAAAAGCTGATGTGGAAACTCTTAGTATGTTTGTATTAGCAAAGCTTTTATGTTTACTTGAACTGGGCCACAGCATGGTCCTATCTACCCGTGACAGCACTTTTTTGTGCAGTTGTAGTTATGAAAAGGTGCTTGACCCACAATACAGGGACTGTGTGTAATTCACATTTTTTTCAATGCTCTTCTCAGCGTCAATATTTTGCCTGAGGGCTGCTTTGAACTCACTGTAGTCCCTATGCATTTAGCAGCCCTCAGCTTTATATTTTCTGTGGAGTTATTTTAGGGGAAGGAGTTCATGGAGACTCAGTCCTTTCCAGGTGTTTTGAGACTGGTGGCTACACCACAAGAATAGAGGATTTATTTAGGGTCTCTGCAGTGACTTTACATTCTCTGAGTACTGTCTTTCTGCCATGACCACCTGTTGACCTTACAGACTGACAGGCTTCCTGTGCCTGATGTGGTTGACAATTTATTCCTCTGGACTTCTTTTGTGTTTCCCGCAAATTGCTGGGGTTTTTTTTGGACTTGCACTTTTGGGTTGAGGTGAGTTAATAAAATAGTGACGCCATGAATAAGTGTTCTCTAGCACTGAATTTCCTCACACCTGCATGCACCATGAAACCCCTACTCCTTTGCAATGTCATATTTAAGGCTTGAGTAAAATAAATCTTTCGGTACATTTCTATTATATAGCCAGACACCTACAAGAGAACCTTACTGTTTTGGAGTGTACAAGTACACTTGTGTATGAAGGCTTCTTTTTTCCCAGGGTTTAGAGTACATATACTTCTTTAGTAGTAAGTCTAGAAACAGATATAATTCCTTTTTATGCAGTATTAGTATTTTCACTTCATTGTTCTAAAGTCACATGTTGTACCCCCTGCAAGTTAGTATCAGTGAGGATTTTCCACCAGCAGCTGCCTGCAGTGCCTACTTGTTTTACTGCTCACTGCTTGCTCAGCACGAGGAATGCAAATACAGAGAGTCCAGTGGAAGTTAGGAGATAATTAGACTGGTTCTCAGCTCCTGTCCTGAGCCTGTAGCAGGGTTTTTCTGCCTCTTCTCAAGCTGCTGCCCTGACTTTCTCTCTAGCCTACCTCAGCTCTATGCCACGTCTTGCTTCCCAGCTCTCTCCTGCTCATCATGTAGCTTCTCTTTTGTTTAAAAAAATTAAAAAAAATTTCAGTTACTGTTTTCCTGAACTGAATGCTTTACAAAAAGGATTTGGTAAAATTTTTTTTTTTCATGTTTAATGCATGCTTTCCATCCTAAAACACAGCCCTGCAAATGTACCGGGGAGATCCTGTCAGAGGAATGACTAATTGTCTTCCAGCTCAACAAAAGATTGATCGATCCTTACTTTCATTTATTTCCTGGCCTCCTCCTCAGTGGACTTTCTGCAATAAAAAACATAAAAAACCCCAGACTTTTTTTCTAAAGAGTCCCTAAATGCTGCATGCACAAATGTTCTTTAGCATCTCGCTTCAGCCCCCTGCTGCTACTTGGAAAGCTGTGCTGTGCCTGTGGCAGAAACGTTGCATACAATACATTAATCATCAGGGAAGATGGTGCCAAGTAACTAGGTAATAGCTTTACTAATATTTGTGCCTTTAAAGATCAGGAAACAACAAGTGAACTTTAAAAATCTTGTTAAAATTTAGCTTTCCTGAGAGAGTTCATTATTCCAAT
This sequence comes from Xenops minutus, assembly GCA_035221455.1. Classification (NCBI taxonomy): domain Eukaryota; kingdom Metazoa; phylum Chordata; class Aves; order Passeriformes; family Furnariidae; genus Xenops; species Xenops minutus. Next base: position 15,674,406 of record JAWWEE010000010.1, read on the forward strand.
GTATGACAGCACATCAATACAAAGTGTACGTATCAGAAAATAGGCAAAGCTAAGACTGCTGGCAGCTCACTGCTGTCTCCATATCAGCTGAGGGTTATTGAACCTGTGGAAAAGAGCCAGACACAGAGGTTTCATACAGCTGTGCATCCTATAGGTGCTGGACAACCTCCAGCCCCTGTGGGCCAGACCCAGCAGCAGAGGGAAGGAAGGCTGGGGTTTGGCACAGCAGTGAATTATGTGAGGCTGGACCCAACTGCTGACAAGGTTGTGTGTTCACTGCAGGAGAGGACAGGCTCATCTCCACCTGGAATAGCACCACCTAGTAGGGGCTGTTCTGTACTGTGGCATGTAAGAAGTGCACATCTTGCACATACTGCTACTTTCTCCTCATTTTTTCAGGCTTACATTTACAGCTCTCCAGTTTTTTTCTGCTGCCTGATGCTGTATTGCTTCCATCTTTCCTCATGGATGTGATTATTCAATGTTTTTTACATTTAATGTGTTATATATTTGAGAAATGAGGAAATGTCTATTGTGTTCATCTGTACCATCATACTTAATGTCATTGACTTAAGAAATCATTTCCATTTCATAATCCAGCATCTTCATTGGAGAAAATTAATGGAATTGCTTGTCCGTTTGTCATTTCATGTTAGATTTAATGGTCAACTGTTACATGTAAATACAATAATCCATAATTAATTAAGAATGGCTGCACTTGAACAGAAAAGTGTGGGTGAATAAAAGGAAGAAAAATAAGGAAACTATTTTTTTTTTTTATAAAAAGGTGTGATTTGTTTTTCATGCTTTGGTCATTTAGATTTGTGGCACAGAACAATCTCAGATTTTTAAATTCCCCTTACATTTCCTTTTCATATGTTATGACTTCAGATGGTCACTTCCCTTGTCTCTCTACTAAAAAATAAAAGGGAAATAAATTTGGAGCCATAAAGCTGTTACCTTCTAGCTGAGTTCACATAAAGGAGAATAAAGAATCAAGACACTCCATCACTAGAAAACTAGTGATGAGAGAACAGCTCCCTTTCAAAAAAGAACTACTTGACATTTTTTTGTTCAATGACATGAATTACAGTGTTGAGCAGTTACAGCTCAAACACAAAGAGTTGGGAGACAATTCCAAAAGGGCAAAGGATTAATACTGTGTTCACAATGGTAAACACTGAGCTGTTGCCTTCAATCTGACTGGAAAAATGCCTAAAAGTCTAGACACTCCAAAACTTTCAAGACTTTTATGCATGTTTCAGCCTCAGTATCTGAAAGTAATCTAATAATGCACTCAGTAGCAAAAATTAAAGAGTGTCGTTTAAAGTAATATAATTTCTTAAAGATAAAAATAGCACCTGCCTTTTTTTGTAAGCCAGTGTAGTCTGTTGGGATGCTGCATGCAATGCTCCTGCATTTGTGTTCATATTGTTCATCACTGTGGATGAAACCCTGGGCCCTCTTTACTGTGAGGTCTTTCTGTTGCCGTTTCTTGTAACAGGGTCAATTCCACCTGGTAAGTCACTATATCCACTGTCTTTTTCTAATTAATCATTAGTTGTGTGTTTCTCATAATGATACAGAAAGTGTGATTTGAAACAGTGGGGTTTTCTCTGGGTTATTGGGTTGTCTAAGCCTCAACACCCTTGTCTGACTGATACCACTGTACCCTGCAGTCCATACCTTTTAAAACCTAAGTAAACAATGGGCCCCATGAATCTCAGTTAGACAGTGTACATGGACACACCATCCCTTTACTCACTCTGCATTGATTGCATATACTCTGCATTGATTGCATATTTGTAAAAGGCAAATCATGCCACACTTTGCCCAACATTCGGAAAAGGAATCTGTACCCAGGACAGTGAGTAGCACCACAGAAAGGCCATTAATTAATAAAAATTTTTCCTCTACACTAGGGTTGGAATCATTACTACTAAATGGGCCACAAACTGAAAAATGAAGAGATAAATTCCTAATAGCTTTGTTGATATTCTGACTTAATGAAGCGGGAGACCTACAAAGCATAGTACAATTGCACTTGATTATTATAATGAATAATATAAACTATTATACACGCAGGAGCAACAGCTCGCAGTTTCATGCAGATAGTCTGACTTTGGAAAACTTGAGTTTATCACATTAATAATGTGATACAACTTATATGGGCCTCATACTGCATGTTTCTTCCTCTCTGTATGAGAAAAAGGAGACTTACAGACACACTGACATTATATGAATCCTGTTGGATTCATGGGACCTTCTGGGGGGAAAAGGGACAGAGAAGAGTGACTTTGCCTGTTTCTGGAAACCCTGGAGAGCTCTGCATTGGCAAACTGGACCACTTCTCTGCAGCCCCATAACTCCCTCTTTTTCTACACTGAGACAGAACAAAAGGAAACTGAATTTTCTCGCACATTTTTTCTTCTTAAGTACTTATTTTCTCCCAGGGAGATTTCTATGAAAGCATATGATGTGGCCGAGGCAGTGCCTTCTGTATTGTTTTCCAGTATGGATATCAACCCACATGGATCTTCACTCACTGGTTGTCCACATGTTTGCGTTTCTGGGGCCTTTATCTAACAGTGCACCTGCTATAGTTACCTGGGTCTACCAGCAAAAAGAATATCTAATGAAGAATAAATAAGACATCTGTGTTTTTAAAAATCTTGCATCCTATCTGCTATAAGATTGTCCCAACTTTCTGAGATTTCTTTCCTGATTGTGATTATTACAGCTTGGAAGATTCTTTTAACCAAATCAGTGAGGAGATGACCTGAGATTCTGCTCTAGTCCTTTCCTGTGAATAAAATACAGATCCAGTTGTAAGTTAAACAAAGTATGCAGAAACTTTGGTAAGCTAATTCTTTCAAGAAAAAAAGAAGTAGCTTTATTCCCTCAGTTCTTAGAAGAAAGAAGCCCACTATCTGGTGTAGAAATTATTTGGCTTCTCCCACAAAATAGATGTAATTTTCAAACCAATTTTGCATAGTTAAAATAGAAGTTATTTTCCTTGTGCTACCTTTCCCTGCCAAATTTTATTTCTAATTGCTTAGTACAGATCATTTGCAGAAGTTTGTGAGCATGTTCATCATCATTGTTGTTGATGATATTGGATATTATACCAACTTCTGGCCATATCAAATGGGGCTCAGAATAGTTTTTGTTCATTTTCTTACAAAACAAACTGTTCTCTCCTTTCCATTCCCTTTCCAATGATTCTCAGAACATCAAGTATCATATCCATTCTCTGGCTGAAATGCAGTTTTCAGAGAGAAACAAGTGGTATGAGATGAAATTGTCCTGAGTCAGCCCCTGTCCCCACTGTGGTCCTGTTGTCAGTCTAATGAGAAAACTGCAAACATCCACTGGCACTTGCTTTGCACAGTAACATCACACTGTGAGGAGAAATGTCATGATATGGCCATCACAATAAACAGAATATGAACAAAAACAGCCTGGGAAGGAAACACTGCTCTGTTTGCTGAGTCCTGCATGGGCAGACACAGGACTTGGCAGGTTCCCTTCAGCTCATGAGAGACTCTGCAGCAGCAGGAATTCTATGAGATGCTCCAGTGTGACTTTCTCACCTGAAATACTGAGTGTTCTTCCCAGGTTTGTGCCCATCACAACTGTTTGGAGGGTTGAGACTTTGCTGCAGAGTTTGTCTTATCATCTGATCATATTAAATTAATTTATTCCTCGTTTCTCATATTTCTTTGTGCAGAAACCCACAAAAGCCTAAGTCTGTAGACTTCTTAACACTGAAAGCATAGGAATTTACACTTGCAAGATTTGGGAGCCACAAACCCAGATATTCTTCTGAAATCTCTGTCAATATACTGCATAAATAACATTTTCTAAAGTCACCATCCTGTTTAGTATTCAGACACAGCAGTAAACTCATCAGCTGCAGTTTGCTTACTTGGTTATTTGAAAAAGAGACAAATTAATTAAGTCATTTTGTCTGGCCTAGCAAAACTGACAACATAAGTCACTTCACCAGGGAACTACAACAGCACATTAGGAAGATGTCTGAAAAATATAGATCTGACACAATCTCTCAAAGGTACAAAAAAAGTCTGACAAAGCCATAGCTGAAATCTCACATATTACAATCTTTCTTTGGCTGAGAAACTGAAGCAACCCAAAGCTGCATGTAGCTGTGAAAGATGATCCCGGCTGCCAAAGTGCTCAAAAACCTATGATGCCCAATCATCCTCTCTTGCTCGTGGAGATGGCTAATTACCATTGTCTGTGACAAATTCACATAAAATAATGTCCTTTATCACTTCTTTGCACCTCTAATATCAATTGATTTTATTATCAAGTGATATATCATTCATCCAAAATAATATTTAATCTTCCTGCTTTTTAGATATGGCTAAATGCTTTTATACAGTAATGCAAGTAAAGGCTGCAATATTTCTTGCCTTGGTCTCCAAATTGGAAACTACTATCGAGCTGTCTGTACCAGTATATCCTTTCACTCATTTATCCATATGTGGATATTTTGCATTGTATGGATTTGTTGGATATCCTGGAACAAAACGCCTATGCTGAGAAAGCTCTCTGGAGTAAAAAATCTTCAATCTGATCCTATTACAAATATTTCAGCCTAACCAGTAACTTTAAAAAAAAATAAAAAATACTCTTCTGTACCTCCTGTAAAGCTAAAGTTCTCCTTGTTAAAATAGAGGGAGGTGCAATAATCAACAGAAAGAAAACTACCTTTTTAAAATAGAGCAGCCCATTATCTCACTCGTGCAAGTGTATTATACAGATTGATCTCTGCAGACACCTACACGTCTCTGATGAAAGATCAGAGATAAATATCCCATTTACAGCTCATTGTTCCCCTGTGTGCCTGTGCCTTCACTCTTGATCTCAGTGAGGCTTCCAGGTTACAGGAGCTATTGGCTACTTCTCTTTTTGGGTCAGTGCCCAGTGGAGCAGTGAGCTGTTTCTGATAGATCCTTGGATATTGCAATAATAATAATTATCAACAATTTTATATGAATTAATTATTAATTCTTTTTTCTGTTGTTTAAAGCTGTATGCTGGCATGGGATGAGATGTTGCCGCCTTCATCTACTCTGTACTGCTTCAATGAGAGGTCACCAGCTTTTCCCAGATGAGCAGCTGTGTGCTCTCTCCCAGTGCCTTTCAGGCAAAGCAGCCAACAGCAATTAGTATAATAGTATAAATTAGGATAACAATATAAACAATTTAATCAACCTGCTTGAATTAGACTCACAGTTTTGTTTAAAATGGATTACTAGACAGCCTGTACCTCAAGAAACTGGGCACCAAGGGCAGATGAACATCTTCATCCAGCCAGCCTCTAGCTGGATCAATTCATGGCCACAGCCTCATGCCCCTTCTGCACCTGTTCTGCTTCCTTGCGTTTTTCTCATGCTTCAGTTGCTTGACATCCTGATACTAAGCTCAAGAACAGAGCTGAATACTTTTGCAGGTATTTTTGCACACAACCACCTTGTCTCTTGTGCTCCACCTGTGTCCATGGTAACAACTTCCATCCTCCCCTTATGTGCAAAACAAATTTAGTTTTGTTTGCAGTTTATATTTTTCACTGCTGTCAGACCCATTAACATTTCCTTTAAAAAATGAGTTTCAAATACAAACCCAACTTCCTTGCTTATGGGAAACGGCTTAACTTAAATGACTGTCGTGTGTTGAAATGTGAGATGTATTATTGTTCAGATCTGCACATCTCTTGAATAGCACAGAAAAGCAGTCATCAAAACAGACCTGACTACAAAAGGCCAAATATAAGTGCTGGAACATTCACATCCAAATAAAATTGGAAGCAGTCCCATTATCCAAGCACACTTTAAAGAAGAGTAATTGTATTAAAATAGCATCCACTGTCAGACACCATTGAAGGAATGAGAAGCTTTTATGAATGTTATATGCAAATAGTGACTGATTGAGTGTTCCTTTTTCAAACAGCTTTCACAGTTAGTAATGCGTATTCCCCTCCCAGCGGCTACATTGAAACCAGGTAGTGATTGAACGTCTCCAACCAGAAACTCAGTTTCTACGAGCAGCGCGTAAAGAACAGCAGCAAACCCTCCATTACAAAGGAGAAGCTTCTTAGAAGGCTGATAGAAGAAACTAAAGGCATAGAAATCAAGACAGAGAACACATCTATTCAATGTGCTTTTAGACATAAGCACGACGCTTATATGTGATATAGCAGCATCCCATTCTTGGAGAGGTAACATGTAAACTATTTTGCTTTGAAGGCTGATGTTCTCTCCCACCTTTAGCAAGTTCTTTTCGCTTTGTTACCTTGCACACAGTTGTGTTTTACAGAAACTTCAGGATTAATATTTGCCTGCCTTTGATGCACAGGCTCCCTTGCTGGAAATAAAATCTATTTTCTGCTCCTCAGTATTTTATGATGGTGTTCCTACAAGAACTATAAGCTACTTAGATGTTACCTAACAGTGTAATACAGGCAAAATAGTTTTCCACTGTTTGTATTGATTTTTCTGCTAGCTCATTTGACTGTGCAAAGTAAAGATTTAACAGCATGTGCTTGAAATGATATATTACAAAGTATTGCCTCAGTTACTTAGCTCCGTAGATATCATGACAGAACCATATGCCTTTCCTGAGTTCAGAAATGTAATTCACAGGAGAACAACAAAACTTTTTGTTTTGAAGCCTATCATCGGAGAAAGGCTCTGACTGTCAAAACTGAAATAAACTGAGGAAAATGAACCGTGAAAGCATTTTGAATTTCTGATTGCCTTTGGCCCAAAAGGAGCTTTAAATTGAAAGAAAATGGTTATTATACTACTGCTCAATTAAAAACAATTAAGCTTTTTTACATTGCACTGAATACCAATATCATAAAACACTGAAAACCCCAATTACTCCCTGTGGTATTGCAGATGAGTTAGTAAAGGATAAATGGTGCACAATCTATGCATGACTCATTCAAAAAAAATCTCTCTGAAATATACATCCAATAAAAACTATTGAGAAGTGCAACATTTTGTCATACTAGCAGATCCCTTCCAACTGTGGAAAATCAGGGATTGTCATTGGTTGAAAATAAAGTTCTTGTAATATTACTGATCATTGATGGTCATCTGTTCTGGCACACCAAGTACACTCAAAACAAAGTCGTTTAATCAGAATGCAAAATGAGCTCTGCACAGGCAAATAAAGTCTAATATACATTAATAAGTAGGAACCTGGATTATCTGAACGTATCTCTGATTGTCTTGGTGAAAAAAAGGCAAAATGAGGTACATTTCCAACTGTCTAAACAGTCCCATTTCTTTTTATTACAATAGACTTCACTGCAATTAGATTAGTCATTTTGGTGCCCATTTTCAGATAACATGATATAAATATCAGAATAAAGACACTATTGAATTCATTGATTTCTATATACTCAAGAACTATGAGTAATTTTAAAACCAGCAGACTAGAAAACTACAATTAAATATTTTCAACAAAATCTTTTAATTTCTCCAAAGAAACCAATGAAAAAGTTATGTATAGTGAGCCCTTAAAGAAACCATTCATTCTACTCCATCCTGAAGCTTTTTCACAACCAAGACTGTCACCTTTAGCTCTTGAGCTAGTAACTCTCCTTTCCTTTTGTCTAATTTGCCTCTTGTGCACGATGTTTGGTAAAGCCTCCTTCAGTGTTTGAGGATGGGAGGGAGGTGCCTGCATGTCTTAACAAACCCTATTGCAGAAGGGAAAGTGCTTTCAGAGTAGGGCTGTGGGTCCACTGTCTGGGCCAGTCAGAAGAAGCACTCATTTAGATATCCAGTGAACACAGTTGCCACTGACAACGAAAGTGCTGGCAGGGATTAAAACAAAGCAATAGGGAGATAACACCTGGGAGAAGTAGCTGAGGGATGATCTCAGGTGCAGGCTTCTAAAAGTGTCAAGAAAGTAGCAGGAGATATTTTTCCAAGCCATCTCTCCTGCCCTTAACAATGATTTAAAGTGAAAAATTTAAAGCAGGACAGAGATCTTCACTCCCTAAGAACAGATATTTATTGTTCTGAGATACTGGAGCAGAAAAGGGTAAAACTTAATGAGGAGCTCATGAAATGTTACAGACTCAGCAACACAAAGACTCTGCCTTCGTTATTACTTGTGCTGGCTGCATCTCTGTTCAAACTGGAAACTTTGGCCCAGTCCTGCATGCTGAGTCCTAAGAACGACTGCCAGACCACAAAATGTCATATCTGCGAAATGTCCCATCAAACTGGTATAGCTCACTCTGTTCATGTTGCCTGTGTGGTGCTGTTCATCTGGTCCCTGCTGTAGACATGGACCTTTCTTGCTATTCCACAAATACCGAGTTCTTGATCTTGACCTCTTGTACCACCAGCCAATCTACAGCTTGCCTAGAATTGCAAATTATGTTCTTGGAACTCCTTCCCCAAATACATCATTATTGTTCAAAATTGTCTGGAGAAGAGTTTTAATTGGGTTATGTATGTATTGTAATGCATTACAATCCATGAACTTCAGAAAAAGGAAGTTTATCACATATAAGACATTTCACTGATGTTTTCAGTACTAAGACTTAACGTGACAAAAATCATGTCTTTGTTTCCTTCTTCCAGCTGTACATATTACAGGATGTTGTCTCTCTACAAACCCCTATTTTGCTTATACCTCATATGACTACACTATGGCAATGCTATTGCTGAGAGAGGTGATAGCTTTCTTGGAACAAAGGGCTGGGACCATTTTGGAGATGTAAAACTTCTGCACTCTTGTGATGATACTTTAAATATGGTAATTTACACACCTTCTCAAGCTCGGGGTGTAGTATGTTCTTAAAGAATAAATCTGTATTTTCAAAACACCAAATTTCAGAATCATTGCAATATTAAACTACACCTAAAGAAGCAGCTCTGGGCTGCAAACTTCAAAGGTAACTTCATAAAGATTTTTACAACAACCTTTCATCTCACTAATTTTTAGCTTATTTTATCAGCTGATCCTGTATGTCTCTATTTTAAATAGTATTACGTATATTGAAAGTGAACCTATATGGCAGGTCTTAACAGAAGAAGAGGTCTTAACAGAAAAAAATTAAAATTAGCAGAATAAATCATGCCATTCTGATCTTCCACTCTCATTCTATGCTTGCTTTTCATCCCCTGGCTATATGACTTTATAGCTCTGACTAGACACCCCATTTAAAATTCTGAGTGAACATCCCCGAATTCCAATGAATGATTAATAGCAAAACCATTGCTTATAGAAGGGATAGATTATTCTTTTCATGGGATATTTAAAAGCCAGAAAAACATCTAGGAAGTACAAAGCAGAAACATGAAGAGCATATATGTGACTAATTTCTCTTTAATTAATTTTGAGAGACCTTTCTATGACTTTTTCTGGAAAACAGGAAAGGGAATAATAGTATAGTACAGGAAGATGTGCTAGATAGAAAGTTTAAGTCTTACAAACAGTCTATTGTGCAAATATAACTTCTTGATTTTTTTTTGCATTGTTCTACAATTCCAGATGAGATTTCTCTCATAAGAATCCACCTCATCAAATATAATGCACAACAGTAATAGTTGAGCTCAAAAGAGAAGGATGCTGAAAGTGGTCCAGTGGAAAGTGAATGCTCCATTGTATCTGCAAAGCTACTGCAAGCTCAACAGCTCTCAGGTCCTGCTCCTGCTGGAGTGCATCACCTCTTGGTTTTAGTGAACCCTCAGGCAAAAGTAGTGAATAGGACTAAAACCAGCAAACCTGTGTATCAACAATGGCTTTAAGGATGAGCTGAAACTACCTGCATTTATAGAAGAAAAAGACTGTCAGATGAGCAAACCCAGCCAGATACACAGGATTTCCTTATGCAGACACAGCCACAGCAGGCATTTTGTCACAAGAAGATTTCCTTAGAAAACAAAGAAAAGTAAAACAGATGTTCTGCACTGGCCTCCTGCCAATATTATCTGCAAAGGTTTTTGCATTGCCTGTGATACAATTTGGTCAGCAGTTTCCAGGCTTTTGGCAAACCCTGTCAGTCCCAGGAGCCAGCCACAGTGGAGTACACACCTCAGCACTTCAGCAGCAGGGCTGAGCAGGATGGAGGAGTACCAACCCTTCCTAATGAGTGCCCACTCATTTGCAGGCCCACCTTGTTTTAACACTCCCACAAAGACTTGATCATTTGCAGTCCAGTAGACTACATACTAAACTTCATTTTATTTGCTCGCTTCTGCCTAAAGGAAACAATGACACAAGTTTCTCAAGGTCCACCTTTCCATGAGAAATTTTTCAAACCTGGATGCAACTTTGAGATTTGTAATAGTTTCTGTTGAATTGGGGACTCTCATCCTCCAAAACCAGTGAAGTTGTTCAGTGATAGTGAAAAAGAGATAGGCCAAATATCCAATTGAATGAAAAGAGAGCTGGATTCCACATTTGAGATATTCCCACTTACAAGCACCAACTCACAAACTGAGCAAGTGCTCAGCAGGAACTCCACAGAAGTCAGGCAGAGTCCTTAGAGCATTAAACCCTAGTGTTGAAAGTTAAGGGCTTTCTGTGAACAGAATATTTGATGCGAAACCAAAGTACAGGAAAACTCCACACAATTACATTACAAATGCAGAAGAAAAATAGTAATTGAATTCTGTGTTCCAACAACCTTTAAAGTCAGAAGTGAATTCAGTCCCCAGATTTCTGAGATATATGCAAACAAGGTGAACATTAGCAGGCATTCACACCCAGAGTTTATAGTTGACATAATATACGAGAGAACATCTTAAAATTTGCATCTCTATTTCCTTAGGAATTTGCAACTGTTAAAATACATAGTTCACACCAAGTGCAAGCCATATATGATGATGAGAACTATTGTATTCCCTTGGGCCTGTACTGTTCCACTGATTAAATATGCACAAAATGCCATTCACAGTACATGCAATAAACTATATTATCAGGATTAACATTAAAAGAACTAAATGGACATTCCTCACTCAGGGTGAATCTCATGCAATAAAACATTTCAATAAAACATTATTTCAATTAAGAACACACACGAGAGCTCCTCTGTTAACAAAGCACAAGCATTAGACAGAACTAGATTCACCAAAATCTTTTCCACTTACCCTAAGCACTGCACAAATGGCATGCCTAGTCTGGCAAATTGGAAAGGGTAGTTCTTGAATTCAAAGTTAATCTAATTTTCAGGAGCACCTGATAAACTCTGTATGAGCTGACATTCAGAAAACCACAGGCAAGAGATGTAACAGCCTGGGAATGGAGGACACATCTCACTCTCAGGCTTTCCTGTCATCAGCTGTCACTCTAGGAACGCATGGAAGGTGCAGCCAGTGGATGTGCTGTCACTGCCACAGGAAATCTTCTCACTTTTAGGACATCCTAAGAGCCCTCCTCTACTATCTGTGACCTAAATATTACTGTTTACTTACAGAAAACATTGAGCATTTTGGTCTGCTAAGTCTTTAATACCCATCAAATCAACACCCAAAGCTCAGTTAAATTCAGGAAGCAACCTGAATACTCACACATATGTGTGTGCACACACAGATCACACCTCTGATTTCTACTCAGAAACTAAAGCAGTCTCCACAAGAAATTCCTATCAATCTGTTCTTGGAGATTATATCAACTCATTGCTGTTTCAAACAGGAGTAAAATTTCAAGTTACTTCCTACATGTCAACAAATACTTTATACTTTTTTACAACCCACTCTGGTAAACAAGATTTTTTTCCAAGAAAGATGAAGGAACTTTGGAAAAAGTTATGGTTAATATCCAACTCCAAAAATGGTTGGAAATATTTCTTTCAATATTTTTCTCCCAGTGTTGTATTTTCAAAAGTAAGTGCACTGCACTCATAACCTTATAAAAGTAGGCAATGTGATTACCAAAAAGCTATTCTTTCCTCATGTCATCCTAATCTTATTTCTTCTCCCCAATTCGTGAAGTGATGAAGTTACGCCATTGCCTCTCTGCAATTCATCTCTGCCGTAAGGTGGAGCCCCAATAACACAGTCCCAAACTGCCTGATGATCTGAGCTCAAATCTGCCACATCAGCAGATCTGAAGGTATTTTTGTCAATCAAACAGAGGAAGCAAAACTGGCCATGGGTGGATTTGAGAAAATCAGTATATATTAGCATAATTCCAGAAATGTCACATCTGTGCTGGCAGACATGGAATGACAAATAAAAAGGAATCAAATTTAGATCTAAAATTAGAGGTGACTTCTGGGGAAAAACCCTATTTTTTTAAGATAAAACAATTAACAGTGTTTGTCGTACATCCCACAATAGCTGAACAAACAACCTGGGTGGAAAGTAAGAAGAATTAAGTAAATAACATCTGAGACACAGAAACTAAGTTTGTACATTTCTTGAAAGCAAGCAGTAGCTAAAAGAGTCACTTTTAGAAAATTGTTTTCAAACTTTTCACCCTTTGTCTGGTTAATGCCAGTTTTAACATATGCCTTAGTTAATTTTCACATCAGCCATAAATAAATATGAATGTTACACAAGAAGTCTGAAAAATATCCTAGTTTTCAAATAAATGCATTTTGGTAGAAATCAGCAATTTCTCTTTATCAAAATTACTAAATTATCTAGGTGATACTATTTTATAAAAGTCTGAGTTGAAGACTGATGAAATTCTTGGACGTTTTCTATTCCCCAGGTCTTGGATAAACACCAGATCGACCATGATTACACAGTTTATATAAAAAAATATACTTTCCTGATCAGTACTGTTAGCTGTAGTTGTATATACTAATAAAATATTAATTCTGCTCTTTGAGAATATTTTATAAGACTGATGCAAAAAAAGTATTTGATCAAAAATTAAATGCAAACATAAGGGCCACAAATTTAGTAACACTGTTGAATTTTGCATAAGGAACCACAAACAAGGTCTAGAGACTGAATAATATAGATAAATCAAAGAAATGAGTAAGCCTGTTGTCGAAAGCAGCAAAGTTATGTCAAATCTGGAATGAGACTGGAAAAAAATAAGCCTTTGTTCCAAGTCACATTTCCTTCCTGAGGCTCCCACACGGCCTATTGCGTTATGGAAATGTGTGTCCTTCATCAGAGGGGGCTGATTTCATAGGACATGCCTCTGTCTGTGGGCATTCATTTTCATGAATGCAGTTGCATGTTTGCAACCTGAAGTGACAAACTCCTCTGTCTCTTGAAACAGGATATCAATTCACAGAGAATGTTTAAGACATACATGGTTCCTTGTTGCTCTCCTGTCTGATGAGAGGACAAAAAAGGGCACAGTCTCCTTTACAATAATTCCAGGTTCTTCATTATTAGACAAACAGCATGATTCAAAACACAGGGAGCTCAGCCTGCTTGGGTTACTATTTCAACCAGTTTCTTCTCTCCCAAATGAAGATGGACACTCATGTAATCCCCCTGGGTTGCCAAAGTAATAACAAGTAGAAAGGAGATGACGGGAATAAACATGGCAAATGCTATTGCTGTCATCTCTGGTCTGTGAAACCTGCATGGTTTATAAGATGAAGGTACAGCAAATGCTTCTTAAGATATAGGATTTAAAAAATCCTGTGACAGCTTGAGAAGATCCCCCAAAGCTTCTTGGGTACGTTTGCAATTTCTAACAACTCCATTGAGCAAATGAGTTAGGTAACTGGTGAGAGTGACTATCAGGGCTGTGTTTGGTTAAACCCATCCTTGTTTCTAAAATTGCCCTCCTGTTAGAAAAGTGATCAGGACAAAGGGATCAAGAATAGAAGTGAGAGGTAGGAGGCACATCCCACTTTCAGCACCACGGACACAAACCGAGGATTCGGAGAAGTTTATGAGATAGGAGCAAGCAGGAAGTGAGGAGGATATCACACCTTTAAGACTTGTGGTATGTCCCTACGACTCTTTCTTCATCCAGTACATTTCTAACAGTACGTTATTGTTTAAATATTTTAATAAAGCAACACATCTTCCAAAACAGAAAGATTGTAGTGAATGAAAAGGGAGGGTGACGCTGGCTGACCACGGAGGGATTGCTGTGAGCTCCAGGGAGGCAGGCTTGGCAGGCTCTGTGCTTGAAGCAGCTCTTTCAGTCTTCAATGTCACTGTTTTATCAGTAAGTTGTAGCAAAGCTACAAGTCTGTTTTCCCATGGAAGAACTGCTACTGAATTGTGCCACATACAGTGTGCTGATGATAAGGCAAGGAAGGCTGTTACTAAAAAAAGAGCAGCCTCCCTGAGAGGTAGGTAGCAATCTCACACCTGAGTGAGCACGGAAATGAAAGGCAGAGGAACAGGAAGTACAAATGGCTATTTGCACAAATTCGAAGCCAAATTATATCATCATGGGAATGCATATTCAGTCAAAATACACCTATGCAAGGCTCACCACAGGGTGTGTGCAGTCCAAGGTGGACACTGCAATACAAAGGATCTGGCTGCAGTCCTGGCTGGAAAGCAGATCTTTAATGAAAAGCAGTGACTAAACCCATGGAGTTATGGACCTGACCCAGGACACCGACCACATAACTGACCTCTGATCATTACAGTCTTGCAAGAATATGTTCTTAGATGATGCTGCATGAGCAAACCAGCCATAAGAATACTTTGTTAAAAACTCCATGACTCTGTTTATGTACTTACATGACATGTTTTTATACATATATATATGTATATTTTTCTATGGCTCTTTGCCTGCAAGAAACCAGTAGTAACAAAAGTCTATGACTGAATGACCGATAGGATTTGAGTTACAAACATAGGTCTAAACAACCTGCTTGAGCAGCTTCAAATAGCCACATTTGAAGAGGAAAGTGTCCTCAGGTCAGCCAGTGACAAAGAACATGCCAGTTCAGGATGCACTGTCAGGGTCAGGATTCAGACTGCTGGAACAGCCAGTTTCAGGCTAGCTTGGGTGTGTCTACAGAGGCTGCAAATATGTCTGGAGAAGGCCAGAATGGCAGCTAGGGAGTCCAGGGCTATTGGTCTTTCTGCAGTTTAGGTGCTTAGCACTTAGTACCTCAGCCAAATAAATGATTAAGTATGCAAATACCCGCCCCCCTCTCAGCTTTCATGGACTCAGCACAAGTAAAGGGATATGCTGGTATGAAATAATCATCAGTGTGGATTTATAATAGGTCAAACTCAACAGCATCCTTCATTCTTCCATATGTTCATGTGAATTTAGACAGGAAATAACAAGTTAAAATCATAAAATGATAGGATTCAAGGATCTGAAGTTAACTGGATTTCTAAGAACAGCAAGAGCTGTGCAGGAACAGGGTTACTTCTGAGAGAAGAAATGTGCGGTGAATGCATGGCTGAAGTGACATGATCTCTAGGAAAAAACCCAAACCAAAACCAAGCAGCTGATCTTAAAGCTTATTTATCTGAACAAAACTGAGGAAGGCAATACAAATGGCAGCATATTTTTAGAACCAAAACAAGGTTGATTAGGTCTATTTGTATAGACATAGCTTCTCTACCTCACTGACCACCTCAGTAAAAACATTTGCCTATCAGCTTTCTGGAACACAGAGAAAGCAGCCTGAGTAACCCAAGCACTTTACATACTTCAGCAAAATCAACAGTACACAGTAACTCCCTCAATTTGAAACTCATACTAAAGTGAGAGTGTGCAGTGAAAATCCTTACATTCAAAATGATTACTTTGTGTGTGTGCATTTACAAAAATAACACAATTTTTAAAGGTTTTAACAGCTACCTAGTTTCTTTTAACCAGAATTTGGGTTTCTTGCCACTATTTCAAAAGTTTATGTTAGTATATTCAAATATTGTTTTATCACACTTTTAATGTCAAAAATTAGATAAATCCAGAATGCTTTGATGCATAATACAAGTAAGGTAGCCAGCATCTAGGGAAAGCCTCAGCAATAAGGCAAATAGCATGTGACAAGGACTTACATCCAAGAGTTAGCACAGGGATCCTGGAAGAAAGAGAGTGATTTTGAAAGTGTTCCTAGGTCTTTTCATGGCATAATTTAACAAACGTGTAGACTCAGTGCTTTTTAGGTATTACAGATCTTTGTTGAGTGAAATAGTCAGGACTGCAGTAGATACTTGATAAAGGCATGCCAGTTTTAACAAGTTTGCTGCTATTCTTGGAATGGGATTTTATGTGTTTTCCCAATACACATAGTGGTTCACTAAGGAGCTTTCAGGCATAAAATATATCCTTGTAATGGTCATTGGATGCAAGCCAACTTTAATACCAGAGTTAGAATCTTCCCATATTTTTTCTGTTTGTGTGTTCAGTCTACACTCTTGCATCTTAGGAAGGGTGAGGTTCATTCAAAGGGTTGCAAGGATTTTATGGTCTTTGGAGAAGAGAACCAGATGGTCCCAGGAAGATGAGCGCTTAGAACATTGCAGTAGATTTGGGAAACAGGCCTTCAGCTGCCTGGGGATATACTTCAGAATTTTAAAAGGTTATTAACTGAACTACCACAAGCTGGGAAAATAACTCAAAACCAGATGCAATCACTAATTGCTCACTTGAACTTTGCCTGTGAAGTTATTTCAGGAGGAAGAATATTTTTATGCTGACTCCAAACAAAAGTTAGAAAAGGAGATAATTAATAAGATAAAGAAGGCAATTATAGCTGGTGTTGCTTGAAATTCTCTGTGAATGCTGTACATTTGAATTCATTAGGTGACAGTAACTGCATGGATTCATCATACATGGAAACCTTTGTCCTGGAATTGACACTGACAAGCTCAACTGCTCATTTTTATTAGTTCACACACAGTTAGGAGGAAACATAAATACCATAACAGCTTTCAAATACTGCAAAAAAGCTGCATTTTTAGTTCTCTCACTGGGCAAAAAGAGTCCTTGTGCATAATAAAGCCATGCATATAGCATAAAAACTATGTTACCACCATTGATAAAAGAACTTTCCATCTTAATAAAGTGTAGTAAAGCCTTTTGTTCATATCTCCAGATTAAAAGAGAAAAAAAAAATCCAATCAAAGCAGAGTCATCATAGAGTTCTGACAGACAAACAAACCCAACCTTTAGTCTTCAAAAGACTTAAGTGTCTGCAATAGAAAGGCAACTTCACAGAACAGGCTGAAATGCTGTTGATGCCAGTGGAGAGTACACAAGAGTGGCAAAAATGTTCGTGTCATCAGCTGCAATGTAAAATTCAACCAAATGAATTTCAGAGTTATTCTGCTGTAAGATTTTAAGAAAAAGGTGAAGCTAAGATCTTTGTACTTGCTACCACTACAAGAGCTGTAAGACTGAAAGAAATCTGTTTCTATGAGGCAACAGCAGCACTTACAATGTTCTACGTATTCCTCCAAGCAGATGCATAAGAATATACAATAAAGATTTTTTAGGCTGCCAGCAGTGTTCATATACAAGGCAGAAAAATGCCTCATTGCTTAAGCAAAACTGTGTGTTGGTTGTAAAGAGCAGCATACACACTCACTTTGCAGCCAACACACAGCTGCACAGCAACACCAGCAATAGAAGAACTCTCTGAAAAGTAGATTTTCTGCCAAGTGTTTCAGAACTATCCCACGGCTGCAGACATGATGATTTGGCTTCATGGGATGGAAAGAGGACCACAGGTTTTTTCTCATGTATGAAGTCCTCTTTTGTGCCGATATTGCCATAAGGTAGGATTTCTTCAAAAGGAATACTGAGTGGAAAAATAAAAATGCCCACATTTTAGCAGGAATGCCACCAAATCTTTCAGATGAAATAACACTATCACCTTTTCACCTTTTAGTTATCTGGTGCTTAGAAGTTCCACGACTCCCCAGCTAGAAGCTATCAAGAAATACAATATACAACTGCTATTGCCCAAATATGAATTGACAAACATGTTCAAAAGTGATTTTGGAAATTGATGTGAATAGCAGAAAATTCATCCATGGAAAAACACAATTTCCCTTTCAAAAGATCCGGAAATAGAGAAAAACTAGGAAATTTATTCAAAGTGAATTATTCAACTTAGCCACTATGCTATGGCTCCAGGTGTATGGACACCAAGGTGTATAACAGAACACTTTTGAAATTTTAAGGAAGTTTCTACTTTCTTTTTAACATATGCAAAAATTCATGCATAGAAAAGCCCTAGGACCATACTGTCCTTGCTTATATTTCCCAATATACTCTAAAATCTGTATGTTAAAGCTACTAATTTAAACGCATGGAGCTTTCTCCCCTGTGAGCATTAAATTGTGTGCTATTCCCACTGATCTCCTTTTCAACCTGAGTTTAAACATTTGTAGATACTGCAGCTATAGCATTTTTCCAGCTGTATCTATTTCCCTGCCAAGGATTTCCAGACTTTACTCAAGAAAGATTTTTTTAAATCCACCTTTGTTTTTTATTTGCTCTTTATTGTCCATTTAACTCAATGTGGAATTACAGATGTACATTCATGTTGTCACATTAGAACAATTATTTTTACTATGTGGCCCAATCTAATAATCCCTAAGAGTCTTCCCCAATTTTACAGACTAGAATCAGTTATCTGACTTCCAAGCAAAAAAATTAAAATTATGCTCTCCCTAAAATTCAAACTGATTGTTGCTGTGTTTGCAATGAGGTATCTACATAGACAGTGGCAATTTAGTTTGTACTAAAGTTTTACAAAATAATCTTTTACAACTTATTAAACTGTACTATTTCTGATCTCATTCCAGCTAGTTTTCTTGCTCTCCACCTATGTCACATATACCATTACTTCAGTACAAATATCTAATTATGGGGGAATGCATCTCATGAGGCATTTATGCATCTCGAAAGCAAAAATGCCCCCTGCAATGTTTTCCCTCTCTGTAGTAGTCTTGTTTCTTCTGTCAAAGTGATCCAAGGATCTTTATAACACCTTTAACAGGCAAATCTACCAAAAGAAATGTTCCAGCATCTCTGCCTTTGATAAGCGAGCCAAGAGTCTAGGCTGTTGCTGGCACAGATGTAATCCCTGACTGAGCATTAAAAGTACACAAAGATTTCAGCAATTTTTCCTCCAGGGTCAGATGAGTCAACTGCTGCTTATCCTGATAGGGGCTCAGTGTTGGCAGCTCCATAAAGAACTGAGCAAACAACACTCTTTAACAGCATTTGTATTCCAAAGGGAAATGTAAATACAGTAGAGAATCCCAATTGGGCTTTGTCCTTCATGAAATTATATTATCTTTGATGACTTGAGATTTTGTTGAAGATTGAGTGCCATATTTTGCAGACTCTTACTCACCCAAGAGATTTTAAAACACGTTTCTATTGCCCAGTGACATGCCCCTGAGGGTTCATCAAACCAGGATAGTATTTTATTAAACATGGAAAGGTAATGCTTCTTAAAATGAAAGGCCTACATATATGCTGTGGCTCTCCCACTGTCCTTCTTCAATTTCACTTATTTAAGAATCAAAAAACAAACATGATAAACAACTAAAATCCTAAATGGTGCTGTGGTAATTACTAGTTATGGTGCAAAAGAAGAAATGTTTCTTTTGTGGAGTTTTGGAAGAGTCTCTTCCATAGGAGGGGCTATATCCAATTAATTTTTCACCGGTTGTTGTGTAATGTGCTGAATTGTTGAGCCTTGGACTACACGGTTGGCACTGAAGAGAGTCTGAAAATGTTCAGACCATCAATTCAAGAGGGAGGTTTTATCCATGAGAAGCATTTGGCCATCTGCACTGAGTAGGGGCTTTGAACCTGGTGTGTGGGTCCATACACTGCTTGCAGAGCCTCACAGAATCCTCTGTGGTCGCCCAAGTCTGCGCATAGTTGAGTCTTTCCTGCTAGGATGATCCACCACTTGTTCTGGATGGCTCGAAGTTTCTGTTGGAGCTTACTGCATGCAAGAGGGAAGGCTGCTTTTCTTACATGGCAAGATGGCTGAGCGAGGTGTGCTTGGTGAACAGTTCTCTTCTTTGTCAGCAATTCTTGGATCTCTTGATTGTTGTTGGGCTGAGAGCACCTGGAGCACTGAGAATATGTTTGTTCTCAGCCTCTTCAGCAGGGTGGATGTATCTCAGCCTATATGATTCCATCAGCAGGGCTGATGAGCCATACTCTGCACCATAACAACATGGCTGTGCTGCTGCTTCTAGAGCCCTGCAGCTGCACCGCTGTGTTCAAAGTACTGTATCTCAGGCATGGAGAGCCTGCAATCCAACTTATTAAAGTCTGGCCTTGTAAGTTCTGTTGTTTCTTGTTGTTTCAGCTTTGCAAGAGACTGTTTTACTGCATCTTTCTGTGCTGCTTCCATTTTGCTACCATTTAACACACACTAAAACACTTCTGATGATCAAAAATATAGCAAATGTGTCTGGTACCTCTTTAACACACATGATGAGACCTAAGAAACCTCCCCCCCAAAAAAAACCTCCACCAACAAAACCAAGTTATAGAGAGGTAACAAGACCAAAGTTTGACTATGACTTAGTATATATCTCCTGTGCACTGAATGCTGCTGACCCAGGTGATTTCCCCATTTCCCTGCCATTTTCTTACAGTGGGCCATTCACTAGGACTCAGACTCTCTGTGTCTTCCTCAAAACACCCTTCACAAAGGCAGGCTAACACTGCGATGCTCTTTTCTTTTCACCCAGGACCTTACTGTCAAAAATAAAATTGACATTTATAAGCAATTCCAATTGAGAGGTATTTTGTTCTGATGCAAAAAATCCCTGAATGTTAAATAGATTTCTGCAAATACATGTCTAATTTCTGGGAGCTGAGTTATTATACAAGACAATGTATAGTTGTTTGGTGTGTTGTGCTCTTCAAGTAAAAGAGACCAAGTAGGAGATGTTGCATCTTTGAATTATTGTGGAAGATGGACAACAGACTGTGGTACCAATTTAGTGATAATGTCAGAAGCAAGCTACCAACAGATAAATAACAATGCTCATGTAGCAGCCAGACAGCTGAAACACACCCTGCTCAATGCACTACAAAGACAGATTTTCTGTACTGTCCCATTCAATTATTCTCCTCTTGTTTCTTGTTTTCCAGCAGATAATTGGATTTTAAGAGAAGGCATCTCCAATTTCCAGGGCTTCATTTCTCTTCTGTTTTCCTTCTGATTTCATACAGACACTTATCCTCAAATCCTATTCAGAATCAGACAAAGACTTTCTAAATTTCTAAGCTAGTCTTGAAGTCAAATAAAGGGAAAAAAAAAGTCTTCAAAAGTGAAGGACTTGATCCTACCAGATGGAGAAAGATGTTTCTGGTGAAGGCATCACTGTTGCAGCTGCTGAAGAATCTGCAGGAACATAGGTCTCCACAGAATCAGTCTCTTACTAAGAATAAAATATGATTTAACTGAGAAAAAGGAACTTCAATGTTATTTAATCCCACATTAAAAATGAGAGTAAGAAAACAGTGACTGATTTTATCCTAGTATTAAGGCCATTATTCAGAATGCTTTCCTGTAGTAACTTTTCTTCCATAACAAAAAGAGGTATTATCACATCCTGTAGGGAACAATATACATTTTATTAAGAAATTATAAAGAAAATTTCTCTCTTCAAGACTCTAAACACGCATAAAGCTATCCAGTTTTTAGTGACTTTTTATTGCTGTTTGTTCAGGTTTTTTCTCCTCAGCAGAAAATAAACATTTGTAACAACTTAGTGAAAGACCTGAGGTGACTATGATGCCTTACTCCTTGGGTAGACAAGAGGTACTCACTGAACTAGTTTCTGAGAGACTGGTCTGGCTGGGGTATACATGGTCATAGGGTCTCTGAGAATGGCACCAGAAAAAGCACAGGAACCTTAAGAAATGAGTAGGACCTTCCATGAGTAGCCCATGGAAGGATCAGAATGGTTTTCACTTCATTCGTCCTCTGCTGAGCTCATCAGCTCTTCCTTTTCAGAAGCAGCCAGGGAGCTTCAGGCTGCTGAAGTAATTCCCAGGAGCTGCTTGGACTTGCTCAAATGTGAAGCAAAAAACTATGAACAGCAACCTGCCCCTTGAGTTAATCTCTGCAAACTGCTTGCCCTCTGTAACACAAAGGAGCTCCAGGGCCTATTTTTATCAAAGGTTTACATGGCATGTTTTGGCACACTGTCCAGACAAAACATGTAACTTCTGTCTTGTTATCAGCTCTCTTTTCCAGTTCCCTCTGTAAATCTACAAAGTAGTCCCTTTCTTATAGCAATACGCAAGAATGTGGTACATAATATCTCAAATACAGTCAATATTACAGCTAGAATACACCATAAAGCTTATCTAATGAGATAGGCCAGAAGAAACCACAATGGCAAGTATCTCACTTGGTCCATTTCTTCAAATTAAATTCCCCTTATCTATTTTGACAGGTTCAAAGCCAGCCCAGGAAACGCAGCCATCTGGGCACAGGCGGCAATAAACGTGACTTCTCTCACTGTTTGAAGAAGATGCCACCTTCAAGCTGGGTGTAAACATATGCAAGCCAAGGCACTCCAGGAGAATTCAGATATTTTCAAATCACCCATATTCCTCAACCATCATTCTTTTCAGCTTTGGAAAGTGTCTTTTCAACAAAGCTATTCTCATCTCCACACTTTATTTTCTGTAAACCTGCTTAACTCCCTTTTTTAAGTGTTTTTGAGCTGACTATAAATGAGCAAACACCTTGTTTTCCACAAGTGCAAGTTGCAAAGGTCATATTTCCCCCCTTTATACAAAGTTTATGGCAGCACTGTTATTATTGCCTAAAAGTACCTATAATTTTGGTTATGCCCTTTGCTAGCATTATGCTATTGCCATGATATAGGATGAAAGAATTAAAAATAAAAGTATATTGTCATGTGCTTATATAGTCAAGACTGATCTTTAATTATCAAGTTCTCATGACTTAGAGTTGTGCAGAACAAGTATTGTTAACTAAGATTACTTGATAACTTATGAGACATGTGTACACTGAATTAATTATGACAACAGTTTTCTATTACATACCAGAAACCTACACTTTTCCCATTTAAAATCCAGGGATGCTTTATTAAAAAATATAATAAGATTATTAGCTATCTAGAGAAGTAGAAACATTAATAATAAGTCTGCACCCAAAATTGAGCTGATGCACACCAAAATCTTGCTCCAGCTTGATTTCTAGCCAGTTCTGGCAGAAATAAGATGGAAAAAAGAATCTCCATGGCAGGGAACCATGTACAAGCCTCTTTTGCAACAGCAAGCAGCAACGTTTAGATAAAAAGTGGTTATTTGTCCCACTGACATGGAACATAATTGAAAACGTTAATGTGCTTGACACAGAAAAAGAATATAATCCTTTCAAACTACCAAAATTAGTTCAAAGAGCTCCTGATGCATTGGCTTTTCTCTCCTGCCATTAAAATAAAAGCAGAAAGAACACTAGTATAGACTCCCTGTGAAGTAGACTGTCCTGCTAAAACTGAAATAGAGCCTGCAGCACAGAGATCAGTTGGGCAGCCTGTGCTCATCCGGCCCCAGCTGAGAGCACTTCAGAGCGGTGCTGGAGAACTGCTGTTCACAAACCAGCCTGGGGAGATGACCTTTAACGCCAGATTCGGATGTAGCAAAACACACAGCGAAATTCCATTCATGGGCAACGTGAGTGTCCTTAAACTCAGCAAATTTATCTACCTAAACTCTCTAGTTTACAGTATTTATTTAGACTTTAAGACATTCTATAAGTATTTCACATCAATTCTCTTACCAATGCAATATAGATATATGAAAAAAAATTCTTGGCTTTAGGTGTATTGAATTTCTCTCTTTATGCATTTTCAGGGGGAATTCTCAAATGCTTTTCCTCAGTCTTCAGTCTGCTGAATGATGGGTAAATTGTACAACTAGTTTCATCCATACCAAATGAGGATTATGACATGCTAGTGCAGATAAGAAGAAATGACATAGATGAAGTAACATTGCTACATCCCAGAGGTAATCCTTGAGAACAAGCTAAATATAAAAGCTCTAATTGTCTACTTACATAAGTTAAAAAACTTCAGCTTTTGACAATACTGTGAATGGAATTCAAGAGTTCTTATCAAGACAGAGATTCACTAGTCATTGGCACACCACCACTTGGGTTTTCTGCCTACCTCCCATGTATTGCAGAGAAGTGACATAACAGATTCCCGGCAAAAACAAGGAGGTTGTGCATTTCTCAATAAATATATGACTTCCCAGTTTCACATCGATTCCTGTTTTGCCCTGCATGGCACCTAGTGCGCTGTACTCATGTAGGTCTGCTCTGCAGTCCTTTTTTGCCCTGCCTGGGTTTGCCCATCTACCACACAATCAGTCTGTATGGTTCTGAAGTGTTCCAACCAGCCAGTGTCACCAACACTCTAACCCAACGTGCCTGAGGATCTTTCCTCGAGTTTTCACCTTTACCTCAGAACTAATGATACATAAATATCATCACTTCAACCTTCACAGCTTCAGAAAACCAGAACATCCTGAGGGCAGATGTAGGTATAAAGTAAAGCCATTTATGTCTTCACTGTGTTGAACTCGCATAATAAGACTATGCCTCAGGTGTTTTAGCTGTCATTTTAATGTGTCAAGTGAATGGGTTATTGGCTCATTTCAGAGAGGGCACTGTCTCATTGTGAGGGGACTTCTTGACTTTTGTGTGACCTGGCTTTCTCCTTGAATAGCCAGACTTTGATTCAAATGCAAATATCTTCAGGGCAGCTTTCAACACGATCAGTGTGTAAAAGCCATCAATAAAAGGAACAAAAAATGACTAAAAATAATAAATGTCAAGCATGTGAGATGTCCTTTAGTTTCTTTCTGACCTAGTTCCATAAAATGGAAAGCAAACAGCAGGTGCCCAGCAAATTGATCTTCAGGAGTGCTTAGAAAGCTTAACCTTCTCACACTTAGTCATCTACATTGCTCCACTGCATGTTTAGCCCACTGAATAATTCCAGTTCTCTGTGCATTTCATCTTTTTGTTTATGAAAAAGAGCATATAATTGACCAAAGCCTGCTCTATGCTTCTCGTTACTCCAGCTTTGTTTGTCAGAGGAGGGATGTGGAAAGAAAAAAAAACCTAGGCAAAACTTTTCTTTAATCTTCTGCAACTCTTACGAAAATTTATGCAAAAGTTAGAACCAGTAGTAGAGACAATTTTTTAGGCAAGTTCATACTAGAAATTTTGAAAAATATGCCTGTGGACCAGGTCCAGGTGGGAGCTGAAATTCTTGGCTTGTACCTTATATAGAATGCCCCTGAGTTACCAGGAACACTGTGCATCCACACAGACAGTCCTTATCCCTTAAGGATTTGAAAGTGATATTCTGCAGGGTGGACTGTACATAGAGAGGTGCTGCTTTAGTGAAAGGATTAAAGTTCTATCAGCTTCCAGTCCCTAGGTAAATCTGTACAGGAAGAGTAGCTAGGCTACTTTAGCAGACACAATTAGATGCAGGCCTAGCTGCAGAATATTTTCTCTGACAGAGATAGTCACGAATGGAGCCAGCATGTAAGCTCCTTGGACTGGAGACAGAGTGGCAAGTTCTGTTCTGAGATACACAGAGGAGTCCAGCAGTTCTGCTCCTCCATTTACAGTGTTACTGTGAACAGAATCTGATCATTCCTTTCCAGGGTACTTGTCAAAGAACATAAGCAGGAAAGAGATGACCTAAAAATCTTTTTTCTGTGTACTTTCCACTGCCAAATTTCTCCATAAGAAACTGGCTGATATGTGTCTGTACTTCATAACTAAAACTAATTTATGTACAAAAAGCTGTTTAGTGGTATTCAGTCAGCTTTGACATTTGAAAACTCTCCTTTGGTTCTTAGTATCAAAAATTAACTTTTTCTGTAATACTTGTTAAACAAACTGGGACTTTCAAGTGGTTTTCTTCCAGGAAGGTTTTTCTTATGCTTAAACAGGATTTCTTGTATTTCCATTTCAGCCCATTGTTTCTTGTCCTGTCTTCAGATACTCCTAAGAAGAGTTTGGCTCTGTTGTTTTTCCAGCCTCTCATCAGGCAGTTATACACATTGACAAGACACTCCTGCAAAGCTTCTGTTCTACAGACTCAACAGGTCCAGTTCTCTCAGCCTCTCCTTGCGTGAGAGATGAACCAAGCGCTTACTCACCCTCATGGCCCTTCACTAAGCTTGCTTCAATAGGTCTCTGTCTCTTAGACTGGGGAACCCAGAACTGGACCCAGCATTCCAGATGTGTCTCAGCAGTGCTGAGTGGAAGAATAAGGATCAACTCTTTTTTAATCCTCTGGCAATGCTTTTACTAATGTAGCCCAGCAGGCTGTTACCCTTCATTGCCACAAGGACACATGGCTGGTTCATGGTCAACCTGGTGCTCATGTAGACCCTCAGAAACTTTTCTGACAAGTCTCTTTCCAGCCAGTCAGCCACTGGTGCGTGCTATACATAACATAGGCATGAAAAGAGATGCAGGAGAGCAACACTCAATCCATCCCTTTTGAAGGATATTAATGAATTGGACAAGAAGCAAAAATAACAGTCACAGAGATCATCCAGGGATTACAGCAAGTGCTTTACAATAACCTAAAAATGTTAATCAAAAGAAAAAAAAATGTAATCAAGTCACTACACCAATGAACAGAGCTCACTCAGGAAGAAAATACTAGATATTTACAAAGCAGGATCTCTACTGCAGCAGGAAGCATCATTGCAAAAAGCAGTATCTGGAATCCAAACAAAACAAACTCAGAAATTAAATACAAAATTTAAGCCCCTGAGACAAAGAAAATATTCCTCTCATGTTGCTAGAGACACAGACACTTTATGTCCTTGAAGACAAAAGGTACAACAGCCCTGTCACAGCTACTTTCTTCATTTCACTCCATGCCCTGATCATGCACATTTTATGTATATTAGTCTGTGCTGAGACCCTATTTTTAGGTTGCATGAACCAGTTTCCTTTCAGTGCTGTAGTTCATGCAGGGATAGTTTGCTCCAGGGACTGTTCTATACAGACAGTACGCAAAAGGTGCTCTGTCACGTTGAATACCATTTGCTCTACACACTAGTTCATCAGCATCCCAGCAAGTCTTGCAGCCTCAAACACTCCTTCAGGCTGTGCCATAGCCCCTTGGAGTCCCAAGCCCTTCTACACCAGTCCTGAGGCCACGATAAACAGGAAGGAAAAGACTTACCTCCTGCTAGTGACCAAGCAGGTTCCTCTAATGCTGGGTGTCATGCCAGCCAAGACACAGCATAAGGACATCCAGTGTGCCATTAACAGAAAGTAAAAGACACTATGCAAGTATAAAACCTACCTACCATAAGGCAGAGAGATTGAGGCGAGGAGAAGAGTAAGCACATAGCCCTGTGCTCCACCAGCTCATGCTACAACAAAGCCCATTTTGACACTTAACACTGCAACCTCTGCACTCCACTTCAGTAGAAGTGGAGAGAGATTTATGATGTATTTACACTTCACTGGTTACTGTCACCAGGTTTACAAGAAAATCAAATAAATCAGTTCGACAACAAAACAAGTGGGGCTAGTAAAGTCCTCAGAGACAGTTCCTTTAGGAGAGAAGGAAACAGACACTGAAGTTCTCCCTACGATGCCAGCGGAACAAATGTCAAGTGTAAATACATCTTAAACACATCTTAAAATAGTTGCACTGAGATCTCTCTCTAAAGGTCTTTTCATAGATCACTTTTTTCTGACATGTCTGACAGAACAGACATGAGTGCCTTCAGCTTCTTACAGGGCAAGCTAGAAAAGATACCTATAGTTTTGCATAAAAATGCACAATGTCTGAGAGTCCACAATAAAAAGTCAGAATTTACCTCTTTTCATTGTGTATCCAAAGTGAACCAGAGGCAGGAAATGATACTGTACCAAAACAAACAAACAAACAAAGAGGTTTAAAAGCATATAAGGACAAAAAACATATAATGTTTTGCCAAAATAGTATTCTTACTGAGGCCTAAGAGGGCATCAAATATGCTATTCTGAGTGCAGTTCACAAGCTACAGAGTTTTGATAATAAAAGTATAAAGTGTAATAAAAGGCTGAGTTCAGCAGGACTTTTCCTTTCTGAGTTGAATTGCACAGTTTTAATTGCTGCAAGGTGAGCTATTCAAGAAGAAAAAGACCTAAATCCCCTTCAACACTAGATTTGTTCAACAACAGCTATAAAATTATTTTAAAAGTCAAATTTGAAAGTGTACTTGGCAGGAAAGAACACTTTGCCAGATAAAGACCTAAAAATGAAAAAACTCCTTTCAAAATTTGTTATTTTTAAAGGAAGGTGAAAAAAACCCTCCAAGTTTGGCTTATTCTGTACTCATCTAATCTCATAAAATCAAGGAATAACTCTGCCAGGTAATAACAGAGGAAGTTAAAAACTACTTGCAACTCAATTCTGTGCAAGAATTTATCTGTATAAAATATAATCTACTATTTATCTGTTGATGGCTCTCAAATAAGAAGGCATGCCATCTCGTGGAACAGGTAAACAGCAGAGGGATGCAGGCACATTATTTCAACAAGGGCATGAACTGTGTACTTCTCTTTAACTATTTGTTTCTTACATTCTGCTCTGCAGGATTCTCACACATGATGAGCTTTCAACTATCTCTGCCACCACTGGAGTTCCAGAGGTCACACACAGGACCCAGGAGCACAATATCTGTGCTTCAGTGAGGCCATGTAACTAGCAGTCTAAAATAAGTAGTTCCTATGGTTGATTTACTCATAAAAATAAAATAAGGCACATATTCATAACTCTGTTTTTGCTTTGCTGCACAGAGAACTTGATAACCTTTGAGTAACTATGAAACTGAGAGAGAAAATTTTGCAAGGTGCACCTGAGAAGAATGCATTGCAGACTCATAGAATGCTCAATGAAACTTCCAATTATAAAGCAATGAATTAAAAATACATGGAAATGTATATTGCCAAGGGCATTACAAATCTAAACATGAAGATTAATATCAAAGTTTATTTCCCTGAGAGAACATTCATTGAAGCAATCAAGAAATTTTTGCATAAATCCCATTAAGTTTCTATAGCAAAACCAAAACACCCAAATATAACTTTCTAACCAAATTATGATCTTGGCTCTTGAACAAGTAAGCATTATCACTTAAAAGGAATGACAGGTTTATGGGTGGAAAATAATGCTCAGGAAGCCGTATGAAGTAGCATAATTTTTTAAGCAGTCATCTCTCTTGATCTCAACCAAATGAATATTTTAAGCTATCTTTCTTACTATACATTGATCAAACTTGCCCTCTGAACACAGCAAGCAAAAACCATCAGAGAGTCAATATTCTTCTATCACTATATCTGAGGGGCACATCTTCCAACATCACAACCTGTCTTTCAGCTGTGGAAGTCTGACTGACTTGTGGTAGATGAATAGCATTATGTCTCATCTAGTATTACTGAACCTTCTCTTTTTAATGAAAGGATGTCATTTCTACAATGCTGAATACTGCATTCCAAAGTTCATTTCTTAATGTTAAAGTGAAGGTTTTGTTCACATGCCCGAGCTGTGGCTGACAGCGTGGTGGGAGGTACATCGTTCCTCTGGTATTCAGCCAGTCAATGGCCTGGCAGCAAGAAAGTGCAGCTGATAAAGTAGATGTGTGAAACTTCACTGTTTGCTTCCAGTTCTAGCAATACAATACAGATGATGTTGAACAAGAAGTGGTTTTCTTAAATGCCTATGTAATTTTCATGAAAAAATAAGGAAACTCCTTTCCGACTTGAAAACCTTCTGAATCTTTCCACACCTGTTTCCTCCGCTCTGGTCAGATGAAGAAAATGTATTTGTTTTTACTGCAAAAGATGATGAGTGCTTTTGATCTGCTACTTGCATGAACACTTTACTCCAAATGCCACTTCCATAGACTAGTTATGGCCTTGAGAATGACATACATTCTTGAACTCTTTGCAAAACTGATTTTCCACAATGAAATACTGAAATACACTGAAATTACTCAGATACACAGACACACACAAAGATATCAGACTGAACTAACCCATATCTCAGGGTGGGATGATATCAGAACTGATTCCATGCTGCTTACTGGTACACTCAGCAAGCCTTTCCTTGGTAACTCTGCCAGAAGCCAAGGGCTGGGGAGCAGAATACTGATTCCATACCATACAAGTTAAAACCATGAAGTTTGTTACTGACATTGTACTTCCCATCATGGCAATTCTGCAAGCCACTTTCAAATCAAAGCAATGATGTGTATTCATTATGTTTATTACTCGGATTGTAACGAGCAAGATTCCTTTAGTATTACTCCACTCCACCTTCACCAGGGAGAGTAAACAAAACAAACAAACAAAAAACCAATCAACCCCCCAAACAAACAAACAGAAACCAAAACAAACAACAAAAAAAGAAAGAAAACAACATCCTTATTATAAGAAAATATCATATAAACTCTATATTGTAAAGAGCCTGGGAAGTTTTAAATAGGGAAGATCATTAGGTGCTATTTGTCTACACAATTTTGAAAGATTTTAGGGAGATAGTGAAAACCTTTTTTCAATTCCACCTGAACTTCAAAGTACACGAGAAGTTAGCCTTTAAAACTAAAAATAATAAATATATAAAATGAAGGAACAAACATCTTTCTGAGAAAATATCCACTAATGGAAATGTCTCAGTCCCTGCAAAAGGTTGTTTTCATGGAGGAGAAATGAACACATCAGTTGCTTCAGTTCTGTCTTCAAAGGCTGTTTGGAAAGACTTTCATGTATGTCTGATTAGCAAAGGTGGAACACAATACCTGAGACACTAATAGGGATATCTACCTTGTTATTTCTTTAGAGGCTTTTTAAAATCAAAGCAAAAATTCCACTCTCTGTTTCATTTCTAATATTTTGAACAGAGATTGAAAAAAGTTCCAGACCGACAACTAGGAGAAATTAAGCATTATTATAACATGCTCTAATGGGACATTCACTTTCAAAAAATGTCCCAGGCACAAAGAGGAAAACATAACTTGTTCCTTGTGCATATAGGACTTCAAAAACTTCAGGGAGTGGAACCTGGCAAAGTGGGGTGCAGAATGCAGGCAATGCCCAGAGGCTGGTGCTCTTGGAACAGCCTCACTGCACTTAGACCAGCCTCACTGCACTTTACTGAAGGCTCCCAGAGCTCCAGCAGCTCCCGGGGTGATCAGCCATAGCTGCAGGAGATAAGGACCAGGAAGAGGAGGAAGAAAAACAGAAACAGGGAACCTTCCTGTTTCCCTGTTCAGCTGCTTCTTTTCCAGGCAGTTCAGCAAATAAATTACTCAGCAGCACATTCCAAGTCTGAGTCAAGTCTTCCATTGTGCTCAGACAGACTTAAGGACCAGTGTGACAAACTCTTTAACAGCACTTAAGAAAAAATAATTGTGGATCAGAATACAGCCAGCTTTCTTGATGAAATCATGAGAGCAGATGTGTTGCATTTCTTCCCAAGTCACATCTGCATACAGCAATTGTCATGTACCATTGTGCTACCTTGAGAGATAGAAAACTCACTAAGGCTTTTTCCTGTCTGTCAGAACTGGACTTGGTGCTTGGATGAGAATTCAGCAAGATCATGATTCTCACATGTCTTAAATGACAAACCAGTATGAAACCCCCCTTGTCTATACAGTAACACCTGTAGTATTAGTTCTTAGAGTAGCTGAAGCCTGAGTTGCAGGGTTTAGAGACCTCAAAAGTGCTGAAAGTAGAGTGCAAAATTATTTCTGTAAATGAAGAGCTGTAGATAGTGATTAACTTTGGGGCCCACAAGAACCAGACCAATAACCTGGAGCGAGTTCAGTGGAGGGCAAGCAAAGATGTTCATGGCTGGAACGTTTTTCCTATCGGGAGAGGCAGAAGGAACCTGGTTTGTTAACCCTGGAGAGGACGAGGCTTCAAGCAGGACTTAAGAGTATCCTTCCTCACAACCTTATGAAGAACACTGAAGCAAGCTCTGCACAACGGTGCATGATGGGGGGACAAAACAGACATGAAACATTACAAAGACCATTTCAGACTTAATATGAGAGGAAAAATCTCAAGGACAATCAAGCAGTGGAACAGGTTGCCCAGAAAGGCTGTGTGGTCTCCATACTTGGTTTTCATGACCAGATTGAATAAATCTATGAGTAATCTGATCTGATCTCCTACCTGTCTGAGCAGAAGGTTAGACAAAAGACCTCCAGAGGTCTCTTTTAACCTGAATTACCTTATGATCCTATTGTGGCAGGTTCATATGTCTAGATTAATAGTATTTTGAAAAAAAAAAAAAAGATTAAAAAAAGATACATCAGCTACTTAAGCTGCAGTATCTATAACAAATAAAATTGTATGTAACAGGGAAGAACTGAAAAACAAATTGCAACCTTCCAGAAAGATAAGAAAAAGGTTTAATTTAGATGCTAATTCCACCAAGTAGCATGTTTATTTTCAAGAGGAAGGCTGTTCCCTCAGCTTATTAGTAGTATATTTGCATGGAAATGTGATCTATGCTTTTTCACTGCTCATCTGCTCTTCCTGATTATGCCTCATTTGAAGTCACAGCCTGCAAATGAGAGGGTGGTGAGTTCAAGTAGGGAAAAGTTGCAGGAGGAGAGAGAATACTTAGAAAGAAATATCTTTTTTTTTTCTTTTTCCTCATGATCATCTGTTTATCCACAAAAACTTGAAAAGAGAGAGTAAAGCAAAATACAACTGAGAATAAAATAATCCTGTTGTCAAATAAGAACCTTTCCAGTAGGCAAAAGCAGCTGTAGCAAACAACTTCCAACTAAGAAGCTGTGAGGGAACAGACTCTTGGAAACTGCACTTGGAAAGTCTTGGCTACCAGTTTTACAATAAAGGCTTTCCCTTTTCTTACTGCTCTGTTTATTACACACTATATATACACTAAAAATACAAAAAAGTGAAGGATGAGAATGTCTTGAATATTATGAAATACAATGTTTTTTCTGTTCCACAGATGATGTCTGCATCAATAGGAATAAATTTCTTTGAGAATCTGATTTTTTTTGAATTGTTCTTTTCACTGACTTGATTTTTTATAGAAGGAAAATCCTCCGGAAACATTTTTTTCAGTATTTTCTGAGGTAAAAAAAAAAAAGACTTTGGGAATTTACATAACTAATAAAGAAATATTTACAATGAAGACATATCACCACCAAATTATTTTCTTTCTAATAATAACATATGAATCCTAAAAGCTTTCAGAAGTTTCTAATCCAGAAATAAAATTGGTATCACCAGTACAAAAAAGGCAACGTCTTTATTGTCTTTCAAAATTACATCTTCTAATCTTGCAGCATATCCTTCATTCCAGTTTGCCAAGCAAGCTGACCTAGATTTTGAAACAAACAGGATCTAAAAATAGAGTATTTGCTAAAATAAGTGTTGTACAGAGACCTCTACAGTGAGCAATACTCTAAATCTGACAAAAAGGACATTCTGCTGCAAAACCATGGCCTT